>CM077465.1:106142121-106742121 GCA_039654755.1 Calcarius lapponicus | reverse complement strand
AAACACGTACATACATAATGCTTGATTTGCCTTCTTAATTTGAAAGGATGTAATGCTGCGTGCTCACTCCACGGTACCAATGGAATCAGAACGCAAATCTGAGCGGATGGCACATGTAGGATTTATTTCCAGCAGTGGTTGTGCTGCAAATGGCTTGGTGAAGACACCGTGGTGGTTCAGTGTTCTCTGATTTGTTGGTTGTCCCTAATTTTCTTCTATCTTTTGGCTGTTTTTCCAGTGTGTTGTGTGGGCAATGATGTGTTTTATTCTGGTATAGTGCAATTCCCACTGAGCCCTCTGACTCCACTTGGCTCCAGTGTTACCTCAGCAGGAGTTAGTCCAGGCCTTGTGTCAATTTAGGGTGTGGAAAACACTACCTTGTTCTTAAACTGATTTAATTCAGAGGCTTGATTGTTTTCTTTCAGCTTAAAACTCAATCAAAAATAGTAATTTCAATGTTGGAAAAAGGTAAGAGAAGAAACTTAACTGTTCTTTAATGCTATAGTCTCCTCCAGAATGTGTGGGTTTTTTGATGAAGCATAAGCCTGCCTTATTCCTGGTCTTATTTCTGTGTTATGCTCAGCTGTTTTCTCATTTGGATGCAAAAAGCAAAATTATGGCACTAACAATGATTGTGGCTTTGCCCTTTTCCTTTAGAACTGCACTGAAAGGTCCTGGGTGAGCTTTAGACTGACCAAGTGCCACTGCCTACAATAAGCTGGTAATTAAAAAAGAAAAGAAAAGGTTCTTTTAGAGGCAGCTAGAAAAAGCCAGGGGTAGCAGGAATGTGAAAAAAGGATTAAAGGTTCGTCCTTAATAGAGAAGAGCTTTGTCTTGCCTCACCCTTGTCTGCCCTGGGGCCAGGCAGGCTCTCCCAGCCAGCTCCCATCAGCCTGGCACATCTGCCACTGTGACCTCGCAAAGAAAAATCAAACACAGAAAGGGAGCCAAGAGCTGAGCTGCAGATGCCAGAGCAGCCCCTCCACTGCTGTTTGTCTCCTGGAGAGGCCGTTCTGGCAGGGGCTGTGGGAGAGGTGGGAGAATGCCCCCCCGGAGCCCTCCCAGTCCCACCTGGCTGCCTGCCTTCCTCCTGGGAAGGGGGGAGTTCCTGGCGCTGCTGAAGGCAGCAGGAGCTGGGCCGTGCCTCGGTGTGGCTGCAGGAGTGGCAGTGGCTGGGGACACCGTGCCAGGCTGCTCTGGGGGAGGCTGTGCCCTGGCCAGGTGGAGCTGTGCTGCTGGCAGTCCCTTGCTGTGCCCTCTCCCGTGAGCACCGCCTGCCTGCTGGAGCAGGGAGATGCTCCCAGACATCTGTGTGGAAAAAAGGCCGATGGTGGTGGCCTCTGTGACCTGTCCTTACTGCGTCCTGCACTGGCCCTGCCTGACCCCAGAGCCCTGAGGGGGTGGCAGTGGCCACTGGATGGGGACGCTCCCCCAAAGGCTGAAACTGCTCCTGTGCCTGCCTGAAGGGCTTCTGCTGCTTCTCATGGCACATGAGGGCTTCCCTTAGAAAGCACCCGGCATCACCTTCAGGGCAGGAGTGTGTCTGTAAACTATTAGGAACACAGTTCCAGGAATGCAATAATCAATCTCTTGATTTTCTCAACTGACAGAAAATATTTTTTTGGTTGAACTGAAACGTTTTTGCTTTTTGGGGAAGAAAGGAAAAAGAAACAATAATTTAATGTCAGTGACAGTTTTTGTCCCAGACTGATGCATCTTGGTTGGAAAAAAAAAGTTACTAAGCTTTTGGATGAAAACCTTTTAAAAATCTTTTCACTCTCCCCATCCTTTTGTTCACATTTACTAAAATTGATCTGAATTCTCCATTGCTTTGAGCTTTTCAAGCCTATTTATGAAAAATTATTTATGAGAGATTATGTCCAACTTCCCTCCTGCCTGTCAAACTGCAGCAGCATCTTCAGGATGGCAGCACTTTGTTGTGATTTAATTTTGTATTTAGCTTTCATTTATTGCTGGCTTTTTATGGGTGAGCTGCAGATTGAAAGCTTTGCTTTCTAGATGTTTATGAACACAGCAGTAGAAGGTGGATAAATACACCTTATCACCCTACTGAGCTCTGCGAGGACCTGTAATAATTAGGCACTTACTAAAGCAGCAGCTAATGACTTACAGACTACCTGTGATTAGAACTTTAATTATAAATTATTGATGTATTGCTGAGGAGGGGGCTGACATAGCCAGGAAATGTCCTGGCCTCTGCTACCACAGTGAGGAGTGTTTGGGAGTAGTCTTAGAACTGTGAGCTCAGAAATAGCCACCATTCCCTAGTGACAGGTGGGAATCATTCCATTGGAATATCAGCCTCAGCTTCTGAGTGAATGGATGCTCTTCACATCCTTGTTTGTTTTAAGGTGATGGCATTACATTTTTTCAATGTATTTTGAAGTATTTACTTATGTCAGAAGCCAAAAGTAATCCTCACCTGTAAGACTAAAGGTAGCAAATATCATTGGAGATTCATCAGCTGCCTGGTGCTGCTGGGGAAACTGGGAACAAGTGCTGTCTGTAGGTGTAAGAGATAAACAGCTGGGAGCTAAAGCTGGGGATGTGTAATTAGGGATTATTTAGGGGATAGAGAAGGAAGGTGGAAATGCAGTGACACTTAGAAATCACTTGGGGCAGCTCTATAAATCACTATATACACAGAAATATATGTGTATCTTGTGTGTTTATATATATTACAAGAACGCTTTTTTCCTTTCATATATTATAATATATATATTATAAGAAAAATATAGATATATATAATAATAATATATATATTTATTATAATAACACTTTTTTTCTTTGTTATCTGCTTGGTCCAGTACTGTGAGACTGAGTCAAATCTATAAAATAGAAAAAAGGCACGAGGAAAAAGAAAAAGCACCCTGAAACGTAAAGTGTTTATTAATTAATTTATTGAACTTGCATGTGCATTTGTTTCACCAGTAGCTGGTGTTCACAAAAAAAAAACCCTTTGAAATTGACAAAACTCTCAGTAAACTCGATGAACACTGCTTAAAGTATCTAATGATAAGAAAGTTGCAGAAAATTCTTCACTTGTACAGCCTAAAATGTGCTGAATATTGAAGAAAAACCTCCCACCAACCCCCTTTTTTATTCAAAGATGGTTAAAAAAGCTAATTTTGTAGCTAGTATTAAGTTGTGCCGTTGCCTGGACTGGTGCAGCCTGGTTTCCTGAGTTGTCAAGACTACAAAAGAGAGCCCTGGGAGGCTGGGGGTGCTCCCTGCTGGGTGGGCTCCGGGAGCCAAACATTTTCTTCAGTGTCTTCTTCAAATGTGCAAACAGGGCTAGGGGAGAGAGCACTGGGGATAAGACACTGATGTAAGAACAGCTCTTCCACGTTCCAGGTCATCCTTATCTCCTCTTTTCTTTTTTATTTTTTTTTTTAATTGCTTCTCTCCCTCCAAATATCCTTTAAGGGCAGAACTAAAGGAGCTTCTTTACTATTGGCAACTCTTTTCTCCCAGAGGAAGATCTTTAAGCAACAGCTCCTGCCAGGTTTAGATGTTTGGTTATAATTTACTACAATAAATAACAATTAATTTATTAACTATGAAATTTCATAAAAAGAAAGGAACTGTGTTTTCACAAAGTTGGCTTTGTGGTTCTTAAAGATACCATAAAATGAGGTCAGTAAGAAAAAAAAAACAAACTTGAAAAACATGGCTTTTGTATTGTACAGAATTAAAAACAACTAATCGTTAATAAATAAAATTAGTTTCTCATCGAAATAATTATGAAGCACTTCTAAAAATTTTAAAGGCAAATCTATTTAGGCCTACAGTTAACATGCAAAGTCATCCAACAAGTAACACAAAATTGTACCGCAGTAGTCAACTGTTGCATCAACATTCAGAAAGGTCTAGACAGCAGCACGACTCCTCCTCTCTGGCAAACGCTGGCAGCTCATCCCATCCCATCCCAAGCCCTGCAGGCTGTGCCTGAGCTCTGGGGCTCCCTGTGCGCTGGCAGGAGGAGCTGCTGCTCTGGCTGTGCCCTGCCAGTGTGCCGGCAGCCATGGAGGCTGGCAGGGCAGGGAGGGCTCAGCGCAGCCGGAGGCCCCTGGGCAGGGCTGGGCCGGGCATTGGCCCCAGGCAGGGGCAGGGAGAGCCTGGGCAGGGCTGGGCTGGGGCTGCCTCTGGCACCCCGTGAGCGCCCCAAGCCAGGCACTCCCACACCGCCAGCCATCCCCGGCTCTGCCAGCGGCTCTGAGGGCAGGATCATCCCCATCCTCACCCCCTGGGAGCTCTGCAAAACCTTACACCTTCCTAAAGGTGGCTGTGGTTTCTTTTTTTTTTTCTTTTTTGTTTTTTTCTCCTGTTTTCAAAAGGGTTTAAAAAAGTAGGAAACTTCATCTTCTCAAATTCTCTAACCACTTAACTAACACAACAGGTACAAGACAAAGTACTGCAAGTTATCAAAACGTACTGTACAGAAAATTACAAACTTCTTGCAAAATACATTGCGCTGCTCTGGCCGAGATAAAAAGTGCTTTGTTTGTCAGAAAAGTGTTCTTCTGAGCCAGAAGTGCCTCAGCCCGCGGTGAAGCTCAGCTGTTTGGCTCCGTGCCGCCTCGCCCAGGCTGGCATCGCGTGTGCCCTGCCTGGCAGCCGTGGTGCCCGGCCTGCTCCTGTCCCTGGCACAGCGGGAGCAGGGAGCACTGCCTGCCCTGGGCTCTCTGTACACACGGCAGCGTCTCCTCAGGGCTGCCTTCCTTCCTCCTCACGGCTCCGCCGCTGCTCCTCCCTGCCCGCGGCCCCGCACGCCCCGAGCCGGGCTCTGCGCTGCCCCTCCGTCCCAGCGGCCCCTCAGCGGTGCCGGTGCTGCCTCATGAGGGGCACGATGCACGAGGGCGGCCCGGCCAGCTTCAGGAAGGGGTGTCTGAGCAGCTCCTGCGCCGTGGCGCGCTGCGAGGGCTCCCGCACCAGCATCGAGTCCAGGAAGCCCCGCAGCACCGCCGAGACCTGAAACACCACACGGCATTAGGGGTGGGCAGCACGCCCCCCAGCTGGGCTGCTCTGGGACTCTGCTTTCTTGGGAAGAAAAGGGACGCTCTGATCATCCCTGCTCCAGCAGCTTGCTGAGCACAAGGGCTGCGGGTCTTTGCTGGTGCTTGGAGTGCTTGGGTGTCCCTGGCATACAGAACAGCACTAAGGTGGGCTGAGGGCTCAGGTCTGAGGGAAGCACCCCCTAACTGGGAGGTCCCCAAAGGCTTTGGTGCCTCCCATGGATGCACCAGTCCCCCTGCAGCAGGGCAGTGAGCTGAGCTGCTCTGCTCCTCGGGCAGGCTGGGGAGCACAGGGAGCTTGGGGCTGTGTCCAGCTCCCTTTGCCATCTCTGGCTGCAAAAGCAGTGCCAGGATCAGGCACAAACAAGGCCATGACCGATGGCTTTGGCCTCTCTTCCTCCCCCTGTGTGGCACCCACTGCTCCAGCGGCCCCGGGGAGGTGAGAGTGAGGGTTTGGGCGGGCAGGGTGTGCCAGGGAGGCTGACCTTGTGCGTGTCCTTGACGCGGGGCGGGAGGTTGTCCCGGATGCGGCGCATGGCCTGCAGCGGCGGCTCGTTGAAGTACGGCGGCTCCCCGTCGATCATCTCCATCACCATGATGCCCAGGGACCAGATGTCCACCTGCAACAACACAGGGCTCAGGGGCACTGCTGCACTGGCTGCTGCTGCCGCCTGCCCAGCCAGCACCAGCACCATCCATTGTTCTCTTGTACCCAGCCAGCCATGGCCCTCCTTCTAGCAGTGAGGGCTTGACAGAGCAGACCAGCAGGGGCTCACAAACCAGGCTCTGCAGCTGCCTCAGGTGCTGCCCACCCTTGCAGAGGCTGTGTCCTGCTGCCCTGCATTCCAGCTGCACTGACTTGCACCCACTGAGCGCCCCCAGGCTGGCCCTGCAGCTGCTGGAGAGCAGGCTACGCTTCAGCTGCTGTGCAATCACTTACTCTGTTCCCCTGGAGCTTAAAGGCTGTGGCAGAGCCCAAGGCAAATGCAAGCACTCACTACAGCCAGGCTTGTTTACAGCCAGCACAGGTAGCACATTATGTAACACCTCTGGAAAGTGATTCAGCTCCAGCTCAAAAAAAACCCCACTTTTTTCCCTTTTCTTAGTCCTGGCCTGCTGCAGAGCTGCTTCAGAATCCCAGTCCTCTGATGACTGTAATTTCTGTCATTTGCCAACCCAAATACTGCCAGGGCCAGTTCATTCTGCTTTTGCTCTTTTGCCAACACTATCCTTTAGCTTAAATCCTTTTTTTTTTCCCTTTCCCTTCTGGTGGGGAAACTTAATGCAGCCCTAAGTTCACCCACTTTATAATCCCTCTAAGCTATTAATGGGCTAATAATAGTTGCTGCTATTATCTCTGGAATGTCTTCTCCAGCAGCACAGATGCTGGTGGAGAGCAGAGCCTGCAGGGTGCTCTTAGTGTGCCGTGCCAGAGCAGTGTGAGGCTGGAGCAGCTCCTGCTCAGCTCACTCCCTTCCCTGAGTCCATCTGTATTTGTAGGTGTGTTCTGTGCAGCTACGGGCAGTGAAGCTGAGTGTGCCCATGCCGTGTCCTGGCTCTGCAGCAGCTGTGTCCCCAGGCAGAGCAGCAGAGGCAGCCGTGTCCCCGCAGGGAGGGTGTGTCACTGTCACCGGGTCCCCTGTGTGACTCACAGCTGTCCCTGCACGGGCTGTGGCACTGCAGAGCTCCCTCCTTGCTTCCAGTAAAACCGTGTGCCGTGCCCCTCCCAGAGCATCTGGCAGTGCCCGAGACAGCTCCCCCAGAGGGGCTTTTCCCACCCGTGTCCCAGCTGATGCCAGCAATGACTGCCAGCAAGGAGCCCGTGTGGATGCAGTGCAGCCCCCTCAGCTGGCCCGGGTGCTTCCCTGGCTCTCCTCCAGAGGGGGGAACGGCAGGATGAGAGCAGAGCGGCCCTGGCACACACTGGTGGCACCGGGCCGGGCAGGGGGTGTGTGAGGAGCCTGCTGCTTTGGCACAGGCAGCAGTGCACACCTGTGAGTGCAGGCGTGCTGTGAAACAGCAGCACGGGGCCTTCCCTTCACTGCAGCACCCCAAACCCAAATGTAAAAGCACTGCCCTGCTGGAGTGCTGAACGGAGCTGGGATTTAATAACCTCATCCTGGGGAAACACTTCCAAACCAGGCACGGTGCTGCACTCTGGGGCAAACAGAATCACTGCTATTGAGCAAAGCTGGGCAAGTGTTCCTGACCTGCACAGCTCTGACCCAGCTCCAGGGGCTGGGATCTCCCTCCTGCTGTGCTCACCTGGCTGCTGAAGGGACTTGGGATATCCCCTCCTGGGAATGCCCTCTGGAGTGCACTGTGCCCACCTCAGTGCCACAGGGAGCTGGGAATGCCCTCTGGAGTGCACTGTGCCCACCTCAGTGCCACAGGGAGCTGGGAATGCCCTCTGGAGTGCACTGTGCCCACCTCAGTGTCACAGGGAGCTGGGAATGCCTTCTGGAGTGCACTGTGCCCACCTCAGTGCCACAGGGAGCTGGGAATGCCCTCTGGAGTGCACTGTGCCCACCTCAGTGCCACAGGGAGCTGGGAATGCCCTCTGGAGTGCACTGTGCTCACCTCAGTGTCACAGGGAGCTGGGAATGCCTTCTGGAGTGCACTGTGCCCACCTCAGTGCCACAGGGAGCTGGGAATGCCCTCTGGAGTGCACTGTGCTCACCTCAGTGTCACAGGGAGCTGGGAATGCCTTCTGGAGTGCACTGTGCCCACCTCAGTGCCACAGGGAGCTGGGAATGCCCTCTGGAGTGCACTGTGCCCACCTCAGTGCCACAGGGAGCTGGGAATGCCCTCTGGAGTGCACTGTGCTCACCTCAGTGCCACAGGGAGCTGGGAATGCCCTCTGGAGTGCACTGTGCTCACCTCAGTGCCACAGGGAGCTGGGATATTCCCTCTGGAGTGCACTGTGCTCTCCTCAGTGCCACAGGGAGCTGGGAATGCCCTCTGGAGTGCACTGTGCCCACCTCAGTGCCACAGGGAGTTGGGATATTCCCTCTGGAGTGCACTGTGCTCACCTCAGTGCCGTAGGGCAGGCGGGATATCACCTCTGGTGCCATCCAATAGGGTGTCCCAACCAGGGACTTCCTCCTGGGGACCTCCTTTGACACTTGGGCACAGAACCCGAAGTCAGACAATTTTATCTGTGGGAAGAAGAAGTAAAAGCCCTTCTTGAGTAACAGAACAAAGCCCTCCAAGGCACAGCTCCAGCTGCAGGGACAGGAGGGCAGCCCAGCTCTGGAGGGGCTGGCATGGGAGCCCAGCCTGGGGAACACACAGCTCATTAAAATGAAGGGGAGATGTAGGAGGGTGGCACTGCTGCTCATTCCTGATGTCATCTGTCACAGCCCATTGCCTCTCCACCAGCAAAGGATGGGGAGGTGATAGACGGCTTATAACACTTAAAAATAAAAGGAAAACAAAATATTCCAAACTCCCATGCTTGCAGTTATATACATGTGATACCCACTAATACACATATTCCAAGTGACACCCGCCCCTCCTGTGGTTTGTACCCGTTTGTACAACCTCTGGGTTTGCCAGGAATTGTGGGACACAAGTGACATTCACCCCACTCCTCTTTATCACCCACAGAAAATAAAACCCTTCCAAGGCTCTGCCAGGCCCAGGCCCTCCCACTGTGGTGCCACTGAAGGAGCTGCCATCTTTGGGCAGCAGGAGAGCAAAGCCGGAGGAGGCAGGGAAGGGAACAGGACTCCTTGCCAAAGAGTGAACCTGTTCCCTTTGCTGGCAGCTCAGGAATCAGTGCTGTCCTTGAGCAGCTGTGGCAGTAACCTGAAACAGAAATTATGGGATACACGAGCACTCCCGAGAGCAGCTCCTGCTGCATCATGTGCCTGGCTCACACTTTTATGACTGTTTTTTTTAACAACAAAAATTACGGAAAATAATCACCTCCCCCTCTCTGTCACTGCACAATGCCAAGGTGAAAGTTCCACAACAAGCTGGTCTGAGGGTTGGTAGCATCACCCCCTTCCACAAAAAACTTCATCCTTAAGGCTAAAATCTTTTTTTTTTTTACCCCTCCAAGTACTTACTTGGAGGCCTGGAAGCTTTCCAAGGGATTTTCCTGGACATTTTCCTAACCTCCCTCCCTGCCCAGTCCAATGGTGACCCACGGCCCAGGTCCCCAGGCTGTGGATCCCATCAAGTACTGCGTGTCTGGGGATACGGAGAGAGCCCAAACAGCCCCAGGACAGCTGGAGTGGGAAGCTGCATAAATCCCTGCATTGTGTAGACTTATTGTCAGCACCCTCTTTTGGATTCAGCACAGACATTACTTTTTTTAAAAGTTACGGATATTATTTTTAACAGAATTACGAAATGATTGTTGGGATTTCTAAAACAAAGCCAATAATAGCCAAGTGCTCCACGCTAAATGTATTTTTCAGTTTACAGGATGAAGAATGGAAGAAATAATGCATATTTTGGAAGCAGAGCCCAATCTTCTTTTGTAGGAGCACAAGAGGTTTTGCATATCTATTGCTCATTGGAGTACATAAAAGACGAGGATTTTCTAAAAAAAGATAATTGCACAACACAGCCATGAAGAAATCTGCAATGCAGATAATAAGGACTGGAGTAATGAGTATAATGAGGCACTGTATGCAGATCCTGAGCACAGATCAGATGTTATTCCAGCAACATGAACTGAAATCACAACTGAACAACTCCTACACACGTGGGATTGGCTTTCCTTGACAGGATTAAGAGGAGCAGCCTGTGGCTGCTGCAGGAAGAAAATCCCTCTCCCTTGGTGAGTGGGCATCAAATTGGACAGGCCAGCCTTTGGCTACAGTCAGACCAGGCCTGGGGAGCCAAGAGCTTTACCTGGGGAAAGAGAAGGTCTGCACCTGCTTGCAAACCAAAGTTCTTGGGCTCAGTCCAACCCTCAGGTCTTGCCTTAGACAGGTGTATTAGACCAGTGGAGCAACTCTTAATTTTTTTGTGTGCAAACCACGTTTTGTTTAGTGAGCAAGCCTTGTGCAGCATTCTGTCCCCTTCTCTCCCTGGTCATTAGGAACACAAAGGCACAGCAAGTAACGCACATGGAAGTGTGGGACAGCTTTTCTCAGGCATCTTGGAAGTGTGAAAGCTACTCTTACCATCTGGGGAGGGTTTCAGCAGTAATGCAGATTATTTCCTATGTGCATAGGTTGATGCTGGCCTCCCAGCCAGCTTGGGGAAGCAGAGCACATGTACAGGAACTGCTGAGTAAATGAGAACTAAGTGTGGTAAAAAGAAAGGAGCGGTGCAGTCCAAAGAGAGGTGTCCCATCACTGATCATCACCCTTGGTGCCTAGTTTCCTCTGCCACTGCCTCTGAGGCTCCAGCTCCTCCCCAAGGCCTCTGCCTGCAGCACGATGCCAGTCACCAGTGAGGCCAGGCCTGTGTTTCTCGGATTCAGCTTCTCCCACACGTTACTCCCAGCCTCTCCCAGGCTCCCCATGTGTCCCGCCCGTGCCCAGGTTCCCAGTGCCACTCGCAGCCCCGTGGTGCCCCGTGGTGCCCCGTGGTGCCCCGCGGTGCCCGCTGCTCCCCAGGGCTCACCCTGCCGTCGCTGGTGAGCAGGATGGAGTCGCTCTTGATGTCGCGGTGGATGACGCCCTGGTGGTGCAGGTAGGACAGGGCGCGCAGCACGGACACGCACACCGTGGCGATCTGCTCCTCGTTCATCCTGCAGGGATGGCACACACACAGCTCAGCCTGCCAGGGGACGGGCTCCATCACAGCCCTGGGCAGGAGACCTGCCCGCAGCGCCTCTGCTCCTGATCCTGGCAGCTGAGGCTGGGACCAGCCCTGCAGCGAGCTCTGCATTAGTGTCAAAAGCCGAGTGTGCCGTGTGCTGGGGTCTCTGGAAATCACAGGAATTGCCCTCTGGGAAATCACAGAAATGCTTTATTTACAGTAAGCTCGCTGCTTGCCAAGCAGGCTTCGCTACTGGGATGGAAACAGGTGTGGAATAAATAAATATCAGGAAAACCACCCTTAATTGTGTAGGCAAAACATCAGGCCCTGGGTTGTGGCTCTTTGAGAGCACTTTCATGCCTTCTATAAAAATATTCTGGGTATTTCAGCAGAAAAACAAACGAGAGTCCTCATTTCTGTGCACAGCTGAAAAACCCCATTCTGAGGTCATTCTCCCAGCCACAGTGCAATGCCTGGGATGGGCTGGGCACCCTGGTGCCACTGTCCCATCCCTGATGTCCCCAGCATCTCCTTTACACAAGCAGAAGAACACCTGTGGAGATTTCTGCTTTAATTTGTGTGTCATTTGCAGTACTTTCGCAGGATCTTTGAGGGAAGGTCATGCAATGTAAAAAAAAAAAAAAAAAAACAAACCACCCAGCAGATTAAGAAAAGACTGTTTTGAGTTAAAAATAGATGACAGCTCTTAAGAAGTGGTGTCCTGGGAACATCTGTTTGCTGTCAAGCTTCTATCAGAAACATCTAAGATAGAGCTTTTAATGGTTTGGCAAATACTTGCAATACTGTGATTTATTTCAGCACATAAGCTAAGGTAACACTCAAAAGTAAAACACCCGTGTTAGAACTCTTGGTAGGATCTAAGAGCACCATTTGACTAGGAGAGAACACACGTTTTCTAATTTATAATTCCTTGCTATTGTTCTTGCTCCCCTAAATATTCTCCCACTGGTTTGGTGTGGAAATTCTAATTTTCTTTCATTCAAGAAGAAATTAAATAAAGAATCCCTCTTCCCTGTCTCATTTTATCCAGCCCATCAGAAGCAGATGGGCAAAGAGCAGATGTAAAGAGGGCTGTAAAATCTAATGTCTCCCCTCAGCAGAGGCAGAGCAGTTCCATACACTGCAGCTCTTGTGCTGGCTAATTTCCTACTTTAAAGGTGGGATATTAACTGAAATATGGGAATGTGCTCCACCATAAGTACAAAATATTCTGACACAAAAATACTTTTCCCGTTATGTTTTGGGCTTGGTTTGCAGAAGACCTTTGTGAGGAGAAATCACCCTTAGAGCAGATGTCGTTATGACAGCAACCCCAACAATAAAGATCACCAAACAGGGAAAAGAATATTATTTTTCCATTTTAGGAAGTAATGGCTAAGAGTTGTGTTGGTGCTAAGTGTTAGCAGATCCCCATCCCCACCAGGCCCTCCCAGGTGTTTCCTTCCCTTTGGTTCAGCAAATGCTGCTGCTCCAGGAGTTCCCCTGCCCCTCTGGTCCCTGGTGGTGGCACAGCGAGCATGTACCAATGGTTCAATTGTGTGTACATATAAAAGGCACAGATCTGTGTTGTGTGAGTGTCTCTGTGTGTGCTCTGTGCAGGTCTGTGTGTGTCTCTGTGTGTGCTCTGTGCAGGTCTGTGTGTGTCTCTGTGTGTGCTCTGTGCAGGCTGCTGTCTCTGTGTGTGCTCTGTGCAGGTCTGTGTGTGTCTCTGTGTGTGCTCTGTGCAGGTCTGTGTGTGTCTCTGTGTGTGCTCTGTGCAGGCTGCTGTCTCTGTGTGTGCTCTGTGCAGGTCTGTGTGTGTCTCTGTGTGTGCTCTGTGCAGGTCTGTGTGTGTCTCTGTGTGTGCTCTGTGCAGGTCTGTGTGTGTCTCTGTGTGTGCTCTGTGCAGGTCTGTGTGTGTCTCTGTGTGTGCTCTGTGCAGGTCTGTGTGTGTCTCTGTGTGTGCTCTGTGCAGGCTGCTGTCTCTGTGTGTGCTCTGTGCAGGTCTGTGTGTGTCTCTGTGTGTGCTCTGTGCAGGCTGCTGTCTCTGTGTGTGCTCTGTGCAGGTCTGTGTGTGTCTCTGTGTGTGCTCTGTGCAGGCTGCTGTCTCCGTGCCATGCCCAGCCCACCTGGTGTGAGTGACGATGTCGGTCAGGGCGCCGCCCTCCAGGAACTCCATCACCACCCAGAGCTCGTCCCCCACCAGGTAACTGTTGTACATGTCCACCACGTTCTCGTGGTGGTAATCCCTCATGATCACCACCTGCAGGGGCACAAAGGGACAGCTGCCAGTGCCACGGGCTCCAGTGACACTTGCTGGGACCTTCTTGTGCCGAGGGGAGGATCTGCGATGAATCACATCCTCCCTCATCCTTACGCCAGCACATAAACAACATCAGAATATTTACATTAAAATATCAGTCCTTGTAAATGCATCGGGAGGGAAAAGAATCTCTGGCTGATAAACAGTAGATAATTGTTTTATTTCAGCCTGCAGGAACAGACTTATTTAATTGGTTTTTTATTGCCAATTGCTTTCAGTACAACAGATTCTTTTTTTGACCTGATCAATCCCTCAACACATCACAGTCATTTTTATCACATAGTAAATGGTACTTTGCATAGATTTTCAACAGAATGCCGGAGTAAGGCCCCAGAAAACTCACTCAAAGAGACTTTTAAAAGTCTTACTACTGCTTTTTGTGTACTCTGAGTTAGAGACATGGGAGAAATACCAACAAGAAATTCTCAAGAGATCAAACAACAAAAAACTTCACTGGCAACTAAAGAAAAATCAGAGAACTTTGGTAAAAGGTTTTGTGCAACATTGAATCCATCTAAAACACTTCTCAAAGCCCATTAACTTGGCCCATTCATCCTGGCAAATTGTCAGCTTCTAATTTGATTTTAAGTTCCATTTTAAGTTAACACAAAAATTCCAAAAAGAGGGAATTAGAAGGAGGAGAAAGAGAGAAAAATAGAAAACACATAGAAAGGGACACATACAGCCGCCAAGCCCTGGGTTCCAGCAGAGCTCAGAAAGTCCAAGGAAAAGTTGAACACCCCTTGGCCTTCCTGGGCCCTTCCCCTGGTGGGACCTGCAGCCATTTGCCACTCTGGGGCTGGGCAGGGCTGCAGGGGCAGCTGTGGAGCAAGCACGGTCCCCAGCGTGCCAGGGATGCCAGGTACCAGGTACTAGGCTGGGATACAGGCTCTAGGGCCTGTGCAGCAAGGCCAGACCTGCCCCTGCCCCCACAAAAATGCACCCCAAAAAGGACTGCCCAGAACTGGCACCATGGGCAGGGCAGCCCAGCCAGGACAGTGGCCAGGGCCTCCGGGTACTGAGGGGGTCAGAGAGGCAAGCACGAGAGAGAGAGAGAGAGAGAGCACAGCCAGACAAGGCTCCATCACAGGGACTGCAAACAGACACAGGGACTGCAAACAGACACAGGGACTGCATCACAGACACAGGGACTGCAAACAGACACAGGGACTGCAAACAGACACAGGGACTGCATCACAGACACAGGGACTGCATCACAGACACAGGGACTGCATCACAGACACAGGGACTGCAAACAGACACAGGGACTGCAAACAGACACAGGGACTGCATCACAGACACGGGGACTGCATCACACACACAGGGACTGCATCACAGACACAGGGACTGCATCACAGACACAGGGACTGCAAACAGACACAGGGACTGCATCACAGACACAGGGACTGCATCACAGACACAGGGACTGCAAACAGACACAGGGACTCCAAACAGACACAGGGACTGCATCACAGACACAGGGACTGCATCACAGACACAGGGACTGCATCACAGACACAGGGACTGCAAACAGACACAGGGACTGCATCACAGACACAGGGACTGCAAACAGACACAGGGACTGCATCACAGACACAGGGACTGCAAACAGACACAGGGACTCCATCACAGACACAGGGACTGCAAACAGACACAGGGACTCCAAACAGACACAGGGACTGCATCACAGACACAGGGACTGCAAACAGACACAGGGACTGCATCACAGACACAGGGACTGCATCACAGACACAGGGACTGCAAACAGACACAGGGACTGCAAACAGACACAGGGACTGCAAACAGACACAGGGACTGCATCACAGACACAGGGACTGCAAACAGACACAGGGACTGCAAACAGACACAGGGACTCCATCACAGACACAGGGACTGCATCACAGACACAGGGACTGCAAACAGACACAGGGACTGCAAACAGACACAGGGACTCCATCACAGACACAGGGACTGCAAACAGACACAGGGACTGCAAACAGACACAGGGACTGCATCACAGACACAGGGACTGCAAACAGACACAGGGACTGCATCACAGACACAGGGACTGCAAACAGACACAGGGACTGCATCACAGACACAGGGACTGCAAACAGACACAGGGACTCCATCACAGACACAGGGACTGCAAACAGACACAGGGACTGCATCACAGACACAGGGACTGCAAACAGACACAGGGAGTGCATCACAGACACAGGGACTGCAAACAGACACAGGGACTGCATCACAGACACAGGGACTGCAAACAGACACAGGGACTGCAAACAGACACAGGGACTGCATCACAGACACAGGGACTGCAAACAGACACAGGGACTGCAAACAGACACAGGGACTGCAAACAGACACAGGGACTGCATCACAGACACAGGGACTGCATCACAGACACAGGGAATCCAAACAGACACAGGGACTGCATCACAGACACAGGGACTGCATCACAGACACAGGGACTGCAAACAGACACAGGGACTGCATCACAGACACAGGGACTGCAAACAGACACAGGGACTCCAAACAGACACAGGGACTCCAAACAGACACAGGGACTGCAAACAGACACAGGGACTGCAAACAGACACAGGGACTGCATCACAGACACAGGGACTGCATCACAGACACAGGGACTGCAAACAGACACAGGGACTCCATCACAGACACAGGGACTGCAAACAGACACAGGGACTGCATCACAGACACAGGGACTGCAAACAGACACAGGGACTGCAAACAGACACAGGGACTGCAAACAGACACAGGGACTGCATCACAGACACAGGGACTGCATCACAGACACAGGGACTGCATCACAGACACAGGGACTGCAAACAGACACAGGGACTGCAAACAGACACAGGGACTGCATCACAGACACAGGGACTCCATCACAGACACAGGGACTCCATCACAGACACAGGGACTGCATCACACACACAGGGACTGCATCACAGACACAGGGACTGCAAACAGACACAGGGACTGCATCACAGACACAGGGACTGCATCACAGACACAGGGACTCCATCACAGACACAGGGACTGCAAACAGACACAGGGACTGCAGACACAGGAACTGCAAACAGACACAGGGACTGCATCACAGACACAGGGACTGCAAACAGACACAGGGACTCCATCACAGACACAGGGACTCCATCACAGACACAGGGACTGCATCACAGACACAGGGACTGCATCACAGACACAGGGACTGCAAACAGACACAGGGACTGCAAACAGACACAGGGACTGCAAACAGACACAGGGACTCCATCACAGACACAGGGACTCCATCACAGACGCAGGGACTGCATCACAGACACAGGGACTGCATCACAGACACAGGGACTGCAAACAGACACAGGGACTGCATCACAGACACAGGGACTGCAAACAGACACAGGGACTCCATCACAGACACAGGGACTCCATCACAGACACAGGGACTGCATCACAGACACAGGGACTGCATCACAGACACAGGGACTGCAAACAGACACAGGGACTGCATCACAGACACAGGGACTGCATCACAGACACAGGGACTCCATCACAGACACAGGGACTGCATCACAGACACAGGGACTGCATCACAGACACAGGGACTGCAAACAGACACAGGGACTGCATCACAGACACAGGGACTGCAAACAGACACAGGGACTGCATCACAGACACAGGGACTGCAAACAGACACAGGGACTGCATCACAGACACAGGGACTGCAAACAGACACAGGGACTGCATCACAGACACAGGGACTGCAAACAGACACAGGGACTGCAAACAGACACAGGGACTGCAAACAGACACAGGGACTCCATCACAGACACAGGGACTCCATCACAGACACAGGGACTGCAAACAGACACAGGGACTCCATCACAGACACAGGGACTGCAAACAGACACAGGGACTGCAAACAGACACAGGGACTGCATCACAGACACAGGGACTGCAAACATCCCTGCTGCAGGAGATTTTCAGATGACTCGGGTGACTGGAGCGTGGCAGGGAAGCAGCTTGGTGCTGCAGAGCATGCAGGACCTGTTTAAGCTGTCACTGCTCAAGAGATGCTCAGTTAGAGCCAGCACAGCCTCCAGCAGAGGCAAAGCCAAGCCCAAATAACCAGCACAGTCCTGTACTGTGTAAAGAGGAACTGGTTGAAGTTTGCTGTTTAATTGTATTTAAAAAATAGGATGTTTTCAAAGGTTTTAAAGAATGAAATCTGTCATGTGCTGAGGGAAGACACACTGTGTACAGGAAACAAAAGATAGAATTAAAAGCTCATCCTTACTGGAGGCTTCCTTGGGAGTGTTTTTGGCATTGACCAGGATATTTACAAGTGATCTCAAAAAGGGAGCAGTGAACACACCCCACCAGATGCTTTAAGGGAATAAGAAGTTAAAAAAGAAGAAACTCTTCAAGTTGCAGAAGGTACTCTCAAGCCCCAAACAAACTGAGTGAAAAAATGGCAAATAAAAACCAATGCTCTGAAATTGAAAATAACATACACAGGGAAAACAGTCTCCCATAAGCAGCTATGGGCTCTGGGCTGGCTGCAAGCACTCCGGAGAGGAGATGTGGGAGTGAACTCAGATAATTCCATGGAAAAGGACTCACAGCTCTTAGCTTAGCAACCACCAACACAGCACAGGGAGTGTTGATGGTTAGGAGAGGAAGGAGGGAGGAAACAAAAAGCACGTGTGTGCCAGAAATACAGCACACACACTCTGGAATAGCCCGGTTAGTTTGGATCCTCCCTCCTGGAATAATCAGCTGCACCAGGAGACAGAAAAGGCAGCAGGGCCATGTCTGAGCAGCTGACACACTGCACGGACCAGCTGATACATCTCTGAGATGCCTTCCGGGGCAGCACCAGAGGTTTCTAGCCTGGAGGAGAGGCAGCTCACTTGAAACTGGAACGACAATACAATATTTATACAAGCACAGATGTGCGGGACCCCTCACCCGGTTTGGAGAGGTGTGAATGTGGCTCCCGATGGTGGCGTGTGGCCCAGGTCTCCTGTTGAAGCCCAACACCCCGAGGCAGCCCCAGGGCCCCGTACGTACCTCATTGAAGAGCAGCTCCCTCCTCTGCTGCTTCCTGAGGTCCATCTTCTTGACGGCCACCTGCTTGCCCGAGTGGCGCTCGGTGGCGATGCACACGATGCCCGTGGAGCCCTCGCCGATCTTGAGGAAGCTGTCCAGGTACTCGCGGGGGTCCCCGGGGCTCACCACCAGCTGCAGGGCGGCGCGGAACTGCTCGTGGGACACCCGGGAGGGCGGCTGCTCCGAGCACGAGCCCCAGCTGGGCGGGGGGTACGCGCCCGGCGCCAGGCCGGGGGAGCCGGGGTACGAGCCCGGGGACGCGTACGGGGAGCCGGGCTGCTGCAGGTGCGGGGCCTTGTGGTACAGCACGGGGTACTGGTAGCTGCTGCTGCCGCTCGAGTAGCTGCCCTTGCTCTGGCTCTGAGGTAGCTTGGCTGGGCCCCGCGGGTACGTGTCCGAGCCACAGAGCGGCGGGCTGACCACCAGCTGCGCTCGGTCGTAATCCACCTGCAACACACACACACACAGACACTGAGGCTGGGAACAGCTCCTTCCTTCCTCCCTGCCCTGCCCTGCCCTGCCCTGCCCCTCCAGCAGAGCTGGCACAGCGTGCTGCCACATTGCACCCGCTCCGCTCAGCACGGCACTGCTGCCCCAGGCTGGGCAGGCATTTCCACACCATGGGGGGCTGCAGTACCCTCAGTGCACACAGGACATCTCCTCTGCATCCCAGGTCTGTTCTTCTGTCCAGGTACCTGCTTGGACATTCCACAGTCTTTGCTGAATCACACAGTGGCCTGCACTGGAAGGGACCTATGCTTAAAAAAGTGTATCTGCTCTGCATCTGCAGTGCCCTGCAGGCTCCCTGGGCCATTTCCTCCAAGAATCCATCCCTGTCACATCCATAAAACTCACCCTCTAGCAAATTCCAATCTGTGTCTTACCAGTACCTGCATTTGGATTCTCAGCTCTTAGCTTTTTCTCCTGTTTTTCTGCAGCAATTCGGGGACAACCCAACCCCTTGCTGCGGAGGTGGTGGTACCCTAAAACCCCTGTCATCTCCTGTCTTGCCGTGCTGCCAGCTGCTGTCTGAGGGACCGCTTACATGAGTTTGATAAGGAGCCTAATTCAATTCACCATTTCTTAAATCATCTTCCACAGCGACACACTACTTAACTGCAGTGTCACAAAACTACTAATTTTCATCTGAAATCAGAGAAAATCACAAAGGAAATTATCCCGATGGGAAGCCTGGTTCATTTGTAGGTTCCTTTCTATTTTTTCTATTTCCCAAGCTTCTCTAAGCTTGTTACATTGAAGGCTAACGAATACTCCACATTTACAAACATAATGGTTTGCTTGCTTCTATTCAAACTAAAACCCCCCCAAAAGATGTAGAACCAAAAAACCCACCCAAAAATTATATTTTTTTCCTCTGGAAAAGAACATCTTCACATTTACAGTATGTGACTCCTGACGATGTGTGGAGCATCTCAGGGCAGGGGGGCGGTTTGACACAGGCTCATCATGTAGCACAATTACAAATAATTATGGCAATGAGTTCATTTAATCAATCAATTTCAGTGGCAGTGCACAGGGATGGACAGAGCAGCACACTCTACACAGCTCACGGTTGCTACTATTACTGCTGGCTGCCGGCCAGGAGTCCCTGATCCATGTTAGTTAAATGCACATTAATCTGAATTTGGCAGTGTAATCAAGGACCCAACTGAACTGTGAAATTGAATTCTGCAGTGGAACATCATTTGACCATTTTATGCTAAGACTGCAAAAAAAAAAAAAAAGGAGAAAAGAAAAAAAAAAGAAAAAGTCTGCCGCAGCACCGATTTATCAGCGCGGGCTCTGCACCGCGAGGAGGAGCCTGGGGCTGGAGGCGCCTCCAGCAGAATTTTCTGCTGGCCTTTCCCACCTCCCCATGAGTCACCAGGGCTGCGGGGCCTTCCTTCGCTCCGCCAGGGCTTTGGGGAAAGAGGGAATGCCCCTGCAGAGGGGCTGCTCAGAGGCTTCCCAGCACAGCCTTAGCAGGAAAAGGGAATGCCTCTCCAGAGGGGCTGCTCAGAGGCTTCCCAGCACAGCCTTAGCAGGAAAAGGGAATGCCCCTGCAGAGGGGCTGCTCAGCGGCTTCCCAGCACAGCCTTAGCAGGAAAAGGGAATGCCTCTCCAGAGGGGCTGCTCAGCGGCTTCCCAGCACAGGAAAAGGGAATGCCCCTGCAGAGGGGCTGCTCAGAGGCTTCCCAGCACAGCCTTAGCAGGAAAAGGGAATGCCCCTGCAGAGGGGCTGCTCAGAGGCTTCCCAGCACAGCTTTAGCAGGAAAAGGGAATGCCCCTGCAGAGGGGCTGCTCAGAGGCTTCCCAGCACAGGAAAAGGGAATGCCCCTGCAGAGGGGCTGCTCAGCGGCTTCCCAGCACAGCTTTAGCAGGAAAAGGGAATGCCCCTGCAGAGGGGCTGCTCGGAGGCTTCCCTGGGAAGAGCTGGCGCCTGCCTCCCGCAGGGCTGGCAGCCACCCACCCCCTCCATCAGGAGCCCCCAGCAGCAGCAGCAGCAGGGCTGTGCAGCCGCCTCCCGGCGTGCTGGGGTGCTGAGGCAGCAATCCTCACCATTACAGCCATCGTTTCCCTGACTGCATCAGGCAGGGATGGCCGTCAAACAGAAGGGAGTCACACACATGAATTTCATGAAGGACATTACATCTGCCAAACTAATTAACGTGGAGAAGTGCTCAGATGGTTTGGTGGAGGGAGGGGAACTCAATCTAACCCTGTCCTATATATCTGTGTATGTAGGGACAAATAATTTATTGCTTTGGCTGTAAATACACCATTTCCTTTATAACCACTGAGATGGGGAAAACCTGGTCTAGAAATTCAAGCTGGATAAAACCCAGGCCAATGAATTATTTGAGGCTTCACCCATGTCTGGTATATCTGAGTATGCCCCAGGCTTAACACACTGGCCAAAGAATATTCTGCAGTAAGATTTTAGGATGAACATTCAGGGGCTCAGTGTGCTTGCTACGAGTTTTTGGAAGCTTTCTGAGGTTAGCATTGCTGCACAATGTAAAGCCACTTCCTGAATCCCAAGAAATGCTTCCAGAAGTCAGGAGCTACAATGAGTAAGTCACTGAAGCTCTCCTCCAAGGCTGTCCTGATGCAGTGCTCCACACCACAGCAAAATGAACGCACTTCACTCCACCAATAATTCCATTTCTGCTGCTGAATGCAGCCCCTACTGAACGAAGATCCTTTAAATGCTACAAAGGAAAGAAGAAAGCAGTCCTGCACTCATTCCAGATCAGGTCAGGAGCAGTCAAAGCTCTGGCACGACAATTCATCACGGCACAGTGGCATCCCCACATCTGCACAGCTGGCCAGGTGGAAGGTGCACAAGGGATGGTCTGTAACTCACACCGAGACCACAGAGGCAAAGGTCTGGCTCTGCTGCTTCACTGAGGAGAGCCCCAGGATGCCTGCTCCACACACAGAGGTGCAGGCAGCACTCACACACAGCTGCTGGCTGGGAATGGGAAGACAGGAAAAAGGAGGGGGTTTCTGACAGTAAAGGCTTGGCCCTGCCTTTGCCAGGCTGGAAACATCCCCGTGGTACAGAGGGACACAGGGGACCATGGTGAGACACCTCTGCTGCTTTACCGCAGCAAAGGGGGAGCAGACATCATGGGCCCTTGAAAGAGGGACAGGAGAGGGTCCCAGAGAGCTGCTCCTGGAAAATGACAGGGAAAGGAGCTTTGAGCTAATAGGGCTTGGTGGCAGAAGTTGGGAGGGCTGCCTGTGATGAAGAGGAGGGTAAAAAACCCCATGCAGAACAGAGTGGCCAGAGAGAAGCCAATGATGAACGCGATCCTGTGAGACAATCCTGAGGTGGGACAGCAGCTCTGTGTGGGGAGGGTGGCACAGCAGACTCTGCAGCTCCATGCAGGTGTCCTGGAGTCAGTCTGCAGGACAGGAGAGCACGTGGTGACACAGGGGTGGCTCACAGGGAGGCAGATCTGAGCCTCTGGCTTCCGACACCTCCATGGTTCCACCGCACAGCAGTGGCCAAGCCCAGGGCAGGGCGAGTCCTCTGATGTAACAACTCTGAAACCACTGATGATCAAACAGGGTTGTCACAAACTTGACTGGTCTGACATCTCTTACCTGCAAATAATGCTGAAGTAAATCTGCTCTTCACATTTACAAGCCAGAATGAACATCCCTGTTAAAGGCACTTTGATGCCACACATTTGTGCCTGAAGACTTTTTCATTTACTTTTTCACCCCTTTTAATTATACTTTAAACCCAATCTCATTTGTAAAATATCTGATTTGAGATCTGACTCTCATTTAGTAAGCTCATTTGATGAACCATTATTTACTAATGCCTCCTTGAAAAGAAGATTCTTCAGCAATCATCCAAGACAAGAAACTCCTATTCACCTCCAGGAGCTGTGGACAGGTTTGGGAATTGAACTGCTGCATTTAGCAGTGAATCATCAAGTTTCAATACACCAAGGCTGTAGGAGTGTTTTTGGTGCTCTGAGGAGAGGAACAGCTCACAATGAATCTTGCATAGAGGCATATATTTTTTAAATAAAAGTTGTTACTGCATTTTAATGGGGTATTTTTCAAAGTGCTGGAATCCTGTAATAAACACCTGCGTCTTCTGCCCTATTGATTGGTGTAACACTGGCAGAAGCAGGTGCTACAGGGTCTCTGCATTACTGGATTTGCCCTCCTCTTTTCTAAACTCTGACAAAATGACTGCTTTCAGTAAAGGAAATGGCAGCTAACCCACCCCAGATTTTCCTCCCAGCTTTCAGAATCCGCACTGAATCCACTGGTGTAACTGCCACACACACTCCTCCCACCACACCCTGAGCTTTGGAAAGGCACCTACAGAGACCCGGTGACTTTTCTACTCCCCCCAGGGTTTACCCAAGCTCCAAAGCCTGGCTGTGTGCTCCGGTGCAAAGAGGGACAAAAACTGCAATGCTCACCCCTTCCCACGGGCACTGCACCACAGCCATGGCAAAGCAGCCACACCTAAGGAGGCACAAGGCTGGCACAGCTCCAGCCCAGGGATGTCAGGGATCTGCAGACCTGGCACTGCAGCAGGACACAGCCAGTAAGCAAAGGCACTGTCCAGCTGTCATCAGAGAGAAGAACACATCTCACCACTGACAGTCACCCACCTCAGCATGGGAAAAGTCACAGCAACCCCAGGCTTGGAGAGATGATCACCACAGTGCCCGTTGCTAGGGGAGCTCAGAGATGTTCAGAGCAAGCTACACTGGAAAGGCATCTCTTGCACAGCATTAGGTGCTGAGAAGGTCATCATGGTTATGTGACTAGAGGTGTGAGAAAAGCACTCTGAACTGAACAAGTGGTCACAGCACACTGCTGCAAGCAGGGCTGGAGAGCTTGCGCAGGTAACACACCTCATGTGGCAGAGCAGAGACCGATCTGTGGAGAGGAGCAGCCTCTACATAAGGTGGCTGAAATGCTTTCTTGCACATCAGCCCTTTTTTTAACTACATCAGCTGCTTTGACTTCATTTCAATGCTTAAAAACAATGCAGAAGGGAGTAAGCCCCTACTCTCACGAGCAGTAAAGAGCTCATAAACCTTGTAAGATAAAGATGGCATAAGTGCAGTATAAATACTGAAACACAGAGGTTTCAGCCTTCCACACTAACAATTCAAACACAGAACTACCTGATGCACAAACCAGAGCAGTGTCTCACCTCCCGCTATAGATCTGCTCAGGTGTAGCAACTCCTGAAGCTACAAAAAACTGCTAAAGAACTTGCATTTACTGGGAATTTCAAATAAAATCCCCAGAAGATGGGCACTCCAAACCTGCCTTTCAATAAGTACCTTAAACCCAGTGTTCCCTGACATCCATTTCCATACACCCAAGCCCAGTGGGTGGGTTTCCACGGCTGCCAAGGAGCAGCCCCACAACTCCGGGGGCCGTTCCCAGCCCCGACTGGCACGGTGTGCCCACGCATGGCTCCCTGCCCTCCCTCCTGGCCCCGGCCCTGTGCAGAGGCTGATCCCTGCCCCGGAGCAGTCCCTGGCAGCTGGCTGACCTTGGGCACGCCCGCCGCGGTCTCGGACAGGCGGGGGTAGGTGTAGGAGCTGTAGGGATGTCCCTGCTGGTGAGCTTTGAAGGCGCTGGCTGCGTAGGGCATGGCTGGCTCCTGCAGGCCGGAGCCCGACCTGGATCTCTGCCTCATGGCGGGCTGGGGGCTCGCAGGGTCCACGTAGGAGGACTTGGGCCTCTTGTCCACGTCCTCCTTGGCCAGGCCGTGTCCCCAGTCGGGGTCCCCGTAGTCCAGCCTGTCCCTGGGGCCCTCGCTCTGCAGCGAGGCCCGGGACAGGGCGTAGGGGAAGGAGTCGCGGTAGTCCAGGGAGGAGCCGCTGGGCACCCGCTGGTACTCCAGCCTCAGGCCCCCGTACTCCAGCGCCTTGGGCTTGCTCTCCAGGTGTGCCTGGTAATCCGGGAGGAACCTGGACAGCTCTGACTGCAGGGGGGTCACCTCTGAGTAGTAGAAGTCGCGGGCCGTGACCTTGAGCAGGTGCCCGTTGTGCCTGGCGGCCAGGCTGCCCTGGCAGTAGCGGTCCCACTCGTCCCGCAGCCGCTCCCCGCCGCTGCCGGCCGTGCTGTCCGACTCGCTCGAGTACTGCGAGCACACGATGTAGCCATTCTCCTCCTGGGGCCGGGCCACGTGGTTGGCGCTGCCCTGGTGGTGGCTGGGAGGGCTCTCCTTGCGCAGGGAGTTGGATCGGGTCACCGAGATGTTGTCAAACTCCTCCAGCAGCCCATTGATCGACGTGTCCTTCCGAGGCTTGTTCCCCCGAACGATGGTCTGCCAATACAAAAGGGCTTTGGTTAAATACTGCCTTTTGTTTACTATTTCACCAAAAAAACCCACCAAAAACGAAGAAAGTCTGTATTCACCCAGGACTACCCATAGCAATGTCTTATGTTCTTCGTCACATATCTCATTGCTTACAAACCCCCTCAATAAATAATTACAGTAGGACATGAAGAAATGTTTAAATACGGTGTAGATCACAAGCTGGGATTTGACATGCAACCCCAAGACACTCTCAAAAAGCCCAGTTTCAGAGGTGGTGTTCAGCAGCCAACAACAGAGACATCTAAACTCACTACTTATTTTTCATTTGTTCTTATTCAGTTGTCCGTACCAAGCCACACTGGTGGGCTGAGTCGGATTTTCAGGGCATGGATAAGCTAAATGAGAATCATTCAGCGGTCACTTCCATGTGTTATTTTAACAAACTGCTGGAATGAAAAGTAGCATACAGTTAATCAGGCACTGAATTTTCCTGGCTTTTTCTTTTTTTACAAAACAATATGTTCCTGAGTAGCAGAATCCCACTGAGGACTGCCTCTTAGTTAACTTAGCATAAAAGACACTTGGGAAAGAGGGAAAACCACTTAACTCCTTCTCCTTGTAACACACAGCATCCAGCAAGCCACAGTGCACAACCATGGCTCTGGGACACCAGCGTCAGGGATGCCAAGTGCTGGCACAGTTTGTGTCCCACTATTGCCAGGCCTTCCACACATCCCACCCCACTCCTTTACGCCCAAAGCACTGCTGCTCCTGCTGGGATGGGAGGTGAGCAGTGCGTGGTTACAGCTCTCCTGCAGGAAATATTTCATTTTTTAGCCTGTACCACCTGGGGGCTGTAATGTGTGGCGGCATCCATTTCTCACCTGGCACTGCCCTTGAGCACCACTGCACGTTTACAAACACCCGACCACAATAAGATGTACAGATTGGTGGCCAGGGCCATACATCAGCCAGGCTCCACTGAAAACACATTTGCTTTGCTGATTTACTTTGGCTAAATATCTCTGGCTGCATCTTACTTAACTCACTGAGCTTTTCAACAGAGTCACCGTGGTCACCCCAAGGAGATTTCCCTCTCTGGAAGTGTTGCCCATGGACTGTGGTGAATCCAGATGCTCGATGTGGAACACTGGACACCAACCACAGCGTATCAGAGCCAGCCTGGTCACTCTGCACTTCTTCTAAGCATAGTGACACTGCTCACCTCCTGCCTGACAGCACTCAGCGATTCAAACTTTGCCAAAAAAAGCATTCAATCACTCCTAAGAGCACAAAATTAACAGGAATGTACTTCTTTGTCTCCCAGCAAAAGGCAGCTGAGAAAAGGCAGGTGAAAAGCAAAGCAGTCCTGACCTCCCGCTGCCCCCTGCTCTGATTTATGTCCATAATTACTTGCCTAGTTGGCTATTTTGAAGCCAGTGGTACTGAAACAATAGAACAGCAGAAATAAGAGACAGCAAATAGATCACTGCTTTCACCTCCAAAGCCATTGGGCAGGATGAGAGGGATTGGTTTAATTCTGCTCCAAACTCTTAGGCGGGATGGCTGCACGATCATTCACATTTAATTATCACATAATAAAGCAGCAACATTCGACAATGAAATGCTTATCATTGCAAACAGGATTGAAACACCCGACTGCCACCCCTGTGCAAGGCCTGCCCGGGAGGGAAGTGCCCATTGCACACCTCTAGGGGAGCCCCCGGAGCAGAGGGAAGAGGAGCTGCCCCTCTGCTCCTCCAGGCACCCTCTGCTCTGGCTGCATTTTCAGACACCCTCAGAAGGAAGGTTTAGAAGAATGCAGCTGAGTGTTTATGGTAGGGAATTCACTGGTGACAAATCCCTGCAGTTTGGGGATTTTCTGCAGACAGGTGCATGCGTGGGAGTAACCTTTCCATTATGGGGATTTAAAAATAGCACTAATAGTAAAATGATCTTATAGGAAATTCTGGTTTAAAAAGAAAAAAGAAAGCATTTGCCTGGTGAAGCTGTCTTGGACAGCTCTGGGACCTCAGCGCTGTCTCATCCTGACTGGTGAAGTGAAGGGATTAAGAACTAAACCCCATCTCTTTTATCCCAGCATTTTAAGGATGATCACTGGCAAACAGTGACTTGCAAGTGTGATGGCTGCAATTCCTATTGGCTCCAGATTATCTTCCGTGAGAAAATGAAAATGGCCAGCACAAAGGGAGGATAAAACTTACCTGTTCCAGAGGCACACTTTCTGAATAGTCAGTGCTTTGTCACTATGAATAACAATTATTATCAATTATGATACTCAATTATTTCTAACAGCAACAACAACAATAATATTTCTATTTGCTTTGGCTTGTTTTTAAATTTTGCATTTCTCTTATATGGAAGGCCAGACCTGGTGAGATGCTCCCAGGCTCAATCAGGCAGCCTATACCAGCTTGATCTTTTCCAAGGAACCATCCAGCACCATTCTTATCAAAAGAACTGTAGTGTCCATGGAGAAGAAAATCTGGGAGGTGTTTCACCAAGACCCTGTGAAATACTCTATATTGTCAAGTGGTTTGCTATCTGAATAGAACTTTAAATGTTTATACACAATTCTGAAGTACATTGTTTAACTCCCTGGTGGGAGAACCATTTACTGGGCTGAAAAAACAAATTAATATCCTGAAGAAGGTACTGGTGTAAAGGAGTAATTAAAATAATTTTTCTGTAAGAATGAGCAGAGTATCAAAATGAAAAAAACTAAATCAAGTAAGATGTTATAAAGAATAAAACATATGTTGCACCACGTTAACTTGTCCTGAAGGGATGTACTAGAGAGGAAGTGTGTGCTGGCTTGCCAGCAGCCACAGCTTTCCTGGGAAGCACAGGAATTGCAGAAAGAAGAGACTGGGAGCTGCCATGAGCGTGGCCCAAATTCCCAAAGCTGGAAGCCCAGTGTTAGTGGCAGGCCCACAGGGATTAGCCAGGCTCCAAGGAATGACTTTGGGGGAAAAGCTGCACTGATGATGGGGGGTCTTGGTGTGGGATTGTGGACTCTGGGCACTGGATCAGTGAGCACAGGGAAAACCTCATGGGATATAGATGATCTTTTCTCTATTCAGCCTTCTGATGTATTTTTGATTGGGTTTAATAAACCTTTCTGAATGTCTGGGAGCGAGCAGCATCTCTGCCACCCCAGTACAGGGAATCAGTGGGGTGCAGGGCCCTGGGCTGGGCTGGGCTGGGCTGGGCTGGGCTCCCTGTGTGTCCTGTGGGGTGCAGGGCCCTGGGCTGGGCTGGGCTCGGCTCCCTGTGTGTCCTGTGGGGTGCAGGGCCCTGGGCTGGGCTCCCTGTGTGTCCTGTGGGGTGCAGGGCCCTGGGCTGGGCTCAGCTCCCTGTGTGTCCTGTGGGGTGCAGGGCCCTGGGCTGGGCTCAGCTCCCTGTGTGTCCTGTGGGTGCAGGGCCCTGGGCTCAGCTCCCTGTGTGTCCTGTGGGGTGCAGGGCCCTGGGCTGGGCTGGGCTCCCTGTGTGTCCTGTGGGTGCAGGGCCCTGGGCTGGGCTCAGCTCCCTGTGTGTCCTGTGGGGTGCAGGGCCCTGGGCTCAGCTCCCTGTGTGTCCTGTGGGGTGCAGGGCCCTGGGCTGGGCTCCCTGTGTGTCCTGTGGGGTGCAGGGCCCTGGGCTGGGCTCAGCTCCCTGTGTGTCCTGTGGGTGCAGGGCCCCGGGCTGGGCTGGGCTCAGCTCCCTGTGTGTCCTGTGGGGTGCAGGGCCCCGGGCTGGGCTGGGCTGGGCTCCCTGTGTGTCCTGTGGGGTGCAGGGCCCTGGGCTCAGCTCCCTGTGTGTCCTGTGGGGTGCAGGGCCCTGGGATGGGCTCCCTGTGTGTCCTGTGGGGTGCAGGGCCCTGGGCTGGGCTCAGCTCCCTGTGTGTCCTGTGGGGTGCAGGGCCCTGGGCTGGGCTCAGCTCCCTGTGTGTCCTGTGGGGTGCAGGGCCCTGGGCTGGGCTCAGCTCCCTGTGTGTCCTGTGGGGTGCAGGGCCCTGGGCTCAGCTCCCTGTGTGTCCTGTGGGGTGCAGGGCCCTGGGCTGGGCTCAGCTCCCTGTGTGTCCTGTGGGTGCAGGGCCCCGGGCTGGGCTGGGCTCAGCTCCCTGTGTGTCCTATGGGGTGCAGGGCCCCGGGCTGGGCTGGGCTGGGCTCCCTGTGTGTCCTGTGGGGTGCAGGGCCCTGGGCTCAGCTCCCTGTGTGTCCTGTGGGGTGCAGGGCCCTGGGCTCAGCTCCCTGTGTGTCCTGTGGGGTGCAGGGCCCTGGGCTGGGCTCAGCTCCCTGTGTGTCCTGTGGGTGCAGGGCCCTGGGCTGGGCTCCCTGTGTGTCCTGTGGGGTGCAGGGCCCTGGGCTGGGCTCCCTGTGTGTCCTGTGGGGTGCAGGGCCCTGGGCTCAGCTCCCTGTGTGTCCTGTGGGGTGCAGGGCCCCGGGCTCAGCTCAGCTCCCTGTGTGTCCTGTGGGTGCAGGGCCCTGGGCTGGGCTCCCTGTGTGTCCTGTGGGGTGCAGGGCCCTGGGCTCAGCTCCCTGTGTGTCCTGTGGGGTGCAGGGCCCCGGGCTCAGCTCCCTGTGTGTCCTGTGGGTGCAGGGCCCTGGGCTGGGCTCAGCTCCCTGTGTGTCCTGTGGGGTGCAGGGCCCTGGGCTGGGCTCAGCTCCCTGTGTGTCCTGTGGGGCGCAGGGCCCTGGGCTCAGCTCCCTGTGTGTCCTGTGGGGCGCAGGGCCCTGGGATGGGCTGGGCTCAGCTCCTGTGTGTCCTGTGGGATGCAGGGCCCTGGGCTGGGCTCAGCTCCCTGTGTGTCCTGTGGGGTGCAGGGCCCTGGGCTCAGCTCCCTGTGTGTCCTGTGGGGTGCAGGGCCCCGGGCTCAGCTCCCTGTGTGTCCTGTGGGGTGCAGGGCCCTGGGCTCAGCTCCCTGTGTCCCTGCTGGTGACAGCAGCCATCCTTCACGGGGCTCTGCAGCGCCTGTGCTGCCCTGATAAGCTGTAATGGATCTGCCTGGCACTGGGGCTGTCCTGCCTTGCTTCCAGCAGCAGATGAGAAACAGCTCCTGGGCTCAAATACTGTATTAACCTTGACAGTAATGAAGTGGGTAATTAACTGTTGTGCCCTAATGCGACCTTGCATTTATTGTCTTTAGAACTACTATACTTTACACACCCGTTGAGAATATATCATCCTTTGTCCTCCTGGAGCTGTGTTTTCTGCAGTCAATGAGGATTCTAAATCTCTGTGATGTGCAGAGTGAAAAAAAGGGAATTTAAAGGAAAGGTCGCCCTTATGAACTGCCAATCTAAACTCTGATTTTGCCTCTAGCTAGCTTCTCCCCTCATCTGCATTACACATAAACTAAAAGCACAGCCTATGCTGAAAATATTTTTTTTTGTTCTTAAGAAAAGGTGCATAAAGCACAGATGGTCAGAAGAATTCTAAGTGATGGATGTATTGGTAAATCATTTTCTTGTGTAGCAAGACAGCTCTAAGTATTTGCAGCTGTGTTCATGACACCACATTTACTCCCAGTGTAAACAAATATGAGCAGCATGTGGAGAGAAAAGCTGATCCTTGTCATCCCTAAGAAGGAAAGCTCCAGCTTTCCCTGTGGGTAACACAGTTTTACAGCTGCAGCCAAGGTGTCAAAGGGCACTTCAGGCTTTTCTCCATGGAATATTCACTTGGGGACAAATTCTAACCTCGAGCTGCTTTCCCAAATGACAGTGTCAGAATTATCCTCCCAATCCTTCCACATCCCAGTGAATCCTTAATTACACTCAAATGGACAAGCTGCATCAGAGGACTGAAAAAGAATTTACAGCTCCATCCCCTCCTTCCCCTAAGTGGGAAGTCAGGGCACTTGTGGCACTCAGATTAGCCTGGAAAGAAGCCTTTTGGACAGGAACTCATTCTGGTGAGAACAATGGTGAGAAATGATGCTAGACAGGATAGGAGGCAATTCATCACTCTGCAGCCTCCAGCAGTGTCCTGGGGGAGCTGCTCCAGTTCTGATCTACAGCCTGTCTACAGGAACAGCTCTCACTCAGGGTTAGTCTCAAGGAATACACAACAGACAGGAAGCTATGTCAGAGCATCTCTTCCTGAAGCCTGGAATTCAGAGCCTGATGTACACCTGGAAGCCTTGGAGTATATATCATTTCTGTCATGAATTCCTTCCCAATGCTATAAATTCTCATTCTCCCCATAAAAGCACCATTAGAAAGCAGCAGTTATTTTGGTATCTCACAGCTCCCTCCTTGGGGAAGGCTCTCTGCAGACTGCAGTGGTGTTGGGCCAGGATTTTGGGTCTCTGCTCCCTGGAGCACACCTGCACTTCACCCCACAGGGCCACCTGCCCAAAGCAGGAGCACCAGACGGTGTCACCTGTCCCTTGCCAGCAGGTGTCCCAGCAGGTGAGCCATGATCCCTCCTGCTGAATGGCTCTGATCCCTCTCCAGAGATCCCTAAATCCCTGCTGGGGACAGCTCTCCAACAGGACCTTTCCTGGGCACAGGAGGAACCAGAGGAAGGCAAAGCCAGGTAAAACCCAGCCCAAGCAGCCTTCAGAGGGCAGAACTCCCCAGACAGAGCCCAGGGGTGCTGCAGGATGTGCCAGGTCTGGGATGGGCCATCCCCTGAGCTGGCTCCAACCCCAGCCTCCACACCAAGGTACAGCCTGAGAGCAGCCCAACGTGCTGAACAGCACCACTGCCAGCTGGTGAAAATTCTTCAAAAGCAAAATAATGGAAAGCTATAAAAAAGGGCTCACCAAAACAGCACTGTGTAATTTCCACCCTGCACAGCAGTTTAAAAGTTGGTTTCCATAACAACAAGAGCAACGTTTCATTATAATCACATTCCCTGGTAATTCTTTTGACATCTTAAAACACAGCAACTTTAACATAAGGCTTAGTTTAAAATACCTCTGAAATACCTACATTCTAGTAACTTTTCCTTATTTTTTATTAAATACACAAAAATGCTTGTTATATGTAATTTGAAATGCTATTAGAGAATTTTAACAGTTCAAAATAATTATTCTGGGCCCACTTGAAATGTATCTGATCTGTGCAATTTTACATGTCGTATACACACACAAATCTCTCAGACACACAGCAAGTGAGTGAAATGTGACTTAAAAGTTTTAATCTGAAAGAGAAAGTGTCTGTATTACTGATTCAGTGGCACAGAAAGTGTCTGGAATACTGATCAGTATTACTGATGGGTTCAGGGAGAGGAGTGGAGAAATCTCAAACCAAACAATTTGTTTCATAGGACTTAGGACCCTTGAAAATTTTCTTTTATCCAGACATGGAAAGGAAAAGAAAAATGTCCCACAGAATTAAATAACTCAAACACATTAGTCACAGGAATTGTACTGCTGCATTTCCTTAAGGCTGGTGGCAATGGTTTCAGCACAGCAGTGCACAGAGGGCACAGGACACAGGAGATGAAGTAAAGGCTGCTGGCACCCCTGGTGCCTCCTTCAGCTCTGGCATCATCCCTGTCCCAGGACAACACATCCCAAAATACATCCCAAACCAGGAATGAACTGACTCTGCTCCCATCTGAGCTCGTGCAAGCATCCCCAGGGAAACTGCAGGGAGCTGGGACAGCAAGGGGAGCTCCAGGGCCCTGGGGCTATCCCAGAGGCATGCAGAGCTCTCTGCAGCCACATCACCATCATCACCAACCATCCTTATCTCCAATATCTGCAGTCTAGACTGTTATGTTCCCAGGTTTTTAGGTGGGGGCAGCTCGAGGGAAGAAAAACAAACCCCACTTTTCTCAACAAAGGCATGAGAAATGGCAGGAACTAAACACAGCACTTCCCCACCAGCTGCCCAAATACTGCAGCTCTGAGAACCCACTGGTACACTGCCCAGAGCTGGGACTGTTTTCAGGGCACAGAGTCAGTGACTGGGAGCTGTGGGCACAGCACTGTGTGTGCCCCCAGGGCTGGCAGCATCCAAAAGGAGCCTTCCCACAACCAATCTGCATGCCATGCTCACAGCCTGCACTGCAGGGGCACACAAGGGCTGGGCTGCCCTGCTCTAGGGAGGGTGGTGTGAAACCAGGGGTGCCCCCCATGTGCCCCATGGCACAGGGGAATGCACTGTGCTGTGCCCCAGCAGCCGGGGAGGAGCTGAGAGGCACAGCCGGGACTCCCAGAGCCACTGCAGCACAAACCTCTCTGCAGCCAGGATGGAACTTCCCTGGGCGAGGCTCCCCTCTGCCCTCAACGTGCCCATTAACAAATGCCAGGCTGATGGAGCATTAACCCAATTAATGCTCCCCCTGCTTTTCTTCCTCACTGAAAGACTTTTCTAGCTGCAGTTTGACTGAGCTTTCTGAAATATTGAAGTCAATTCCAGTGTGAAAACATTTTACACTCAGGAAGGTAATTGCCTTCATCTGACAGCTCTGACAGAGGGGCACTTGCTCAGGAGGGCAGAGGCTCTTGGGTCACTCCACTGTGGTTGGGGTCATCTCCTGCTTTTAATTAAAATGAGGGTTTTGACAGTCTGTTAATTTAGAAGAAACAATTACAACTGTATTGCTACAGCAAAGGAAGTTTCATATACAGCAGGTGCTTGAAGACAAAGTCAACATTTCTGTTTCTGAGAATGTGGGGCTGGCTCAAGGAGCTCCTGGTGCTCTGCAGGCCATGGCAGAGGGCTGGCAGAGACTGTCCCACGCAGGAATGGCCATGGCAGAGGCAGGGAGGGCAAGAAGGTGCTGGTGAGGGCAGAGTGCCCCAGCCCCAGCCCCAGCCCTGCAGATGGATGGGCTCACTGCCCACGGGCCCTGCTCGGGCTGGGACACTCCCTGCAGTCCCAGCCCTGTGAATTTGGGTCAGCACCCCGGGAAGGGCAGGCAGGCTGGTGTGTGCCCAGCACTGCCCAGGGGCAGGGAGGGCACTGGCAAGGTGCAGCAGGAGAAATCATCCTGCACCAGCAGTGTGCCAAAACGTGCCTCACTCCCAGGGCCTTAAAACAGCCAGAAAGCTTCAAGGCTCTTCCTAACACACTAAAATGGTGCATTCCTGGCCACACACATGCTAGGAGGCTTTTTAATCTGACTGATGTCTCTGACTGCTCTGGACTCCTTCATCCTCTCCTGAAAGCTCACTCCTTGATTTCAGGGAATCCAGGAATTTGCAAATAAAAACACAAAACAACTTCACCTGCATTGTAAATGGCAGCATTCTTTCTTCCCAGGAAATATATTCCTTTTCCTTTTCAAGGACACTATTGAATGGGAAATGCAGGCACAGGAATGTCCTAGGGAAGCAGGACTGACTCCCACGGAGTGGTTTTCATCTGCAAACATGGACGCGAAGCAAAAAGTGCTCCTGTGCAGAAATGTGATGCTCAGGTCAAATTTCCATGGCAGCTGAGAGGAAAGACACGAGGAGCTTCCTCAGCTGGCATTTGAATGATTCCCTGTTGTGAAGGAGAAGTGCAAATCCAGCACGTTCTCGATGGGAAGCAGGGGAGGCAGGAGGTCCGGAGCAGCACGGGGATCTCAGGTGCTCAGGAGCTGCTCCAGCACTGCGGGCTGATCCCGGTGTGGCTGCGTGTGCTGGGCTGTGTCGCCCCCAAGTGCACACAGGGCTGGGCACGGAGCAGAGCTGCCGGATCAGTGACACATCTGCCCTGCCTGGCACAGAGCTGATCCCCCTGCCCCTGGCACAGAGCAGCCCCCCGAGGCAGCAGGAGCAGAAGGGTGACATGGGGCTGCTTCCCCCAGCCATGGCAGTCAGACCTCCCCTCCTGCTCCAGAGCCTTTCCCAGGGTGGTTGATGCAAACCCCTGTGTTTAAAGCAGATTTCTACACCTGTCCATCCCATGCTCCAGCAAGGGGCTGCTTCTCAGGGAAGGAAAAGCCTTAGCAATAAGGATCTTCACATGCACTATGCTCTGTGAGAATCATTAACTGCAAACTAGGACACACATACCAATTACTGCTCTGCTCACACTACAAAACCGTAAAATTCAGTAAAATTCACAATCTTATGCTGTCCTTTTAACTGTGTGATCCTGACAGCTAACTACTAATGCCTGCTGGATCTCAGCAATTAAAAAGCAGAAATGCTCACCCTAAATACTTCCTTTCATTCACTTTTCTCTCTCCAAAGATCTGTATCTGAAATGCCCTTTTTTTCCTGGTTCACACACACATGGTTCATCCCACAGACAACAGAAAAAGCATTTAAAAGTCTCTGCAGGTAAGTCAGTGTTGTTCCCTGGTAATACACAGCACTTGTCTGGTGTAATTGGATCCTGCATGAAGGGGAAGACAAGAAAGAGCGCTCAGCAAAGCACTTTCAAATTCCTAGAGAGCCACCAAAGCCCAGATCTAATCATGTCAGAGCAGGAGACAGAAAAGAGCACATTTATACCTGCAGCTCTGGCTCCACAGGTAAATCAGCTGCTTGGCAACATTTCTTCCCTCTGATCCTATGACTCTACAGAACCAAACTCTGCTGGGATTGAATAAATGTGGCTGTTTGGTTATAATTACAGAATCACAGAAAGGTTTGGATTGGAGGGACAATAAAGATTTCTATTACATGGAACATACTTCAGTGGGACTGTAACCTGTCTGGTGTCTGTTCTGGACTACAAGGACTCACACCAAACTCCTGCCCTGGGTGCTCAGGGAGTGCCTGAGCCCAGCTCTGCCTGCCCTGGGAGTTACTGGAACAGTGTGCCATAGATTTCTCTTCAGGGACCGACTTCCATGTTAAAAAAAGAACCTGACTAGGAGTGTCCTTGGTCAGGATCTCATTCCTGGCTTGTTCAGGTTATAAAGTGCTACCTGGAGAGTATTCCCAGTCTGGTACTCCCAGAGGAGACCAGCTTCAATTTCTGAAATGCTGGCACCAGGGTCTGGCTCTTTCATGTGTAGACCTATGTGTTACCATGGGTTTGAGCTCTAAAGGAGGCTGGTGTGCTTCAGCAGCTGTAGGCTGTGAGCTCCAAGTTACCTTTCAGTCCTTGTGTACTGCAAAGTTCTGCTCACCCACAGCAGCTCTCACCAACAGGACTAAAGCTCAGCCCTGCAAGAGTACTCCAACACTAATGTCACACTTACAGCTTTACTCTGTGTTCCAGGAGAGGGCTTTCACTGGCAGCTCAGTGTTTCTCTATCACGGCCAGGTCCTGCTTGTGCACCCTGGTGCTGGTGTGCACAGCCCAGCTGCAGACAAATGAACATGGGGGCTGCCAGGAAGGACAGTATCTTGGCCAAAAAAGGGATGTGAATAACTCACTTTCTGGCACATTAGTTGAACTGAAAAACTGAGGAATATCCCGTGTTGTGAGTCAGTCTGAAATGATAATGATGCTGGTTTTGATTCTCCAAATGAGGCTCTAGAAAAACAATGTCAAAACCAGGCTGGATGAAATGCTTCAACAGCAAGGAAGACAACTGTGAGAAAATAAAAGAGCTCCTGATCAGGAACTCTGCTGTTCAGAGAGCCAGAAACTCAAAACTGTAAAGAAGAAATGAGAATAGAGTTAAAGCATCCCAGGGAGAGGTGTTCCCAATGGAATGGAATGGAATGGGATGGGATGGGATGGAATAGACTGTTTCAGCTGGAAGGGAGCTACAACAATCACTCAGTCCAGCCTCCCGACCAATTTAAAGCCTGGTATTGAGGACAGTTTCCAGATGACTTTTAAACATTGACTCTATTGTTGAAATCAACTTCACAAGCAGCAAAAGTGTTAATCTAAAGGACTTACATAAAACATATAATTTTCTGAAATCAGACAATCAGAAATAAACCCAAAAGTTTGTTCTGTACAATGCAGAACACATGAGAACATCTTAACCCAGAGATAAAGTTCTAAAGAACTTCTGAGCTGTGTACTTGCACTGATTCATACTGTGGCTCATTTCTATTTGTACAGTGATTCAATTCCTGCAAGATGCCACAAAACTGTCAGCGTGGCTCTTCTCCCACTGAGTCAGCCATGGACACTAGATGGCATATTTGCATTATATCTGTGGCGGAACAGAGAGAACTGAAGCAGCATTGTCACTTACAGACACAGTAAAACAAATGGCACTCAAGGGTGAAGCATGATCCCTCTGACAGAAAAGGTTCCACTTAAATGTGTGGCAGCATTTTCTTCCAGGAGCACACAGCAGCAAATGCATTCCTGTTCAGTGACCAAAATAAATTGGAATTGGGGCTGTCTTACAGGCCAGTTGCAAATCTGACAATAACCACTTGCAGATGAAGGTAACAGAGAAGAGCTGTGGCTGGAAGGGACTCCTGCCTCCAGAGCAGGGCTGGCATTAAAATCTGACCAGGCTAAAGGGCTTTGGCCACCAAATTTTGCCCTTCCCTTTCCAAAGGCTGAGATCCCACAGTCCCCTTGGCTGCTGTCCTGCTGGGAGCCATGCTCCATGGCAGAACCTGTTCCCTGCACCCAGACCACGTTCCCTGCACCCAGACCATGCTCCCTGCACCCAGACCATGTTCCCTGCACCCAGAACCTGTTCCCTGCACCCAGAACCTGCTCCCTGCACCCAGACCATGTTCCCTGCACTCAGACCATGTTCCCTGCACTCAGAACCTCTTCCCTGCACCCAGAACCTGTTCCCTGCACCCAGACCACGTTCCCTGCACCCAGAACCTGTTCCCTGCACCCAGACCACGTTCCCTGCACCCAGAACCTGTTCCCTGCACCCAGAACCTGTTCCCTGCACCCAGACCATGTTCCCTGCACCCAGAACCTGTTCCCTGCACCCAGAACCTGTTCCCTGCACCCAGACCATGTTCCCTGCACCCAGAACACGTTCCCTGCACCCAGAACACGTTCCCTGCACCCAGAACACGTTCCCTGCACCCAGAACCTGTTCCCTGCACCCAGAACCTGTTCCCTGCACCCAGAACCTGTTCCCTGCACCCAGACCACGTTCCCTGCACCCAGAACCTGTTCCCTGCACCCAGAACCTGTTCCCTGCACCCAGAACACGTTCCCAGCACCCAGAACCTGTTCCCCACACCCAGAACACGTTCCCTGCACCCAGAACACGTTCCCAGCACCCAGAACCTGTTCCCCACACCCAGAACACGTTCCCCGCACCCAGAACACGTTCCCTGCACCCAGAACATGTTCCCTGCACCCAGAACACGTTCCCTGCACCCAGAACACGTTCCCTGCACCCAGAACCTGTTCCCTGCACCCAGAACCTGTTCCCTGCACCCAGACCCTGTTCCCTGCACCCAGAACACATTCCCTGCACCCAGAACACGTTCCCTGCACCCAGAACATGTTCCCTGCACCCAGACCACGTTCCCTGCACCCAGAACACGTTCCCTACACCCAGAACACGTTCCCTGCACCCAGAACACGTTCCCTACACCCAGAACACGTTCCCTGCACCCAGAACACGTTCCCTGCACCCAGACCATGTTCCCTGCACCCATAACCTGTTCCCTGCACCCAGAACCGGTTCCCTGCCCTGCTGGGGCCAGCCCCTCACCCGTGGCAGCTGAGGCAGCGCTGAGCTCCCTGCAGAACCTGCAGTGAACAACCCAGGGACTTTCAGGCTGTGGTTACAGGGAAGGCCCACGAGATGTCAGCAGCCCTCCAGGTCCTGTCCTGGCAGGAGCTGTCAGGGAGAAATCAAAATCTGGGAGGCTGAGAAGAGAGGTCAGGACAACGCTGCTCTGCCCCTCTGCTCCCACGGCCCTGAACAGCTCTGTATTTCTAAATCCCCCTTCTCCTGCTCAGGCATTTCCCCTGTGCTATTCCACCTGGGGGTTTCTAATGAAATCTGGACGTTTCTGACTGCTCAAGCCCACACAAGGACCCTCACTCATCTCCTCTTTGAGGTCTTTGACCACTCAGCACCACTGTGCGCAGTATCCTCCATCTAAGCAAGGACATGTAAATGTAGGACAAAAATGCCACTTTAAACGAGGCTTGAGTGTCAGTGTTGGGAAAATGTGAGAGGCCAAACAGGATGGGGAAGAGAAGTACTTGCCTTTTTTTCCTTATCTTCATGCAGAGTGAACAAAAGCTTTGATTTTCATGTCAGAGCTATTGAAAGGGCCACAACCAATTACTCATTTTCTGGGTTTTTTTTCTCTTTGTAGGAGAGAGGCTGAAATGCACCAGTAGAAACTTTGAAAAGTTTTAAAAATTAAAGCTGACTCACCAGGATTGGGGTCAAGGATTGAGGCAAAAGTGAGAAAAGCTAAAATTTTAAGACAAACCCTATAGAGCAGACCTGTGAGAATGAGGATGGAAGGCTGGGAGAGAAGCTGGCAGCCCTGTGGTCTGTCCCCCCAGAAACTCTGCTCTGCAATGGCCACGTGTGGCAGGGCACAGGTGAATGCACTGCCACGGGCAGTGACACAGGGAGCAGCACAGAGAACTAAAGGATAACCCCACTGTGCTATTTCTTCAGGAACAAATGGCATTTTTCCCTCCAGTAACTTGACAGAAGTGAGGATGCTCAGCTGTTCCCTGCACCAGGAAACATGGGAAGGGATTTTAACAAGTCTTCAGTGCCTCCCTGCTCCCGCTGACAGCAGCAGGCATTGAAGAATGTTAATGGAGCATCTTTACAAAGCCAATGATGAGCTCTCTTGGCAAAAATCCTCAGAAAAAAGGTTCTGATGTCTGTTTTCCTGGTATTTTGAATGGAGTGGAGATGCATTTGCTTAGTTATTGATTCTGAAGTTTCCAAAAATCAAAGGATGGTAACAGACTGGAGCTTCTGTGTAGCACAAAGGCAAAGATAAGCCAAGCATATTGTGTGCTGAGAACAAAGAGCCAAGCATGAGCTCCAGTACACATGGAATAACTACAGAGAACTGAAGCAAGGGGACCAAGAGGCCTGGCAGCAGCATGTCAGCCTTTATGAAACCTGTCTGAAGTACAGGCAGACACAGATTGTTCACATTTTTCATGCAGGGATGTTTTAAGTGGAAAATCAGCTTTTTTTCACCCCCTCCTTGTCTCTACCCCTCAAACCTATCAAGATCACCGCTGCTCTGTTTTTCATGAAGTTTTCTGCTGTGCTATACTTGTGCTTTTACCTGAAATACACAATCCTCTGCTGCTATCTGGGTCAGCCACACTGAGAAGGGGAATCCCATTATTGTCTCTGGCTGCTTTTGAAATGAATGACTCTGTACAGTCAGCTCAGGCTGGCATTCCACGAGAAGCGGCTGCCACACGTGTGTCAAAGCTGCAGGAGCCTTTCAGCACCGAGCCAGGGCTGACAGCCCCCAGGGTATCTGGGAGAGGTGCAGCAGGGAGAGCATTTATCATCTATTGGTTTCACCAAAGGGAGACACTGTGCACCCAGGGATCTGCTCTGCAGGCTGGAAACAAGCAAACACCCCAAAAGCCTTTCCCTTGCTCTGCCCCAGCTCGGGGTGAAGCCCCAGGGAAGCCAACACCAGCCGTGTCTCAGAAGCAGGAATGGGCTGTCCAAGTCTGGCTCTGATCTGTGCTCCCCCTCAGGCACCAAGGAGCACCACTGGGAGGAACACTGCTCACAGCACACAGACTGTCAGTGCTGAAGGAACCACATGGCAAAGGAATTCAGAGCACACGGAGCAGAGTTCCAGAGCTGCTGAAACCACAGCACGAGCTAACTCTGGCCAAACACCTCAGCCTGACTCAACACTGCACAGGCTCAGGGCACAACTGTGCATCTTCCTCTGCCTCACATCAATGCATTAACTGCACTATCAGCTGTTGGGTGGAACAGGAGAAGTTCTAAATAGAACCTTTGGTTCCTATCTTCATGAACTGCAAGTGCATTTTAAACCTACAGTTCTCAGTGAAGTTAGGAGTGCCAAATAACCTTCAAACAGTGCCAAATACCCTTTAAAACACTCAATGTACTGGTGCAAGTGCAACATTAAAAATTTGTCTAAATTAAATGTTTATGCTGAACTAGTTTAGCAACATTAAAAATTCTTAATTTTAAAGTGACTGCAACCCGGCTTCTCTCTGTAGGTTAGGCTGTATCAAAACAAAGCATGCTGATTCTTAACAAATACACATTAAACTGGTATCTTGCAAGAGAGTTAAAAGCCAATTCTCAGCTGATAGTCAATGCCTCTTAGCTGCTATTAAAACTGTGTAGCTCTGTTATGGAGGCCCATCTCAATCAGTCACATGCAGAGCCCTGACACACAGGCAGAAAAACAAGAATTTACAGTTTCTTGCAAAGGACCAACAGGGATTTTCTCTACTTCAGAAGATGGCAATTCCCCATCTGGGGCTTGGTCCCTCACTGTGTGTCCTTTCAGTGGGACATGAACCCAGCTCTGCACACACCCTTGGCAGGCCAAGGCCCAGAGTCATATGGTCTTTATAGTGCTGAGAAAAGCAATGCAATTTTATACTTTTTATAGCTCCAGAACTGTAGGAAAGAAAGAGTATTTCTGCAAGATAATAAACTCCTCCCCCCCCCCTCCATTTTAAAACATCTTCATGTATTCATGTCAAAGCATCCAGAGATATTTCTGGTGTTAAGAAGGGCTGTGGAACAAAGTTGCTCTCCTCCATCAGGAGGAAGAAGATTACCTACCTTTTTCCTCATTATTCTGGGCCACTATTATCAGCAAGATATTTTATTACAGCAAAAAGAAAAAGAGAAGACCTTATTTTATCCCCATTGTCCTGCAGCAGCCCTGATCAGCAAGTGATGAGTGCCCTTCCTGAGCAGACAGTAAATGTAAATTTAGCAAAGAGCACTTAGCAAATGTAACTACAGGGTCCATGCTCTCAGGATTATCTGATTTTCCCTTGCTGCAGGAAAATCCACATGAAAATGAAATCCTGAATTTATTCTGCAGCTGCATGGCAGGGAGAGGAGCATGGCTGGCAGGGTCTGGGATCACCATCACACAGGTGTGGTTCACCTGCATGTCAGGATGTGCAGTCCCAGAGAAGCTGCACAATCAGGGACAATTAGTCAGAATCCTGAGCCTGGAATCCTGCTGGCTCCCTGTCCAATGCTGCTCTACCCTCTAGGCCAAGTGTTCCTGCCAGGTGTGCAGCCTGAGCCCCCAGGCCACGACCTGGGCTGTGTCCCTCACTGTCCCAGCCTCTGAGGAGCTCAGCTCCATCCCCACCATGTCCCACCCCGGTGGGGGCTCAGTCAGATCCCTCCCTGAGCTCCCTGCCCGGCTGGACAGGCAATGTCATTCCCTTCCTTTGGTGCACATTTCCCTCTCTGCCTTGCTCCAGCCTGCCTTTGCCTAGAGCACTGGTGCTAAATTCATTAATGAATTCCCAAGGAGCTGTGTGCTGCAGAGGAGCAGCGCTGGGGCCTCCCCTGGCACCTGGGGCCCTTTCCTCTGCAGCCCGGCAGTGCCAAGGCTCATCCCTGCCAGGCCCGTGACTCAGGCTCTTCAGAGGCACTCCCACCACTTTTACACACACAATTCTATTTCCTGACAGATGTTTGCATCTGCAGCTCCCTCCCCACCGTGCCTGCCCCCCAGGCACTGGCAGGCTGAGCCCACTCGCTGCTGGCCCTGCTTCCCCAGGGTGCATCAGGGCAATGAAGGCAGGCTGAGTACCTTCATAGGAGCCAGCTGGATGGGGGTGATGCATGAGGGGTCCACCATGGGCTTGGGCCTGTTGGCCGTGTCTGCCAGCAGGCTGTGCCACTGCTGGGGCAGCCCCGTGAACTTCTGCTCCCGGTGGTCGAAGCCAGTGTGCACCCGGTGCTCGAAGTTGGAGGGGCCGGAAATTTCCAGCCTCTTCTTCTTTTTCCCAAACATGGTGGAAAGATCTGCAGGAAAGAAAAGAAGCCACGTGTTTACACTCTGTTGTATCCCTCAGCCGCCGTCTCTGCTTCACAGGGAATTTCACTAGATGCCATTAGCCAGCTACTCCACGAACTTCACTGCACACACTGAGACCTGTGCGAGGCAAGCACTTCTCTGACCTCTCTGGGAGAAGATTTTAACAAATTAACCTGTTCATAATGCCTTATGAGGCGAGGAAACTCCCAGGAAAGAAAGCCCCAGGTCCCCCTTGTGCTGCTCTCAGCTGGTGCTGCAGGCTGCAGCCCATGGGAGCTCCCAGCTGGGAGCAGTGCCGGCAGCAGGGGATGCCTCTGTCCAGGGACAGCCCCTGCCAAGGGGGGAGCTGTGCCCCGATCCAGGGGGAGCAATGCAGGCACAGCTCTGCATCCCTGACAGGGATAAAGGCGCTGGCTCATTCCTCTGGCACAGCACATAGCCAATACCCTCTCCACCTGCAGGAACCCTTGGGTTGCTGGGTCCCACCTCAAAATGAAGTGCAGCCCAACAGTGCTCCTGAAGCAAGTTCAGATCCGACTTTCTGAAGGACTCCAGAAACCTGCTGTGCGAGGCAGGGATAAATTCCTGCTCCCAGGGAAACAGACAGAGGCCCTGTTGCTTGTCAGGGACATACTGTCCTGTGCTGGAAAAAGCTGGAAAAGCTCTCTGCCTACTTTCTCCTCCACCCTGCTCTCTGGGCCATTTCCAGCAGGGCTGGCACTGCACTTGAGCAGCACCTGTGTGAGACAGCAGCAGGGTGAGGAGGCTGCACCTGCTCTTCTATCACAGCTGTAAAGGTGCTTCCCTGACTTTGTTCAGGAGGCGGAGAGCAGAAGCTCAGAGAAGAAAATAAGGTTGTGTTGCTGCTGCAGCTAAGGAAAGATGCAGTGATAAATCAGGCATTTATTCCACCCTCACTAGTTTATCTAAAGATCAAGTCCATGATTTGAAAATTGATTGCTGGCTGCTTTGTAAGTCCCCCCTGTGTATTTGTAGGTGATTGTCTCCTTTGAGCATATTTCTTTTAGACAAAGCAGACTTGGCCTTTTTTCACAGGTCTCATCTTCCACACTCCTCTCTCTGGCTTTCTACCATACTCTGAACTTGCCAAAATCCCCTATCTTTTGACAGTCTCTCTCCAGCTCTGTCCACTTGGGTATCTTCCTCACCTGCCTCTCCCCAAACCTCCTACAGTACAATCACTTTGATATGTGCCTTTTTGCTTTCCCAGCACCGTAATTGTTTTATTTCTCTTTGGTGCACGTGGGTACCTGTGGCACTCACAGACACTCCCAGAGCCTCGTGGCAGCTCTCTGCTCAGGGATTACCCACTGGAGCCATTTGCAGCTCAAAGGGCAGCAGCCCCAGGTCAGGCAGTGCCCAGCAGTGCAGCCAGCTGCAGATCAATGGCCCTGCATCGATCCCATCTGCCCCAGGGACAGCGATCCATGACACTATTGGAGGAACATTTTAAACCATCAGCTCTAGACATGTATTTCTTCCTCTGATCAATGCCAGGGCTTCCCACAGGACTGCAGCCCAAGGCAGCTGCCTGAAGTCCTCCTGAGCTCCAAACAGCACTGGGTAACTAAAGCCCATCAGCTGGCACAGGGCACGCTGCTTTTTCAAATGAACTGCACCTTCACTCACCAAGAGAGCAGCCAGCAAGTCACCTCCACCCCACTGCAAAGCCAAGCCAGCCTCCCCTCAGCACAGTCCCCATAAAGAACTGTAACATCCACAGCAGTCACAAGGGAGCCTCATTTCCCCTCATTTCTCCCAGAGAATGGAAATGGTGCTGCCTGTCTTCCCCAGCTGTCTGGGGATGAGGTTTGGGGCAGCCAAGTCTGTCAAACCTTATGCTCTGGGCTTGTAAGTGTCCTGATTCAGTCCCCACTGATGGGCTGGGGCCTCAGACCTCAAAAATGGGGAGATGATTCCATTATTCCCATAGCTCTATTGATGTGACACAAAAAAGAAAGGACTTATTGTATCAGGTGAGGAAACAGAAAACATCCCTGGTAAGTGACTCCATGTTCTCCAAGACATCTAAAGCCATTTCAGGAATAACCCAAGTGCTTTGAAGAGGAATGACAGAGCTTTCCAGGATGCTGGATAATGTGTGTGTGGCAGAAAACTTCTGAAATTTCTATCAAGAGCACAGAATGTAAGACATTCATTCAGGCACCCTCCCATTCACACAAAGCAGCATTCCTCTCACAGTCATTAAGAACCCCTGATTTCCTAATGGGATGACTTGGGAAAACACCCCCAGCCGAGAGGGCAGCCCTGATGCGAGGCCAGGGAGGAGGGAGGCTGCAGGACAGCCCTGCAGAGCTGCCCCGAGCCGCCCCAGCCAGAGCACTCACCCTGCATTAATGCCTCCTGATGGCTTCCAGCGTGGCCTGGCTGTGCCAGGGCTCCCGGGCAGTGCCAGGGCCCTGTGCAGCTCCTGCCGTGCCCGCCCTGCCGAGGAGAGGAAATGAGAGGCCCTGCACCTGCCGTGGTGCTATTTTGGTGGCATGAGCACAGGCAGCCTGTCTGCCCTCTCCTTGCCAAGGGACAGCCTGGCTGCTCCAGGGGCACGTGGCACACACAGCTTTTATCATATCCTAAGAGTAATTCAGTCAGCTACAAAGTCAGAGAGAACTCTGTTTAGCTCTGCCCCGTTTTCTATTCCCAATAAAAGTCAGAGCCAACTTTTTCTCCCCCTCCAAACAGCTGCTCTTTTAAAAAAGACTACAGAAGTTGGAAATACCTTTCACCTTTCATGTCTTATAATCTTGAAAACCACCAGTGTTCCAAGGGGATCCCTTAAGCAGTGAACACAGCCCTTGCCATCCCCCATGTCCCCAGATAACCCTGAGCAAAGGTCTGTGATGTTCTGCCACACACCAAAACACACAATAGCCTTACAGAGTCAGTACCTGGCATACTGAAGTGAGATGGGAATTTTCACTTCACAATGGACCTCTCAGTGACTCTGCACTATAGCTGTGTGAGCTCTATTCTCCCTGTGGCACTCCAGCAGCAGGTGAGGTGTCCCACTAACCCTGTGTGCTCCCTGTGACCCTGGGGCACCCTGGCAGCCTGCAGGATTTCCTGCACACACCTCACTGCTGCTGCAGTGCAAATCCTCCTCAGGAGGGGCTCTGTGCTCCTGCCTGCCCAGCCCAGCCACCTGCTTGCTTTCAGACAGCAGCAATTAGTTCATTTTCAATTAGCAAGGGCACACTGCACTAAGCCTGTGAGCCTGTATTTTCTGCAGGGATTCCCTGCGGTTCCTCAGCTGAGCCAGCAGCAGCAGAGCCCTTTTCCCTCCTGGATGGGCGTGTTATTAACATAGAAAAATTGCCTCCACGCATGCAGAGTATCCTCTGTGAGCCCAAAGGGGGGCAGCAGCCAGGGCTGTGAAAATGTCCTGTGCAAAGGCACAGCCAAAAACCTGGTTACAGGCAGGAGCATTAATAAAATGCTTCATTTTTAGGAAACCTGACAGAGACACAGATTGCAAAATGGGGACATGGGTGCAGGTCGCTTTCTTTGGATACTTTTTACTTACTATAATAGTTTTCTGTGCCACAAGGACCCCAATTATTCCCCTCCAGAGCAGTAACACATCATTAGCTCTGGTGGCTCTGTTCCCCACTCTGATTAATTGTAACCTTTCCCCACACTTGATCCTAAATGAGAGAGCATGGATTGAGAGGCACAAATTAAATTAACGCGTCAAGGCAGCCTGCAGAGCCAGGGCTCCAGACAACGGGAGCTGGGCTGGAACTCATCTCCAGGAGAGAGCCAGTGTGTGGGATGGACTGAGGGCAGCACAACCCCTGAGAGACGATCACTGAGTGAGTGACTGAGTGAGTGAGTGAGTGAGTGAGAGAGAGGTGGAAATGGTGCTGCTTCTCCTCCGGCTCACTCTGGTGAGAGCTCCTGCTCCTCAGGCAAGTGGAAGGAGACCAACACATATCTGTGCATCTATACACCTAATGAGCATTTAATATATTTACTATATTTAACAAAACTATGAAAAATTAGGAAAACTGTTTGGGTTTTTTCTTTAATAAGGAACAATAGCTTTGTGTTTCCTTTCTGTTTAAAAATGGTTCTGAGCTCCTTGGTAGGGACCCTCTGCTGCTGGCTGCAATCAGAGCACAAGCTTCTTTCACAAAAAAAAAAAAAAAAAGAAAGAAAAAGAAGCATGCCCCTGACTGCAGGCTTGAGTTTTTAAGAAGAATTTATCTCTATTTTTAACTGAAAATACAGAGAGCACTACCCTATTTTTCAGGAGATAAAACCAGAAGCTACATACACCTGGAAAAGCAGAGTGAACTGAATAAGAAGACAATAAAGTTCATGGAAAGACTCTTAAAAACCACACTGGTTTCAGGTCAGGCCTGACACACTACTGTGACAAAAGGAGAAATCCCGTTTGACCTTCCACATTTAATATTCCTAAATACTTGCCAAGTGTCACCCTGCATGGAGAGGATGGAAACCAATGGGATTCACCCCAGAAGCAGGGAGCACCTCAAAGCAGAGGCAGGTGGGTCCTGTGGTCATGTCTGGTATTTATTTATGAAGCTGCTGCTAGGGGCAGAGCTCATTACTGCCTTAGATACATGGCTCTGCTGTTCTGCCCCAGGAATGGACAATGTGCAGGTGAATGCTAGCTTGGTTCACCTGTCTAATGAGGGATCCCATCTCCCATGACCCCTGCTCATCCCTCTGCTCCTCATTATGATTTGAGCATCTCAGTTCAGGAACAATAAAATAACACCTTGCAAGATGTTCCCACAGACTCTCCTAATGATGATTTTAAGCACTGCCCCTCTGGCAGCAACAAAAAGGATCTCCAAATCCTGAACAAACCAAGTCAGCTCCCATTTTGAGTCTTTTGCCATTCTGCTCAAGCTTTTCTGCACACAAATAATGTACTGACAGAAATTATTCACTGTGACCACATTGTTTTTCCAGACTATTCTTTCAGCCCAATGAAAGTACAGAAGTATCATTCTATATATCATTCTGTCATTCATTTCAGTGCATGCCTGTGTGAGTGTCAGAATTAAAAGCTTGATGATCAATAGGATTCAACTTTCTATCATGGATTTTCAAGGTGTCTGGTATTTTTTGGAGATGGGACAGACTTCTAAGTTGTTTAACCACTATTAAAATACATGCCTCATTCATGGAAAGAGATGTACTGATGGACCAGACCAACAAGAATGCCTCTTTGCCAAAGCCCCTCATTTACCCTGCAGCATTCTGCTCATTTCAGCCTCAGGTCAAATCAGCCAGTTTCTCAGAGTTTCTGCTCAATACAATAAAACACATTAAACAATTACAAAGAGTCCAGGAGCTGTCATTGTCCACGGCTGTTTCCAATCCACAATACCTTGTTTATGGTTGGCAATGCCTTCATTTGGCACAGCACAGCAGTGTGTCCCTTGATAGCTGGCCCATGAGACACAGCTAATAGAAATGCACAGTGGAACAAAAGCCAGGAAGAAATAATAACAAAAGGCCATGTGTGCTTCCAGAGAAATAGCAAAAGCTGGTACAGAGTGGCCAAACTGGGATTGATGCACTCCAGGGAACAATACTCATTCTTCTCTTTGAAAGCTACTCTTGTAGGAGACTCGTTTCCACACACTGACTGACATGTGCTCTCCTAATTTAGAAGTCTTGTGATTCCCAGGGGATTTTAATGCTCAGTAATTTTCAGCTGAGTAGCTTAAATGCATATATTGTAGTCAGTCACTCTCTATTATCTCATACACATGCACACATAAATAGCAACGTGGAGACAGAGGCTTGTGCAGGGAATTAGTCTGCAACAGCTCTGGGCACATTAAAGAGGAAACCCCCCCTCAGCCCCCAAACCCCTGGAGGTAACTCAAACAATTTCTATCCCTAGCAAGTGAAAATATTCCAGATTTGCAGAAGCAAACAGTCCTCTGGGTGCTCAGCTTGAGATAATTAATGGTATTAACTGTGGAGGAAATGCTGGACATCCACAGGGAGAGGGGATTAAATAAAGCACCCATTAAACAAGACACCCTGAGTCTCAAGTTACTGCTGGAACTTCAGCTGAAAATTCTTTTTTTCTGAGTTGATATCAGCACTATTTTAAGACAGTTCTATGCTGTTGTATATTAAAGGATGCAGGTACTCTATGTTTTCAATTAGAAAAATACGCAGTGAAGGAAATACTGTCAAGAATGAAAGGGATGATATATGAGCAAGATAAAAGAGTGAGCAGGGGGCTCAGACAAACCTGCAGGAAATATCAGAACAAGGACAGTGAAACTGTAATCCTGAGTATCAGTAAATATGGACATTCCTCTAGGCTGGGGTAGCTGTAGGAGAAGAACTGCAAGGATATGAAATGTAGTATCTATCAAAAGAAGAAGACAGCTTTCGCTTGGAAAAAAAGGAGACAAAATGGTTTCTAGTTTAGAAACCAGCTGACCTTGAGCTGGTTGGATCCAGAGCTGGATGCATCCATGAACAGAGATGGTTTTACAGCCCCCAGAGGGGTCACAGGGACAAGTGAAATGGGACAGGAGGGGGACATTGCCGGTGACAGCACCACATAGCACGGGAGCAAGGTAATGACACTGGGGCTCTGGATTTGACCTCCTGCCACAACTCCTCACTGCTGTGTTTGCATTCACTCTGTTCTCCTACAGAACCATTCACTGCATTTCTTATTTTACATCTGAAACAGTAGAGCCTGTGCTGGCTCTGAGGAACTGCTCTATTACCATAACTTTTGTAGAAAAGGTTGCTTTCCAATGAATGATCAACAGCAACAGATGCTTCATTATTCATTTGTCATTAATGGCAAGCCTCTCATAAGAATATATTTAGGATGCATTGCCAAGAATTGGTGCAAAATCAGTTTTATTTGGTATGTCAAAAGACCTTTAAAATGCAAACAAACAGACCTATAGATAAACGTATCCACAGTGAGTGCCTGCAGGATGGAAATCATGCCTGTTGTTATCACTGCAGGTTTCCTACCCTTCTATCTGGTTTTACTCTGCATTGCTGTAACTGAAGGGAAAATATTTCCACAGTCTACAATAAATCACAAATGTGTAGAGTCTACCTTAAATTCTTATTCCTCACATATTTTCTTGTCTTTTTTTTTTTGTTCCACTCTGCATTGTGCTGGAAAACTGGTCTGAAAGTCAATTCTTATCCTATTACCTATTGAGTTGCTGTCAGGCCATACTCTGTTTCCACATTAAAAATGAGAACTGATCCCTTGAAGGGTTTCCAGAGCTCACTGTTTATTGCCTTCTTCAGAAAGGTTACCATAAGCTCTTTACACAGAACATGGAATGTTTATACAGCTCAGTCCTCCTCCCCCTGATAATCCCCAATGATCAATAATTGCATCTGAGGAATTCCTCAACACTGATTTTGTTTCTCAGAGCCAAGCAACCAAGCCATGCAGACTTTGTGTTCTGCCACCTGCAGACAGCAGTCTGAAATGATGGGTCTGCCCTTCTCTTCACACCTTCTCTCTGAAGCTGATAGCAAAGTTTTCAGACCAGACACAGAGAAGCAAACAAAAACTACAGTACACTGAATGAAAAACCCACATGTTTTATCTCAGTGCAAATCCAGCAAGAAGAATTCTGCTGTGAGGTTTTTATTGTTTCCCACCTTTCAAATACCAACAATAGGAATGGTTTTTGACTGCAGGAAGGTTTGGAGCAGCTGGAGAGGTTACAGCATCTCAGATGGCTGCCACTGCCACCTTCCAAGAGCTGGTGCTGCCACAGGAGGTGGCTCCCATCCCTTCCTTCTGAGGAAGGATGCACACATGTGAACCACTGCCTTTTCATGGGCCCATCCATCCTCTCCAGGCCCTCTCCAGGATGAGAGGTTTCATCTGAAATGGTCCAAAAGGACACTTCCAGCCTCTCAGAAAAAAACCAACAAGGGAAATATTTTGCCAGATAAGTGAGCTGCTAAGATGACTCCCAGGAATGTGGCTCTGGAAGCACCAGGAGAAGCTGCCATGTGACTGTGTGGATGAGCTGATGCAGCTCCCAAACCTGCAGACAATTATGTTAAAAGCCACTTGTCTCCCAGAAGAAACCCTTCTGCTGGAACAGCGTGGCACCATCCCTCCCCAGCCTGCAGTGACTGATCTCACAGAGCTCTCGAGGCTCTGCCTGGGAAAACACCATCCTGACAAGGAGGCAGCATCCTCTATCCTCTCCAAGTGCTGTCTGATAGATCCCATTTACCACCATGGGGGAGATGCTGAGGCCATGCAGAGTGAACAACTCGGCCACCACCTCAGCAGTCAATGGCTCACAGAGCCCCAAGGCTCCCATCCAGCCTTGGTGAAATGGTGCCAGGGACCCACCAGACTCCAACCCCTCTGTTTATATTTAAATACACATGTCTGTATTGAAATTTAGCATATTTACATCTGAGATTGCAGGTCCTTCTTCAGGGCTCAGCACCAAAACCTCACCATCAGTTAGAAGATAATAATTACCAGAAAAGGACATCTCTGCATGCTGACTCTGGTTGCATCCACTGCTGCTTCCAGAGGCAGGGAGAGTCATTAATTCATTCATTCCCCACTTCGTTAGGGAATGACTCCAACAAAGCTGCTGATACAACTGGGAAATCCAAAGATGAGCCAGGAAAGTGACTGCAAAAAATGCATTAAGGGAACATGTGTGGGTATGTCAAGTGGTGAGGCCAGAGTCAGCACTTGGGGAAAAAGGGCCTGCAGAGTCACTGGCTGAGAGGGAAATTAAATGTGCAGAAGGAGCTCGGGTCCTAAAGGAAGTATTTTCTTAGCAGAAAAAAAAGATAGTTTGTGTTCTAATGGAATATGCTGTCCTACAAAATCTGTCATTTAATTCTCACAGTTTCCCTATTGTACTTAAACAGGGAATCACATAAAACTCAAAAACTATTAGAGATATAGTTAACCCCTCAAAATGTCCATTTTCTCAAGTTTTGGACACAAGACTCAATAAATACCCTGGAATTTTCTGTTTCAGCCAACCTGAAACCTGTGTGTGCTCCAGGTGGGCATTTGAGGTGACTGTTTGCTTCACGAGGCAACAGAAAGGTTCAAAAAGGTGACTTTAGGAGAACCACAAGACTCAAATTGTCTGAGACACCCCAAGAGGATGACCAGAGCATCTTTCTGTGCTCCACTCCTGTAACTGAGCCTCTGCACCCCCTGCACCCTGTGCACCCAGCCTGGGGTAGCTGTGCCCAGCCTCGAGCTCAGCCACACCGACAGCCCTGGCTTTCTGAATTATTCCTGCCTTCTCCAGGATAAAGGCAGGAAGATGTCCTGAACTGCTTTTAAAATGATTATGCAAAGCACAGTGGGCTGTATAATGCCTTTTCCAATAAAACTCCCTTTCAGTACTCTGACAGCAATCAGCTGTGTTATTATAACCATTCTTTCTCTTCCTATCACTCAGGCTGAATGTTTTAAATGGAAATAACATCATCTTGTCCCCCGTGTTTCTTACCTGTGGCATGTCCTTGCAAGTAACCAAGCTCAGGATGCCAAAAGCTGAAGGCTCAGCTGGCCCACAAAAGAGATGTGATGAGAATAAATCAGTGCAAGGGCCATGTGAGCTCCTTCTCCCTCACAAGCAGGGCTCAGGCTGGAAAAGCTGATCTGCACTGGAGCCACCATGCATTTACCTGCCCATGGTACCATTTGAAACATCAGCTCCTCCAGGATATGGATTCAGTTTCTAGAATCCCAAATATGCAGCTGGGTATCTACAGGGAAATGTAAAAACCCCATGTATATTTACTAGGCTGGTGTGACCCCTCTTTCACAGGGTTTGACTTACTGCAAAGGAGTTTCAAAACTCAGAGGAAATTCAGAATTCTGAGAGCTCTGTCCTAAGTGTCACTCTCAGCCTGGTGAGGGCAAATCTCACTCCTGAGCACCTGGATCACAAATCACACCCAGAGCACAGCTGGGTACCTGTGTGCTTCGTACCTCCCCACAATTCATCCTCAAAGCTCATCTCTCTTTTCCCCACTGCAGAGCTGGGTCATCTCAGTCTTGGGCTTTCTGGAGCATCATCTGGGTCCTGGTGCAACTGCTGCTGGCTTCAGGGGAGAACTCTGACCCAAGGAGTAGCCACCAGAGGAGATGCCACTTCCCTCACTCTCCTTTCCTGCCACTATCTCCCATTCCCAATGGAAACCAAAATTCCCCTTCAACAATATTTTCTAAGCCAAGATTTTGTAAAGCTGGAAAAAGACTGAGCTTCACATTCTCTGGTCTGAATCCAGCAAGGCTTATGCTCATCAGAAAAGGAAAAGAAATCAAAGTTTCCGACTTGGAAACCCTCTGAGCCAATATTTGTAAATAAAGTCTAATTGAATTACCAATTTATGTATTTTTCAGCTGTCCAACTCTGAGAGAGCACAATCCCAATGGGATGAGGCAATCACACTGCTTAACATGCAAAATCACTGCTCGCCTACCAGCCTATTAATAGGTGGTTTTGTAATGCAGAGGAAAAGGCAAAGGAGAAGGACAATAATCTGAGCACGAGCATCTGAAATGCTCCACTGAGCTCTGCTCCAGCAAACATAAGAAAAGACTTTTTTCTCTTTTCCCCCTCCAACGACAGCTTTCCAGTGCTGCTGGCACCCATCACATGTGCAGAGGCAAATGCTTCCACTCTTGGCAATAATCAGAGCAAGGGAATTATGGACTGGGAGGAGGAAGTGCAGGGTTTTGTCCTCCTGGCTAAAGGCATACTTCAATCTGAAGAGCTCCAAGGGAACTCAGTAGTAGCTTCCTTCTCCATTTCCCCTGTCCAAGCAGAGCCAGGACTCCCTGCAGAGCTTCCACATCCCGTTTTTCCTGGGCTCTGTTTTGCTGTGCCTCTGCTCCCTGTGCTGAGCTGGGGTGGCTCCCAAAGGACTCCTTCCATCAGCTCCTGCCTGTCCTTCCACACCACTCCTTCCTTACCTTATGCAAAACAACCTTCCAAGCTTCACCTGGAACCCATCTTCACTGCCAACTCTGTCCCTGCCTACACGGCCACCTCGGCTCATCAAAACCAAATGTATCCCACTCTCCTTTCTGACTCACAAGGCTTACTGCACAATAACACAAGACCTAAGAACTGTCCCCAACAGGAAACTCCTCATGGGAGCAGATAAAAGGATTTTCCTTAACGTAATCATGACCTGAAATCAATAAATACATAGCAAGGCAGTACGGAGGCAAACTTGGGCATTGCAAGGATTAGGTAGGAAATTGATATAAACTGTGGCAAAAAGCAAATACAAACGTAAAAGACACAACCAGAATAGAATAGTAATAAATTATTAACATGGCAGGTTTTAGGACAAGTGTTACACATTCTGTATCTCTATAAAATCAGCTTTTGAAAGTCTAAGACATTAAGGCTTAATCAAAGTACACTGTTTTACAGATGAGATATCACCCGTCAGTTAAATTGCAGGAATGAAAGTGGGGGTTTAATTCAAGCTTCTCTAGGGAGGAGATTTGTTTGAAAGAGGTCAATTAAGCCTTCCACTCCAGTTAATCCCTTCTGTTTATTTTAAAAAATCTGGAATAAGGAAAAAATTACAATAGGCCAGCAAAGCAAAATTTTCCTATAGATGCACCAAAACAAAAACCTGCAGGTCAGCTTGCTTTTAGCTGGGAGAAACACAGGCAGAAATTGCAATCAGTCTGCATTTCATATGGATGCATCACATGGAGATGATTCAGACCAAATTATTCTCCAAATTAGCTTTATGAAACACTCTCCTCCAAGGAAGGCAGCAGCGCTTGGATTGGTTTTGGTAGAAGTTAGTATTTTAACCTACAAGACTCGTTTGGAACGAGTCTCTGTGGGGAAGAACAGAGGGCAGAAGAGAGTGGACCCTCAAAGAAAACATTTCCATTATTTTGCATTTTCCTTCAGAAGTCAGCAGCTGCCCCCAGCCCCTTTTCCCCCCAGCCCTCAAGCTGTTAATGGCACTATTTACATATATTTCCCATATATTTCCATTCCCCACTATTTACATATATTTCCCTCAAGCTTCTGAGTCACCACTGGTCATTTAGGTCAATGCATTTGTTTCTTCTGCTCTTCTGCATATTGATGGGTTTCAGTAATTTCCCCCTCTTTCTTTGCTCCTACTGCAAGTCCTTTCTGAGCTTGCCACAGCAAAGCAGCAAAGGCCAGGCAAGCCCCACGCTGCGCTGCCCATCTGCTTCCCTCCTCCTCCTCCTCCTCGGGGCTCCATCCGCTCTGCGTGTGCCTGCCCTTTGTGGAGAGCCCTTCTGATGTCAGCCCAGCCATCCTGCTGAGGCAGGACACAGCACACAGGGCAGGCAGCACCACCCCTTCCAGAGCCAGCCCTGGAGCTCTGGTCAGTGCTCGCCCAGCATCGAGCTCCTTGCAGCGGGCACGGAGGAGCCCCATGGTGCTGGGACACCCCCAGCAGCCAAAGCACCCGTGTCCATGGCCCTGCCCTGGCAGGAGCTGCACCCAGGGTGCTCCCAGCCCTGGGACATCCCCAGCAGCCAAAGCACCCGTGTCCATGGCCATACCCTGCCCTGGCAGGAGCTGCACCCAGGGTGCTCCCAGCCCTGGGACACCCTCAGCAGCCAAAGCACCCGTGTCCACGTCCCTGTCCTGCCCTGCCAGGGGCTGCACCCAGGGTGCTCCCAGCCCTGGGACACCCCCAGCAGCCAAAGCACCCGTGTCCATGGCCCTGCCCTGCCAGGAGCTGCACCCAGGGTGCTCCCAGCCCTGGGACACCCTCAGCAGCCAAAGCACCCGTGTCCATGGCCCTGCCCTGCCCTGCCAGGGGCTGCACCCAGGGTGCTCCCAGCCCTGGGACACCCTCAGCAGCCAAAGCACCCGTGTCCATGGCCCTGCCCTGCCCTGCCAGGGGCTGCACCCAGGGTGCTCCCAGCCCTGGGACACCCCCAGCAGCCAAAGCACCCGTGTCCCTGCCCTGGCAGGAGCTGCACCCAGGGTGCTCCCAGCCTGGGCCATGTGCCTGCTGCAAGGATGCCAGGAAGGGACAATCCCCACGGGGAACCAGCACAGGCCAGCAGGGTGGGAGGGAAGGGGGAAGTGCAGGAGCAGTGAGGGCAGGGCAGGAGGCACAAACACAGGAATCATGCTGGGTTTCTCTGGGAGGACAAGAGCAGCACAGAAGAATTGATGTTAGTGGCTCCTGGTGGAGGGGAGGCTGAGCCAGAGGGGACGGATGCAATAGAAAACTGAGCAAGGCAGGAGAGGCAGGTGAGGAGGAGCTCAGTCAGGGAGTAGCTTTGACTTGATTCAGTACTGAAGAGAGGCAGCCCAGCAGCTCCTGAAGGGCAGGGAGGGGATCTTGTCAGCCGTGAAAGAAGGGAAGGTAGCACAATTACTGTGGCTGCTGCCTGCTCTCCTGGCTGTGCCCTCTGTGCTTCTCCCAGCACCCTGATCACTCACAACTGAGTTAATTAGACACAGAGCCCTCAGCTCCCTTCACAAATTCATGAAACTCCTTTGGGCTCAGCTCTTAACCACCTCTCTCTTCTCATGGAAGCAAGACTTTATGAGATCAGTAACACCCCACCTCCATCCATGGCCCCAGGAACATCTCATTTATGCAGGAGCCATTAAAGGGGGTCACTTTCTGGTAAAGAACTTCCACCACATTAGAGTACATGTGCTTTGTCCCATGCTCTGCTTTCCTTTAAAGGAAAAATCTGCTTTCCCAGCTGCCTCCATGGAAACAGCAACTCTGTGGTGCTGGCAATGCTCCAGGCTCGGTGGGCTTGGTTCAGATGTGGAAATCTGCATTTCCTCATTGCAGAGTGCCAGGATCCCAGAGCTCAGGTCTCCTCTGGCTGGATGGAGAGCACCAGTGAAGGTCCTGTGGGGCAGATCTCACAGCCAGCAACCTCAGTGCAAGCCTAGTGCTAGGGAATGCTTGGGAGACAGGAGGAGCAGGCAACGCTTTTAACTCGGTCACCCATCACCTCTGGCAGTGCTGCAGTGGGTCCTGGGTAAGTGCTCAGCTTCCCAAACACCCAGCAATGTACATGAAAACAAAATTCCTCCAATTCCCATTTTGAAAACCTTGCTTGCCCTCATATCCTGGTGCATCCCCCAGCGAGGTCACAGCCAGCAGCAAACCACAGCAACTCCCACTGCACTCCTGGGCTCCAAAGGAGGATAAATGACTCCTCTGGCCCCCTGGATCCCCTAATCTGAAGCTCTCAGACGATCAAAGAGGATGTGCAGCAGCTGCACAACCAGAGCACAGGTAGAGAAGAGAGGATTTGCCCTCTGGCTTGGGAAAATTGGTCCCTGTGCAGTAAAACACATAGCTCTTCTACAATCATTAGTTCAGCTCCATCAGTGCCAGGGCATAAATCAGGCTGTGAGGAAGAGCAGCTCAGAAGGAATCTCTGCAGAAGGAAAAGCTCCAGCCCTCTGTGGGCCCGTGGCTGGGGAGCTGTGCTGGGGCCACATCCTCTGCTGCCTCTGCTTCCTTCAAAGGAGCTGCTCAGTCCCAGCTGATAAATACCAGCAGAATGGGGCTCAGGGACAGCTGGTGGTGAGTATCAGGGAAATGCAAAATCCAGCAATGCCTAACTGCCCTCCGGTCAGCAGCACCTGTTTAAATTACTGTTGTTAAGGCAAAGACACTGAAATTGCTAACACAAACGATAAACACAACCCAGGGTTGCAGATGCTGTAGCTCTCCACCAGCACACACTTTACTTGCTGCTAAACATTATTCCTCTGAACACAGGAACAACACCCATGGTGGCCAACACCCAGCAATCAGGGGGTTTGCAGGACAGTGCCCTGCAAGCAAAGACAGAGCTGCTGAAGGAAGAAAAACTGGTGACAAAGGCCCTGGGAGCTCATGAAGGAAAGGCTGAGAAGGGAATTCACCACTCTGCTCAGAATGATTAAAAACAGTTACGGAGAGATGTGAAGAGAGACCAAAAGAAACATCCAACCACGTGTCAGATGAAAACTGAAATATGTCTTTTTAACAAAAAGGACGTGGCATATTTGTCAAAAATACTGTTATGGAGAACATGAAAAACAGCTGGGGTGGAAGAAGCAGGCCCAGATCTTTGCAAGGTCTCACTGCAGGCAGGGATTTAACAGAGCATCTTCAGGAGTCTCCTCACCACCCCTCTAAACACTCTGGTATCAGTGTCCCCCAGGGCCTCCCCCAAACACTGAGATGTGCACACACACCTGGGCCAGCACAGCTCAGCCTGCCTTTCCTTCTCTGTCCATCCTGCCCGGGTTTGTGGCTCAGAATCCCAGAGCCAGGAACGGCGATGAATGGCAGCAGAAGGAGGAGGTATCTCACCAGGACCAGAGCCACCGGACCCCAAGGAGGCCAACAGGAGGTCCAAGACCCATCCCCATCCCCATCCGACCTGTGCTGAGGTCAGGAGCCCTCTGTATCCCACAGGATGAGGCCCCATGGGTTGCTCCTTGGCATCCTGCCTCGGGGAGTTGTGCAGATGATTCAGTCCCATCAGCAACAATAAATTCAATGAGCAATGGTATTTCCACACGCGGGGAAAAACTCTGCACACGTGGTAAAAACACCACTTGTGCAGACAGGGAAAAGATCTGGAGTCAACACAGTGCTTTACACATCACTGAAGCTCAAGTAACTGCAAAATCTGGCCCAGAATAGCTTTTACTTGGTTATGTGCTGGTATTGCAGAGGACTGTTAAAATGCATTCCTAAAGCAGACACGTTAACACCATTGAAGGAATGATGCTGGTTTAACTCCGTTCCTGTGCTCAGAGCAAAGCAAGCAGCAAAGTTTGCAGGACCAAGGTCTGGTTTTCTCCCCTGAGGTAAGAAGTTGCTTGTTTTGCCGTCGGTTTTCCTGAAAAAGCAATCATTTTTTTGGAGCTGCCCTTTGCTGCAGGTTCTCATTATTTTGAACCTTTTCAAAATGCCACTGCTAGAGCCACTTCATAAAGCACCAATAAAATTAATATTAAAAATGACTTTGTGCATAATTCATGGCCTCTAGAAACCATTTCTTATTCCACTGGCAAACCAGCCAGTCATGCATTTTCCGTTGCTTTCTCATTTTCCCAGCTGTGGTGCATGCTTTAGGAGCACGTGTCAGTCAGACAGCAGCCAGGAGACACCCCAGAGCCAGCATCCATCCAGAGGGATGCATGGGACAGCGTGCAGCCCTTTGCTGTCTCACCATGGGGCAAACCAGGGACTTACAACAGGTTCACAATCAGGCCGCACCAGCTCAGGGGACAACCTCTGTCCTATCTGTCCAGGTACAAAATGTTCTACTTAATCCTCCTATTTGTTTCCTCTGGATACATTAGCCTAAGAATTTATGGCAGCAATGTTTGAAAAGCAGTGAATTTTATGCAAGTATTAGAGAAAACCCCTGGGAAACATTTAGCAGAATAAACTCAAGAAGTGGTACCAGAAACATAGCTTGTGCTATGTACAGCTGTGGTATGAGCATTCACTTAAAGTAATTACATTAAAGAGCTGAAATATCTCATAAGAACTGTCTACAATATGCCACAGAGGAAGATACATAAATCAAATAAAAAAACCCAGATGAACATCTAAGTCTCATAACTGTTCAAACCTTTCAAAATAAATCCAGGTTAACATTATATTTTGTACCCAATTAAATATGTTCAAGTTGATGTTTATTAACAGTCAGCTCTGAAGCCCCTGGTTAAAATAAGAAGGACTGTAATTTTAAAATATTGGTTCAGACAGGCCATACTACCTGATCTGTCATTTATACCACACCTGGGGACAAGATCTCACACAGAGAGAATTTGAACGAGATACAGACTCCTGAAATCTTGAAGCTTGAAGGCTATTCTTAAAAACAGGAAAAAAAAAAAAAAAAGAGGAATCAGCTCTACTCAGAGGTTGTTATTATGGAAAAGCAGTGCCCAGTGTCTCCACCACCTCAAACTTGAACATCAGGCCTTACCAACACTCCCCTGAAGAAACCAGTAAGTTTCTTCAAGGTTTCCCCTGAAGAAACCCTGTAGCCGTAGGCTGTGGTCTCAATTGCAGTAGTCATATTCATTGTAGTCATATCTTCTCGGGGGTTCCACATGGCCCAGTCTTCATCATCTGATTCCTTCCTCGGCAGGCTGTTGCTGCTTCTTCGAGGTTGCTTCAGGGTTCCGCCTGATTGGGAAACCCAGCCCCCTTTTATGCCAGCGATCCCTGCTGGCCACAGCTGCGCCCAATTGAGGACATTGCAGCTGCAAGCCATTCAGGATCAACTGGGACTCCTTGGGGCAAGGCCCATATACAGATATTCAGATAGGGTACATATATTTTACTCAAAGGCCATCTCTACCACAAAACCCCTCCTGTTCAGCTTTAAAAAGTTAGCCAATGCTCCTAATGTAGGTTACACCAGAAAGGGACTATTGCAATTCCTTCTCAAGAGACTTGAAGAATGGAAACACAGAGTGGTTTAATTAATGTTAAATAATCAAATTCAACTTCATATAATTAAATTTAATCACCTATCAGAGTTAATAGGCCAAAAATAAGAAATGGCATGAGAAGAATGAGGAATCCAGTGCAAAAGGTCCCAGAGTTAATAACATGCTCATTAAAGTGCTGAAATTTGGCATATGTGCCAGTAGGAAAATGCAGTGTTGAAGACCCACACCCTTCTCAGCAAAAGGCTGCCAAGAGCACAGCAGAAAAGGCAAGATTGTGAAAATTCAAGCTTCAAAGAATTTCCAGGCAGAAAAACATCTAACTTTGGAAATTTCTGGGGTTTGAAGACATGATTAATTTCATGAAGACTGAAGAGTGAAGGCTGAAAGCAAGATTCCTGCAGCAAGGAAGAGAGCACTTTGGAAGCCAAGGATACAATGTGATGTGCACATAACAAAAGGCAAAAGCGCTGATGAAGATTTGGCTGGAGTCATGCAATGCATCCCTGGTGGCTCCTGCAGTGAGAGCTCATCCCAAAAAAGCTGGTGGAACATATCACAGGAGCACAGGTAGGGAACCCCAGCTCTCAGCTCAAAGACCCCAAAAGAGACAAGAGGCTAAAAAGAACAGAGAAGAAGAATGGAGGCACTGACCAGTTTTGCTTGCTGCCTTTTTGCTGATGTTACATGCCATTTCTTTTAGGGTATTCTAATTCTTCTTGAGTAAAGCGGTGATTTAAATTGACAGAAACTATTGTTTACAGTAGGCGCAGAACCATGTCCTAGAAATTAGAAACAAAACGTGCTAGTCCTGCTTGTTAAAGGTTAATTTGTTATCTTTTCTACAGTGCTTTTACAATTATACACCGACATCAGACAACCTTTGTCACGTCAAACACTGACTTGAACCAGCAGAACTTATTCCCACGGAAACTATAAGACATGGATATAAACTTCAAATTTAAGACAAAAGGAAAGAAAAAGGTATTTGAGTTTAGCAAATAACCATTTCCAATTCCACCTTCCGGTCTCAAACGCAATCATTTTAGAGAAGGGATGGATTTAGCACCTTTAGAGCATCCTGCTCTAACTAACCGCGCCTTCCCCAGAGCGAGCCCGGGCGGCAGCGGCGGCGAAGGGACGGGGCGGGCAGCGCCGCCTCCGCTCCCCGGCTCGATTCGCACCGGGATCAGTTCACAGCGGGATCAGTTCACACCGGGCTCGATTCGCACCGGGATCAGTTCACACCGGGATCAGTTCACAGCGGGATCAGTTCACACCGGGCTCGATTCGCACCGGGATCAGTTCACACCGGGATCAGTTCACACCGGGCTCGATTCACACCGGGATCAGTTCACACCGGGATCAGTTCACACCGGGCTCGATTCGCACCGGGATCAGTTCACACCGGGATCAGTTCACACCGGGCTCGATTCACACCGGGATCAGTTCACACCGGGATCAGTTCACACCGGGCTCGATTCGCACCGGGATCAGTTCACACCGGGATCAGTTCACACCGGGCTCGATTCGCACCGGGATCAGTTCACACCGGGATCAGTTCACACCGGGCTCGATTCGCACCGGGATCAGTTCACACCGGGATCAGTTCACACCGGGCTCGATTCGCACCGGGGTCAGTTCACACCGGGATCAGTTCACACCGGGCTCGATTCGCACCGGGATCAGTTCACACCGGGATCAGTTCACACCGGGCTCGATTCGCACCGGGATCAGTTCACACCGGGCTCGATTCACACCGGGCTCAGTTCGCACCGGGCTCGATTCACACCGGGCTCGATTCGCACCGGGATCAGTTCACAGCGGGATCAGTTCACACCGGGCTCGATTCGCACCGGGATCAGTTCACACTGGGATCAGTTCACACCGGGCTCTATTCGCACCGGGATCAGTTCACACCGGGATCAGTTCACACCGGGCTCGATTCGCACCGGGCTCGATTCGCACCGGGCTCGATTCGCACCGGTCTCGATTCACACGGGTTCGATTCACACCGGGCTCCGCCGCTGCGGCTCCCCGAGCCAGGGCAGGTCAGAGGCGCTCCGGGCTCGGGCGGCTCCGGTTCCCCGGTTGCTCGGGCGCGGCCCGAGGAAGCCCCGATGGGGGCACGGAGCTCCCCGGGATGTGTCCGTCTCCCCGGGGATGCGGCTGGGAGCGCTCGGCCCCGCGCCCAGCGGGTACCGCGGGGTGTTTGTTGTGACACCGGGGATCCCCCGCTCAGCCTGCCCGGCTCACGGCTGCAGGGACAGGAGCTGGCTCGGCTGTCAGACGCGCTCCTCTGCCCCCGATGGGACTGCACGGGGGCTCCTGTCACCGCCGCATCCTCAGTCTTGCGGTTACCAACACTGCATCTCACCCTGCCACACAGTACACCCTCCACCTGCCCCCAAACACAGAAATGGACCTGGACGTGAATGTAACTGCACATATGCGTACGGACATACACTCATGCATGACTAGATGCAGCTTGAATCAGTTTCCCTGAGCCCCACCCTGTAGCTTGGCCTCATTCAACATTTTCACCCATGTCGGAAGAGTAAAACGCCATTGTGAAACCCCAAAATCAGATATTCCCCAACACTTCATTTCAAGACACAGATCTTTAAAAAAAAAAAAAAAAAAAAAAGCCAAATTATCAGGACCCTCATGATCTCCCCGTATGCTTAGAATGCAAAAATGAAAATGCAAGCCTTGCTCTGTTCGTCCCCATGACTTCCAAATGCTGTAACAGTGCAGAAAAGCCCCTTTGCTGCGGTGAGGTCCCCTGCAGCACAGAGATATTCCAGCCAAACCCCCTGCCATGTGGCTGAGCCCCACAGAAGCAGGAACGGGGGAGCCCTGTGAGCCCCAGCCCCGCCAAGGCGCCCCTGCAGCAGCGCTGCTCCAGCAATCCCCACACTGTGCCCCTCCACGGCGCTCCCGCCTCATCAGCCCAGAGCTGGCACACAAGTGCTTCCCTTCGGTGCCACCACTTCATCTAGCCCCAAAAAAAACTCACTGCCTTACTACCATCAACACCCTCAGCTGATAAATTTGGCTGATCTGGGCCCACGGGTTCAAAAGTTCTCCAGGGGAGGGATGAGGATATAAACAGAGCATGAGCACTTAAGCCTCCTTAGGAAGTGGGGCTAAAAAGAGATTTGACTTTCTAAAGTGCCATGATACAGTCTGGTGAGATGGCTGCAGCCATGCAGGGCAGGTGAGGGACCCGTGCCTGTGTCTGGGCAGAGGGAATGAGCCCTTTGCACCACACTGCCTGCAGGCAGCTTGCAGGGGAGGACAAACACAACACCTGAAGATGTGAGGAAAGGTGTCAGGCTGGGCTGGGGGCATCTCCACAACTCTAAATCAAGCAGGTTTAATCAGACTGGATCAAAAGGCTGGGGACAACTGTGTGAGTGCCACCTGGGTCACAAGAAGCCCGTGTGGCACCAGGGGCTGGGGAGGAAAGGCTGGAGAGCTGCTCAGCACACAGGGGCCTGGGGCTGCTGCTGACGGGCAGCTGCATGTGAGCCCATGCGGCCAGGAAGGCCAAAGCAACCCTGGCCTCTGTCAGGAACAGTGTGGCAGCAGCACTGGGGAGTGACTGTGCCCTGTACTCACTACTGTGAGGTCACATTTTCAGTGCTACGTTCAGTTTTGGGCCCCTCTTTCCAAAAGGGACATTGGGGTGCTGAGAGTGAGTGCAGAGGAGAAGGTCTAGAGAACGCGTCCTGTGAGGAGGGGTCCAGGTAACTGGGTTTGTTCAGTCTGGGGAAGAGGGTGCTCTGAGGGCACACTCACTGCTGCCAGTGAGCAGAGGCTGCAGGGAGGTGGGGATCAGCCTCTCCTGCCATGGCTGAAGAGAGAGGACGAGAAGAAATGGCCTTAAATTCCACCAGGGGAGATTCACATTATACATCAGAACAGTGGTCAGGCATTGGAAGAAGCTGCCCAGGGATGTGGCAGTCTGTGGATGTGTTCATGAAGCATCTGGGTGTGTGGGTGGGTCTTCCTCAAAGCCTTCAGCGCTTCCCTGGACAGTTAGGACAGGCAATAAACTCCAAATTCCCACTGGGAAGATGAGGACCACTGCAATAGGTGATGGCATTACCCAGTCCCCACCTGTACTGGCTCCAGGATGCAGCACCACTGGCATCTCATCTCCCTCCTCCTTCTGCTCATACTTTGCTTATAGAAGCAAGTTTGCACTCCCTGGTGTTATTTCTGTACTGTGCTAGGACTCCTTCCCACCCAGTTATTCACATAATTACAGCCACCCCAAGATCATGTTAATGGTCTGAGTGCCACGTTTGAACACAAGGAAAAGAAACTGGAAGCTGGGCACAGAGTATTGCCTGTTCTCCCCAAATTAGAGAACAACTCTCTGCAATTATGATGTCCCTGTCCCTGTTGTAATTAACACAGTGCAGTCAAAACCAGCTAATACAAATGGTGTTAAAAAGGTCTAATTTGTCTAAATAAGAGTCTGTTAGTGAACAAATTACACATTGCCCCTAGGAAACAAGACAATACAGGGAAAGTTGATATAAAAGCATTTTCTGAAGATTTCAGATGTTACCAGCCCCAGTGTCAGCTCCCAAGTGGAGACTGAGGATGGATCTGTACATCCACAAATAATGTTGCACTCCAGCTCCACCTTGGTTTATTCCTGTCTCCCTTGCACTCCTATGGAAACAGAAACTTTTTCTGGTGAAATACTGACAGAAGCGATCCAAATTTTGCAAAAAGTTTGTTTTGGAGTTTTCCTCTGGGGAAAAAACCAAAACAAGCCAAGGCAAAACCAAACCAAGCCAAAGACATTCATCTGGGAAAAAGTCTGGCAGGTGCCAGGAAAAGTGACTGCTCCCATGGAGTGCTGTGTGTCCACAGGCTGCCAAGGAAGAGACAGCTAAGCAGCATTTCCAGCATTTTCCATTTTTGGGGACAGCTGGATTCCAAGCAAGCCCCTTTTTCTTGTAGGTGCATCCTTAAAATGGGGCTAACCTTCCAGTGCCTCCCATTAAGGAAAGCACAGGATCATCCCAATGGAGTGGATTCTTTTATCAGCCAAGTCAGTGAAGCTATAATTATAGCAGCCCTCCTGGGCTGATAGCTACCAGCCATTTACAGGGCAGCAAGGAGATAAAACCAGCATTTACACATCTATATAATCCCTTTTTTCCTCTATTAAATATTCATTTCCCCAGGATTTGCAGAGTCCCTGTGCAGCAGCCTCCCCCCAGCGCCCGCAGCTGCCGCACGGACCCCCAGCACCAACACTGCTGCTGCTGCTGCCTTCCTGAGCTCCAAACACCTCTGATTGTCACCATCCCAGCCTCCTCCTCTGCCTTCCTGAGCTCCAAACACCTCTGATTGTCACCGTCCCAGCCTCCTCCTCTGCCTTCCTGAGCTCCAAACACCTCTGATTGTCCCCATCCCAGCCTCCTCCTCTGCCTGCACAGGGGCCCACTGGTGTGCTGGATTCCTTTGCCCTGAGTATCACCAAGCTTTAATGCTGTTCTGGCTGTTTCTCAGCTTGTGGTGCTCCTGCCACACGTTTTTGGCTGCTGCCTTTCCAAGAGCTCTCAGGATCAGTGACAAATGCCCGAAGGCCAGTTGCCACTCTGTAATCACCACATTTGTGCTGCTATGGAGGATGCAGGGCATGGCATCACATCCACACCAGTGGGAAAACCCCTCCAATTTCTAGGATGCCACCAGATATCTTATCAGATGACGCCTCACAAATCACATTTTCCTCCCAAATTGCTCTGATCCCTTTTTGTTTTTCATAGAACAAATACAGACTTGCAGCTTTGGCCTGAATTAACTAAGTGGGATTTATACACAAGCTCAAGAACAAATACTGATTTGCAGAATGCTGCTAAGCCAGAGGGACATTATTCTCATTATAACAACAAGCTTCTCCAAAGCACAGGAGTCACAGCAACCCTCGCCCCAGCATTTTGCAGCAGCTGGCTTTACAGGGATAAATACAGCCTCGTGGGCAGTTCCATCTGCTGGCCCACCAGAAATGGCAACACTGGGAAAAAAAACCATGAAAACTCCCTAAATCTATGTTTTACTCCAGAGATGACACATTCAGCTTCCCAGCTGGCTTCTAAGTCACCCAGCCTCCAAGATCTATGTGAAACAGTACTTAAAAATACTTTTTACCATTAACTGGAGGGAGGGAGGGGACAGGACAGCAAAAGAAAGAGCAGTGCTCTGAGAGTAATGAAAAGCCCGTATTTTACTGCAAAGAGAGCTAAGCAGGTTATCCAGCAGAATATCCTGCCAGGCTGAGACCAGTATTTCACAGCAGCAGCCTCCTGCTCCCATTGCAGGCACTGGACATGCAGCACCCAGCACAAACACCCCAGCCCCTGGTCAGGAGGTGGCTTCAGAGAACTCGAGCAACATCTGCAGCCTGGTTCTGCAGCAGGGCTGGCAGAGCCCATGAGAGCACAGCCTTGGACTTCCACAGCACCCACGGGACCCAAGCACCCCACAGCCTTCACACATGACATCCCTGATGCACAGTCAGCCCCTTTTCCCCCTTCCCCAAACCGGAGAAATAAGCTAAAGTGAGATTTTGAAGGAAAGAAGTGATGTTTCTGGGATGCAATGAAATTAAAAGAAAACCAACTGCAAAACCCCTACGTAGGTGTCTGGGTTCCCTGGAAAAATCACTTTTGAGTTCAACAGTTTCGGGGCAAGGTGCAGCCTGTGCAAACAAAACTCTCTGCAAACAGGCTAAGAGCCCTGGTGCAGGGTGAATGCTGCTGAGCTCTGCCCTCTGTGGTTGCAGCTTGGCTGCAAAGCATGAAAATATGCCCATTAAACACCCCAAAAGTCAAGATAAGCAAACACTTATTTGCCACAACTCTGAAGTTACTGCCAAAAGCTCTGAAGATGGCTCTGCTGAAAGCAGGAAATCCCTCCACAGATCCTGGAACAGCTCAGGTCCTTGAGTTTTCTATAGCTGCTGCTCTTTTCCTATGAAAGCCTAAATTCTCCCTTAATTGAATTTGACAATTGAAAAGTAAAGAGATTTAAAATAACAAATGGTTCCCCAGCTCTCCCTGCAGCAAGGTTAGAGACACTTAATTGAACTTTAGCTTAGCTGCCAAACCAGAAAACCAACAAATAAGAAAGCCCAGGGAATACCTGTGTTTATTAAGTTCGTAACTCATCTTTCTCCAGGAACAGCTCTGCACTGTCAAACTTTTTCCTCTTTTAATTGCAACAAAAGCAAAGAAAACACAAACCTCTCTGGCACCACAAGGACTGTGCAGGTACCTCCAGAACTGGTACCACGGCAGGCAACAACAAAATGCCTCTGTAAAAACATCCAGGAGAGCAGAGCACATCCTCCCTGTGGGACAGGGGAGATGCACTGGGGCCATGTCCATGTAAACTGGAAATGCAACACGTGCAGGCCAGGAGCACACTTCACCCTCACACAGCACAGCCGATGGAATGGATCCTGGTGATGCCTGCTGCTGCCCAGGGTGTATCCTTCAAGGCCTTTTAATAAATACCTACTTTATTATCTTAGCTCTGTCTGCTCCGCTCCAGGTCAGCCTCTCAAGGTATCACTGGAACAGCTCTGGGGTCAGCCTTGGCATAACAATGTAAAAAACTGAATAGGATGTAGTAAAAATTACTGATAGGAGGAAAATGTCTTTTAATGAGAAATGTGGAGCTCAATCTGTTCAGCTTGTCTGAGAGGTAACTTGATTATAGCGTAAAACCCCTTCACAAAGGAAAACACAGCACCAGAAAAAGGCTTTGTTATCTCTGCAGTAACAAAGAAAAGAAATCACTGGCTGGAAACTGAAGACAGGGAAAAGCCAACAAGGAAAGTATTTTTACAGCATGAATCATTAAACTCTCCAACAAGTTCTGAAATAGAGCAGAAAACGCCTGAATTCTGGGAGATGCCAAGGGAAGGCTGGGTCTCCTCCTGCAGAAGGAAGGGCAGGCAGACACAGCCTGCCCTGTGCTGGAGCAGCCATGGACACCAGGGTGAGGAGCAGCAGGACAGTGTGCCCTGTGCTGGAGCAGCCATGGACACCAGGGTGAGGAGCAGCAGGACAGTGTGCCCTGTGCTGGAGCAGCCATGGACACCAGGGTAGCACCAGCAGGACAGTGTGCCCTGTGCTGGAGCAGCCATGGACACCAGGGTGAGGAGCAGCAGGACAGTGTGCCCTGTGCTGGAGCAGCCATGGACACCAGGGTGAGGAGCAGCAGGACAGTGTGCCCTGTGCTGGAGCAGCTCAGAACACCAGGGTGAGGAGCAGCAGGACAGTGTGCCCTGTGCTGGAGCAGCCATGGACACCAGGGTAGCACCAGCAGGACAGTGTGCCCTGTGCTGGAGCAGCCATGGACACCAGGGTAGCACCAGCAGGACAGTGTGCCCTGTGCTGGAGCAGCTCAGAACACCAGGGTGAGGAGCAGCAGGACAGTGTGCCCTGTGCTGGAGCAGCTCAGAACACCAGGGTAGCACCAGCAGGACAGTGTGCCCTGTGCTGGAGCAGCCATGGACACCAGGGTGAGGAGCAGCAGGACAGTGTGCCCTGTGCTGGAGCAGCCATGGACACCAGGGTAGCACCAGCAGGACAGTGTGCCCTGTGCTGGAGCAGCCATGGACACCAGGGTAGCACCAGCAGGACAGTGTGCCCTGTGCTGGAGCAGCTCAGGAACACCAGGGTAGCACCAGCAGGACAGTGTGCCCTGTGCTGGAGCAGCCATGGACACCAGGGTAGCACCAGCAGGACAGTGTGCCCTGTGCTGGAGCAGCCATGGACACCAGGGTGAGGAGCAGCAGGACAGTGTGCCCTGTGCTGGAGCAGCCATGGACACCAGGGTGAGGAGCAGCAGGACAGTGTGCCCTGTGCTGGAGCAGCTCAGAACACCAGGGTGAGGAGCAGCAGGACAGTGTGCCCTGTGCTGGAGCAGCCATGGACACCAGGGTAGCACCAGCAGGACAGTGTGCCCTGTGCTGGAGCAGCCATGGACACCAGGGTAGCACCAGCAGGACAGTGTGCCCTGTGCTGGAGCAGCTCAGAACACCAGGGTAGCACCAGCAGGACAGTGTGCCCTGTGCTGGAGCAGCCATGGACACCAGGGTGAGGAGCAGCAGGACAGTGTGCCCTGTGCTGGAGCAGCCATGGACACCAGGGTGAGGAGCAGCAGGACAGTGTGCCCTGTGCTGGAGCAGCTCAGGAACACCAGGGTAGCACCAGCAGGACAGTGTGCCCTGTGCTGGAGCAGCCATGGACACCAGGGTGAGGAGCAGCAGGACAGTGTGCCCTGTGCTGGAGCAGCCATGGACACCAGGGTAGCACCAGCAGGACAGTGTGCCCTGTGCTGGAGCAGCCATGGACACCAGGGTAGCACCAGCAGGACAGTGTGCCCTGTGCTGGAGCAGCCATGGACACCAGGGTAGCACCAGCAGGACAGTGTGCCCTGTGCTGGAGCAGCTCAGGAACACCAGGGTAGCACCAGCAGGACAGTGTGCCCTGTGCTGGAGCAGCCATGGACACCAGGGTAGCACCAGCAGGACCCCACAGTCCCTTCTGGCCTGGCTGGCTGTGGAGCCACCAACCCAGCAGCTCTCGTGGACGTGGAGCAGCACCCATGTACTGCCACTTGCTCAGCCACAAGGAAATGGAAGAATTCTTCCCTTTGAAAGCCAGTTTTCCAAGCCATTTGGAAATATGGGTGCCACCATGACATTCTGATTTTACATGCGGCTTTCAATGCAGCTGAGATTAATAATAATAAGAGATAATAAAGAAGAGTGTGCAGACCCAGGTGCCCTCACAAACCTCTCCTCACTCTCACTGCTGACTCAGTCAGCTTTTGCCAAGGCAGTGTTAAGGGCAGCAAGTTGATAGCAGCAATTTCCCTTCTTTGCTTTCCCACTTGCAAAGTAATTGCTGAGGGACATTAAAACACATGAGGGAAAAAACATTTGCGCTGAATTTCTTCTCCTCCAAAATCAGACGATGTTTTCCCAGACAGCATCAAAAAGAGCCTCTCTTAAGCTACTTATTAATGTTTAAACATGTTTATTTCAAGTGATAGCAGCGCTCTTTGATAAGTAATGATCCAGGTAAAATAAAAATAGCTAACAAAGGAAAACAAGATTGCTTGACTGCTCTTCTGTCAAGCTGTTGTCAGAAGTCCGGCATTAAAGGGGAATGTATCCTTGCTGGAGAGGCTCAGTGGAGCACCAGAAATGACAGTTTTGAGTTAAGAAACCCTCGGAGCTCTGTGCTCCCCCCAGCCTTGGCACACCTTTGCTTGGTAATTTGGGCAGCAGCGTTGCCACCAACGCCTGCCTGCGAAGGAACAGAGATCCAATGAGCCCTCCTTGGGAACAGCAGGGCCACACTTTGTGCTCAGCGCCAGCATCTATGTTTAGAGACTCCCTTTAAGAGCTCATTTTGCGAAACACTTGCTCATTATCGCCAACTAACCGGTGATTAAATAATCATATACTTCCATCTCAGACCCAAGACAGCCTCCTTTGCCTGGTCTCTGAATTAAAGGAAGGTATTCTCCTACGTTGGGCAGCAGCTGTAGGAGACCAAGAAATCCCATCAGTCACTCTGAGCTCTCACCGTGCACTGAAATCTATTTCCATCTTCCCCCAGCAAGTCTCAGCTCTAAAGGTAGGTGGCTATCAGGTAACAGCAGAACAGTTTACCCAGTGTAGTTCATCCAAATTTTATGAGGGATGCAAAGCTCTGCGGAGGTGGCTTAAAGCTATGGATGCTTGTACTGAACTCCTGCACTGTTTGCAATGATTCAAAATGATTTAATGACACATCTGCTTCGGGTTTCTGCTCTTCTGAGCAGCAGGATGTTGGGGAAGTGAGTGTATCCCATTCCTCCTGCACTCAGAGCCCCACTTCACAATTCCCATGCCAAGGGCAGACTCTACCCTACAGAGGCACAGGAGGGAGGGAGAGAAGCTCTCCAACCCACCCACTGGCACTGGTGGGAACTGTGGGAACTCAAACTGCATGGAATGCCAATGACAACAGTAAGGAGGCAAATACATTAATATATTACAGTGGGAATTTCCAGGGAGCCCTACAGGAACCAGACCAACCTGAACTGAATTTCAGCAGAAGCTGGAAGAGCCCCTAAAGAAGGATCCTGCTGGCTCTGCCAGCACCCCTTTGGTTCCCTTAGAGCCCTGAAACAGGGACCTTTGCCCCTCTCCCAGCAAAGACCAGGATTCCAGCAGCAGGACAAATGCTTTAGGAACAGGACTGGGAAGATTCTGTCTGTAGGCACTAACTCCAGCACCAAGTGATGCAGGAAGGTTTTGTGGAGCACTGTGTCTTCTCCCTGGCCATGAAGGGAACCCGTGTCCTGATCCAGCCCCTCTGACACATTTAAACTGGCTGCCCAAAGTTAGTCCTGTCTAACTATTGCAGATGCTTGTGCTTTGCCTAAGGCTGATTTAAGCCCACTAAAGCCCTCAAACAAGGCTTGAAATACCATTGCTGCAGCACACAGGATTAATGCTGGTCCTTCTGCAGAGGGGTGAATGTCATTTGCAGAACTGTGTTAATTCCTGATTTGAATTTAGATGATGTTTTTAAATAAGAAACAAGCTCAGAACATCCGCTGGGAATCTGTGACTCGGATAAACCTTAATAAGTCACTAAATACAAGTTACTATTGGAAAAGTGCTCAGTGCTGGCTGTATAAAATTAATAATAATATTAACAATAATAAAGGAAGATAGGAAGATCACTTCTAGGGAATAATGGCTTCAGACTGAGTATTATGGGCACAGCTGATGTATTCAGAATGGTACAACGGCATTAATGAGCTCTAGATCAGCACACTCAATCCACAAAATACACTCCCTTTCTTCAGAAGAGGAACAGGAAAGGAGGAGGCTCTACCTGGAGCCAGGAGAGGGAAATCCCTGGGGCAGCCTGGATCAGGACAAGGGCAGTGAGACAGCAAAATCCTGCTGCTGCTTCAGCCCAAGTCTCTCAGAGCTGACACTCGGTGTGGTGTGCCCTCAGCAATTCCTCCTGCAGCCCATGGGGTGTACCTGAGCTCAGGAAACAGCAGATTCCCCAGAACTGCGGCTCTGCTAACTGGCCAGCCTCTCCAGGCTGAGGCATTCCCTGAGCAGGGTGAGGCTGCAGCCCCGGGGGAGTGGGGACTGGAGCAGTGACCCCAAGCACAGCCAGCAGCACCAGGAGCATCATCCTGCCTCAGCTCCCGGCTGCCCCAACAGCACCATCAGCACTCTCACAGCTCCTGGTTGTTCTGGGTCATGGTTTTTAAATGTAGGCAGCACTACATAGTTATACTGGAGGGAAAAGAGAAACCAGCTGATTTCATACCATCTCACATTGATTTATCTATTCCAAAATAACATGAAACCTTCACACTCATACTTTTCTTGCACTGAGTTGATGAATCTCCAACAAATCTCCCTAAACCAGTCCTGTGTTAAAATAAAAGACAGTTCTACATTTATCTAGAAGGTGGAGATAGGAAAACCTCCAAAGAGTGGAAAGGAAGTTTGGAATCTTAAACTGGATTAGCACCCAGCCCACATCTTTACATTGCTCAGAGCACAAGGAAGGCTTTCCAGAGAGAGAAAGCAGCAGCTGCGCCAAAGAATTAAATTTAAAATACATTTACTTTCAAAGTGGGCGAAAAATGTCTCTTAACTCCTAATCTTTCATACTGAGGACTTGAGTCAAATGGATGTTCTTTTCTTTTAAAAAGTCATGCAATTCAATGTGATCCTTCCCAGCAGGCTGCATCTGTTTTAAATGTTTGCTTTCAAAATGTGAAACCACTCCCTCCTCCCTCTTAATTTTATCTAGAATCATGAATACTCCATTTGCTTAAACATATTTGAATAGATGAGCCCCAGAAAACCACAATGTTAATCTGGAACAGCCTTGTGCATCCCTGGGGACCCGTCATATTTGGGAAATGCCACGGAGGGACTCGGTAGCTGCAGTCCACCCAGGCAACAGCAGCGTAAGGAGGGAGAGGAGCCTGCAGGCACAGTTTAGGGCTGATGGGAGATTTGGGCTGTTCTCTGTGTTTCTTACTCATCCAGCACAGTAAAATCCTCTGAAAGGCTCAAACACAGATGAGTGAGGGGAAAAGGGACTCACAGCAAAAGGGACTCAAGCAGCCTCCTGGAGCAGATCAAGCCTTGCCAAGGAAGGGCAGCATTCCCTAAGGAAACTGGGGCCACACGTCTGTCTTGGAAAATGCAAATTAATACCGGGAAGCGCTAGGAGCAGGAAAGAAGGAAAATCAGATAGCAGATCTCAGGGCAGCCTTACTTCTGGGGGCGGAAGCTGCAAAATTCTGCAATTTCAAAGACAAGAATTTAGCAAGATTTATAAAAAGAGACAGTCCTTGGCAAATCCCAGTGAAGAGCACATGAAAATGTGTTTAATAAAGAAATGTTATTTATTATTATTTATAAATATTTTATTTATATGAAATAAGCACAGCAGACAAAGGTTGAACAGATACATATTTTCGGATAAATGGTAGACCACCCAAAACCCCAGTGAGGATCAGGAATGCTGAAAAGCAGCTTATTGCTCCAACTGGCTACAGATGAAGAGCTAGCACACATCCTTTTAGGGAACAGATTAACACCCCCTGATCGTGCAGGAACACGGAGCAGGGGCAGATCTGGCTGTCAGAGACAGGAGAGCTGGAGGGTGAGTGAGCTGATGGCAGCAGCAGGGCCCCAGGGAGCTGCAGGCTCATTCCCAGTTCCAGGCAGCAGGGCAGGCATGCCAGGGCCAGCTCAGCTGTGATCCCTGCACTGCAGAGGGGACACAAAACCCAGCGATTCCCAGCCACCAGGCACTCACCCTGATGGCTCTGGTGCCTCAACCTCCTGACACTGCAAGTGACTGCTGCTCACACTAAATTGCTTTAGAAACGTCCATGTAAACTCAGCGCTGGGAAACGCAAAGCCGCTCCCAGGGCAGGGACAACAGCGTTGGCTTTGCAAACACAACAATCCTTCGAGTAACTTGGGGATCAGGAAAGAAGTCTTGAAAGCCTCATGAACAGTTCCCTGTAAACATCAACCTTATGTTCTGCAATAATTAAGATGAAAATATAAAATTAAGGAATGTTATGAGATAGAAAGGAACAAAACCAGCAAACAGCCGGATGATTCAGATGCACTGAAGCTCTGCCGAGGGTCAGGCTCCGGCTGTGCCTCCCTGGGGCTTTGCTGCAGCTTGTTTAGCTGCAGCAGCAATTTCTCTATTGACCAGGTGGCTGATCCTTGTACATGGCTGTAATGCTTGTACAGACAGTAGCAGCAGGCAGGTATTCCCAGGAGAATGGAACATGGATGATCCCAGTGCCATGGGGCAGCATGGCAGAGCAGGGCGCTCCCAAGCAGGGCACGGGTGGCACAGAGGGGTGCAGGGGTGGGAATACAGCAGAGGGGCACACGATGGTCCTGGACACCATCTCACCAACAGCCCCAGAAATGCAGACATTGACCAAACCAGTGTAGGGCTAACAGAATTAGGAGCAAGTATTTAAGAGACTCCGCTTACAGCAAAGACAGCTGCAAATATGCAGATACTGACTTTAAGAAAGAATATGTAAAAGCATGCTGAAAAGCATAAATAGATTTATTATCCCAAGTGGATCCTAGAGCAGAATGGAAGAAACCACCAACCTCCACCTCCTGCTTCTACCAGCAGGAAAAATAAAAGCCACCCATCAGCATCATGCTCCTCCTGAAGGCAGCACAGGACACTGATGACTCACTGACTTTTTTCTGTAGATGTTTTTAACATTAAGAGCAATCAGGAATTAGAAATGCTTTCTTGCAGAAGAGGCATTTTTGAATTTATAGAATGGTCAGTAAGGCTAAAGAGGGCTTTGAGTGGACAGTGAGGTGGACTGAGAACTCTGAGAAGAGAAAGGCACAGGTATCAGGACTTGAGGTGTTTAACAGCAATTATTAAGAGTCCTTCTGCAAGCAGGGCTTTTCTTTTCATTTTTCTACAAGAAGTAGAGTTAGGCTAATAATAACCACTTCAGGTGCAGCACTGCATCAGTTAGTGACTTACAAAACATTTGGATTCCTCCACAACCTCAGAAGGCCTCAAGGGTGATGGCCAGAGCAGCAGAAGAGCAGCAAGTCTGGAGATTTCCTCATTTTTCTAAGCAGGACACAAACTTCATTCCCTGCGCTTTGCTTTCATTGGTCACAAGGAAAAAAAATTGCACTGGATGCAAGAAGAGATACAGAAATAAAAGAAAAGGATTTCTTAACCCCCAAACCATGACTGACTACACAGGGAGCCATCAGGGACAGAGGCAGACTGCCAATGTGCCAAGAATGAAGCTCTCTTTCAGGAGGGTATTTGCAATAGCACTCAAGGACTGAAGCTGGGAGATTAGTTGGCTATTTTATGTAAGAAAGATTGCTTGAATAATCAGTTTTTCTGATGTTGCCATGTCTTTTCATTTGTTAGTGTGGAGCATAATTACTTCTTGTAAAGCTGAATGACTTTAAATTAGATGGAAAGATGGTCATTGCAAAGATAATTTTGAACATTCCCTTTCAAAGTTGTAGGTTTAAAAATATGAGTTGAGATGTAACAGAATAATTAATCTGGCAGCAGTCACTTAATTTGTCCCCTTTTTCTTGTTTCTTCATTGCTACATGCTTTTAAGTACCTGGTATGTTCATCCCTGTAAAATGAATAGCAGGAAAATAAATACATTTATCTAACCAACCCCTTACCAGAGCTGAAAGGCTCCAGTACCGTCTAAACCAGTGATTAAGTCCAGATTACATTAAAACAAGTTCACCATGTCACTCCTAATACTTCCACTTGGCAACGACCCAAACATTTTTGTTTGTTTTGCTCCTCTCTCCAAACACAGAGCAGGGCCAGGCTCACCCAGGCTGAGGGGCCTCTGCTCAGGGGCTGCAGCAGGACAGGGCAGGCTGCTCAGGGCTTTGTCCAGCTTCAGAACCTCCAAGGGGAGGGACAGATCTGTTCCTCACCCACCTACTCAAACTCTCTCCATGGAAGTGTTGCTCACAACACTTCTCACAGTCATGCTTTGATGGCTGCAGCAACCACAATGACTTTTTCTCACCAGCTGATTCAGTTGAGCATTGTCATCGGGCACTTCTCCTCTCGCTGTTTCACCCCTTTCCAAAATTCCTCACTCTCCCTACCGAAGGGGTTCCCATCTTCTGGAAAGCACCTGCCACCCTGACTGCAGAATTCTGCAGTTGGGATTTACACAGCAGGCTACTCAGAAGTGCTTTTATCTGGAAAGGCAGAGCCACTCTCATTCTAGCAGGGGCCCTGCAGAGCCCGAGGGGTGAGAGCTGCCACGAAAAGGACAGAGGAAGCAAAGAGAAGAGACTCCTGTGTGCCACCTTTGATCAGCAAACAACTTCCAACCACTTCAAAACTTAAGGAGGGTCCAGGACCATTTCTTCTTCCCCCAGTGCGCTCTGCTCTGCTTGCAGCCTGCAGATGAAGAGCTCTGCTGACGACGGTGAGGCACCAGGGAGAGATTTTAGTAACTGGGGCGGAGGAGAAGAAGCAGCAAGTGGTGAGAGGGGGAGGAAAAGGAGCCTATATAAAGCTGCAAAATTCAAAACATTAGAAGAGAGAAATGTAAGAGGGCGAGAGCAAAGTTCAGGAAATTCTGGAACTGCCAGATACGTTATAGAAGTGAACTGATATCCAGCCAGACCGAATCAACACTCATCCCTTGGATCAAACTCAAAACCATCCAAGATGTGTCCATCTCATCACCTTTCTCAAATGTACAAAGGAATTTTCAGTCCCCCATGGCACAGTCCAGCAGTCTCCTGAGGTCTGAAATTCAAGGAAAGTGTTTGGAAAACTGAGGTCAATACAGATTTACAAGATAATGCACTGGGTGTCCCCAGCAAAGTACCAACCTCTACCACAGCTTCTGCTTTTCAAACTGCACCAAAAGAACTCAAACTTCACCACATCTTCCAACAGGGCTTTCAGAAACACAAAACTGGGCAAAGACTTAACTGTGTGAGCTGACAGATCCAGGAGCCCTTCCTGTAAGAACACTCCATGGTTCTGGGGACTCCTGCTTGGCTCAGCCAAGGCTCTCCCAGTTTGCACCAGCAGCTACTGAGACATAATCAATGCACAAACAACTGCTGCTCAACCATGTGTATCAAACAGCACACATAATTAGGGCTGCCTGTGTATGCAAAGGCTCAAAATTAACAGTCAGCAACTTCTAGTGCTACTTTGTGATTTTGGCAGGTTTCACTTTCCCACTTGGCATCCGTACAGCATCTCTGGTGAAAGCTAAGATAACAGTCTCGATCATCGAGCACTTGTTTTTTGTAAACATCCCCGTGTGTGCAGCAGATAAATAATCCAGTACCTGCTGAACATTTAATCTCTCCATGACTGTGCAGAGAATGTGCCCAAGCCTGCAGGGCCCTCAGTCCCTGCATCCCACCCTCCCCAGAGCTGCTACATGCTGGCTCATCCTTCGTGCTAGCGGCTTGTTTCCTCAGCCATCCCCACACTGTTTGCTTCCAAGGCTGGCTCTCACTGGCACAGATCCCCAAAATGTCTTCCCAAACACATACACTGCTGCTAGGAAAGCCATCACGACAGAGAACAGCACTCATGCCAAGTACAAATCATCTGTAACTCCTAAGTTTGTTTTCTGCAGTTCTGAAACATAACTAAGCACAGGTTCCCAATGCCTGCCTCTGAGAGGGAAAGGCGTGGGGGGAACCTCTCCTGCATTCATTAAGGCACAAATGTACACACCTCTGCTTAAATCAATTTGACTATTTATGCTAAGCTAGACAGGCTCCTCCTTTGATGGCTTACCCTCTCACTTGTGCCACAGTCAAATCTGCATCAGCTTTCTGCTTTCACAGTCAGTACTCTGCAGCAAATTCTCCCAGAAGCTATGCCACCCATCCCAAACTTCAATCTGACTCAGGTCAGTCTGGGCACAACTGACTTTGCAAATGATTTCCCAAGAATCCCCTTCTCTGGAGCAGTACAGCACTAATGGGAATCAATACTCTGCAACCCTTTAGGAAAAGTACAAGCTGCTCTGAACTCTTAATTAACCTGAAAGACTCCCAGCCCAGATCCCCCCTCCCCAGCTCCCTCACCGAGAGATGTGCTCCCCATCATACACCAAAACCTGCTGCTCACTTGCAAATTCAGAGCTATCAACTTCTACAGGAGCCTGACCTGATCCAAAGTCTCCCCTGAATAAGAGATGGAGAGCAATTTTAAAACACATGTGATTACAAGTGCCAGTAAAAGCTGAATTCCCATTTCCACATGGGAAGCAGAACACTCATTTCATTTAAAATAAAGGGGGAAAAGGCATGGCCTTTACATGGCCTCACCACAGTGAACTGGCAGCACAGATTTACTAGCAAAGGACGCTAGTGAAGCCTCCTCCTTCTAAAATGTTATTGCTCTTACATAATATGCTGTCATGCATTTACTAGCACGCTGTGAAGCGCTGTCATAAATATTTAACTGGTGATGACAAAGTAAGAGAGGTGTCGGTGCCTCCTGTGTCTCTGCTTTGTGCTGCTGGCTCCCCTGGGCCCACGGGCAGGGCAGAGCTAGGAGCAGAAAACAAAAGTGCTGCACGTGAACCAAAGCAGATGCGTGGACCTGGTGTCCAGTACAGCAACAGGCACTCAGCTGGTTACTAAAAGCTGTCCCTGCAGCAGGGCTGCTCTGTCAGGACGGCCCAGCCTGGCCCCAGCGAGGCTCCCCTCCCCACACGCTGCCGGGCTGCATTAGTTATTACATTTGATAGCTTTATAGCATTACTTGAAGCTTGCTATTTACCCAGTTACACAAGGCCCAGTGGCTTAGAGCCCGCTCTCTGCCTGGGCTGCAAATCTCTGCAACTACCTCCAAAATAGCCCAGATTTTACAACCCATTAGGCTTAATGATAAACCCTTGGATTTATGTTCCGGGCTAGTGAGCGATGAGAGATCAAGGGCTAAGCTTTGATTTATCTGCAGGCCAAGGGAGATGGTTATTTCTATAATTTTATTTTTCTCATTATTTCCCCTAATGACTGCAATGCTTTGCTCTGACATCATGGCAATTTTTACTGTTATCTAGGCCAGAATCAATACTGTCCTTGGTCCTTTCACTTGTATTTCCCCTCCCAGCAGCACGGGAACACTGCCGGAGCAGTTTTCCATGCCCTGCCCAGCCTGAGCAGCAAAGCCTGCTACAGATGCTGACTCCAGAACCTCCTGGTGCATGACAGGCAATGGTATCCAACATGCAAATACTGCTGGAGGTGGGGCAATGGTCTGGGAATGTTGACTGCTCTGCTTTGAACCACTTTTGTACATTTGTAGTGCTTTACGTGCAATGCCAATGGTGACTGGAGTTGAGATAAATTGTGCTTCATAGTGCTTTAAATCCAGAACCATGAAAGAGCAGCCAATACTTTGGAGAGATGCTACTCTCAGCAGGTCAAGTATCTGCATTGATTATAAATCTCCTCTTTTAACAGCTGTTCTGAAAACCTCAGGCCTTTGGAACCTGAGAGATACAAGAAACCGTCCAATTTTCTCTCCAAATCTACTTTAAAACAAATAAAGAGAAAATGAAATGCTCTGTGTTATAGGCAAAAGGCTTGAGAAATGGCCTATAAGGAGCACAAATGTTCATGCAGCTCAGAGTTTCACACTTGCCTGGCTCTAAGGTCTCATCACAAAGGCAGGCGCTGCCTCTTAGAGCTGGTTTCAGCAAGGACAGGCGGGTGCATCACGGAATGACGGGGTGACACTGTTAAAGGGTTCAGGAATGCCATGGTACTGCAAAGCTAATCACACCTCCAAGTTATTTTCTTCAAAGATTATTACATCCATTTGACCATGCTGTACAGGTACATGAGGACTACTTGAGTAATACTGAGAAAGGACAGGAAAAGTAAATATTAAAGGGCAAATTCTGAGCAGCTCAAATTTACAGAGCAAAACACATGCCTCATATAATAAAGGGAACTTCAGGAGAATGGAGTATTATCCAATATCTGTCTTGACTGACAGCTTGACAGCCTTTCACCCATTAAAAAAAAAAGTCTTTATAAAGCATTAGTTAGCAATTATCACCAATTTTCCTATTAAGGAAATTTTCCATGGAAAAATAGTTGCAGTTTAATTTCTAGCTAAATCAGGACAGTTGACTATTTTGTTCCTCACAGAGAACTGGAAATTGCAGGAAATAGGAAGATGCTCTCAGATCAACAGCAGAGCAAAGGAAACAGGAGAGGAACAAAAATGGCAAAAGCTATGGAACAAAACCACACAAAACCCTTTTAATCCTCAGCTGAAGATCTCTCTTAAGAAGCAGCATCAGGTTGTTGTGCAAAAATTAAATGCAATAACAACACACTGTAAACCAAGTCCTACCAGATGCTGAGGAAAAAGTCAAAATGCTTCTACAAAAAGAAGTTTTATAATAAATGTGAGCCACAGAGGCTTTTCCTATTACACACACAATGCCAGGGATCCATGGCACTGATGAGGTCCAAATTCAGACTGGATTCCTGGGGAGAAAAAAGCCCTGGCTTTGAGCTCATGAGAAGAGAAGGCACCAGGGTGACCTAACTGGACCTTCCAGTACCTGATGGGGGCCTATAAAAAAGATGAAAAGAGACTATTTACAAGGGCATGGAGTGAGAGGACAAGGGGAATGGCTTCAAACGGAGTAGGTTTAGGTTAAGGGCTAGGAAGAAATTCTTCCCTGTGAGGGTGGTGAGGAGAAGTTATGGCTGCCCTGTCCCTGGAGGGGTTAAAGGCCAGGCTGGATGGGGCTCTGAGCAGCCTGGGATAGTGGAAGGTGCTCCTGCCCACAGCAGGGGAGCTGGAACAAGGTGATCTTTAAGGTCTGTTCCAATCCAGGTCATTCTGTGATTCATTACAGCAAACATTTCTCTTGGAAGGAAGCTGCCCTGCTGATGGGCAACACATTCCATACTCCTGTCCCCAAACAGAAGAAAAACCATCCGCGTATTGTTAGCCTGTGAAGAGACTGTAAGTCACTTTTCAACTAGCAACGCTCTGAACCAGTGTTTAAATTATTTACCTCATGCCTTGTACTTCTTAAGTACTTGAAAAAGCCCTCTGTAGCCTCCCTGTGAATCTGACAGTGCTAAGAGTTGGTCCTCAAAGAGACTGGGTACAGAAAGCACTGATGTGGGATGGATGCTGCTTTTTCAGTAGTTTCTGTGCTGCATCTCTAATACCAGAAAATGAGAGACATGCCTGAGTCCCTCCTAAAAGCCCTGCCTCAGTAAAGCACTTTCCCTGCTCTCCAGACCCAAGCCTCAGCTCTCATCTCCATCCAAGTGAAGGCTGCTCCTGCCTCAGCCTCGGAGTAAATCCTCCATGGCACTCTGGCACATGGTTTTGCACGTGTTTCCCCAGGCAGTCTTTAGGGTATGGATTACACCATCTGCTTTAAACTGAGCCCTGTCATCAATAGTTGGTTTTGGCAGGGGAGCTACTGGCAATAACCCCCTTCCTTCCTTGGCTGCCAACCCTCCCTGACTCCAGCAGGACAGCCCTGTCTCCATCCAGCCACACACACGGATGTGAGAACAGACACCCTCACACTGCATTGTTCCCATTTGTTTGTGTTTCTACTTCCCATCCTTCATTCACTGCCCTAAAAACGTCAGAACAGAGAGCAGAACTTAAAAGGCAATCACCACCTGCAACTTCTGTAGCAGCACTGAAGTATTTTGGCAGTCAGGCCTTTCCCCAAACACGCTGACAGGGCCCACATCCCTGGCGCTGGGAAGATGCAGCACAGCCCCCCGCTTTTGGCTGCTTCATGTCGAGCTGCTGCATAAAAGCAGGAGCACCTTTTCATCTCCTGGTTTCCTCAGCAGCCAGTGGCTCTGATGACAGTCCCTGCCTGGGCACTGGAGCACTTTGATAACCTAACACCCTAAACCCTGGCAGTGCTGCTGCCCACGCCCTGTGCAAACCCCTGACAGGGCCAGTGCCTCCCAACCAGCCGCCCCACTGACAGCACCATGCCCCACAAACTGCTCCTTCAACACTCTGCTCTCAGCTGAAGCTCAGCCATGCAGTGCTCTGCCCTTTGATTATTAGTTCCCCGTGACACAAAGCTTAAATAGGAAGAAGCTCTGCTCTTTGGGAAGGAGGAGTTCAGTGTGTGCAACAGAGACAAATTCATGTACCATTATTCTTTCCTGCATGCTTCAAGATCTGGGATAGAGGCACAGCTCAGGGCACATTTACTTTGTTCTCATCTCACTCTCGGGGAAACCTTCCTACTTCAGCCTAGAAAATCACCCTTTGCTGTAAAACACAAAACCAAATACCCTCCAAATCCAAGTGAGCAATGCTACAAATCTGTTGCCTTTGGGTTCTTTACAGCCAAGTGAGAGAAGTTTAATACATGCAAACCCAGCTTTCTGTGGCCTTGGCAGGATTTGGTTGAATAAGGAAACAATTTAAACATTCTGCCAGTTTACCTGCATTTCATGAAGTGTCCTGTAACAACCCTTTTGAGCTATACCTCATTTCTACATCCTTCGGTTGTATCTTAAGAGCCCTTCTGTGAGTAGTGAGAAAAAAATGCATCAAAAATATATTAAGTTTATTTATTTACATCCCCCAAACAAACAATATGGCATTAAGAATTGTTTTCACAATCCTGTAAAGTACTGAAAGCCTCCTGGGACGGATCAAGCTTCTCCAGCTCACAACTGGAGAGTTCTGCACCTTCGGAAAAAAAATAAAACCAAACACCTAAGGTGCTTTTCAGAAGCAATTACCATAATCCCTGCTGCTAGGGAAGCAGTGGCACGCAGAGGTTAAATAACTTCTTGGAGGGGGCTCAGCGAGCAGCAGAGCCAGGATTAGAGCCACGGTGCCTCCTGGCTCCCAGCTCCAGGCTCAGCCCAGCACCTTAAATAGCTGCAGTGCAAGCCATCAGCTCACCCCTCTGAGCGCGCCTCTAGCCTGGGAGCGGCAAAGCTGGAGTTCAACGGCGTCACACAAAACTTCCTATGGACAATCCCCGTACATTTGAACAGCTCTAACCTGCCCAGCCTCCATGGAAAAGCGCTGGGTGGATTTTACTGCCACCCGTTTGGGACGAGCGAATTATTCACACGCAGCAGAGCGTGTCGGAATAAAAGGTTTATAGGGGCTATCACCAGGATCATTCCTGTGGCATTTATTCATTCCAGTTTCTGTTTGCTGGCATTTCTTTTGTCCTCCCCTTTGTCACCAGGATTCTCTCCACCCTTCCCTTTGTGGGGTACCTTAACTTCTAAAAAAACACCAACATTTCTGCTAAGAGAGCGGTTTAGTGACACGGCACATGTTTGTTTACATTGTTAGTTTTGTGTACTTCTACAGGGATAGCTGACACATGAAGTTTTCCCCCATCAGAGGTGACTGTGTATGTCTATTTCCACTATTCCCTTGCCTACAGCTGCAGTACCTCTTTCATTTCTTTAGCTGCCTCCAGCAGGGAACAATAAATCTAAAACACAGTCAAAAAAAGGACAGTCAGAAAATGGAAAAAATATCTCGTGCTATTTTTGGCATCTAAGTTCTTTGGCTTAACCTATTTTTGGAAGGGCATCTTTGTTCAGCAGAATCAGCAGCGCAGCCCTGTGACACCGGGGCAGCGTGTCCCGCTGCAGGCAGAGCCCTTTGCTGGCAGCAGCCTCCAGCAGCAGAGCAAAGCCAGGAGAGCCCAGAAGGAAAATGATGGGAGACAGGACTTCAGTTCCACTCTCCATCACTCTGTGCCTCCGAGGCAGCCCCGCCGCCCCTGCCTGGCCACGCTCACGCCATATGCACAAACAGGACGGGTGCAGCCTGTGCCCTGAGCTCCACAGGGGGAACCAAGGCTTCCTCCAGCCCCCACAGCCTCCCAGGACCCCAGCTCTGGTGCTCATGACGTGTAAATATTAACTGGTATCTACAGCTCATGTTTAAATAAAAGCTTTGCTTAGGAGATAAGGAAGCTTGCAAATGGCAAACGGCAGCCCTGAAAAGCTAAACTTGATTCATGTATTTCTGCTTTGCTGGTTTGATTTCAAAAGATACTCAAGCTCTGTATCTGAAACAGTTATTAGCTTTGCACTTCCACCAGATGCACCTTCCAAAAGTGGCAGCATTCTCACACGGCACAGAAGAGAAAAAGTTGGAAAAGATGCAAAATAGCTGACTTGGTATGTTGTGGCTGGCTCTGCGTGACGCAATGGGAGCACACACTTCTCACATCACTGCACTCACAGGCAGCGCTCAGAAAGGGATATCTTTGAACCCTCTGAGGCACAAGACTTGGTTTAAAGCTGGAATTTCATGCCAGGGTTTTCAACAGGCACAGCTGAAACACGAGAGAACCAAATACTGCGGCTGGTCTTAGACCAGAAGCCTTGGCCACAGTCCTGCCCCGAGTTGTTTTCTCTCCAGGAAAAAAACCAAAACCAGCAAAATTTAACATATAATTGCAGAGCAAAGACTTTGTTTTCTTTGTCACAGGGACAGACCCCCAAAAGCAACATTGAGTCCTCCTGGGCTCGGTGACAGGCAGGCTGAAGCACCCGCACTAACAGCCAAGTCCCCAGTGAATCTCTGTGGCCTAATGGATTAAAGGCTTAATTAGAGTTACCTGAACATTAAACACCACTAAAGTGCTCTGAAATTTGCTCTGAAGGGAGCTGGGGGGAGCTGCCTTTTGAAGGGGCAGAACTAACTGGGGTTTTGCTCACAGCTGTTAATGGTTTTGAATCATTGCCTTTTTCAGCTTGTTCCCTGATAATAAAGTGAATGCAGCTGTGCACACCTCACCACCAATCACAGCTGAATGTAACTGGGGGAAATTGTCATGAATATATCAAGCTTTGATTCTAGAAAGAAGGAAGGTACACTATGAAGCTCCTATTGAGCAACACATAAACCTGTATCAGACACTGGATAAGCTACAAGGGAACATGCCATCAAAACCAAGGCTCTGTTGGTCATGCCATCCATTTTTTAAGCCAACAGTTGTTTAAAACACATTTCTGGCTTCAAATTGCTATTGAGAGTAGCAAGACAAGTATGTTTAAGAGATCAGAATTAATGGTAAAAATAAAGAGTATAACTGGAGGATGGTAGAAAGTGTAGGCCCTACAGGTGTGAGGCTATCAACCACCTGAAATCTCCATCATCATTTGTCTGGTTTCACCTGGCTGCAATCACACACCGTTCCATCCTGACAACAGAGGTTTTGCTCAGCTTTCACCAAAACCTGGGGAAACCTGGCCAAACCCTGCAGCAGATCCAAGAAACAAACTGCTCTGACTTCTGCAAGGAGCAAAGCAGAGACAGTCCCTGAAACGCCTCCAGGACAGCCTGGAGCACCATGAATCAGCAACGCCAATGCCAGGAGTAGGATATCCCAAGGAGGTATTTAAAAGAGAGGTTTTGTTTGAGATTTATGATTCTGAACCTCTTCAGCTGTTGTACCCACACACACCTGCTGGCAGTTTCGGCACATGCCACACTTGTGTTTGTAGCTTTTGCAAAGTAAACCGGTAAAACCAGAGCCAGTTTATGTTTTTGAACAAGTAGATGCCAAACACTTCAGATTCCTAACTGGAGCAGCTTCAAAGCAGGAGGAGGATTTAGGTGTCAGATGTGAGGGTGTCAGAGAGGAGAAGCAAAGATGCAGGCACTCTTCTGCTCTGTCTTTCCAGCTCTTTTTTCCCTACATCCCTGAAGCAGCTGACACCTGTGCCCCTGACAGATCTGTGCCAGCATCACCTCTTGGGCTCCCACCACATCAGCTGGAGCTCTCCTAGAACTCAGCTTTAAACCCCAGCTGATGTCAATGAGGACAGTTTGTCTCCCCTATTTCAGCAGAAAATCTGGGGTCAGAAGTGACACTGACGAGGTAAAGCCAAACTAAGACCTGTGATTAACTACCACGAGACATTTGCTCTCAGCTGACTGACAGCAGGAGCTGACACTGGGGAGCAAATTTCTTACATCGCATTGTACTTCCCAAATATTAGTTTCCAGAGTAAGAGTTGCCCAAATCTCTTACGTTGGCAAATAGTAATGGGGAAGTAAAATGTTTTGCATGAACTTTGCTTGTTACATGCTTCCATTTCAGAATCAGCCATTGGGATGCTGAGAACTCACTGAAAACCAAACACTGACTTACTGTGACTATTCATGACGGATGAAGAAGTCCAGGAAAAAAAACCCAAACAAAGAGAAAAGCCACTGGGAAGCAAACAGAGGTGCCAAAGTAATAAGGGAATCAAAGGAGCAATGGGATTTCCTAGGTCTGGCTCGACAGGGGGTTGCCAAGGGGATTTGCTGATGACTCCTAAGCAGACCTGCCAGGGTTTCTCTGTGGCACTGCTCCCCGGTGTGGAATGGCTCCTGAGCTGCCCAGTTCAGGCTGGTCCAGCAGTGCCTCCAGCTGAGGACACAAACGCTGCCGTGACCGGTGGGCTCTGGCTTCCTCAGAGCGCGGCTAACACAGAGGTGAGCCACAGCACAACGGGGACACGGGACTATGGCAGGCTGCACTCACATCACCTGATGAAAATTCACCCCCGCTAGAAATCATGGTCTCACTGGGACACAAACCATTTGGAAAGATGTTTGAAGCAGGAGAAAGAAAAAAGTTTAACATCAGCACTCTCAACAGGAGAGTGAGTCTTTCCCCTGATTAAAACAACGCTTTTACTCGATTTATCTCAAACAAATACATTTAATAGCATAAATACACAATTCCAATTGAGCAAAGACCTTTCATCAACATAAAATGACCTACAGCCAAAAGAAAGTGACTAAGCCACAGCAATAGGTAAAAAGGCAAACCACAAGGAGCAACTCCCAAAGCTCTGGCTGGCACAGGCAGCTCCAAAGCCAGTGCCCTGCCCCACGCAGCCAGGTCCCTCACTCCCAGCTGAAACCCAGGACAGCAGCTGCTCACCACGGGCAACCAACACAACTGGAACCCAAAAGTAGCAGAAACAGCGACGTACGGGCAGGAAAAAAAGAGCAAGGCAAAGGGCCATTTTGTGAGTCTCAAAATGAACTACAGGAGCTTCTCCAGCTTCCCGCGCAGCTCCTGGGGGGGCAGAGGGCCAGGGAGCCCCAGGAGCGGCACTACAACCACTGGCCACCTGCGAAACCCCCTCCTCAGCCGCAGCCCCGACAGCTGGGCACGCCGAGAGCTCTGTCCCCGGCAGCAGCAGCAGCAGCAGTGTTGGATGCCGGCAGCAGCAGCAGCGGTGGTGGGTGCTGGCAGCCCCAGCGCCGGCGGTGACACGGGCAGGGCAGGGCAGCGCGGCCGGTCCCCGCTGCTCCCCGAGCAGCGCAGTGCAAGTTTCACCGCACAATAGGGGCAATACCTTCGGAGCAATGACTCCTTAAGCGCTGTCTGGGCAGCAGGGACCACCGAGATCTAGCTCAACGCAGATACCAACTCATTTTCTTCATTTCACAAATGCTACAGCACATAAAAAATTCTAAAATGAACGGGAAAGGCTACTAGCAGAGGAGTGTCACTGCTGGCCCCTCTCAAGTTCTTGGGAATTGTATCCTTACGGGCAATGACAGCCCATTAGATCTAACACTGAATAAATTGGGGGGGAAAAATTCCATTGTTTCTTTATGTTAGCAGAGGGCTGGTATGTAACAAAGAGGAAGAAAGGCAGCCTGCGTGCTGCTGGCGGGTTGGTAAAAAATTCTCAAGGTCTGATCGATACCATGAAAAAACCACCTCTCCCGGCCTGAGGCTGGAGTGTCATTCGAGCACGGCAGGCACTATGCAGCTCATTTTCTTTAGCTGCGATGATCCGAGGCTCATGAACACTGAAAGAAGAGCAGAGTCGATTGCAGGCATTTCTAACCCTTTACATGAAGGGAAGGAAAAAAAAAAAAAACAAAAGAGGGAGTAGAGGTGTAGAGGCGCATGTAGGAGCATTTCCAGGAGCGGCTGTGCGGCTCTCTGGGCACCTGCTCCCTGGGGGAAACCCGAAAGCACATCACATTCACGGAAAGTTGGGAGCAACTTCTGGGGGGGAAATGACAAAAAGCAAAATGGCTTAAAAAGAAAAAAGAAAAGAAAAGCCATTGTTGTAGGAAACCCGGGCAAGCTATCGAAAAATCAAAAGCGACCCCAGCCGCAGCGATCCGTGCGAGAGGAGCCCGGGATGCCCTGGCACGGCCGCGGCCGCGCCGCTCCGCACAGGTGCGGCCGGGATGCCCGGGCCGTGCCTTTGTCTGCGGGCAGTGGCGCCGCCAGGAGCGCACGGCGCCGGGCTCCGGGCTCCGGGCTCCGCGCTCCGGGCGGCCCCGCCGGCCCCGCGGCCCCGGGCAGGGGCAGCCGCCGCCCGCGCCCCGGGCAGCGCCCGCGCCCGGCCCCGCCGCCCGCCCTACCTCGGCCGCCGCCGCCGCCGCCGTCACGCCGCCCCCAGCGCCATGTTCCGGCTACATCCGGGCCGCGGCTCCGCTCGCTCCGCACGGCGCGGCCGCAGGTGCCGCCGCCCGCCCCCGTGCCAGCCCAGCCGAGCCGAGCCCAGCCGAGCCGAGCCGGGCGGGCGCGGCGCCGCCCCCGCAGCGGGCCCGCAGCCCCGCCCCGCCCGGAGCGCCGGGGCCGCGCCGCCACGGCCGGCGGCAGCTGCGCACCTGCCCGCACCGGCCCGCAGCGGCGCTTTGTCCGGGTGTCCGGCCGCCCCAACGGGCGCGCACCGCGCCCGCACCGGCCCCGGCACCTGCGCGCACCGAGCCGTGCGCCCGTACATCAGCCAGCCGTCCCTGCATCGCCCCGCGCACTGCGCGCCCGAACGCCCGCTCCTGCGGCAGCCGAGGCACCTGCCCCCCACACTGCCCCAGTGCACCCCGCCACCATGTGGGCACCAGCTTGTGCGCCCACCCGTGCAGGTACCCGCCTATTCCTGCATCAACCCATGCACCCGGGCACCCACACACCCATTCCTGCGCCCACCCGGTCATGCACCAACCGATGCATCCATGCATGCACCCACCCACCTGCGCACTCATCCACACCCAATTCATGTACCCCTTCACCAATACATGCACCTGCCCATGTACCAATCCACACTCCCACCCACGTCCACTCATCTGCACCCCAGCTCTGCAGCCATCCGCCCACATGCCCCCACATCTACCCACCCATTGCCTTTTGCATTTGGTCCTCAGTTATTGCATTTCTTTAAAATATAAAAACAACTGTGCCGGCGTGTTTTGTTACCTGTAAGCTCTCCCCAGACAATGGTCAGGTGCTAAGGGACAAATCCGGTTAAGGCAAGTGATGGAAGGAAGCAATCAGAGGATGGCAACAGACAAGCCCCATCTAGCCCATCTAATTTTGGTGTATTACTGCTGGCAATTTGTGGCTGCCTCTGAAAGCTGGTCTAAGCCTACATCTTTATGAAATGTTCCATAAGAAAGATTAAGATTGCCTTTAATAAAGGTATGTATCCATCCTTCCACTTGCTAAATTGGTAGGAAGATGATGGTGTGTGCTCATGGATGACCACAAACCGTCCCTGTCAGGAAACACAGAGCACAAACAGCAAAGTGCTTTTCAGAGGCACCTGCAGCAGAGGCTCCCTGGGAAGAAAAGACCCAAAGCCAACCTGATTGATAGAGCCCTGCATGGGAGAGGAGTGATTTCATAGTTAATGATGTTGAATTGCACATCATTTCTGGTTTCTTTGATGCCTGTTTGCATTAACATGCGCTCTGTGTGGCAGGAGCAGAGAGGACTCGACGGGAACAGCTTGAAGACAAAGGTGCATTGGAGCTGTGTGGGGTGGATGTGCTGGGCCAGGCAGAGGGACGTGCAGAGGCTGAGCCTCTCACAGCTCTAAGGCACCCAAAGTCCAAATAGGTTTCTGCACATATGAAAAACTCTGTAACAACCACAACAAATCCATCAGAAATGTGCTCTTCCATGACCCATTACAGCAGCGTCTGCTTCTACTGTTTTTATGTTCTGCTCCATCACTGCTCTACATAATGCTGCGAGACAAAAGGAGCTCCCTTGGTTCTCCACAGCACGTGGTATCAGTGTTTGCTGGGATGGGGCAAAGCTCCTGCTCCAGCCCCTGCCCCTGCCCACGGCACTGCTGGGCCACTCTGCTTTCTGGGAGGGACCTGGGGCACACACCAGCACAGCCCAAAATACAGCATAAACTTGTTCAAAACCCTGAGCCGTAATTTTCACCTCCTAGAGGTGAATTCAGACAGGCTGGCTGGGGTCACCCGGAGCGGGTGCCATTGTTGAAGTCACCCTGCTGCTCCTGGTTTCCATTTCTTTGCAGTGGGTTTTGCAGCCAGAAGCATCCTTTGGAATCAGCAGCTACCAAAGAACATTTAGGCTCTGGTAAAAACTCTAAACAACCCGACCTCTCCCCAGAAAATCCCAAACCAGGCTAAAACTTTAAGGGAAAAACCCAACACCTTGGTATTAAACCTCACCCCAAAGGTGAAGCCTTCCCCTGTTGCATCAGACCAGAAATAAGGTGGGACAAGGCAGTGAGGGTTTCCCTGCTCTGAGTCAGCATGAGTGCTGTGTGCCTGTAATGCAAGGTGCTGCATGTCACATCTTGGCATGCTGCACACAGCTTCTGGCAGGGCAACAAACAGAAATCGAGCCTTGGCTCTTCAGTCTCAAGCGTGCCTTGGAGGAACCTGTCTCAGGGAACTGGCAAAATGGGCTGCTGGCTGCCCAAGTGCAGCACCCGGAGAGAGGCACTGCAGCACTCCAGGAGCAGAAATCCCTGCACAGCCCAGAGGTGCTGGCAGAGCGGCTGGCACGGAGGCTCAGCAACAGCAACTGCTGAGACTCACACAGAAGGGAGGCTGATCATCCATCAGCGTAGGAAAATCCCCTCCTTGCATTCCCAGAGAGCCCTGGACTCTGTCTTCATGGCTGAAGCCAGCAAGAGACCAGGTCTCTAACTTGGACATTAGTTTCTCCACTGAAGTCAGCTGAATTACCCAAAGGATGAATTTGACTATCTAATACCTTCAATCTGAAAAACAGATATACCCCAAAGCTCTTCAAAAAAGGTTCATTTTGCTTTTACCTTACACACAAAGGTATGAATCAGAAATATGGCTCCTCGAGTCATTGCAACTACCCCGAGCTAGAGTTGATGCAGATTAAAGGCAGATAAAAATACAAAACGTCCTTTTTCCAGAAAAATCACAGCGTAGGATTATTTTTTGGGGTATTTATCATTATACATTTAAAATTTGATAATTTTAATTTAAAACCTGAACCAGTCACACTAAACATTATGGCCTAAATTTCACTGTAATACTAAAAGAAATAGCAGTTAACCTCTACAAATTTTAGATTAAGTCAAGCCACTGCAGTGGCTGAAGTATTTGCTGAACCAACTGGACGAGGGGATTCTTGAGACTCTAAGCCCATTTCCTACAGACCCATTTCTTCTCAGGATGCACAAAAAGACATTCCTCCTTTCTGTTTGCTCAAATTAGAGAAAATCATTGGGGGTTGAAAACAAAGAGGGAACAGGAGATTGCACCTTCTCCCATATGAGTCTTTATACGGATTTGGTGATTAGAAACACCCCATCCTGCTACCAAAGAGATAATATTTCCTGTGTTCAAGATGTCCATTTCAAATGCAGAATCAGTTTTGATACCTGTGTTCTTCCCTTGCCCCATCCCTCCATCATATTTAAGATTAGTATGTGATTTACTGAGCACAGTAACTAATGTGTGTTACTTTTTTCTGCAATGCACCTTAACACAAACATTAAAATAAGCCATGGACTGGAGGCATCAGTCATCAGTTTGTCACATAAATGAAAATTGTTAAGTAACTTTAGACTTAATATGCAGATTCTTAAATAAATATGGTAATAGCATATCCTGATCACAAGTGAAAAAAGAGTACCAGGCTCTGGTGAGGAAGTATCAGTTGTTCTTTAGGAAAATAATTTAAAACTACAAATGAAGAACAAGATTAATTTAAATAATCAATTTTGTGTTTCCTGCTAGCTGATTTAAATCATGATGAAAATTGTTGATTAAAGCCCCTTATTTAAATCTGTGCCTCTGAATGAGAGTGCAAGCCTATGAACATAGGCTCATAATAGTAATAAAAGACTGTAGAGAAAAAATAACTTTCACAAGAATACTTCCAGGGCTGGAAGAACATCATCCATCCTTTGCAAAAAGAAATGCATCTTACCCAGCCAAGCAATTCTTCATCCCTAAGCTCTTAACCCTGTGAAAAGATCAGGGATAGGGCAATAAGTCATAGCATGTTCACAGCCACATTATGTAAGTACAGCTGAACTGGTGATCCTTTTTGCTAACCATTGGAGAGGAAGATGAAGTATTGCTGGAATAATTAAAAAGACAGGTTTGAATTCCCCAAGCAATGCAGAGGAACACCCTGTCCAGCTATTGGTGTTGGTGGCAGCAGCCTTTTCAGGTCTTGGGCTGTTGCAGAGGGAGGAAGCTGAAGGTTGCTGGGCAGAGTGGCCTTTGCCAGGCCACGCCATGTGCTCCCGTGCAGCCCCTGGCCTCTGTCCAAAATGCTCTTTGAGGGACACTCCTCTGGTAGCAGAACAATGACTCTCAGAACTACACTTCAAACCTCCTCTAAACTTAAGGTGCCTTTGCTTTCCCCGTCAGTGTAAATCCAAGCCCAACAGCATTCATTATGAATTTACAGAGAATGGGGACAGCTGCACTTCACTGAGGGCTGTGTGAGTATCACCAGCCTGTACAGGTACTTTACATGTCCACCATCCACTGAAACGGGCTCTTCCCCATGGTCCTATCGTCCACATTGCTTTTTGCTCCTCTTCAAGTACTTTGGAGTGCATTGGTGCAGCCCCATGGCCTGTCTCTCTGTTAGCAGGGGTGACAGTCCCCTCTGCTTCCATGCTGCTTGGTCCCCTCCCTCCTGCACTGCCCGCTCCTGGGCTCCAGTGGTGTCTCCCACAGAGATTTCTGCCCTTTTGGGAAGTGTACCACGGGATGAAAGCCTGAAGGCATGACCTTCACTCTAACTGAGATCAGTCACCAGAGGACAGACAAAGAGAACAGATACATTTCATAAAAGGGGTTTTAAAGTGATTGTATATTTCTGAGCCATGATTTCTGGTACGCCTGGTATTGCTACTGCCAACATTCTTGTTGCTGAATGATCAAAAGATCCACAAAGATCTATAACTAGGGATATTTACACAGACTTATCCTCACATAGCTGTGATTCCTCCCCTTCAACTCTTATTTCTGAAGGCAGCAATGGGCCCCAACCCTGCGAGGCAGAGCACGAGATGCTCTGCAGTTTGCATCTTCCCACGACGTGGCTGCTCCAACTCCAGAGACAGCTCTGGGACCCTGCAGGAGCTTCAGTGCTGTGCTGTGCCCTGAGCATGGTCCTGTCCTGCCTGGAAGGACAGCAGTGTGGCACTCTGTCAGGCTCCGATCGCTGAGCATGGTCCTGTCCTGCCTGGAAGGACAGCAGTGTGGCACTCTGTCAGGCTCCGATCGCTGAGCATGGTCCTGTCCTGCCTGGAAGGACAGCAGTGTGGCACTTTGTCAGGCTCCGATCGCTGAGCATGGTCCTGTCCTGCCTGGAAGGACAGCAGTGTGGCACTTTGTCAGGCTCCGATCGCTGAGCATGGTCCTGTCCTGCCTGGAAGGACAGCAGTGTGGCACTCTGTCAGGCTCCGATCGCTGTCCCAGCTGCCAGAGCCCTGCTGTGTCTCAGCAGTGCGGCCTGAGCAGGGAGTCCCTGGTTCAGGGACTTCTCGGCCTCTGCAATAAAGTTTGGGATCCATGAACAAAGGGATTTTCTCCTTTTCCTCCCCCCAGCATTTTGCAAAAGCACCATTACACCTTTGTGTCACACTGCCCTGCAAATCTGCTTCCAAAAGGCTGCCTTCTTTCTTCAAAGATCATTTCCAGTACTGAGCAAGATCTCTGAGAGCCCTTGACTTTGCAGCTGGCAAAGTTTACAACATGTTTACAATACCCTGCATAATTTGGCTATGAGATAATGTATAGTATAGTCCTTCAGTGGTGCACAGTGGGAAAAGAACAAGTGGAAAAAAATAAGGTAATGCAAAGCCAAGAAAAACAGATGGTAGCGAGCTCTCCAAGGGGCAAGAATGAATAAATAACTGCAGATTTTTTTTGTCCGAGGAAAAATATATTGTCAAATCAATAACACAGTTTTTAGGAAATGAGACTAGATCAAATGTGCATTTTTTCAGTATTAAACAATGGCACTTCATCAGGACTGATGGTCTGTGCTGCACGTGTTTGCCTACATGAAACAGAGAGAAGTAAAAATAGCATTGCTCCAAAAAGTTCTTGTTTGACCTCAAGGTTACATTTCATACTTTCTGGGAAGTTCTGCAATAGGTAACAAGGCAAAAGTTCAGGTGGAAATCAGAGCGCCCCAGCACTTACTGTGCCCTTTAGCAGCATTGTATCTTTGATAATCTTAGTCAGACCTGCAATTCTGAGAGAAAAGAACCTCTTGACGATTTTGGGAACGTTCCTGTGCCTGCTGTTAGGGCCACAAGAAACTATACTTATTTAATACATCTCTGCATGCTGCCAGAATGATTAACTGATCCCTTTTATTCTTTTTGACCACATCAGGTGAAGCCAAAGGGGAAAAAAGAGACACCTAAAAATGGGCAAGTGTACAAATACTCTAATTCTCCTCCAGCAAAAGATTTTTTTGCTTCTCTTAAGTCACCCAGAGGAAGCTGAGCAACATATGGGATGCATGAAAGTTGCTCTCTGCAGATCTGTCAATGTGTTTTAGCCACACTGTGCATCAATCCCAACTGCTCTGAGCACGGAGTCCCTGCTGCTGATGGCCTGGACTCAGCTCCTCACCACGAGACAAACCAGCTCCTGCTGCTGCCAGGGGCACAGAGAGCCACAGCTGGAAGGCATCACATCTCTCTCCAGTGCTCTCACTCTAGCCATGGTGCAAGTGGTGCCTTGGGAAGGCTGCCCTAGAACAGAGGTTGGATGGAGTCACAGAATAAAGCAGAGATTTATCCAAAGGATCTCCTCCATGGATCCACCTTGGGCAGCACAAGAGCCCAGCCAGGGCTGCACCCAAGATGAACCAAAATGATCACAAAATGCACAACTGGTCATGGAGTCTCTCACTTTGATCAGTTCTGCTCCATTTGCATATTGGAGTTCATTGTCCAATTCCAGCTTTAGGTTACCAAGTCCCATCCTTCTTGTTTTTGTCTTTTCAGTCCACGGTGTTTGTGCTCTTGGGCCTGAAATCTGGGTCATTTGTCCTTGGTGCCCAGCTGGAGAAGGAATTGTCTTGTCTCCCTACTCTGTGAAGAGAGCTCACCATCTCCTAATATGAAGCTCAGAACTACACACCAAAAGAGCCCAGAATCTGAAAAATATAAAAACTAAAACTTAAGGCACTGTAAGAATAATGGTTGCAGTGTCTCCAGGGCTCGCTGGGCTATGGTGCTGTGGTGGGCTGGGGAGCAGAAGGAGCTCTGGCAGTGGGAAATGAGCTCCTGGCACCGTGTGCTCCATCTCCCAGGCTGGCTCCCTGGGCCCTGCTGGGGACTCGCACCGACCAAACCCTGCAGCCGTGGAGATCTCTGGGCAAGCTCCCCAAAGAGTCACATCTGGGGAGGGCAGCCAGAGCCCAAAGCAGAGAATGAGCAACCCCCAGAGCCGAGGTGCCAGAGCACCGTCACACAGCAGTGCTTTGAAATACCGGCCTTTCCTCACAGCACACATGAGGTGGGGATAACCCATCTCCAGTCCTGCTCCCCAAGATCTGAACTCACAGTGCTGGCTGATGGGGAAAACTAACTGCTTTTCCCCTGCATGTCAATAAATCAAAGTGATGGGCTATTTCTTGGAAGCCAGTAGTTGACAGAAGCCATAGGAAGGGTCACCTCTTCATCTTACGGCTTTTTGGGAGGTGGTCAATGCTCCATTATCATGCCCACAATACCATTGATAGTATTTTCATTGAAGCTCCATTTCCTGTTCTGCCCATGCAAATATGAAGAGCAAAGTCGCTGCTACTGCCTTATTCTCTTCTTCTGCTGGGAGCAGCACCTGAGCTCCTTAAACACACGTACTCCTAAGTTCTGGAAGCGATCACTTTTCCTATGCAAAGGGAACCCTCTCTCTAAAAATCAAAGTCTTTCTGGGGAAGCAATAAACCCACAGATGAGCCTCCCAGCTGCTGAAAGCCCCTGCTCCCCACCCTGCAGGTGCCTCCCTCTAACAGCAGCCCCAAAAGAAAAGCAGGCCCCAGGGATGTGCAGGGAGCACCCCAGAATGTCCAGTGGCACAGCTGGGTCCATGTGCCTGTGGGAAGCTGGTCAGAGGGGGCTCCTTTTGAAACAGGACAGGTTCCAAAGGGACACGAGCTCTCGGAAGAGGCAATCACTGGGAATGCCTCCAGCCCCAAACTGCAAACTGAAGTACTTGCTTTTGTTAGAACATATGGCAAAAGCCTGCATCCTACACGTGCTTTAATGCCAAGAGTGACTCTTAGTTTGGCATCCTGCATGGCAAAGAAGCCAGCAGGGGTTTTGTCCAAGAGAGAAGAGGGATGAAAGCAGGCAGTTTATCTCACTGCTATTTCAGCTTCTCTTCATTTCCTGGTCTGCATCACATCCTGGGTCAGTCCAGCTCTGGCCATTCTTGGCCATCCTCAGTCCCCTCACCGGAGTGTTTCTGTACCTGACCCTTACATTGCAGGCTACAAAGGACTGCACTGGAAGTACTTTGTAAGCCAAGGCATTTTTCTATTACAAACAATCCTTTGCAGCAAATTCCAGGTAGGCTGATATTGTAGAGTAATGTCATTCCAATCACCTGGTAGAATACTTGTCTATTTCTCCTTTACAAGTATCAGTACCCAGCCTATATTCTCTCTCTCATACTTAAGCCTCCAAAATTACACTGATCAAAGCAACCTGCATTTATAAACTGATGTGCTTTTGCATTCGAGAGATTTGCCAAGTGCTAAATATAAGGTTTCCCACTATACTCAAATCAAATTCAAATTCCAGCTGCCTCTCAGCTAATATGCAGCAAAGGTTTAGCAGTACAAAGCCGTGTTTGTAGAATCAGACACCAAAGATGATTAAATTAAACTGAAAGGGGAATCAGTACAAGCCTGAAATTAGTTTGCTGAAGATACCAGAGTTCATTTCCTCCCACTGACAGACGGAGCCACCTCGTGACCCTTAGTGATCAGAGCAAACAGGATCATGCTTTGCCAAGCTGCCCCCCTCCATCCCCAGCAGTGCCTTGACTGAAAAATCAGCTCCAGCCTCTGCTGGCCAGGGCAGGGGGCCTGCAGGATGCTCAAACAGAGCAGCAGTTCAGACACTGCTGGGATCCGTCTCCTCCCTCTGAGCACATGCTCTCCAGCACTCCAGGCATGCACTGAGATTTGAAGAACAACTCGAATTGGGTTTATCTTGGTGCTCTCTGCTCCAAGCAAAGGAGTCTTCATTCTTTGATTGACCACGATGGGGAAACCAGGAAGGCACCTGAAGTTGGCAGGGTGAGCTGATGAGATGCTGAGACCAGGCAGGAGCAGGAAGGCATCCCAGGGGTGGGCAGGCAGTTACTTCCTTGGTTTTGCTTTGCTAACCTGGCTCTTTTGAAACAGCATAAAAATTGCCAATGAAAAAATAAATCCTAACTTTGGCTATAGGAAGAGAGCTGAAGGGATTTAAAGCATATGGTAGCAATAAAAAGTTGTTCACCTTCTCTCTCCCACCCTGCCCCATCAGCTGTTGCTCTTGGGCATTGTCTCTGAGCACTCTGGATGCTGGCTCCATGGGAGCCACGGAAAGCCCCCTGCTGAAAACAAAGGCTTCTCTTGAGTATCACATACACACAGGTTTGCCAAGACACCTTGTTCTCCCCCTGCAGCCCTTGTGCTGGTACCATTCCGGGTCTCCTCCGAGCACAGATGGGAGAATAGCACCAGGCTGTTTGCTGTTCTTGCCTTGCTAATGTCAGTGACCTGATTTACAAACCAGCTCAGACCACTGCTCCTGTTTGGTGACTGGTACAAACTGGTGCAGAGACTTGCACACAGTCGATTTTCAACAACAGAAAGGATTTTCTCCCTGTAAGAGGCGAGGGCTAGCACAGCTCTTTGGCAACATTTAAATTGGAAGGATAAATTGTAGGAGTGGGTATTCCAGAGCAGCGGCACAGCCTCTTAACAAAAACCCCCTACTATCGAAATTCAATTAGACATAGCCCAGGAGGGAAAGAAAAAGGGCAGAAAACTCTGCTGATGGAGCTTCCTCTGCCAGACCGTACCTGGGTGCTCCTCTGCTGTTCTCCAGGGGTAGCTGTGCCCTCTTTTGGGCAGAGCAGAGTCTCCCATTGGGCAGTGATGGCAGGAGAACAAAAAGCCCCCACTCCATCAGTGCAAGGGCAGGAGAGGAGAGAACAGCCACCCTCAGCTGGGCCAGGAATGGAGAAGGGAGATGATCACACGTGCCTGAAAGCCAAGCTGGCGGAAGGAAGGGCTGCACTTGCAGGGAGGTGCCCAGGATGGCCCAAAGGGAGCCTCCAAGGAATGCAGCCAGGAAGGCACCGTGCAGCAGCACCTGCAGCTCCAGCTGCCCTGCCCCAGGCCTGTTCCTGCCCCACCCTGCCCAGCTGAGCCTGCACGCTGCCAGGGAGCACAGGCCCCGCTCTGGGCACCGTCACACACAGCTCCAGCCTTCCTCCTGACTGCAGAGGATGCAAACAAGGATGCGAGGTTTGCTGCCAGAAAATCCTGTCTGAATAAATAATGCACTTCTTCATTTGAAATGGTGGAGCTCTTGGGGAGCACATCCTCACTGTGTCTGAGGCCAGATAAACACCACACCACTGAGCTCATGTGCTGCTGCAGCAGTACCTGAGGCCAGCTGGAAAAGCCAATATGGTCCATTTCTCCTGCAAGATCTCCCAGGGGAAATATGCCTCAGCCAGGCTAAGTACTTCCCTTGCGCTCTATCTGTATGGAAATTGCATGCTTTAAGGTCTTGTTTTGAATGGGAAAGAAGTCAGACCCTGCTGAAAAGCCTGGGCTGGGCATTCTCAGAGAAAAGCAGTGCGTGGTCCTGCTCCCTGACAGCTGAGCCACACCAAGTAACAGATGAGGGCCATACTGCCACAAACTGTTTTCCAGGCTTCCCCACACAAACAGGGCACTAACCATGGGTGTTCTTCCATGGCTGGAGGCCAACACGCCTCTGGGCAGCATGGGGATGGCCCTACACCGGCTGGTTTCTGTTGACTGACAAGCATCTCCTCCTTTTCTTCTTCTGGCTGAAGGCTGACTCAGTTTGTGATGGCAGGAGCCTTGCAAGAGCAATATTAAAGGTGCTTATAAAAACAAACAAACACACCACACCCCTGCCATCATTTGTCACCTGCCCCACACATGTTTTACACACTTCTCACTTGCAGGAAATCACCCATGACTTGAGGAAATGCTCTTTTTGACATCTTCCTTTCTGTGAATTTTGTGTTTCCAAGTGAACATGTTTGAGACACAGGCCCGGGCAAAGAGCTGCAAACAAGGGTGAGGACCAGCCCTGGGGTTGGCAGTGCCACGCTGCCCTCTCCTGCCAGGCTCCCCAACAGATGCTAATCCACTGTCTGTGATTACTCTCTCTAGGATCTTTAAATACAGGCTTTGGGGATTAAGGAGCCCCCCCTTTCCCAAATGAGGGAATCCTCCCTTAATCCATTCCTGCAGGCACAACACCACCAGGAAAAACCCAGCATTTTCTGGGGAGTGTGGTCCTGATTCTTTGTATTTCGAGGCTGTACAGAACACCACACCCAAGTATCTGTGCTTGAGAGCCCTTCAGCATCACAGCTCTGGTTACAGATCACACCTTATAACCCAAACCCCTTTCTCTGCCCCTTTCTGGCGTTGTTGGGCTGTTACCTGGGGTCTCCCTCCATGGTACAAGCACTGAAAGTCCCTCTCAGCCCCACTGCCCCGGCTGCTCTGGAGACAGCCCCTCCTCAAAGGATGCAGCCTTTGGGGTGCTTATCCCTGCTCAGCACCCAGTGCTTGGAGCAAATAAAGACAAGAACTGAGGAAAAGTGCCAAAGCACAGTCAACCTTTAACCAGCCTAAGGTCTCAATTGTCCTTATTCAGCATTCACCCCTGGGTGCCTTTCACCAGTTTTAACCACGTTTCAAGGCTGCAAAGCCTGCCCAAACCAAGCAGGTTTGTTTCATTGTAGTCTTCCCCCAGTCCTCCCATGCCCAGCTGCTTTTCCACCCATGCAAGAATCCCTTTCTTTCTGGGGATGCTTCTGCCAGGTGAGCTGTGGACACTGACCCCAGCCACACTGAGCCCACCCCAGAGCCAGGAGCACGTCCCAGTTCCCACTGGCTCACCCACAGGGCTGTGCTGGCTTATCTCAACTTTTCACTCTATTTTTGAGCTGTCAGGGATAGCTGAAAGTCCCCCTCCCACCCTGTACTGTGCCAGTGCCAGCCTTGGTTTAGGGGACAGCTGATGGGAATAATTCACAGTGTAATGCTGTATCCCTTTCAACCTGAAAATCCATTCCTGCAGCTCCCAGAGTCACACGGCTCCAAGAAAGTCAGATTTTGTACGTAAAAATCTTAAAAAACTTTCAAGAGCTATATAGGCTGTTTGCAACCTACATAAGACTACTTTACAGAGGGGGGAAAGCACAACTCTTCATAGACCCGAACAGCAACCGCCTGTGCGCCAACAGCAGCCACTGCAAGCATCCTGAAGGGCAGCCTGCTGCCGGGGCCGGGCTGCACAGGGCTCTCTGCCGTCCCAGGAGCTCCTCCAGCGGGGCCAGCCCGGGCTCGGCCCTGCCGGACCCCGCCGGACGCTGCCGGACCGGCTCTGGCCGCTGCCGGACCCCGCCGGACCGTGCCGGACCGTGCCGGACCGTGCCGGACCCCGCCGGACCGTGCCGGACCGTGCCGGACCGTGCCGGACGCTGCCGGACCGTGCCGGGCCCTGCCGGACCGTGCCGGACCCCGCCGGACCGTGCCGGACCGTGCCGGACCGTGCCGGACGCTGCCGGACCGTGCCGGGCCCTGCCGGACCCTGCCGGACCCTGCCGGACCGTGCCGGACCGTGCCGGGCCGTGCCAGACCGTGCCGGACCGTGCCGGACCCCGCCGGACCGCGCCGGACGCTGCCGGACGCTGCCGGGGCGCTGTGTCCCTGCCCCTCTGGCAGCCCCGGAGCGCACAGGAGAGCTCGGCTCACACTCCGAGCCCCGAGCAGCTCCGGCTGGGAGCCCGAGGGCCAGAGCACCCTCCGCCGCGCTGATTTATGCACTCTGTGCCTCGCTGCAGCAAGGACGGCTTTCCTCTGTAATCCCTCTCCGCTGTGCTGTGCTCCAGCTTAGCGGGGCTGTGCTGGGGGAAGGGAGGCCGGGCTGGACCCGTGCCGGGGAACAAAGAGGCGGAACCGCCCGGCACGGCTCGCAGCCCGAGCGGGGAAGGGCCCCCGGCCCTCCATTCCCCCAGGCTCTGCCCAGCTCTGCTCACCCTGGCACCAGTAACCTTCGGGAGGCACGGCACTGCTCTAAGCCCTGAATCCTGCTCGCAGGAAGGAATGCCCATCCCGACTGGCTCGTTGTCATGGCAACGGGAGATGCCTTCCCCTCCTGTAAGGGCGCCGCTGTGCCGGGGATGCAGCCCTGCTGAGGGCAGCTGTGCTGGGAGCTGCCCTGGAGGCCATGGAGAGCCAGGAGAGGCACGTTCAGTCCTGGGGCAGGCCATGGAGAGGCAGGAGAGGCACGTTCAGTCCTAGGGCAGGCCATGGAGAGGCAGGAGAGGCACGTTCAGTCCTAGGGCAGGCCATGGAGAGCCAGGAGAGGCACATTCCCCAAGGAGCAGCGTTCCACAAGGAGCAGTGTTCCCCAAGGAGCAGCGTTCCCCAAGGAGCAGTCCTAGGACAGGCCGTCTCCAGCACACCACAGACCCACAGAACAGACAGGGACAGCAGGAGTTTAGGTGGCTCTGACATCAGCAGGTAGCAAAGGGGGAATGATGGGAGTAGGACTTTTGGATAATTCCAAGTCATACCTGCTCCCTTTAATGAGTTACTTGGGTGGATAATATTCTTCTGTGAATCACATTTTCACGTAGTCCCTGCTGCCCAGGCATGGTGATGCTGCTCCACCTGCTCACTCTGGCACAGGGTGAACCTTGTGCCAGGAGATGTTAGCAGTGAAATAAAATTAACCTATTTTCTCTTCCAGTCATACAGAGAATGCACAGACAGCAATCCCTGCTCTTGGGAGCTTCCAGCTCAAAACCTGATCCTTTTCATGAGGAAGACAGACAAAGACCTAGAAACAAGTTGGGAACAAATGCTACAGCAATGTTCTGCCTGGAAACACACAAATACCCCTGGCAGTGCCAAGCCTTGAATGCAATCAGTCACAATTTAAAGTCTACCATCATCATCTCTACATGGGCACCATGGAGAACACAAAGCAAGAGGAATATACTTCCCCCAAATCGGGAATGGCACTCAGTTTTTCCTGTCCCCCAGCTTTCAGCTGGAGCAGGAGCCCACATTCCCAGCGCTGCCTAGGCCTGGCAGTGAGCCAGTAAGAGCCAAGGTGACAAATTCTGAGCGAATTAAAGAAAAACCATTATTTGCCATACGTGCTGCATTGATTTTGGATGGCAGAAGCTCAGCTGACCCAGTATAGACCCAAGAGGTCCTTTCCTTCAGGAAAACCACTGAGAATGAAATTGTACTTTTCCTTAGTGGACTTTTGTGGAGACCTTTGCAATGCCACCTCTAGGCCAGTGGTGGGAAAGCAAGAGCCACGTGTTCTGCTCTTGGCTTTTTCTTCTGTCACAACGTGTATCATCAAACGAGTGCTGAAATGCTGCCCATTTCACACAGAATTACTGCCTGTAGTAAGATTTCATTAATTGCAAATGAGAGCAGGACTTGGCCCACACAGTGGAAGTAATGGATGGTCCCTATAATTAAACGTTAAGTGTACGTCCATTGATTTACCTGGCAGTATTTCAAAATAATTAGGCTGGCACAATAGATCTTAGTCTCTGTGAATTTAATATCCCAGAAATCATTTACAGTTTTTCTGAGTCTACCTGCTTTGTGAAATGCTGTATTTCTCCTGCGACTCAGTGCTAAAGCAAGGGCAATTTAGTGAAATCCAATGAGGCATGCATTGCATGCTGAAGTACAATCTCCTTTTCTGTTTCCCAGGTGAACAGTTTACAGTTTTACACCAGCTCTTTTTCCATATGTTTCCTTAGATATACCTTCCTAAAGAATTTGAATTTTATTTCATCCTCTGAAAATCCTTAAGATGCTGTAAACAAGAAAGGAAAGTTTCAGGAAGACCAGAGAGAAAGTTTTGGAGCGTGCCTGTCCGGGAGAGCATCCAAGAGTTAGCTGGGGACAGCCTCTGAGTTGAGCTTGCCTCTCAGTCTGGTGGCCGAGGCCATGAGGGACTGAGAGGCACTGCCTTGTGCAGAGGCTGCCACCTCCATGGGCAGGGCCATCCCACCTGCTAAGGACCAGCCTTGCTGCCAGCTGGGCTGAAAAGGACAGTGCAGGAAGGACTTGGGATTTCTGTCTCTCTCAATGCCGAGGCCCATCCCTGCCCTGACACAGCTGCTGCAGCTTGCGCTACCAAACCTCCCCAAGTCCTCCTCAAAGTGCTGCAATTTAAGCATCTCCTTGCAGGCTGCAGCACTTTGGGACCCTCAGCACAAGAGGTTGTTTGCTCCCAGCCCAGCTGTATCAGTCCTCTCTAGTATTCCCACAGTGTCCAGTCAGCTGGGGTACCTCAAAACCCCTTTGCTGGGGTGTGAAGTGGCTGATGCTTTCTCTGAAGTCCTGGATGTGGGCTGGGTTTAACATCTGTTGATCTCAACAGAAGCCTGCCCACTGAGTTGTATATACTTTGAATTAAGCCCTGTGTACATAGATTTTCCAGTTAGGGCAATGAAGGACTTGGTTATTCTGTCCTCATTAACACTGATGGGATCTGGGCATGCTGATTGTTTGTAGCTTTAGAAATGCCAGCCATAAAGCACAATTGTACTCATGCACAGCCTGTGTGTCCTCTCCTTTGCTGGGATTCAGCAGGAGCTGTTTCTGGTTATAAAACACAGTTATTGGTGAAAACAGCCTGCACCCAGAGCAGGAGATGAGACAGTGGAATTTATTCCATCACCCAGACCTGTTGATTAAAACTATCATTCATATCACTGAAAAATGAACAGCCACAGAGACAAACTACCCTGGAGCTTGCTCTTTCATTCTCTAGTAATCATTTCACACAACATAATTATCTTGAAAAGTTGCTGATGACAAGGCTAAAATACAAAAATATTCATGAGTATCTCCACGAACAGTTTATTGATGTGCTTGCTAAATTTTCAGCACACACAGAGGTTGGCAGAGGTCTTTGCTTGTCTGCATTAACATTTGCATTTGCTGTTCATATGAAAATACAGGCTTGATGACGTTAATTGCAGCTCTTTCATCTTTCTGCTTCAAGCTGTATTATAACTGACCTCGCTTAAATCTGCAGAGCTAAAGGGATCCAGAAGCAGAGGGATACATCCTGTCTCCTGTATTCTGTGACGTTCACAGCACACCCTCCAATCTGATCCTCGAGGCAGCGAAGACACCCCTGCCCAAGCTCTCCTGTCTAAAGGCACTGCTGGGGTAGCTCTGGAAATCTGGGCAGGAAAAGGATGCAGAGACCTATTTTATTGTAATTCTCCTGGGAAGGGCACAGTCTCACATGGAAGGCCAAGCTTGTGTGAGGTTCCAGGGATGTGAAGGTGCCCACGTGGGCTATACCACAGCTGTGGGCAGCAGTTCAGGACTGAATCACGAAGCACAGAGGCAGCTTCTGTGGTTACAGTGATCAGCATAATGTTGTGGCACAACATCATGAACTGCCTGAACAGGCAGGGGAAGGTTTGCTTTGAAGGAAGGTCATGCAACAGAGAAGTTGGGCTACTCCTTTTGGGTGCAGTGTAATTAATGAAAGCCACTCTGAGAAATGCCCAGACCAGTTTCCCTTGGGCACAAGGCACCAAAGGCCAAATCTGATGTGCTGCAGCTCAGAGTGATGCTGAACCTTGAGCCCAGATGGAAGGAGTCCCTTCTGTGCCTGTGTTGCATTTCCCAGCAGCACTGCCAACTCCTGTCTCACTTCAGGAGGAGAAAGGGAGAACACAAAAGGCTGAGGAGAGCTGCTGCATGCTTACAGCAATGGGAAGGACAGCTAGATATGGCTTCAGCCTTTCCTGGGAACAGTGAGGGAGCAGTGTGAACTCCCCCTGCTCCCAGATGGAGACTGGAGGTACAGGAAGGGAGATAAAGAGGCCTTGTTTCTGACAACAGCCCTGGGCTTTGCAGCAGGCCAGGAGCTGCACACGGGCTTGCAGGAGGGGATTTGGGCTCCTTGCAAGAAGGAGGCAGTGGAGCATATGTTTTTAGACAGAAAGTACAAAAACAAAATGAAAATACATAAGCGTTTGTTATCTGAGGCTATGAGCTGTATCTTGCAGATTCAGGGAGGCAGCTTGGCTGAATCCCTCTGGAGGCACCAAAGCCTGACTGGGAGCAGGGCCAGAAAAATCAGTGCTTGGAAAAACACTGCTGAAAGATTACAGTTCATCCATACAGGAGCAATTAGGATTTTCCCAGTGAAATGATTAAGTCCAGGCAAGTACATTTGGAGAAGACACAGGATGCCCTCCGGGGAAGAGCGAGGCTGACCAGCTGGAGCCGTGCCACTGCAGGGCCCCCAGGCTGCCTGTGGGCACCCACTGCTACCCCAGGGCTCCAGAGCCCAGAGGAGAGGGACACCCCATCCCTGGGACAGGGAGAAAGAGACCTGAAGCCACAGCCAAAGCCTTACAAACACCATCTTCACCAGACCCCCATCTATTGCTCTGAAACTGACGCTTCTGGGGCTTGCCCAGAATGCTTCGGAAAGAGAGACCAGAAATGCAGGTAATTCAGGTGAAACACTGCATCACCGCAGGTGAAAAGGACACCTGATACACTTGCAACTGGCTGATGTTATTAAAAAGGTATTTTGTATGGAAGAATCCTCTGCAAGAGCTTATCCAAAGCAGGGTGTTTGCTTTACCTGCTCAGTTCCCTGCAGGGTGCTTCCTTTGCTTTTCTGCAGAGACAAACCTCGAACAGAGACCACCAAGTATTTCTGATCTATGCTGGTACACAGAAGTAGAGAATGTGTTGACAGGCAAAAGCAATTTAATTGCAGTCAGGCTGCATTTTTAAATCCTCAGCCCCTGACCTTCAAGAAAAGTCTGACTATGGTGAGCACAGAGAGCACATCCATCACTGTGCTGGGGAAAAGAATGGGAAGCCAAAAACCAGAGTGTGTCCATTTTGAAAATTAGCAGTTCATACTTGTGCTCTGCATTTAATAAGCTTCTGAATAAAGAAGATTTTCAGGGTTTCCCAAATATGGTTTCTTCTCTGGCTTAAGTCAATTTGGTATCTGTACACTCAAGAAAAGCCCATGTGTTTAAGTCAGAAAATCTGCATTAATATTAATGTTGAGCAGGAAAGCAATTTGGGAGTTGGACTATTTGGCAGTTCTAAGAAACGTACTCAAAGGTGTGCTTAACCCAAGACATAAGCCATTTTTGTCACCAGCCAGCAGTTTCAAAGGACAAGAAGAAGTGATGTCACTGGCTTTTTCCAGCACGGGAAGGATGCAGCAAACATCAGGACCCGACTGAGGGTCCCAGGGCACCTCCACCCTAATTGTCACTGCGACACAGAGCTCCCTGGTGGCTTCCATCAAGTCATTTCTGCTGTCTGACCTAATTTTCTCAGCTGCAGGAGCAGGATAATACTGACTCATATAGGATTTATGATGAGAAAAGGATTTATTTTATCTTATAAAGCACAACTGAGAGATGCCAGGAGTTAAAGGCCCAGTGTGGCAGCAGCAGAGAGATGTGGGATCTCTCGCATGAGGAATGTGGTGTTTAATCAGCTGGGGCTGACCCAGGGAGAGGAGGCAGCACTGGCATTTCTAAATGGGGAACAGTCATTCTGATGGATTATTCTGTAATTTATCTATATATTTAATTTTATTTTTCCATTCCTCCAACTTAGAGACCATTGAAAAATCGGTGATTTTTTAAAATGAACAAAATGTATGATGAATTTTGTACTTTTTTCCTTATCAATATTGGCATTTTGTTCCACTGTGTGGACTGGTAATTGCTGACAGGGTCACATAAAAGTTTGAGAATATTTATGGCAGGGACTCAGGTTTCCCAAACAAGACAGACATGCCAGGCACATAAGATCACCCTAAAAATGTGTCAGACCTTCTGCCTGTAGCATTTCTGCTGCTCTCCAGACCTGTGCTGAGTCTCCTGGCTCTCTAGAGAGAATCATCCATGCTCTCCTGTCCAGTGAAACCTGATAAATCTCCACTGGGGGTCTCCGTTCTTCAGAGTTTCCAGGTTCACTGCCAGCTCAGTGCCCTGACACTGACTCGAGGTTCTCCAAGGCAAGGAGACCTGAGAGCATCCTGGAAGGGCAGGAGGGCAGTGGGGAAACTGTGCTGCTTCCCAAAGGGAGGTGCTGCCCCAGCAGCCAGGGCAGGTGCGTTACAGAGAGCCCTGGAAAGCCCATTTCCCTGCACTATTGCCTGTGCTCAACCAGGCCCCTCTGGATTATTACCCACTCACCTGCAGGCAATACTCGATAGCCATGAACACGACCCCAAGGAATTACAGGACAGTTGAGGCTGGAAAGGACCTCATTTCTCTAGTCTAACTCCCCTGGTCAGCACAGTCAGCCAGAGCAGGCTGTCCAGCTCTGTATCCAGCTGGATTTTCACTGTCTCTGCACATGGAGAGCTTCCAAGACCCACAGCATTGCTACTGTAGTGAGTTATCACAGAACTCCTGAGAACTGAACCGGCTCTGAGGAGACTGAACTCAGATGTCCACAAAGGTTCCTTTGAACCCAACTCATTTTACACGACCGTGACAACCAGGACCAGAGTTCTGGCAGGATGCACTGCTGGGTTCTGAAAGAGCTTTCCCAGCTGTAAGAACCCCTGGAACACTGGCTCCGGGGCCCTTGGACTGAGCCAGAGCTGGAGTTCAGGGGAAGTGCAGCTCTACAAGCCTTTGGGGGCTGCAGAGGAGCTCCAGGGGACACCAGGGTGGGTGCCAGAGCACTGGAGGCAGATTGAGCTCTGGCTGCAGTGAGGCTCAGCCAGGGCCCTCTCCTGAGGAACTCTTCATGCAGGGCTGGCCTCGGAGGCTGCGTGCTGACGGCACAGCGCGGCTCAGGGCTCGGGCAGCGGGAAGGGCCAGAGGTACTGCTGGCTTTGCAGAACACCAGGACCCAAAGGAAGCTGCTTCTGCAAGCAACTGCGCTTCAGGAAGAGCTGACCTTTTCAAGGATTTGAGATGCAGTACAGAAACATTCAAAGAATGTGCATTTATACCATTAAAACATTACTGCAAGTCCCCAGTGGCTACAAAACTCACTGCCAAAATTGGAGAGAAGACAAAACATTCTATTTCTGGCAATGTATTAGTCAGGTTAATTAACACAGGACTTTATAACTCAAGGGTCTCAAACTGACTGATAATATTTGTGAAGGTTTCAAAAATTTCTATAGACCATCACTCTTTCTTTAACCCTAAGAAATTCTATGGAAGACATAAAAGGATACTTGAACTGAGAAGGTCAATGCTTGCAAGCCAAGACATGAATAATTTAGAGGTGTCTGTGGGATGTATGTTTGACCCTGTGCCATGGTGTGTCACCTCACCCAGGGAGGGGTTCCCAGGCTGCGAGGGCTGTGCACCCCTGCCCTGCTCTGCTGCAGCTCTGTGCCACGCTGTGCACACACCCTGCCCTGCTGTGGTGCAGCTCTGTGCCACGCTGTGCACACACCCTGCACCCCTGCCCTGCTCTGGTGCAGCTCTGTGCCACGCTGTGCACACACCCTGCACCCCTGCCCTGCTCTGGTGCAGCTCTGTGCCACGCTGTGCACACACCCTGCACCCCTGCCCTGGTGCAGCTCTGTGCCATGCTGTGCACACACCCTGCACCCCTGCCCTGCCCTGGTGCAGCTCTGTGCCACGCTGTGCACACACCCTGCACCCCTGCCCTGCTCTGGTGCAGCTCTGTGCAGCTCTGTGCACACACCCTGCCCTGCTCTGGTGCAGCTCTGTGCCATGCTGTGCACACACCCTGCCCTGCTGTGGTGCAGCTCTGTGCCACACTGTGCACACACCCTGCACCCCTGCCCTGCTCTGGTGCAGCTCTGTGCCACGCTGTGCACACACCCTGCCCTGCCCTGGTGCAGCTCTGTGCCATGCTGTGCACACACCCTGCCCTGCTCTGCTGCAGCTCTGTGCCACACTGTGCACACACCCTGCACCCCTGCCCTGCTCTGCTGCAGCTCTGTGCCACGCTGTGCACACACCCTGCCCTGCCCTGGTGCAGCTCTGTGCCATGCTGTGCACACACCCTGCCCTGCCCTGGTGCAGCTCTGTGCCACGCTGTGCACACACCCTGCCCTGCTCTGGTGCAGCCCTGTGCCACGCTGTGCACCCCTGCCCTGCTCTGGTGCAGCTCTGTGCCACACTGTGCACACACCCTGCACGTCTCGCAGCAGCTGCCTCTTGCATTGTCTCCTCTGTGCTCCTGCTCCACTCGTTAGCAGGCTGTGACTAAACCATGTTTAACAGTGAGCAAGAAGCTGCAAGTGAAAGGAAATTTGCCTTCAGAAAAGAAAAATGGGAAGAGTACCAGAGCATCTAATGAGATATATACAGTATACATAAATAGGTCAGTATTTTATTGAATCACACAGGAACACCCTTTGTAAAAGATTTTTAAAAAAGAAAACTGGGAGTTTTCTTCTTTAGATTCAGGACCAGAATAGTAAAGTCGTGTCAAACATCACAGAACATTTGGATGCATCCATTAACAAGCAATGGGGAGAGTTTTTTCTTGGAGTCAGGTAGGACTAAGCTGCCAGATAATTAGTAAAAGAACTCTTTTATTGCCATTAACTATTGCTTCTGGTACCAAACTGAAAATTAAAAAAGCATTAGCTAGTCACTGTTTTCATTTCACTTCGGGAAGTCTGCAAGAGATACAATATTCCTTACTCGATGTATAAAATCCCCAGACTTACTGAATGGGGAACAAACCAGCATCTCAACTTTCCTAATAACAAAAATTTTCAAGAAAGGAAGTGAAAAAATAGCAACTTTTATTCTCCCCCACTCCTCCTTTCAACTTTTTTCTCTTTTTAAGTCTAATTTTACCTCTTTTCATGTTGCTACTGAAAAAGAGAGAAAGGAAAACAAACACAAAAGGAATAGAGCAACATTTAAACTCTATTTCTGCTCTTGGGAGCAAAGCAATGCTGTGTGGCTTCAGTTTTCATTCAGTGAGGAACTGAATTTCTCGGTGATGCTTCATGCAGGTCTAACCCTGTGGAGTTGGTACTGCAGTCCAAGAGAAGGGGAAGGAGCAGCAGCTGTTTTGGGAGAGCCCCAGAGGCTGCTGGAGAGCCTGCAGAGGGCTGCTGAGCACCCAGGAGCCTCTGCCGGCTCTCACTGCGCTCACCCTCCAGCTCTCCAGTCCCTACAACTCTCCTGGGCACACTGCACATCACAAATCAGTTTGTACCTCCCCTTCCTCTGCAGAATAACCCCAGAGTGTAGGGAAGCCATTGTACAGCTGACATCAAATTTAACAGTATTGAAATGATTTCATTCATAAACATTACTGAAATAATTTCATTCATAAGCTCAAGATGCCCATGGAAGGCCAAATGACAACTGCACCAAGCTCGCACCTGGATCCTCAGCCAGTGCCTCAAAGCCCTGGGGAGCCCCTGTAAAGCCTCCCAGTCTCCTGGAGGTTTGACCCCAAGGATGTGGTTTCTATGGAAAACATTGCTCTGTATTGCTCCTTTAGGAGCACCAGGAACACAGAGAGAGTAAACAGAGCCTCAGGACCTGCTTGAAAGAGGTTTTAGGTAAGGCTCTAATTACACACGGCCCTAACAGCACTGACAAGATTGAAAAAATGCACAGCTCCCAGTAACAGGCATTTTGAACCACACGGTCAAATCAAGCCAGTGTTGGCACCAAACCTCCAACAAAGGTGCTGTCCCCTTTCTGGTGGCCAGCAGTTTTGGCAAGCCCCAATAGAGGCTGGTGTAGCTATTCCAATAGATCACAGTTTGTGTGCCTAAAGAAGGCTCAAGCCCAGAAGCAAAGGCAGCTAGCTGCTTGTGCTCCCACCACAACAATTTCCAGCCCAACAGAGGAGTGCTGCAGCAGCCCTGGCATCCCAAATCTCTGCTCCCCTGCACAGCTCTCCCTTTCCCTCCACGAAGCAGCTCTTGAACTCAGCTGACACAGAGACAGATTTGGGTTCTTTCTGCCTCTAACGCACCCGTTTGTGGAGAGAGCTGTCATCAGGGGGACTCGCCTGCCATGAGGTCTGCAGCTCACAGCCTCCATCCAGTGAAAGTCCCAAATCTCTGCTGAAGGCAGGCAGGCAGCTCCTGAGGGAGGCCCAGGAGAGCCAGGGCATCACTGAGTAACCCAGCTCACACCTATGCACTCAGCTTCTAGCTCAGCACGAGGAACAGCAAACCCTGTGCAGGAGTGGAGCACGAATCAGCCATTTCTTGAGCAGGCCTGAAAAGAACAACCCACTCCTAGAAATGGCCCAGCAGCCCCAGGGTTGATGCTGGCTAGGAAAGGATCCAGCACAAACCCTTGGAAGGGCTGGGCTGGCAGCTGTGGTGCAAACCACAACCTGGTGGCAGCCAGAAGTGGAGACAGCTGATGTGCCACTGCTGCCCCGTGGGTCACCAGCTGGAAAAATAGATTTATGCTTGTGAATATGGTAATACAAAACCCAGGGCAAGCCTGAGCTCTTGACTGTCCCCAGATATTACAGCAGTGGAGACAGAAATAAAAAAAAAAAATTAAAATCACTGCTTTTGATGTGTTTTCTTGACCTGCACTAGCACCTCTCATTTTAATATTTTTTTGTTGACTAAGAAGAATCACTGAAGAAAGAAATAAATTCTTGGGGAAAAAAAGTTACAAATAAAATAATTTTCTCAGTAGTTCTGAGTAGTTGGTGGTTTACCTCTTAAAACCTGAGGATTTCTGGGGAAGAGCAGAAGGGTCAGCCTAGAAGAAGGGTGACAATACTGACAATACTGACACCCAGGGCTGTGAGCCCCAGAATGAGGGACGGAGGGGTCACCCAGGGCTGTGAGCCCCAGAATGAGGGATGGAGGGGTCACCCAGGGCTGTGACCCCCAGAATGAGGGACGGAGGGGTCACCCAGGGCTGTGAGCCCCAGAATGAGGGATGGAGGGGTCACCCAGGGCTGTGAGCCCCAGAATGAGGGATGGAGGGGTCACCCAGGGCTGTGAGCCCCAGAATGAGGGACGGAGGGGTCACCCAGGGCTGTGAGCCCCCAGAATGAGGGACGGAGGGGTCACCCAGGGCTGTGAGCCCCAGAATGAGGGATGGAGGGGTCACCCAGGGCTGTGAGCCCCAGAATGAGGGACGGAGGGGTCACCCAGGGCTGTGAGCCCCCAGAATGAGGGACGGAGGGGTCACCCAGGGCTGTGAGCCCCCAGAATGAGGGACGGAGGGGTCACCCAGGGCTGTGAGCCCCAGAATGAGGGATGGAGGGGGAGCTTCGCCAGCTGCTGCAGCCCCGCTGGCGGCCAACAGGTGGCGCCACTGCATTCACGATAAATGGCAATTACCAGAAAAAGGTAAGTTCTGTAAAATATGCCTTTCTTTTTAAGCCAAAAGCCCAAGGACGCGAACGTGTTATTTTTTGTTTGCTTGTTTTGTTTTTTTTTTTTTCCCCTAGAAAAATGGCCCTGGATCTGAGGTGAAACTTCGGCCTTCCATGCATCCCACACAGAAACACACTACCCCACGGAAGCACAGTGAGGAAATAAAGCTTCCAACTGGCTTCCATGACAGGCAAAAGCTCAAACAGCCGGGGCCAGCGAGGGAAGATCAGGGACAGCGCCTCCACTCTCCTTCTCCTGCCTTTTGTACTGAGCTTTAGTCTCCGGTGTTCAGAGAAGCGTGGTGCTTTTCACGCTCTGTCAGCACACTTAACAAGCAGGGTGTGCAAACTCATTCTTTACAGAGGCAGTGCCTTGAGTTTTTCCTTTCTGGCAGCAAAAAGGACCTTTTCTGGCCAGGACTGCAAGGATGCAGGAGGCTCGGGCTGCCCACAAAGCCTGGCAGCTATGGCCTGATCAGCCTGCAGACAGCAGCTTGCCCTGCTCACACCTGACACTGGCGAGACGCAGCAGTCCAGCCAGGGCTGCCCACTGCTGCTGGTCCATGGATGGCATCCCTCCGTGGATGGGATCCATGGCCAGGGCCACCCTCAGTCATTCAGTGTGCCAAGCATGGCAGCAGGGCCGGGGCTGTGCTGTCCTCACCAGCGGGAGTGCTCCCCAGCCCAGTCAGCACCGAGCACAGCCATTTGCAGCCGTGGCTCCTGGGCCAGGAATGGGAATGATACCTCTTTCTGCTAAATAAGCAGTGCAGGTAGCCCTTTTCCCCCACAGATTCTTTCGGGCCATGTCCTGCCCCAGTCTTCCAGCAAGAAGGGCTGAAGGATTTGTAAAGGCTCTTGGTGAGTAAGCTCTTGCTGCCTCACGCTGCTGCTGAGCCACTGGAAAGTGAACTGGATGCTACATCCCCGCTCCAAAGAATGAGCTGCATGTTTGTACACATGCTGGGTGGGGTGCACAGAGTGGATTTGGGGTGCAGCTGGCAGCAGCACCACCCCAAAAGCCCCTGGAGCTGGATGGCTGTGACACACAGCCCTACTGATCCACAAGATGGGATCTGCACGGAGGACGAGCAAGAAGGACCAGTAAAACGTGTGTGGGTCGTGCTGACAGCCTGTCCCACGCTCCCAGAGCCTTTCCAGCTGCAACGGGGAATGGACACAACTCCCACCTGCAACACAACCACACCTTCTTAGGGGGCCTTCGCATGGGCCCACACCAAAAATAAATAATCTTTTAAAATAGTATTTAAGAGCAGGTTCTGATGCCAAGGGTTGAGCGGTGATCAGCAGCACTTCCCCATGACCAAGAAGGGGCAGAAAGGCTTGCCTCCAGCCTCGGTGGGACAGCCCAAGAAGAGCTGGCAGCATCCCTCCTGACTCTCTTCTGGAGGTCAGCTGAGCCCTGGTGATGCAGCACTCACCTTTGCTGGGCTCTGCCCCGTTCTGCAGAGGCTGCAGCTGCAGCAGGGAGCCCTGCTCTGTGCCCTGCAGTCAGAGGTAGCTACACCCCGAGCCATGGCACTGCTCTGCCCGCCTGGGGAACAGCAGAACCCTCCCTTCAAACTCTGCTGTCATTTAGAAAAGCTGTTTCTGCAGCACCCAAATTGTTTCCTGTCTCTGACGTGAGTGACCCCTGGACCCCAGCCCAGCAGCACAGGGCTCCCAGGGTGGTTTGTTTTAGAGCACAGCAGGAGCTGCTTACACAGGGCAGGGCTCCCACTCCTGTGCCCGCCTGGATCCCTGCCCAGACTCACCGAAACCACCTGCATTACAGCAGTAGGAGAGTGGCAAATTGAAGAGCCTCAAAGTGCCGAGCAGATATGGGGGATTATTTCAACTTCATGGTTTCTCAGTGCTATGCACACACTCCTTGAAGAAATCCCTTAAAACTGTCTACTTCCAAACAACCTATATACATCACTGGCCCCAAAGAGACACATGATGAAAGGGCCTTACAAAACAAATCCTCACATTTCAGCCAGCAGTGCATCCAAGTGCACGGCCAAGCCAAGACAAACAGAGCACTGCTTTAGCCTGGCAGTGTCTGTACGTGGCTTGCAATGCCCATTGTTGCTCTATCCCAGAGAATGAGTCACCCTCCCCCGGGCTGTGCCTCGCCCCCGCACATTTCGCAAGGCTCCTGGCTTTATAGCAGCGTGGGGTGATTCCTGGCAGTGTGCTGGGCTGCCTGCAGAGCGAGAAGGCAGCAGCTAATCCTCCTCACCATGATTCTCCTCTTGCAGTATTTCTTCCTGCTGGCCACAGACCTGGTGCTGGCCATGACCCTCTCCTGCCTCTTTTACGCCTTCGCGTGCGTTTCCATCGCGCTCCTGACCTGCTGCGCTATCGTCTTCTCCTTCGGCAGCGCCGAGAGGAACGCCGACGTGAAAGGGAGAGCCATTGTCATTCTTGTGTCCAACAGCTCCATTGGCAGGATGTTTGCTAGGAACCTGGACAGAGCAGGTTTCGGGGTGTCTGCTGCGCAGTGGTCTGCCCAAGAGGAGAGGACAGTGACACAAGAGCGCCCGTCGAACAAGGAGGTAGCCCAGCTGCACCTGACTGAAGATGAGTATCAGAAGACAGTGAAAACCTTCATAGAAAGCCACTTATCCCTGAAAGGTAACCTCTAGGGCAAACTTGTGGATTGTGCCTACTGTAGAAATTAAAATGCACAGGATTGTGAGATCCTAGTTCAGCAAATGAGGAAGGCAGGAATGCTTTAGCAAATGGTAATAACACTCTAACTGCAATGCATTTTGTCATGCAAAACAAAAATTTTGCTTTTTCCAGGGGAAAGAGCCTGCTTTGGTGGCTGTGAAAGGCCCCAGCAGACCCCAGTCCCTGCAGGAAGGCAAGGTAGGCCAAGGAAGGAGGGGGAGAAGGTCCTGTCAAGGCACAGAGGGCTGGACTTGCTCTGAGAAGAAAACACAGAAATGAACAATGGGGAGCAAAGCCCAGACAGTGACGTGAGGTGAAGGAGCGTGTCTGATCTTTAACCTCTCCTGGATTAAAAAGGAACCCAACTGAGGTCCCTCTTGACTTCCTGGCTGCTGTGGGATTCCTAGAGTCAGGTCAGAGCTTTGTGTGGCAGGCTGGGACAGAGTCCCATTGTTTCTGTGGGAGTGCAGGAGCGAAGGCAGCCTGCAGAGCTCACCAGGGACAGCACGGGGCGAGTGTCCTGCTGAGGGCACGGCTGGAAGCTCTGCTGGGCAGTCTGCCTAGCCCTCCCCAGGGGAAGGTGCCGGTGGGAAGGCTGCCTCATGCCCTGCTGAGGCACCCCTGGGATCCAGGAGTCCCTGTCCCCACAGCCATCATTTCACAGAGAACCCAGCCTCAGCCAGCAGCGCTGTCCCCCCACTGCCCTCAGGGCTACGGGGTTACAAGGGAAGAGGCCAGCCCCTCTCCTCCTCTGTGACCCCACCTAAGGGCCCTCTGAGCTGCAAAGCCCTCTCCTTCCCCATCCTGCCTCCCCGCTGCCATGTCCCTCTCCTCCTTGCTCTGTCTCTGTGGTCTCTCCAAGGCTCCCTTTGGGCTCTCCCAGGGCAGCCTGCTGGGATCTCAGAGAGCACCCACATGTCCCCAGGACAAGTGAGAGCCTTGGTACTGCTGCCCAGCACTGAAAGCTGTCTCTGTGCTCCCAGGCCCCGCAGAGGAAGGACATGTTGGAGCTCAGAGCACGCCCAGGAAGCCTCCTGCACTGCAGACACCCTTGGAGGGGCAGTAGGGACCCCCAGCAGCACCTGCAGCTGCCCAGGACACAGCTCCCTCACAGTGCCCTCCTCCTCAGCAGCACCAGCCCACCAGCAGTGCCTCTGCAACTCTGCATGGCCCAGGATGCATCCCCAGCTTACTGCCTGTGTGCAGGCTCCAGAAATGGCTCCCTGCACACCAGCAGTGGCTTCCAGAACGAGTGCTCAGCTGCCTGCACAAGCATTTAGGTTCATTTATCCCAGGAAAGTTGCTCTGGTAAAACCTTCTTGTGTGGACAAGGCCTAAAAGCTCCCCAAGCTGAGCATCAGCATAATCCTGCTCTGGAAATGACCAACAGAGGCTTTCTTAACCAGTAATGATCTGTGGGAGCTGGTGATTTCTGTGGGCCTGTGCTGTTCTAATGAAATGAGGCTCCAACACATTGATACCTGGCTTTTTTTGCTCTTGACTAGTTTGGTCCTCCTGCTAGTTAAAGGCTTTTGCAGGTGTCATGGTGTTTTGTCAGGGTGATCTGTCATAGGATCTGTGAGGTTTTACATTTAGGATCTCCTGCATAATATTCACATCACAGATGTGGATGTTGAAATGTATTTCCCAAGTGCTGACCCAATTGCATGGCAGATCAAAGCAGTAAGTTGTGAGGGAAAAAACAAAAAGAAAAATAAGAGAAAAATAAAAAGAGAAAGAAAACCTCACTGTTTTCTTGGGTTTCTTTGTTACCAATTTCGAGTGAGTGCTGATATTCATTTTGCAAAATTTACTGCGGTATTTTTGGCATGGCTTAGGTGAACATTAACACTCAGCACCAACTGACTAATAATGAAAGAATTTAAACCAAATCTAAAGCCTACATTGGTGGGTCCCACATGCAGTTTGGTCAGCAGGGTCTGGACAAGGGCAGGGGAAGTGTTAGTGCTGTAGGGCAGAACCCTTACACAATCTCCTCCATTTAAAACTTCTCCTATGCACTTTGTGCGTGCAATTTTTAGTTCCTAAAGAAAGGAACTTTAGCTAGTTTTTTATGGGTTTGGTCTTTTTTTTTTTAATTACTTGTCCCTATAGGACATTTTTACCATTGTATCTTTGCTATTGTAAATAAAAATATACTTGTTCTATATAATCAAATCTTTTGAAATTCATCCTAACTGCCTTTCAAGGTAACACAGTGAAGACAGAATCCCCCAGTCATGGTTCCCTCTGGAATTAAAATACTTATGACAGCTAAGATAATCTAGTTTTCATTCTAATACAGGCCCAGCAACCCAAATTTTCAGGAAGGCTAGCACTTTAATTTTGCAGTGACTGTACAAGTTAATAAGATGTTACTAGGCCTAAGGAGAATGTAACAAAGACACAGAGAAATGCAACCCAGCCCCCCTCCAAATTCTTCCTTTGCTATGTGATAGCTTAGCTTGGTTCATAAAAGGCCTTTGGTTCTTCTGGCTTTTTGCCTTTGGTGCTTTTAGATCAGATATTCAAACTTCCTCTGTGACCAAGAGGTCAAAGAGACAGAGGGAAAAAGATGAGAGAAGGAGTTTCACTGCTCACCTCCAGCAGCTGAGCCTGTACTATCAGATTCTGCAAGAGCCCCTGGCATCACGTCCAAGGCCTCTGTGATGTGCTGCTAGTGAAACTGCTGCGCTGTGCTGCTCTGTGGGCAGGTGCCTGGAAATGCTGGCAGCTGCCTCACCAGCCAGGAGGGACTGCAGCCAGGGTGGGGCAGGGCAAGGAAAAGAGCAGAGCAAGAGCCAAGAGCCAGCACCCTGACCTGACTCGGAGTTCAGACAAGCAGAGTGCTCCCGTTCCCTGCTGCAGCCGCTGCTGTCACAGCTCCTGGGGCTCACCTGTCACACACACAGGCACAGGATCACACGGCTGGCTGCTTGGGAGGGCCCTTAAACGCCATCTAGGGCCAGCCCCACGGGGCAGGGACGCCTTCCACTGGACCTGGCTGCTCTAAGCCCGTCCAGCCTGGCCCTGAACACTTCAGGGATGGGGCTCCTCTGTCATTGCCCAGGTTCCCGCAGGAGAGATCATCCTTGGTGGGAGCAATGCCGCACACTGGACAGCTGTCCTTGGTGTGTTCAGATCTCTGCTATGCTGGAGCTGCTTGCGAGAGTTCTGTTGGCTTTCACTGGGTCAGGATTTCATGTCTTGTACCTGGATCTCAGATAAGACCTGACAACTGCTGGATTCTTTGGTGCTTACCGCCTTCCCTCTCTGTCCCTGTCTCTCAAGCAGGACGGACAATAACTTCTACTCAAGCAGAGAAATAACTGATGCAAATTAGCAACATTAATTCCTAAATCATGTCAGGACCTATGTCCGAAACACTCTCTCCCACCACACTGCACCACGGTTTTCCAGACCAGTAGCAAATGCATATTCCAAGCCTTGCTCTGCAGGTTCCAAAGGGCCTGGAAAGAGCTGCCTGTGCAGACAGCCAGGCCAGTGGGAGATACTGGACTGTCATCCTTGGCCATCTGTGCCCATCTCCATGTTGCTGTTGGCAAAGCAGCTCTCATGACCTCTCCCTGAGTGAGTGCAGATCACCTTATCACTGATCAGTTTAAATAGGTGTGCTAAACCCTGTTAATGCAGCTCATTACTTTGTGCACCGTGGGACACTGATGCAATCTCTGAGCAGGGCTGGGAGGGCAGGCAGGCCAGCCCGGGCAGGCACAGCTGATCTGGCCAGGAGGGTGCCACAGCTCAGGGACAGGCTGGCACAGCTGATCTGGCCAGGAGGGTGCCACAGCTCAGGGACAGGCTGGCACAGCTGATCTGGCCAGGAGGGTGCCACAGCTCAGGCACAGGCTGGCACAGCTGATCTGGCCAGGAGGGTGCCACAGCTCAGGGACAGGCTGGTACAGCTGATCTGGCCAGGAGGGTGCCACAGCTCAGGGACAGGCTGGCACAGCTGATCTGGCCAGGAGGGCGCCACAGCTCAGGGACAGGCTGGCACAGCTGATCTGGCCAGGAGGGTGCCACAGCTCAGGGACAGGCTGGCACAGCTGATCTGGCCAGGAGGGTGCCAGCAGCCCCATGGCTCCTCGGGCAGTCTCCACCCGTCCCAGAGGTCAGGCTGCTTTTGCGCCTCTGCTCTGCAGCGGGTAGCAGTGGTAGATGCTCTCCTGGTCCTTCCCCTTGCCTTGCACCCTCCCTCAGCATTCCCAGACTTTATCTGGCTACAGTTCGGTCCAGGAAGGCTCTCTTGGGGCACAAACCCAAAGAAAGACCCTACAGTGAGCCTGAACAGGAGACAGAGACGTTGCAATTGCTGCCTTGTGTGGCGTTCACACTGTGGAAACTCTTCTGCTCCCTAAGGATGCCAGAGTGGTTGATCAGGTTATTTCATTAGAAGGCAACCCTTACTCACTGTCCATGCTGTGCTTTCCTCAGGATAAAGGCAAGGCCATCCAGCCATTCCTACCCTCAGAGCAGAGAGAAAGCCCAGCTTTCTTTTGGAACAGCCTGCATGGCACGAGCAGCCGTTCCCACAGCTGCAGAGATGGATTGAACAGATGCAATAATCATTGACTGCAGTAAACTACAAGGGAGTAGGAATGAATAAAGCAAACAAAATCATATACTCATGCAATTTTAAAGAGTACTGCATTATTTACCTTCACTCAGCTACAACAACTGCAGGCCACCTTGGATAAATCAGCCTATTTTCCAAGCTGTAAATGACTGTGTTTGGACTTAGGAATGAAATGAATAATTTTTGCAGCTATGCTTTTGTGCCTTTAATAGGGGTTATCCAGAAGTTTTTGAAAAACTGTCTTGCAATTATGTTGCCTTCCTGTCTCTTGGGGATTTATCAAAACCAGAGAACCACTTTGATACAGCAGCATCAGGGCTATGAAACAATCCATAGAGCGAAAACAGATCTCATTCTGAAACTACAGGCTGGGAGGAGTTATTTATTTTAAGATGAAGGGGAGCTCCCCAACCAAAGCATCTTTTTAAAAATAGGAATCTGTGCATCATCTAGAGTCAAGGTGTCTTTTTCTTTTTCCAAATGAAGCCCCGCACCCAGTAACTCTGGGCATTTTATGGGAGGCCAATTCCCACTTCTTTGAAGTGGTTTTGTAATTCTCCTATTTCAACAGCCAAGTTTTCCACCAAGGACTGAGCACCCAGGCCGTGCACATAGCACCTCCTGATTAAAGTGTTGCACAAGCCAGGAAAGCTGCAGCAACACTTCCCCTCCGTCCCCATCCCTCACCCACTGCCAGTGGGCAGAGCCCATTGGGGTTCAAAACCTCCATCCCAAAGCTTTGCTTTTTTGCTTGTTGGTGGCCAGAGGACCACGGCTTGCAAACCAGGACCTTTGAGCAATAATTACAAGTGCCTGTTGGTGTGCCCTACGTTACAAAGAGGGTTATTTATCTGGGTGCATTCAGAACACATTGCCATGCTCACCACTAACACCGGCCACGAGGACAAGATGGAAAGAGGAGGAGGTGAAAGAGCCACACACTGCCGAGGCCTTTTTTTATCTCTTCCAAATTTTCTGTTTGCAGATAGGAACAGAAGTGGATCATTTCCCAAAAAGAAACCAAACAAAGCCCAGGCAGTTGGATACTTATGTTAGACTGGCTCCTAAATTTGCCAGAAGCCATTTTTAGCATCCTAAAACAGTACCCTCTTCACACTGCCCCCGCTTAGCTCATGTGAATTTTAGTCCTAAACCACAAGTTTATCTTACAACAAGATCACAACAAGACAAGAGTTTGATTTCCAAGCTGTATCAGTCATTAAACCACACAAGACTGAACAGTATTTTTAGAGATTGCCAAAAAGATATCTATATTTATGATATGTCATATTTAAACAAGGGATCAACTCCTTTTCATGCAACTGCAGTGGCAGGATTGGAGATCCTGCAAAGCAAAATAAACCCAAAAGTATCTGGGAAGCTATTTATTTATCACTTATGCATGATGCTAAACTAATCTCTGATTCTGGAAGTCATTGGAAATAATCATAGGTATAACATAACCTTTACACTAATTTAAGAACTTCCCAGACAAGAGCTTAGCTTTGCAGTTGAGAGATGTTGTCTTTCATTAACCAGAGCTGGGCAGCTTCTGATCAGAAAACGTTTTTGAAAAATACCAGGACTGAAGCCCAAAGAGTTCTACAGATCCGTGTCTTTTCCAAATAATGCAGTTTGTCAAAGTGTGTGTGTGCACCTGGATGCTTTTACTATAGCTCTTACCTCAGTCCTTCAGAAAAGTTTTCTAGAGGTTAGTTTAACAGGGAAAGGGAATCAAATGAGAGAAAATATTTCTGCAGCTCTGCTTTCCCATATTACAGTGTTTGGAGACAGAAACCTGCTGAAGAGTTCTAACACATATGCTTAGAGATTTAATTTGAATTATGTGGTAAAACTGAATGTGCATAAAAATTGAACACTTCTGTATATGATAATTGGAACACTTCTGTATATGATAATTAAATACTTCCCTGATACAAATAAATTATCTTTGTGATTACACAACGTCTGAGTAGATTATTTATTTTAAATCTACTCTTTTCATATTTCTCATTTAACAGACTGTTTTCCCAACACTTATGCTGCAAACTCCAAGGTAACACAGAAGGATTGTGTGTATTTTCAGCAGGAAAAGGGGGACCAGAGCAAAGCCTTGTGTGGAGCTCTCCTTGCAGCAGCACAGAGCGCTTGGCCAGGTCCATGGTCAGCTCAGCCCCCGGATCCTTTGGCACTGCACGGATCCTCTGCTTTCCTGGGGAGGCCCTGAGGGGAAAAGTCTGCCAGGTACAGCCTGTGGCACTTAAGCTCTGAATAATCCCAACACAGAGCTGAATTGCACCCCTTGGTAGGCTGACTTAGTATTACTGACTTCAAGAAACCAGCATAAGTTCAGGCCAGGCAACCATCTGCCAGCAGAGGGTTAAAAATCAACCTGTTTTTCACATTACTGAATTATAAATGCAGGTGGTGAAAACATTTTAGACCTGATGCTTCATTATCATTAGTCAAATAATTTGTTCTGACTATGTCAACAAAAAAAAGTTTAAAAAGGTGTGCCTTCCTTCTGTTCTTAGGTGCCTTTTCCTGGTCTCTAGAACTACATTTATTCTTAAGCATTCACTCCTCTGGTTTGGTCTGGTAGCTTGAAATCTATGAGCAGTCTGATAAGGAATTACACTGCCAGGCAGCATTAATTTCTAACCCCTGACTGGATATGAGCAACTGTTTAAACCAACAAACTGAGGCACAACAAATAGTTATTTTTCATAATAAACAGTATTCATATTTCCTCCCATAAAAACACTTCTCACCAGAGAACCATTCCCAGTGGTTAATCCAGACATTTACACCTGTATGTGTCTGTCTGGCACAACACCTGGCTGCTTCTCTCATTCACTTTTCCCTCTAGATCTCATTTAAATCCCATTCTGCCTGGTCCTCAATGAAGACACTTAACAAACACCCCAGAAAAACCTAAGAGCAGAGCCAAAATACAGTAGCCCAGAAAGTTTTTGATTTTTCTAATCCTGTTCTGGATCTGAACTGCTCCTTTCCTGTAAGCATCCAGGTGCCTGTCCTTCATTACAGCCTTGTTTTCCCCACTCCCATTTTAAGTGGCCATTATTAAATTAACTGAGATGTCACCAACCTAAAGCTAAAGTTCCTTTCGGGTCGCTTGCCTTCCTTTCCTTCCCTTTGACCACCTTTGTGGTTTCATATTAAATACACTAAATTGCATTTTCTCTCTTTTATTGCTACCCAAGACTTGCACAAAAACAGGAAAGCTTTTAGTCCTCATCAGAGATTTGAATTTCCATCCTGTTTTAAATTATGGAGGGCACATTTTCCAGTGAATAAACACACAGATGGAAAACTCCCGAGCATTTCCCATAACCATACACACATTAACTAATTTACCAGGTATCAAACTGCAAAGGGAGGGACCAGGTTCTTCTTATCCATCCATTCAAGAACAGCAGACTCCAGTGTTATATAAATAAGGTCCAGAAAATAAAAATACAGGCAGAAATAGGAGAATAAATTACAACCTATAAAAACAACCAAAAAAGGTCGATAATAATACAACAGAAGCCAAACCCCCAGATGTTTGGATGCCAGAAACAGAGGTGGCAGGAGGAACGCTCCCATTGTCCCTTTGCTCTCTTCAGAGCTCTGAGCAGATTTTCATTCATGGCAGCAGCTGCAGGGCACAGATCATGTCTGTGTGCGTCACTCGTGTGGACGTGATGCAAACAGGTTGATGCAGTGACTCTGCCACTCAGCCACGGCAGCAGGTCCCAGCTCTGCTTTCTGAGGAGCAGCCGGGCCAAGCACTGAGAAGGACAATGCTTGGCCAGGAGAATGGCACCTGCAGCTTTTCTTGGGCTCTGGCTAGAACCCTAGGGAGGTGTTTTCCTTCACACCTTATCCTGGCTCTCCCTCTCCAAGGCCAGTGCCCTTCCTCAAGCAGCAGGTCACTGTCTCCTCCAACAGCACCAGCCTTCCCCCTCTTCCATGGACGCACTGGAGCAGCCACCAGGTTTATAGAAACATGGCTCCTAGGCAGACACTGCATTTCTATGGGTCAGAGCCCCTTGCCTTCTATTTTGAAGGCACACAAGCAAACAGAAAAAAATCCCATCTCAAAGATTATTCACAACAGCACAGACAGAAATGCCCCAGTTCTGATTCATTTTTTTCTACAGAGTAAAAAACTTTTGTACCTGAATATGCCCCCATGTGATATTTGGATGTAATGGCTTGGCATTACAAAGGGAATAAGTGCCTTAAAGAGAACAGGTCTCATTCAGTGATGGTTTCTAAAAAGTGAAATTTGATTTTTCCTTGAGCGTATTTCTTGGAAAATACTTCCCTTGCTTTGCTTCTAAGAAAAGCAATTTGCTAACGTTTGTCTGATCATAAAATTGATTTGACCTTCTGCAAATAATCTGACTTCCCAGTGGGCTGCTGAACTTTCTGAAGTGCAATAGGTTGTTCATAGAACACAGCTTTCTCTTGTTTATTCCGGATAGCCTCTTTGTATAACTGATGGAAACACTTCCAAAGCTTTTGCAAAAATAACTTCAAGGAACTTATAAAAAATAAAGATTTGAAATGCAGTAACACATTTTAGTGGACACTAAAGGGAGGAATAGCTACCTTTGAACCAGCTCTGTTCCTCATGCTGAGAGTCTTGCCCACTATGGCCCCTCCTTGCCAGCAGGAATGCTGCTATTGAGCTCGTTACCCTGGGGTTTTTGATTAGAATGAGTTCCAGTGGCAGGATTTCCTCAGTGGCTGTTGTGTCTTTGGAAAGCGTGCCCAGTGGCTGAGGAAGGCTCTGGTGGGCTGGGGGAGCTCACAGCTGTTGCTGTGCTTTGGTTGGCAGGCATGTACGGGCAGATGAGGAAGCCGTCCATCCTGATCTGGGATGAAGGGGCTGCGGACACGCGCGGGGTCCCTGACACAGAACCCTCCTGCGCGGGCAGGAAGGCTCCCAGGGCTGCCCGCAGGAACTGCTTCCTGCACACAGGTACCGCTCACACACTGCCCTCACTGACAGGGTCTGCCTCGGGGAGAGGGCCTTGGGAACACTGCAGCCAACACACGGCGCTTTCCTCAACATTATCCCCAGTATTTCAAAACAAAACCCTTGTTTGTGGCCACTTCTCACCGGACAGCTTAAAGTGGGGGTTTAAAGGTTTTAGCTAATATTCTGGAGAAGTGCTGCTCTTTCAGACTGGACTTTTAAACTAGACTACCTGGGTAGGACAGAGCCACCATGTACAAAATCAGCTCTGCAAAGCTCCCACTGTCCCAGGGAGCAGCTGAGTTCCCTCCTCCTGACACAGCAAATAAAACCTCATGGCTCCCATCAGCAAAATGCAGTTCAGTAACTGGCAGCACCAGGCCTTTATCAGATGGCAGAAATTCTCCTCCTGGTTTGCTCTTCCTGTGGAAAATACTGCTGCTTTAGCATCCACTTGGAAGAGCTGTGTTGTCAGTTGTTTGTAGGAAGGAAGACTTCCTGATTAGAAATAACCCTCTAATTAAAGCATGGCTTTATTTATGTCACATTCATTTGTAGTAACTTACTTGGTTATAAATGACAAGCAATAATATTTAATTTTAGCTGTGTGTGAAACCTCCTCTGTGAGACAGCCAGCACTGCAAGGTGTTCCCTGGGCTTGTATGAGCCTCCACAACACAGGCAGGTTCTGGCCCCGGGGAAGGGATGGCTCTGGCTGTTGTGTCCCAATGCACTCAGTAAAAGAGCAGTAACAAAAATAAAACTGTAAGAGCAGGCAGCTAAATTCTCCTTCATGAAATAGCAGGAAAAAGTAGGCATTTCCTCCTTTCCCAAGTGATAAGTATTAGATGTGGAATATGTCCCAGAAAGATGAGGCAAACAATCAAGAAATACCCAAGTTACCCCCAGGGTGGTCACTCTGGGAATCCAAGGCACATAGAGGCTGTGCTAAAAAGGCTTTTTTTGATGCATGATGTAATCTTTAGCTATTGAGTTAGTGATTAAACAATGTCGTTTTTCTATCAGCAGCTCTCTGCATCTCAGTCCTCTTTCACCCACTGACCTGTGTCCTGACTCTCCTGAAGAGAAGCCCACGGCTGCTCGTGCCTCTGCTGAAGTCCAGGAACTGACAGGTGAGGCAGCACCCTCCCAGCTCAGTTACCTGCCAGAGGTGAGCTGCACCTCTGCTGGGGCAGGGGAGGGTGCCAGGCGCTGGGAGAGGGCAGGGAGGACAGCCAGGAGCAGCCTCGTGCAGCACGGGGACACCGGGGACGCTGCCCCTCTGCGCCAGTGCGGCCCCGAGGAGCCCAGCCCTGGGCACAGCAGGGCACTCCCATCAGCAGCAAACACAAAACCAGCCAGCTCAGCCTCCAGCTCTGGTCACTGCTGGAGCACCTCTCTCCTGTATTCTCACTGCTGCAGGCTCTGAAGGCCCTTGAATTCCATTTAATCCAGCACATGGCTGGAAGAGCAACCAAAATGGTCCCCAACATCCCTTCTTGAAAGGAGGCACCCAGAGCACCTCTGGTCCAGGCTTTAGGACAGGAGAGAAAACAGAAAAAATTAAAACCAGAAAATAAAAAGCCAGGCAGTTGATGCTGTGACCTGCCAGGGTCCCCAGTGGGCAGTCTCATCTTTTCTTGCTAGAGGGGAGCGGGTCCCTGGCTCTCCATCTAGCACTGCTGCAGGGGTCTGGCTCTCAGCAGCACCTCCAACCTGCTGAGTGCTGCATCAGGCCACAGAGCAGCTCTGACGCTGCAGGGGGCACAGAGCTGGGTGCAGCCTGTCACCAGGGCCTGCTGCAGCAGCTGGGCTGAGGCAGCACGTGCAGCAGCAGGAGTGAACCCAGGGAAATGAGCAAACAGCACCAAAGAGCTAAAACTCCCCTGCTGTCTTCCAGCCAGCAAGGAAACCCACGGAGCACTACACACTGGCACTGTCACCACGATGGAAAAGGGAGCATAGCTGGGATCAGAAGTGACAAACTCCTTGCAGCAGGGGATTATGAGCAGTGACTTCAATTGCAAGCCAACAAAAAACCATGGATGAAGACAGAAAACACCTTCAGAACCATGACACAGGTCTGCAACTCCCTTGCAAATCTAATCTGTAAGGAAGAGAACCCCAAGACGCTGAAATTTTGGGTTGTTCATTACAATGCTGTACTGTGCGCACTGGGATATGCACAGAGGAAAAAACATCTGAGGTGAAAGGAAATAAAGGAGGAACTCTGCTGGGAAGCAAAATGCTAGGGCTTGGTTTTCATTATCTAAAGCCACAACTCAGAACTGCCTGACTGATGATAAGAGATGTCACCCTCCCAGGGAGCTGGATCCAGGGAGGAAAAGGAAAGCTTTCAAAACAGCTCATGTAAGACATTAAACCAGCTTAATATCAAATCGTACTGAAAACAAACATTTTAATTCTGTAACATCAAAGCACTGAGAGAGAACATGCTAAAGTAGAAAATTGCTGAATTATAAGCTTGAGGTTTTAGTCTTTACACATTTGGCAAATAACCAGTTACATGAATAATGCCAAACCCATATATTCTGCAGAATATCCCAGGAAATGTTTCTTTTAGTCAGAACCCTGCTCTGAGCCAGCACTGTCAACTCCCTCAGTGCAAAATCCCATTCTGTGCACATAGCCCTGTACAATTTCAGCTGATAATCATTATTTTCTCCTCCAAAATATGGCAGGGGACATGTGTGGGCTGCTGCACGGCTACTGCTTCTCTCCCAAAGTCACCTTCAAGCAAAGGATGCTGCCTGCTCGTGCACACTGCAGTACTGGTGCTCTGAAATCAGAGACATTATGTGAGCAAAGCTCCTGAAGGCCTCAGTGGAAGCTTTGCTGGCCCCAGGACTTGGGAATGGCCTGTATCTGTTTATAAAGCTTTCCAGTGCACTGGGATGCAGGGGACCACTGTGTGCAAGCATAAAATTATCACTGTGAGGCAATAGCACCAGGAGATAAATTATAATATAACTGCACTTAAAAGTATGTTTAACACAAATTAGTTTTATCAAACTAACATAAAAGCTGTAGACTGCTGAAGCTGACTAAGGGATCTGAGTGCCCAGATCCTTTTAATTTCAGTGGCAGCGAGGGATTTGAACTCCTTTAATAGTGTTGAATGTTTCATTACTAACGTGTAACACAAAAAACATGAAAGCAACTGGTTTTTCAAACCTACAAACCTGGCCAAAAGATTCTGGCAACATCTTTTTAGACACATCTCCCCAAGCATACAGCCATTAAAATTAGAGATTCAGAAAATCCTGAAAGTCTTCCAAGCCTTAATAAATGCTTTCAGGAAAAAATCCAACAATTCCAACATGTTTTTCAATAGATCACTTTGATCCATTTAATAAAAATGTAATTGGGCTATAAAAGTCTGCTAAAAGAAAAATAGCTTTAGCACCAAATCCCATGTCCTGCAACTCAGGACAGAAACAATGGATCACTCAAGACCTGTCCTTTTGCCAACTGCAACACTTCCATTTTTGAACGTTTTTTAGAAATCACAGAATTGGACTTTAAATAGAACAGATTTTCCTGGGCAACACTGTAAAATTATTTCCCAACAGAGCCTAAATGTTAGTGGTGATGGAGAACGAGAAGGAAGCTGGTTACACAAACACATCCTTTTACCACTTTAAATTGTGTTAACTAATCTACAGGCCACGTTTATTCCTTTATAGATGTCTGCATGCCTGTCAAAAGAGAGCATCCCCTTGGGTTGAATCCTCTGCAGCACTGTCACTCCCTTTGTAGCACCCTCTCTCTGGTTTTGGGGACACTTTGTCCTGACTTTCCTCTCCTGAGCAGGGGTCAGACACAGAAACAGCTCCACTGAAGCCAGAGCAGGTAGTGCCCACCTCCACACTGGATATTGGGAGCTGTTTCAGACAGCCTGAGGTGAGAAATTTCCCTTCATGTGTTTATTGTATCCAGGGAAGGACAAAGAGGGAGGAGAAGGAAGGGAAGGAAAATAATGATTAGTGCAATGGGATTTGCTATTCTTGTTAATAGTTTAATCAACAGAAACATACAGAGAACCCTCTGCCATGCGTGCCATGCTCAAGTGTCTCTATAATTAGCTCAACGCTGTTCAGCCATGGTTAGTACCACCTGAGTCTTTACTACTCCCTTTGGCAACAACAAAAAGAGGCAGGACTGGGATTTCCTGTGCCTAAACTCAGCCCTGCCCAGTGCCCCTGCCCGGTGTGTCCTGGCTGTGCTGGGGACCCCAGACACACAGTGTGGGTGGGACAGGTGTCTCAGGGCAGGTGGGAATTGCCCATCCCAGCAGGATAATCTCACGGGTGCCTGTGCCCCGCGCTGCAGCCAGCCCAGCCGTGCCAGGGCTTTGCAGAGCACACACCTGGCTCCGTGCCTGGTGCAGAACACACACCTGGCTCCGTGCCTGGTGCAGAACACACACCTGGCTCCGTGCCTGGTGCAGAACACACGCCTGGCTCCGTGCCTGGTGCAGAACACACGCCTGGCTCCGTGCTTGGTGCAGAACACACGCCTGGCTCCGTGCCTGGTGCAGAACACACGCCTGGCTCCGTGCCTGGTGCAGAACACACACCTGGCTCCGTGCCTGGTGCAGAACACACACCTGGCTCCGTGCCTGGTGCAGAACACACACCTGGCTCCGTGCCTGGTGCAGAGCACACACCTGGCTCCGTGCCTGGTGCAGAGCACACACCTGGCTCCGTGCCTGGTGCAAACACACACCTGGCTCCGTGCTGTCACCCTGTGCTCCCCTGCAGGAACACCGGGCAGCGGCCCCTGACTGCAGAGCTCATCGGGGAGGGGCTGCAGAGGTGCCAAAGGCAGGGAGGCTGAGACACAGCAGGATGAGGCAGAACTGGGGCCAGGCTGGGACAGCACCAGCCCCATGGAGGTGCCACACAGGCTTTGCTGAGTTCTGCCCTAGAGAAGCTGGATTTGCAATCGGTACCCTGTCAGTTATGGCATGTCACTGCTGTCATACCACAGGACACAGCATGTGCTCCCAGGAGCCACAGGCCTTCCCTACAATCCTTTACCTTGATTTTAGGCAGAGAGAGAGAAAGTTGGTGTAAACTTCTGCTTTCATCTCTCTAAACAGATAGTGCCAAAAGCATATATAAACACCCTATTGGTGTATCAGTATAAAGCTCATTTAAAAGGCTTAAAACTGACTCTGAAATAAGCCGAGACAATCTCCAAACTGACAAGTGCAAGGCAGGGGGGAAATAATCTCTACAAGCAGATCTCCCTGAGGAGCAGCTTTCCCCACTGCCAAGCTGAAGGGGGGCACTCCTCCATCCCAACTCCTGTCCCCACAGCCTCACGAGAGGGAACCTGTCCCATTTACAGCTGCTCATCTGTGAGCAAACACAGCACTGAAACCGTGACTGCCACAGGCAGCATCTGTGCAGAGAGCCTGGATTCCACCTCCCACAGCACAGGAGCTCCAAAACATGAAGTCACAAGATTAGTTTGCTATAATGTGTCTAATTTATTTTGGCATTCCCTAGGGATGAAAAAAAAAATCCACAAAAAATAACTATGGGCAATGCTGTTGTATCAGCCCTGAGAAGCATGAAAAACCACAACTGCAAGCAGCAATGCCTTATGGGTAGGTGAGTTATTTTGGCCTTTTAAATATTTTCTTTAATAAGGAAATATTTTCTTTAATAAGGAAACTGACAAGTTTCCACTGTGCCACTTGGATGCCCTTTGCACTGCACTGTGTCACAGGTCAGCCTAGGGCTGGAATACCATTCCCCACTGATAAGCTCCAAGGAGACACTGAGTAACAACTCTCTCTTGCCTAGGGCCAGCAGGACAAACCTCAAACACCAACCAAAACCTTAAATACCCACTGCTGTGGCTGAATCCTTTTTCAGAAGAGGGCTCCCACTCCTCCGCCTCTTTTCCAAGGGATGTGAGAGCCTGTCCCCCTGCAGAGACAGGGCAGTGAAACTGACAGGAGCATTACCGAGTATGGCCTGGGGAAAAGAGAAAGCCACAGGCTCTGGAGTCCTGATCCAGTGTTCCGGGAGCCATTTATATGTCAGACAGGCTTTGGATAATGCTGCTGACTGATCATCCCACAACACGTGAACTTGAACATTTCTGTCAAAGAAACCTTAACATTTTTGAGAGCTCAGGTGTAGGAAACTGAGATCAAGCCCATTAGACATTGGTTGCTCCACCAATTAGCCAGTTCTCCTAACAAGGAGAATTCAGTGAAACAGCTTTCTTGGCAGCTTGTTTATAAAGCAAAGCAAAAAATCCAGTTACCTCGGTTATTCCCTATTTGTAGTACTACTTTTCTGCTGCTTGGAGAGCTGTCAGAAACCTGCTGTACATTACTGCTCTCTATCAGCCTCCAAAACCATCACTGAGGGGCTGAGGCAGAGTGGAACAAAATCAATGCCTGGACTTCACACACTAATTATCAAGTGAGTTTCAGGTTAGATATTGTGATTTCCTCGCTCCTGCATGCACCCTCCTACCCTGTCCTTCTCGGCACTCACACATTTAATACTTGTTACTCAGTGAGTTACACTGACACGTTCAATACTGCCAAAATGGAAAACCTCTGGACAGCTGAAGCTGTGTTGCTGAGAAGACAAGATTCCCTTTCCCATTGGGATGGATTACTGGCTCTGATTTAGTTAAATCAACGTGGATTCATGCTGGTAGATTGGGGTAAATCAGCCCTAGAAGAACCAGAGGTCTAGAATGAATTTCCAGAGATTATTCAGTCCACTGCCCTGGCTAGGGGAGGACATGCACTGGCCATTGCTGAGAGGGTCCAGCTTATATTGAAGGAGTCACAGACCTCTCCCAGGAAATCTGCTCCAGTCCTTCACACTGCCCTAGTACCAGGTTAGTTACTAAAAACAAAGTGCCCTGATTTTCCCTGGAAGCAATCTAGCCCTAAAATTCTTGTCTCAACTGCCAGGGTCAGGAATACCAAATTACTGCCTTTTTCCTTCGCAGCAGCTGACAGTGTATTGGGGAGAAACAACCTTCCCCTCAGCCTCCCTCTCCTGAGGATGAAACCCCTCCACCTTCCCCAGCAAATCAAGCCTTTTGGACCTTGGGTCAGTCTTCCTGCCTTCCTTTTCCCACTCAATCCAGTCCAGCTCAGCTTGGAAGTACCCTAGGCAAAAGCAAATGCTCCTGCTTGCTGCATTATTGCTCTTGCCACAGGGGGAACAGTCCTGCTCACCCTTGATGTGCCTCTTCTGTCACAGCATGCTGTTGTTAATTGATGATCAGCTCGTGAGCCATCAAAAGCTTTCCTCCTCATTGATATGTCAACTACACGTGTAGCTGTTGGTCCCAACCCTGTTACAACTGGAGAATAACCTATATGAAGAGTTTATTGCAATATATAAATCTGTATCAGCAGGGTGACAAAGCACTGTCCCAGCTGCATGGCAAGCTGATTTTGGTGGGGTTCTTAGCATCTCTCCCCTTGCAAGCACCACACTGAATTCTAACCCTGCCCAGTGTGTTCACAGCCTTCCCAAAGTGTTGCCAGCTGCAAGTTTAAATTGCACGCTCTCTTGCCTCAGCCATTCCACAAGTGTAAACAAAAGACAGATGCACAACAACCCCCCAAAACACATCCCTATCAATCTTCCAACCAGTTTTGCATTCAGATATTTTCAGCCATGTGATCATGATAAAGCCACACGTGAAGCAGCTTCAGAACTCAAACTTTTGAGTACGTGTCTCAAAAAAAAAAAAAAAATGCTGCCTGTTACTCATCCCTTCAATTTCTTCTAGGTGCTCTCCAATAGTTTGGTTATTTGTTCCAGCGTTTTTCCAGGAACCAAAGCTAAGCTGACAGGTCTATAATTCTAGATCTGCTTGTTAGCAGCACTTTTGGACCTCCAGCTCAAACCTGCACTACTGGGCTTTGCTCCAACAGACCTTTTTAGCACACATTTAATTAAGAGGGAGAGACATCTGTAGCTGTAGAGGGGTTGAGTCACATGCTTATTGCTACACATGCGCTTGGATGTTCGTCCAGTTCCTAAGAATAGATACATATAAAAAATCCAAACGCTCCAAACCCAAGCAAAACGGAGATGTATTTTCATACAATGCTTATGACTGTAAGAATGGAAATAGCAACTAATACTAAACATTGACTTTTCACTCATCCTAGGAGATCATTCTCCAATGCTCTGTGATGCCTTCTTTTACTGCTGTGCTGCTTCACTCTCTTGTTTGGTTCGATTTTTCTCAAATCTCCCATAATACCTCCTACATTATGCCTCCAGCACATTCTTCAGCCTGATTAGTCCTTCCTTTTAGGGAGATAATGAATTGATTAGATGTCACTTAGTCTGTCATGAACTGCTATTGACACCTCTTGCAGCAGCTTTCTGCGCACTCCAAGGGTGTTTCTGTGCTTCTGAAAGACAGAGCACTGACAGCTCTGGAGAGCCAGACTGATCTCACTCCCAGCCAGCTCCAACCCACAGAGCTGACATCTCCTGTAGCAATAGATGGAAACAGCACACAATGGTGGAACTCACCCAGACTCCTCTGCTGCTCCCCATCATCCCCCCCAAGTTTAGGAAACCTGTCCTAAAGGCAGTTTGCTTAACTACAACCCCTGCTCTGCTGCAGCTGCTTAGCAAATGAAGCACTTACGGCTGAGGGGTGGGCTGGGCTCCCCCGGTGGTCCCTGAGCCCTGCCAGCCCAGTGGCTGTCACAGAGTCACCTGCGTCACCAGGTGCTGAGCCCCAGCCCCCAGCTCCCACCTGCTCCGCTCTCTGGGCTTCCCCTGCTTCTGCTGCTGCTTGCTCCTGCCTTCCAAGCCAGGATGGATGTGGTCAGTCAGGTTTTCTTCCACACCTCTTCTATCTAATTTCTTCATTCTCTCCACATGAATCATTTCCCCAGATCAGCAAAGAAACCTCAAACACAGTGCTTATTCCAGACTAAATTTATCTTATGCATACAGAATTGGGGAGGAATTCCAGCTACCAGAGCTCTCTTGCAAGCTAATTATTCTTCAAAGAAGTTTTAGGCAGTCCCAGGGAGCATCTAACTATTGATTTTCTACCCTGTATAATTTCCCTGAAAAATGTAATCATTCTTCTCCTTCTCACACTGTCACTTGCCTCTCAGAACAACCTGAGAACAATAAAATAGTGAGATAGAGGGCACCAAGAAGGGCACCATCAAAAAAATATATCTCTGTACAAGCAGAGTCTGTAAAAGCAAACCCAGGAAATGTCTGTAGACCTTATTTAATATTCATCAGCCAGTGTAGGATATGACTGAAACCCAAATGCAACTGTTATGAAAATTCAGGCTAGAAGGAAATAAAATGGAAGCAGCGCTCTCAGTATGCTGCCATTTCAGAGTTTCTCATTTCTGCATTTCTAGCATAAATGTACCACAGAGAGAAATGTCATCGAATACACTAGTTGCTTACAAATGGGTCATTTTTATAGAAATTCACTTATGGAGAAAAAAAAAAAAAAGAGAAAAGGATTTGGCAATCAGAGACTCCAAGGAACTGGCCTAGTATAAATCGATTCCTAACACACAATTTTATGGAACAACAAAATAAAAATGGAATTGAGATCAGCATATCTTACAAACCCTGTTGTGCAATATTAAGCTGGGGTTTTTCCTCCATGTCCTTGCACAAGAAAGCCCTTGACCCGAATAACTTAATGAACATTAAGAATGCCTTTTGGCTTCAGAAGTGTAGCACCTTTAAATACACCTGTACTCAGAATATTGAAGCAGGTGCTGAGCTCCCTGCTGCTGCTTTGTTGCTGTGTGTTTGCTATGAGCTCCAGCCTGCCTAAGGACACCATGGGATCATCCCTTGGCACTGCCAGTGAAGTGCCTGCTGAGCGACAGGCAGGCTCTGGAGGGGCCACTTTATCATGATCAGCCAGCAGAGGCAGGGAGATAAGGGCCTGTGAGAGGGAACAGGGAGAACAGGGCAGAGCAGCCCTGCCTTGCCCGTGTCAGTGCTGCCAAAACTCTGTGCTGCAATGCTAAGCACTCGTGAGCGTTTGAGTCAGGACAGGGCTGCACAAGGCCAGCTCCATGAGAGCCTGTGGCTCTCTGCTGACCTTTGTCAGGGGTTTGCTCTTCCCTCCTGGCAGGGCCACAAGAGGGTAGAGAACTGATTTTGATTTCTTCCACGCCTGGGATTAAAACCTTGCAGGACCTGGGACCAATGTTGGCTCTTAGGCTGTGCTGCCCAAACTTGAGCCTGGTTTAATCCACCCCCTTTCCTCTAGATGTCAAATCACAATTCAGGAGGGAAAATCAAATGCTTTGGAAAGTAGAACACACAATTACCATTTTTTTTCCACAGATTTCCAAGTCTTTCCTGTTTCCCTTGGGAAAAGAAATTCTTATCAGAAACTATTTAATGACAGAAAAGGAAAAGCTATTATCAACTTAAAGAAAAACAACAACCAGCTGAGCAAATTTAGGTAAGCTGTGTCCTGCTGCTGCCAGGCAGAGGCTGGTGCTCAGAGCACAGCTCCTTTCGTATGCCAACACTCAGCTGTGCACCCTGACACTCATTATTGACCAGCCCCTGTGTGACACAGGGCTTTCAGAAACAGGATATTCTTTAGCAACCCAGATAAGAACTCAGCCTCCAAATGATCCCAGTGCTCCAGGAATGCCTTTGATTCTCAGTGGTCTGGAACACAACTGTGGCCATCCCTGTCCACTGCCAGAGCAACACCAGTGGGCTCTGCTCGAAAGGGAGCTGCTTTGAGGGGGAACACCATCACAGAGCTGGGCTGCTCTGGCCACATTGTCTGAATCTCAGTCAATTCCTGCTCCCTGATTGTCTGGCACCCTTGGAAATCTGCCAAAATCAAAAAGGAAGTGCAACACCGTCAGAGGAAGGGAATGGCCAAAACCCACATGCAAATTTTATCATTAAAACCTTAAATCCAAAGTGCCAAATGTAGAGGCTTAAAGCTATGCTTTGAGCCTGCTGTGAGGAGCATTAAAAATGACCCAGTTTAGAGTGCTGTCAGGGGGCCTTGAACATGCCCTGTGCTGCTCCAAAGCACCTCCCTTGCATTTGGGGGTCATTCAAAAAGTGGGCATTTGCACGATGGCACGACGTACCCTGGCAAGATCCCTTCAGGATTTAAAATACATCTATTTTCACTTTCCAGCATTAACAAGAACACTGTCTTCTACACCTTCGGGCATCTGCATGCCAAGAAATGAGGGCAAGATGCACAGATGCTGCAAGCCAAAGGAGAAGACAAGCTGGGAAGAAGCCAAGCTTCACCCAGGAGCAGAGTGACATTTCAGAACATTATGCTTGGGAAGGTGCCAGTCCAAATGATCTGCACACTGCCTGGGCTGGAAAAGTGAGCCCCCATATTGCTGCAGTGGTGCAGCTGCAATTTCTTACCAGTGAGGCAAATGTTAGGGGAGGCAAGAATCCCAAGTCAGGGAAACTGCTCAGCTCAGGTGTACAGGAAAACACCAGCTGCCAAAAAATGGGTCCTGCATGTTCTCATAAAAGTAGGCCTCTATGAGGGGGCACTAAACAGCAACATTTCCATCCTGTTATCCTCCCCCTCTGAGCCCAGAACCTGGCTGTCTGTGCTGTCCCAGTGCAGGGACAAGGAGGTAAATCCATGCAGAAGTTCAGAGGCGTCAGGCTGGACAATGCTTCTGGCAGCTGAAGGTGGAACTGTGTCAGAAAAGCCAAGCCTTCTTTTCTATGGGCTTTCCAGGGAGAAACCAGACCTATTGATTAATTCCTTTTGCATAATGTAAGGGAGGTTTGGGATCAGAGGCAGGTGGGTGAGTGGTAGCTGCTGTCTTGAGTCACTCTCAGATTGCATCAGTGAGCTCAGCAGCAAATTTCAGTCTCTCTGTTTCTTCTATTCAAAGCCTCTCTGCTGTCTATGACACAGCTCCTCTGCACCCCTCCAACTCTAAAATGGAGTTGGCTTTTGACTTCCAATTTAAAAAGTTTTATTTGACTTCTATTTTTAAAAATGCAAGCCTTCATGTATTTCCATCCTTTGGGTGCTTACTTTTCTTTTTGAGGGGGCAACAGGGTCTGCAGGTATTATTCTTGTCCTGCACACAGGGCAACTCAGACTTGTAAATAAGGAAACCATATTCTCTGTCATTCTCTGTCACATTTGTCTCTGATTTGATCTCTTCTCTCAGACCACTTCTCCCGCACTTCCTTACCCATCCTCGTGCCCTCACTACCAGCTGATACCCTGCTAAGGAAAGGCAGATGATACTCTACAAAATTGCAGAGTAATTTCCAGTAGAAATGGGTGTCCTGGCTCCTCCAGCCCAGACCAACTGGCAAATGATGTGCCACCTTCTGGGCTGTCCTTGAACGGCGGCACACGAGGGCAGCAGGAATGTGAACCGCCCGGTCTGTGATTCATACCCTGAGCTGGAGGGGGATGGCACTAACATCATCCACACCTTCCCCTGTGCCAGCACTTTGCAGGGTGACAGACCCGGTGCTTTTCCAGCAGACTGCTGGCTGTACTGGCTGTCACTCAAAGCACAACCTGTCCTTCCCGTGAATGTCACTTTACTCCAGAAACAGGCAGCGACCTGGGGCTCTTCAGCAGCTCTATCAGCACGGGCTCTGTGCAGGACCAACACACACACGCCCTTCTGAGGCCAGCGAGCTGATGGCACCACGGAGCAGGGAGCAGACGCTGCCTTGTGCTAAGGGGAAGAGCAGCACCCTCCTGTGCTCATGTACATTTACTGCAGGGGAAGAGCAGCACCCTCCTGTGCTCATGTACATTTACTGCACTGCAAGCTCGGAGCTCTTTCCCTGCTCATCAGCACCAAGTGTTGTTTGGCCATCGGCCTCCCGGGTCTGTTCCAGCGCATGCCCCTGCAGAGTGCGTTTGCAGGGACGGAACTTTGCCGCTGTTCCTGCAGACCATCAGGCTGCGGCTGTCTCGGGCTGTTTCTGGCTGCCCGTGGGCGCTCGGTGCAGCTGAGGCTGGCTCGGTGGCCGAGCCCCGCACCCGGGCACGGGCTGCGGCACCCGGGCTGCGGGCACCACGGAGCAGGGCAGGGGACAGACGGGGCTCCGGCCGGACCGACCGCCGCTCCTGCAGCTCCTCCCGCACAGGCTGCCACCTCGTGGGCATCCACCGGCACGGGATTTTTCCTGGAAATGCCAACTCCCGAGCGCAAAGAGCTCATTATGTCAATATTCTGCACCGATGATGCAAGGAAACCGCAACCCTTCGGGTCCCTGGCTTGGGAAAACTGTACAAGTGCAGAGATGATAAAGTTGTTCAGCTTCTAACGTGGTCGGTGGGATCGACTTTCCATGAAAATAAGAGCTCTAACAGGCAAATCTGCAGGTGCCATGGTGGAACGTTAGTCAGAACCAGCAAGATTGGCACACTTTGTACTCAGAAGCTGCACCCCTGCTGGCTATGTCACTCGTAGGAGCTCCTTGCATGAGTCAGATTTCACATTTCTATCTCTTGCACAGTAAGAATCTGCAGTCAAATCAATGTAAATATGTCCTCTGCTTCTTCAGGCACTTCCTTTACAGCATTAATCTAAATTACCAAAAGCTATTTCTGGGCAGATCTGGAGGGGCATATTTAAGGCCAGTGTAAACTTCTTTTAAAATCTGCTAATTCTTGCACTGGATCAGTTTATCATCATTGAACTGATTTTGTATCTGCTCTGACACCACTGGAATTTCCCAACAATCTGAGAGTGATGAAAAGCAAGGGCTTTTCATCATCTGGGAAGAGCCCCAGCCCCTGTGTTCAAACACATGCTGTTTCTCCAAAAAAATTAACTTTTAACCAGAGATAAATCCTAATTTCATAATGCGTGCCCCTTTTTCAGCAATCCTCACATTTAAAACCATTTATCTGATAAATCTGTATCTGCACTGTGTGCCTAAGGTGAAAATATGTGCTGGAGGAGACAATTTGGATTTCAGCACTTTCCAAATCTGGTCATCAGGAAGAAAAGGAGACTTGATCTGCGCTCATCCTTATCCTCCACCTCCAAATGAAGTTCTCAGGTTGCTTCCTTCCATGACAGAAGTGGGTATTAGTCTGTGTGGAGGAGGAACCCAAGCATTTTTACTCCCTTGGGATCATTTTGCAGTAGCCTTTGGAAGTCAGAATCATCCCACATTTGTCTTTCAAGTCAGAAATGAGATACAACAGTGTTTAATTTTTTGGTTGTTTTTGGAATGTGTTATTTGGAAGGCAGAGGGTGTCTTTCCACTTTCCATGCTGCCCCTGCATAAGGATACTCCAGCTGAACCATCTGTCCCTGGGCCAGGGGTGCTCCAGTGGAAAAAGGATCAGTCACTTCAGGTTAGAGAAGATGGTGAATTTTCCTAGAATTTTCTTTCCATCTCTCTCTCTTTTGCTTTGTTGCTACTCCAGTACTGCCAAAAATGACTTAATCCTAGGGACTTACTAAAATAACTTCTGACAAATGGACAACTTAATCTCTGGAAAAGTCTGGACACCGTATGCAGCGACAAGTATTTGAAAATGTTTCATGGATAGAGATATTCCTGCCTTGCCTTTTAAATAGAAGCAGTCTCCCTTTTTTTGACACACTGAGCAATACACATGGCATCCTAAATCTGTTTTGTCAACTGAGTCCAGGCTTTTTAAAAATATGCAGCAAGATTTTAATACAGCTCATCCCATTATACACAACCAGACATCCTGCTCAGTCCTCGGAGGCTGGATATTCCCCCTGCACAGCCCACATGCAACTGCTCCTGTCTAATTCCAAGGAATGACAGCCTCCCATGGGCTCCTTTCCTTTGACACCACAGCCCAGCCTTCTCTGCCTGCATCCCAAAGGAGGACGTGCAGCTCACCAGCTCTAAAAACTGCAAGCCTTTCTGATCACACTGTCTGCCTGTCCAACTGCACCAAAACCTGTATTTTCATTTTCTTCCTGGAAAGCAGCTTTTCCCAGTCCTGAAATGCTTGCCTGCGGATGCAAATTCAGTGTCAGCTTTTTGGATATTTGCAACAAGCAGTGTCACTTGTGTGCTAGTATTAGGAGTAGGAGCCTAATCTGCTGAACTTCCAGATGGGCTGGGCAAGATGAATCTTATGGGTTTTTTGGTCAGATCAGCATAATTTTCACCAGCAGCCTGCTATGCAATTTACTGTACAATAGCAAAAGGAATGGTCTGGGCACCGAGCTGACAAGACACAATGGATGGCAAAGAGAACTCACATTTGTTGGGAATTGTGTGATACAGCCAAAATCCTGATCCTGCACCCTGAAAACCATGAAAGCTCCAAAAGCATCAGAATGTTAAAAAGAGGGGTCTGTATTTACTGTTTGCTGGGTTATTTGGAACTTTTAGGAGGCACTCTGTCACATTCTCAGCATTTTTCTGAAGTTTTGACAAAGTCAAAGTCTGCACCAAAAGGGATCCATGTGAAACCAAGGATGGCTCTGCAGTTACCTCAAAGGACATCAGAGTTTCATCTTTGCTTCAGAATACAAAAATTATAATGACTTCCACACCACGCTGGAGAGGTGAGCCTGTAAGAAAGACATCAAAGATCTTCCTGCTCCCACCCACAGCTGAGAGTGGGCACCACTGAGCATGGCAGATGGCAAATGCTGAGACAGCTCCAGGGTGCACTAGGGCTGCCAGGAGGGGCACAGGGCTGAGGGAACAGGAGCAAGAGAATGGGGAAAATAAGCAGAGCTGAGTAGATGTGAGAATAGGGAAAAATGTAAGAAGATGATTAAGAGGAGAGAAAAGCTACACTGCCCCCTCCCTTCCCTTGTGGCTTCATTTCTGCTGGAGCTATGCTGGACAAAGATCTGTTCATCTTATTTAAATATGAATTTAAATAATATGAACATATCAGCCACAGCAAGCTCTGCTACTCATAGCCACTGAACCTCCACTCAGGAATGAGGTTAAAAGGAGACCTGTCTTCCCTGAAATCAAACTGCAAGTCCCAGGGTGCAGTAGAGCCTATCCCAGCTCTCCTTTATCCTGGTCCTTTACAGAAACTTGACAGTCCTTTAGAAAAGCAGTTTGTGTTTTTAGGGTAGGGATAGCATGGCGACCCAATAACAAAAAAAGATATTATGATGCCTTCCCAGAGCAACTTGTTATTTCACACTGTAAAATTTACAGCGGCACAGAATAAAGCTTTAAGCTTGCAAGCAAAAGCTTCAGAGGTTGCTGTTGCGAGAAATGCTCTTAGGAAGAGTTGAAGGTCCCTGGGCATATTCCAGGAGTAGAACTGTCCAGATCCCCATCAGTATCAGTCTCTAAGTGTCTTCCATTTCCTCATCTACTTCCTCAGAATCCAAGCCTTTACTTACACTTGTTACAGGTAAACCACAACTAACTGGGATTGCATAAGAAGTAGAACAGATTGAGATAAAAATTTCATTTTTTAAATTAAGTCCTAAAGATGGGAAAGGTGTCAGAAACTAGACAAAGCAGAGTTATAAATTCAAAGTACACACCATCACGTGAGCATGTGCATATGTGTGTACACATATGTGTATATCTTTGGGTTAGGAACAGAATACTATAAACCAGAAGTAAATAATTCAAATAAATAAATAAATTTTACTGCAAATGTGCTGCACTGGAGACCTAAGTGGCCTCATTTCCTAGACTAGGTAGTCATGAAGTTGTTTTTAAGTGTGAAGGACACAGCTGTAATCCGTAACTTTCAACCTAAATGACCGCATTGCTCCGACAACATACTGCTCCTGTTCTCAGCTGGAAGTGTGTCACATTTGTGTACCACCTTTTTAGCACCTTTTTTTTTTGGACAGCATAAAATTCAGAGGTTAGTTGGGTCACCTCTTAGTCTTCAAAAGAATGGCTTTGTCACTGCCTGTGATCCTTATGTTATTAACAGGACACAAAAGCTGAGAGGAGAGGCTGGCAGACGTGGATGAGAGGCGGGTAGGAGGTATGGAGGAGGAGAATTTGGAATCACTCCCTGTCTTTTTATGCCAGAGGGAACCAGACAGGGAAGCTGGCTGGAGGACAGGCTGTTACCAGCTCTCATGATTTTGAGGGTTGCATAATTATTTTGTTAATATAAAGACAAAACTTTGCGACTCGTGTAGTCCCAGAAGACTGATCTTTTGAAGGCTAAAAAGGGGCAGCATCTCTCAGTGTGATGGAACATGATCAAATAAATCCTACTGAGGACAAGTATCTGGGTATCTTCTTTGGGGTTTAGCATTCCATGTCCTACTTTGTCTCCCAGCAGCAAAGCTTTCCCAAGCCACTTGAGGCTTTGAGTCCCATTATGCAATGCCTATGGAGAGCTCAGCAGGGCAGAAGAGAGTACTGAACAATTTAAAGCTGAAATAAACCTAGGCAGAGGTGCAGCCAATGAGAGTAAAAACACAGGAATGCCTTGGGCTCTGGAAAAGCAAATTAAACAATAATTATTGCCTTTCTCCTTTGGATGTCATTAAAAACTCTGTGTCAGTGCAAAGGTATCCCCAGGCAAACACAAAACACAGCTGACTGTAGGAATCACACAACTTCTGGACACTCCTGGACAGCAGGGCAACACCAGTTCAGAAACCCATTTGCCACAACCAGATACAGGTTGTTCACTAAGTATAAACAGGGCTGAATGGAGAGCCACAGGGATGTGGTTCAAGCAAATATTTGGAACCTTCTCTGTGAGTGTCAAGACCTGCTGCTTTGTCTGCTGCTGTGTATGTCAATGAATGACTGTCCCCTTTGTATTTTTCACAAGCCAACTTTAAATCACAATTAATAAAGGCATCTGGTTCTGTCAGTCTTTTCATTTTACTCAGAAGAGGCAGATATGACATAGTATCGCTTTCAATAGGTGCCTGGAGAGTTGCTCAGATAAAAGAAAGGGCAGAGAAAACACTGCCTAATCACATTTCTCCTGTAATCGTAGCTCTCAGGGATCTTTTTTCAGCAATGTGTAACTGTCACATTAGCCTACAAGAAACAGACATTTTCCTTCACCATGGGCTGGTGCAGGCACCCTTGAGATAACAACAGTCACGGACATGAGTCATAAAAAACCCACATCAATTTTATGGTGGCCCGTAATATATAACATAAGATACAGCAACTATAACATAATAATACAGCTGTTTTAGAAATTTCCACCTGACCGATCTAGAAACACTCATGGCCGCTTTCATTTGTGCCCTGCGGCCAGTCCGTAGCGGCGGGACGGTGTAACCTCAGCTGAGCAGGGAAGCTGAACCGTCCGTACCGCTGGATCTCGGCATGAGCCCTGCTGCTCGCAGCCCACGCTTTCCGTAGGAACGCAGCCAGCCCTGCCAGCCGGGCCGTGCCCCGCAGGCGCTCGGAGGGCCGGGCGGGCCGTGCGCCATGGGCGGGGCGCGGTGCGGGCGGCGGGGAGGGGATGCGGCCGGGGAGGAGGCGCTGCCCGCGGCTCTCCCGTCAGCCTGGCTGCGGGACGCGGGGCTGCGGCGGAGGGGCGCCATGTGGGCGGCGGCCCCTCTCCTGCTGCTCCTGCTGCTCCTGCTGCTCCTGCTGGCGCGGCTGTGCCGGCGCGGCGCGGCGCGGCTGGAGCCGGCCGGGCGGGCCGTGCTCATCACGGGCTGTGACAGCGGCTTCGGGCACCTGCTGGCGCTGCGCCTGCACCGCCTGGGCTTCACCGTGTTCGCGGGCTGCCTGTGCCCCGGCGGGGACGGGGCGCGGCGGCTGCAGCGGGAGGCGGGCGGCGCGGGCCGGCTGCGCGTCCTGCGGCTGGACGTGACCCGCGCCCGGGACGTGCGCGCCGCCAAGGAGCTGGTGCTGAGCCACCTGCCCGAGCGAGGTGAGCCCCGGCCGCGGGCGGGGAGCGGCGCCGCCGGCGCTCGGGCTCCGGCTCGCCAGGAGGGCGGCTCGGGGAGCTGCGGCGGGGCGCTGCCTGACACGGCCGGCTGGGCTGGCACAGCCCGGCGAGGGCAGCGAGCGCCGCCACCCATGGGCTGGGTGCGCCCACCGCTGTTCGTGAGGACGGCGGGGTTTTACCAAAAATCCCCTGGGGCGTTCACGGAGCGGGGCCTGTCCGAAGGTGCCGGCAGCGTAAAGCGGGTGCGCTGCTCGGAGAGTTTCACCTTTCCACGGGGAGAGGAACTCCCCGAGTGCGGCGTCCCGGAGCCCCTCTGCGGGTACCCGAGAGCACAAACGGCAGCGGGAGCGCACAACAGCGCTGGGGTGGGACTGATGCGTTTGTGGGCATGACTTGTGAAAGAGAAATGGATACAAGAAATGCGGCGAGGGCAGCTGCCGTGCCGTACCAAAGCAGCTGCTTCTTGGAACCACTTGGGGTTTGTCAAGCTAGTCCCTGGAGAGGTTACTGCAAGGGAAACGTGTCAATTATACACCCTACAGGGAGCGTGCACCCAGGAGACTAGCTAGACTTAGCTCCAGAATAATTGCAGACAACCTAAATCCTGGGTTATCCCTCCAGCACACATGACACAGCACAGGTGATGGGGCCACAGTTACCTCCTTTCCCTCTGGGACTGCAGGGTGGGAATTAGCCAGTGTAATTCTGGGATACACTTGGTGCAGAGCAGATCTCCTCAGGCTCAGAAGTGAGATTCCCTCCAAATCACAAACACTTCCTGCTCATACAGGGAATAAAAGTGGAGAATGGGGCACGCAGAGAGATAAGGAGATGCAAGGCCTCTGCTTGCCTGGCTCATTAGCTCATTGGGAAGGGGATGGAATGAGACATGAAAGAAGAAAGAGCCTAGACATTGCTCATTAAGCACATGTATTTATGGTTGATCTTGACCTTATCTTATTAAGAGGCAGAGTCTTCCCCTCTCAGGCCTTTCCTCAACCTACAGATAAACACAAATGTCTCCCAAAAGCCCTTAAAGGCTCCCTGGGGACCAGGTCACTTGGAACTCTGGGTTTCACATAATTTATCCTGCAATTCCGACAGCTTATGCTGTCCTGCAGTGGTCGTGCTGGTGCTGCCATGCACACCCTGGAGTCCAGGCTCAGCACTGACCTGTGCTGCTAACACACTGTGTGCCTTCAGAGCAATTGCAGGCCTGTGCACACCCTGGAGTCCAGGCTCAGCACTGACCTGTGCTGCTAACACACTGTGTGTCCCTTCAGAGCAATTGCAGCCTGTGCACACCCTGGAGTGCAGGCTCAGCACTGACCTGTGCTGCTAACACACTGTGTGTGCCTTCAGAGCAATTGCAGCCTGTGCACACCCTGGAGTGCAGGCTCAGCACTGACCTGTGCTGCTAACACACTGTGTGCCTTCAGAGCAATTGCAGGCCTGTGCACAGCCTGGAGTCCAGGCTCAGCACTGACCCATGCTAACACACCGTGTGTGCCTTCAGAGCAATTGCAGGCCCCTGCAGACTCAGCACGGCTGGTGAGGGGTGCAGCAGGCACACAGAGTGTGCACAGTGCTCTTCCTGGGCCCTCACACCAGCCACACTGGGCTGGGCAAGCACTCACATTTTATGAAACATTTTTCATGGCTGGGTAGCTCTGCTGCTGCAGAATTTTGAGGGTATTCTGCAAAGGCAGCAAAGAATAAATAATTTCATAGATTCTTTATGATTACAGTATCATCCTTTCCACAGACCATGCATCTCAAACAAGTAGGGCTTTTTGGCAGATATGCTTTCTTTCAAATCACCTTAATCTGCCTTTTTCCTGGACCCAGGATAAGTAGAGTTACAAAAGACTTAAAAAAGACTAAAAGAGACTTTCTAATATTAGTAGACTATTCATTATGAAATGTACACAAAAATGTGTAGAATATCAGAATAAAATCAGAGTATCAGGAATAAAATACAGTTCTCTCTACACCTCCTATATGCTGTAACCATAACTAGCCCAAGCTCCTCATTACCTTCTCTCCCTCTGTTACACAAGAGTAGAAATCCAAAGCCAATGAGAAATAGACCAGGACTTCACAGCATGGTGATTTGCAATTCTATTAGGCTCTACAGCAAACCTCAGAATTTTTCTGATTTTCTTCTGTTTCAAATCAGAATTTCTCTTCCTTTTCTTGCCTGCTAAGAGTGGGTAACATTAGCTAGCTGGAACAGAGGGATATTAGTTTTACTCCCACTTCCTACTCAAAGGCTATTAAGTACTCTCTTACACATAATTATGATTTTGTATTCATGGAATTCACACATGGTACAATATTTTAGCCCAGATTTCCTATAGAAATAGATTATCCTTACAGTGAAGAGAATTTCAGCATAATATTCCAAGCAAAGGATGGTGACTCATGAATGGATGTAAATATAACTCAGGAATCTCATCTGGCCTGCTAGCACCCTGCACTGCTTAGTTTCCTTTAGTATTGCTCTGAGTCTATCAGGAGAGAGCCTGTCATTTTCATTTGGGCTCAGGCTTAGAGGAGAAACTCCAAAGATCAGTGATCCCAAGAATACCTGTTGGAATTCACAGAGTGTGCTAGAATTCAGGTATTATCTGAGTGTTGGCACCAACACAGAAACAACCTGATTTTCAAAACGTTTTGCAAACCTGCAGCTGGACTAACTTAAATAGGAAGAGGATTTTAAGAGTTTCTGTGAAAAAATATCAGATGTCTCTTGGGCCTAAATAAGGACTTTGGATATGTCCCTTTTGGGCACCATGTTGTGAAGCAGAAATTACTGGGGAGCTCATGTGAGAGTTACCGTTCTCCAGAAAGCTTCACTAATCTAAAGTTCAGTTTCCTAATGGGATTCTTAGATCCATGGCTGTATCTTTTAATCTTTGTTGTCAGGATCCATTTTCCCAACACAGAGATCAGTGAAAATCTCTGTGCCATCCAGTCCTGCTTTCCAGTTTATTTTTTCCCTGCCTGCTGTAGCACAGTCAACGCCTCTCTTCATGAGCTGTGTTTGGACTGAGTTCTGTTTTGACAGTCTGACACACCAAACATCACCTGCTTTTTCCAAATGTGGCTCTGCAGGGACACTGAGGAAATGCAGCATCACTCTCCTTCAGCTGTTTAATTCTTGTGCCTTGTCCTTCGGCATTTCCATCTGTATTTTTTAGGCTACCTGAGCTGCATTTGGCTAAGCAGATTTACAATATGTAATCTAAGGATTTACAATATGTTTTGAATGCACATTTATAGCATTAGTTTTTACCACAAACTTTTCAGGAAAGAAAGACCAAAGCACATTCAAGTACTCTGAATGCAGAGCTGGGCAGGTTGTTTCTCAGAAAGCAGGAAATATTCTTAGAAAACAGCATGAGGGAATAATGAACTATTTGCTACTTGGGTGGAATTTTGTGAATTAATTCAGCTATACAAAGTTGCAGGAAACATTCTGGAAAATATCAGAGCACTTCCCATTTGGGAATGCCAAAATGTTCTAAGAAACAATATGTTTTGCTTGAGGGCAAACTATGTTTTGAGCTGACCAGGTGAAAAGTGTCTTTTTGTGTTTAACTTAAAAGTTAAACACAAGTCTGTTTGAGTTTAACTCAGGCCAGTTTTTCTCCTCATGGCTTTTGATGTGGCCACTACACAGAAGGAAGTTGCCATTACTTTGTGAGCTCCCAGAAATACACAGGCTGGCCTCACCAGCAGCCCCCCAGAGGCTTTGAAGCACATGAGGCAAATAGCTGGAGAGAAAACTTAAGCCTTGCAAGCTAAATTCTGAATTTCACAGTTTGGAGAAAGTGGAAGAAAATCAATTGTCTAAAGATTAATGGCTGTATTTCTGAAGGCCTGATGAAATCAGGAGTATGTGGAGCAAGTGTTCTTGCTGTGCTGCACAGGGTGCGGTGGCAGAAGCAAAATTACTTCAATTAGAAAAGGTAAAGCTGAAAATATCGTGAAGCAGCTTTTGCAGTGATGTTGGGCTGTAGTTTGGGTTGTGTTGGAGTTAGGTTATATAAAAATAACCCTGAGTATAGAAACCTCCAGCTTTGAGCAGAAACAGATGGGGTGTGCAGTCACTCAGCCCATCTGCAGAGCAGATCATGTGCAAGTACAAAAATATTGATAATTAGCTTCTGCAGAGGGCTCTCTAAGCCACTGATCTGGAAGCATTTTATGGGGAGGTAAGTCCCATGGGGCTGGGTTCCATTTTAAGATGGAGAAATGAAGCCAGAGAATGATGGAATGACACAGAAAAAGAGGGCAGTGGCGGGGGGAAGAAGGAAGTCTAGGATGCCCAATTCCATGGCCAGTTTTTAAGCTCATTTCCTCTCCTCTGTCTGCTGACATCTGGGGCCATGGAAAAGAAGTGAGTCCAGAGGAAACTGCTGCATTACTGGGGCAGCAGTCTGTCTGTAACTAAAGTTGTAAGAGGGGTCCAGGATCGCTGGCTGACAGGCTGCTGAACAGTGATTGATTCTCTTTGGAGGATAGAGTTATCCACGTTTTGTGTGCTAAATTCCTAATTTTGAGTCTTTTGCCCTGCAAACGAGACATTCACTAAAAGAAATCAATTTCTTTCTCTGTTTAAAGACCAATTTCATTAGGTAATACAAGTAGTGTATATATATATATGTTAGAAAAGCTTACAGAGATCTGCTTTGCAAACTAATTCAAACAATTTTCTGTTTCATCTCTAACTGCTGTTCTGAATGAAATTTGATATTGGCACTTCTTGGCGGGGCTCTGGAAGGACCCATGAGAAAAGGGTATTTCAAGATACCATGAAATTATTGCAGTAGTTTTGTCAGAGAAGATCAGAAAGAAAAGGATTCAGCCCAAAGGTTTCTGCAGTGCCTCGACTAAAGTGATCATAAGTCCCCTGAGAATAACTCTGCTGCCGGAGGTACAGGAGGCTGCAGCTGGGTCAGCATCACCCCTGCCCCAAACTCATGTGTCCAGGGGAAGAGAGGCACTAAAACCTGCTCTGCCTCCCCAGAAACCCAGGCTTGGAGGTCCTGTAGGAGGCGTGACATAACAATTATTTGAACACAGTGGGATTAAAGTAATTAAAATATCATGGTACACCACATTGGCAGTAAGATGTAGTCTCCCAGATCATGTTATTCATAAATATCTTCAGACACCTGTAGAGTGAGCAATTATTAAATATCACAAAGGTGTCCCTGACCATGGGAGGGGGGGTAGAACTGGATGATCTTTAAGGGCTTTTCCAACCCAAACTATTTTATGATTCCATTTAGCCCAGATTATGGCCACAGTGGCATTCCTGCACTAAACAAAACATGCCTGCACTTTGGAGTGGAAAAGACAAAGATGTTACACAACCATACAGTTTCTCTCAAGGCTCTGAATCAGTGGTGGTGCTTTGTTATCTAACAGTGGCTGCTTTGCAGTTAAAGGTGCTTGCTGAGTCATTTCTCCTCCACAGGTTTCTGGGGCCTTGTCAACAATGCAGGAATATCAACATTTGGTGAGACAGGCTGGCTGCCTATGGAGACGTATGAAAAATTTGCAGATGTGAATCTCCTTGGGAGCATCAGGACAACCCTGGCATTTCTTCCCCTTCTAAGGAAATACAAGGGTAATGCTAATCCACTGTTATTTAGAGTTGTAGAATAATTAGCTTACTATAATCAGGGTAATGTAACATCTATAAAAGAGGCTTTAATTGTCTTTCATTGAACTGAAATGACAGCCTCCTTCTGGGTGGTCTGAAAGAGCAACTTGATCCTGAAAAGAGGCTGAAGCCATAAAGGGAAAAAAGATCCTTAAAGATTTTGTCTTTGCAGTTCACAGGAAAAAAAGTATTTATAAATAAGGATTTCTCTCAGTGTTTGACTCAAAAAAGAGGAAGAATGTTTACCATAGATCATTAAGCCCAGGCAAGCCTTTTTAAGCACTGACCATCAGAAAACACAAAGTTCCATCAACTGCCTAATTTTATTATTATTTAGGCTTTACAGTTTTATTGTTTGGCAATTAGGAGAGGAGGAATGACCCTACAGAGGTGAACTAGAGACATCCAGCTTCCAGTTTCAGCTCTGTGGAGCCTCTGTGACCTTGGGCAGGAAACTTCAAGTATGTAGAGGTGCATGGGTATCCAGTGGGATAAATGTATTTGCATGAACCTCCCTACATGTGGGCTTTATCCTTCTTTCTGAGAAGGGAATGTTTAATAGCCCTCTGCAGCATGGCAGCATGCCTTGGGTGCTTTGCATTTGTCCCCTCCCTGTCTCCATCTGTGTTTGGGGAGGAAGATGCCCTCTTCCTGTTCTGGCTGTAGGCTCTTTAAGGTGAGGATTTGTGCTCTGAGTGCAGCATCAAGCACAGGAAGGGGCAGGTTTCACCTGGAAACCCCAGGTGTCACTGCTACACAAACTGCTGGTAAGATAAAAACATCCCTTTTTTGGGACTATTCTGCTTCTTTCTGCTTGGCTGCCTTTGGTAGATGATATTCTGACAGAAGAAGAAAGAAACCTTTAAATACTGCAGGCTGGATGTGTTTTTGTAGCAGAATGTGCTATTGTGTGTACCCAGTGAGTGTGTTATGTGGCCCATTACACAGGGAGACATCTCTTTTCCCTGTCATGTCCTGCTTACTGCTGGAACTCTGTGATGCTGATCCAGCAGAGGCTTTCTCTGACCCCATGAATTGCCCAGGCTTACTTTGAAGCAAAGGGGACTAACAGTGCATGCAATATTAAGCACATGCATAAACCTTCAGAAGGTTGGGTCTGGATGGCTGCACACACACCTTGGCTCAGAGGAACATTCTGTATCTCTGCCAGGGCTGTCAGTGTTTCCTCGGTTAACTCCTGCACTCCATTCTCAAGTGCCCTCTATGTAGGAGAGGAGGCCAAGGCACTCTAGGAAGAATCCCAGGAAGAATCCTAGATTAGCTGTTGCCTTCTTTGCAGGAACAGCCAGGACAGCTGAAGCTTATGTGTTTGGGGGCAGCAAGTGACCTCTCCAAACAAAAAGCTTGACTTACGGACATTGGAGCATTCTCCTGGGGAAGCTGAGTTTAACTAATTAATTCCCTTAGGCACTTTAAAGAGAAGTTAAATGAGGTGTCCCACATCCTGGGTGTGAGCCCCATCCACTCAGCTACCGGACAAAGGAGGCAGAGGTCATCCCACCCATTGCTTACTGCCATGGATGTGCACCTATTCCAAGAAACATTTCAAAATTATTCATGCAAGTATTCATACTTGTAAAGGGAGGTGATGCCCTCCAGCCTAGGACTTAAACATTCTACCCTGAGAGGAGCAACATTTCCCCATATCTTTTCCAGCTGGCCAGGCCAGCTGATAGAGCACCTTGATCAGCAAGCTGGTAGTTAGTTTCATCTTACTGTAGATAAGATTTATTTGGGATGCTGTATAGGAAGGCAGGGAACCTAATTCAGAATGACAGATCTCACTGCATTCCCATGATACCTTTTGATATCCCCCAAGCCTATTCCATTTGGTGAGATCTGGGGCCCAGATGTTATCTGCATCTGCGGCAGCAGGAGTGCAGCTGTGTTCTCTGCATTGTCAGTGACCTCACCCCTGGTATTTGTATAGCCACCCCCAGACATTCCTTACCCCATGGCAGCACTGTGTGACAGAAGTTCACGAGGAAACAATGGAAATGAACCACAGTCCAGTGCCTCGCATGAGGAATCTCTGCTATTTAAGGCATGCCTGCACTCAGAAGGAGTTAGAAAGGAGGGAAAGCAGCACAGATCAGGGAAATAATTGTGAGGTATTGTAAACCGGCACATATTTGGCAAGTCACATTTCCTTGGTAAAGCTTATCACTGTACACTGGAATTTATATGCACAGTTACAGAACCTGGTCTCAGTGCAGAGACATTATTAGCACAGAAAAAACTTACATCAGTAACCATATAATCCACCTCAGGGAAAATCACCTCCCCTCTCCTCTGCAGTCCTTTTCTTTCTAGCACAGTCTCATTACTATTTTTCAGTCTTTAGGGCACTGCTTTGTTTCCATCTTTTCCATCCTCTCTCAGGCTCAGAAGGAACAAGCAGCACACTGGGAATGTGTTACACTTGTCTAGCCCAACATCTGTCACTAGGTGGAAGATTTTTGTGGGAAGTTTTCTGCTCAGCAGAGCTGAGTGCCCGTCTGTGCTGGGACTGCACACTGACACTGCCCAGTTGTGGCACAGTGTGCAGGAAAACAGTCTCCTGCTAAACACCACGTTCCTAGCAGCTCAAGACTGAGGCAAATCAATTCAATCCTGAAGACTGAGAGTGAAGTTTTGTTATTTGCACTGTTTTCTCTCCAGGACGTATTGTTTTCATGTCCAGCATCATTGCCTATTTTACTCTGGGAAATGGCATTTATTCTATGACCAAGGCAGCTATTGAAAAATTTTGTGATGCTTTAAGACTGGAAATGAAGAAGTTTGGTGTCCAGGTAAGTGATGTAAGGAGTTATGTGAAACAAAGAAACAAAGTAACAAAGAGAAAAGCTCAGAACTGCATTCATGGGTGCAGCTTCCTTTTGGAAAGAGGTGGCTTCTCTGTGGCTGATCTCTGTGGCTGGAAATCCCTGGGAGCAGCAGTCCTGGGGGATGTTTTGGTTCTGAGAAGCTGCTGGGTAACAGTCTGTGTGTCAGCACTGAACCTTCCACATCCTCTGCAGTGGAGAAGCTTCCTGACACAGTTCTGCCCGTGCTGCCACCAGCAGTGAGGAGCCCAGATGTTCCCTGGGTGGCTGCAAAGAGCCAGACACAGAGTGCTCTGCAGCCAGAACCTGTCACTTGCCTGAGGGGCTCTTTCTCTCCTCTTACAACACCAACTCCTTGCTTCTTGGGAGAACAGCTATGCTGCCAGAGTAGTTATGATTTTATTCTCTTAACCTAAGAGGCTCTAAGAGTGCTCTTAGTGCCCTAAGCAACTCTAATAGTCAAACCTGAAGCTTAGATCCCTAAGTAGCTTCACTGGGCTTTTTCCTTGGAGTCACTCTACTGCTGAAACAATTTTCTCAAACACTCCAAGTCTTCCCTGCCAGGTTTGCATTGGTGTACTGTTTATGCACACAGACTTACAGCATTGTTCATAAGCTTTGTGTTGGAAAATATTACAGCTATGCATCTATTAGCTACCCCGTCAGATAAATATGAGGGGCTGTAAAATACAAGTGACTTTACACATCCTAATACCACACAGCATGATGAGGATTTCTGCTGATTAGCTGAGGATAATCTCAAGTGCATGGAAGGGCTTAGTTTAACAGGTTAGCTACTCTGGTTGTTTTGGGATTTTTCCTGTTCCACCTCTGCTGCAGTCCCAGCACATAAGGGAGTGAGCCAGGCTGACAAGCATTTCTGGAGTATCTTTGAGAGGTATTTTTCTGTTTCTCACTGTATGCAAGATGCTGCCTTGGCACTTGCCTGAGAACCTGCCCTGTGCAGAGCCTACAAAACACATGGTCCCTTTTTGCTGTGCTCCCTTGCACTGCTCTGCTGTCCTGTCAGTGCTTTCAGGAGAAAGCTGCACCGAGGTGGCACGGAGCAGATGGAGCTATGGCTCTGTCCCACTGAACGCTGCCCAGGCAAGCTGACAGCCTACAGGAAACAAAGGGGGTGCCTTCCAGTAGAAAGGCTACAGAAAATGTGGGAAGGGCAAAGCCCAGGCCATCTCTCCTTCTCTCCAAGCCAGCTCCAAAAAAGGAAGTTTCCAACCCCCCTTTGTTAACAATAAACAGGAAGTTTACTGTTTGGCCGATACCAAGCACACTTCTAAACAGCTCCAGAAGCGAGGGCTCCCGAGGATGCTGTGTGACAAACCTGCTTGAGGCAGCACGAAGCTGTTCCAGCTGTGCAACCATCCCTCTGCTGGGGTTTGTCTGCATCCCTTCCTTCTCCCTGGGCACAGCACCTGCACCCCAGTCCTCCTGAGAGCAGGGAATCCATCACCATGCAGGGACTGACACAGCTGGGCTGTGCCTGAGTGAAGACATCAGGGTTTTACATCATCACAGACTTCCCAGAGCATGCCTGTCAGATCCCCAAGTCTCTGACACAGCTCAGCATGGGTTTTCCTCACCTTGTGTTGCAGTCTTTAGAAATCAGGTCAGTTAAATGCCACTGAGCTTTTAATGTTGCATATCTACAAATAGTTTGAACAAGGCTGCTGCTATCTGAGGAGCAGCATGTGTGCTGTGAGTGCTCAGCCCGCTCCAAAACCCCCTGGAATACTCAGAAGGAGCAGAACAGCAGCAATACGCAAAGAAAACGCGGAGCAGCAAAGGACTTGTGTGCTTTCCATTAATTTGTGTGCACAGATCTACAGAAATCTGCTGTGGCTTCAGTGAGAGGCAGAGCAGGACCTTTGGTGCCCCTGTTCTTTGCTGACAAGACCTAGTTTACTTTTAATTACACCTTCTTGGGGAAAACAGCACTTCTTTCCCCAGGACCTGATAATTTTCTTTGATACCTCTTTTTGTCCCAAATTGGGTCAAAAATTATCAATTAAAAGGGTCTCCACTGAGTGAAAAATCCAAAGTATTCCACTTTGGAGACATCAAAGTCACACTGAAATGCTTTGTCTCAGTATTGTCAAAACATTTATACTGTTAGGCATTGTACAGCCATCAAAGATGGTCTATTGCATTCTGTGAAAGTGTGCTGAGTAATCAAAACAAGAAATTAACATCAGAGCAAAATGAGGAAGTCAGAATAAAGCACCTCTACAATCTTAAATATTTCACAGGAATACATTTGATTTCAGTCAAGTTGCCAGGGTTAAAATTTCAATAAAGCAGCGTTTTCTGGCTGTCTGTAGAGAGCTTTTGGTCTGTGTTACTGACTAGAGTATTTAATTGAATTCACAATGACTGACTGCACCTTGGTAAGTTTTACATCTCCCTCTCAGGTCTGTATTATCCAGCCAGGAAATTATGCACGCTCTACAAAAATTCAGCCACTGCTCAGTGCTGAAGAGATCTGGAGTGAACTGAGTGAAGAGGAAAAGGCTGTTTACAGCAAGGAGTACATTCAAGAGCGGGCAAACTTTTTCAACAGCATCCTCAGTGAGGGAAGCACTAATGGCAATGAGGTGGTGGATGCCATGGTGGATGCTCTGACATCTCCTGCACCCAAGGCACGTTACATGGTGGCCAAGCTGAAGGAGAAGGCCCTGGTGTTGGTGTGTGCTTTGTTCCCGACTGCTGTGATGGATTCTGTTCTGTCTTATGCTCTGAGCAAGGTAAAACTTGCATAGCCTGCAGTGGTGCTATTCCCTGCCTCAGGTGAGGCAGTTTATCAAATGTGGAAGGAGAGCTGAACTGAATGCTCCTGTGTCAGTACAGTGACACTGATTAACCAGTACGAACTCTGGGGAGTCTCCCTAGTCTGAACTGTCACTGATTGCTACAGAAAAACATACAGGACCCTGGGTAAAATTAAATCATTTCTTTAAGTAACGTTATCTCTTCCCTGTGGAAAAAACCCCATCCACATAAGCTGCTTTAGTTATTGCCTGGAAAATTTAATACATCCTTTTTTAAAGCAGTAGCAGGTTATTGTGTTACAGACATGATGCAGACACAATGGGGTGCATCCTGCAGGGCAGCTGTACACCTGAAGTCATTACAGCAGAGAGCAAAAGCCCTTGCCTGTAGAAACCTGAGTAGCCATTCATTCAGGGGTGACAGGAAGAGGTTAATGGAAAAGTCATAGAAATGAGCATTGGACCTCAAATACTTTGAATGGAGTTAAATGGCTGTAGCAAGTTAGGAAGTCCTGAAGCTCTAAGCAACCTGGTTTAGTAAAGGTGTTCCTGCCCACAACAGGGGGGCCGGAATTTGATGATCTCTAAGGTCCTTTCCAACCCAAACCATTCTATGATTCTATGAATAATAAAGTTATAATATGAAAACATTGTCTTGGCTAACTACAGTTCAGTCCTTTTTCAGGTGTTCTGGATAAATCTAACAAAGTAGATATATCACAGACTTCAGAAAACAAGTTAGCTATTCCATTTATAAATGAGTACTGGATCCTAAATAAACTCTATCCTTTATCTAATGTCTGGATTAATCAATGTGTTGACCTGAAGTGCAGTGAGAGAGCTAAACACCAAGCAGCCATATCAGTGTGCTTGGAGCTCAGAAGGAACACTCAGGGGTTTGGCTGCTGTTGCAAGGAATAAGGTCTGAAGACAAGAATACCTACTAACAGGTGAGGGAAACATTAGTAACATTTGCTGTGAGAGTAATTGACCACAGTAGCTCCATTAACACTCTCCTACTAATTGTCATGGCAAAGATTGCTGGTTTACACATATAGCTTTAAATTTGACTTGGTTACGGTATGGCACAAAATCCAAGAACTCCAGGACAAAATAACTCAGAAGAGCTGGGGAAAGCTGTGGTGGCAGGGATAGATCCAGGGCAGCAGCACTGAGCATTAGCTTCCCCCATGCCAGGTCTCCCTTATCAAATCTAAGACTGCTGTAAGTTGACACAGTTCACTTTTTCATCTGAGGCAGAAATTGCACCCTGTCCCTGGGAAGTCTTTCCTAACATATTTAATTAATTGCTGAGAAAGTTTATGCTCTCTCCTGGTAGGTAATTTGGGCAGTGTGAATCAGAACACAGAGTGACAATTCCAGGCTCTCTCCTGGTACACTCAGCAGTGGAACAGCCACTGCACCTGACAGAGATTGTGGAACATGTTATTTCTCTTTCCAAATGCCGAACCCATCCCTGGAGCTGGCATTGGCAAGAGGACAAGCCTGGGCTCCCAACTGTTCCCCAGACTGTCAATAGCAGGATAATCAGATGATTATCATCCCTCTCCTCATTTAACCACAACTGAGCAAGGCCAAGCAAGGGAACAGGAATGAGGCTTATTCCAACTGAACCAATCAATTTCTTGTCTAGGAGTTCCCCCTGCTTGACCTCAGGGATTTCAGCAGCCCTGCATTGCTCTGGAAGCACTGCTTTCGTGCCCTTAGCTGTTCTTTGTGCAGATTGCCCTCCCTCACAGTAAGCAGCGCTGAAGCCCAGAGGTTTCTCCATCAGGCCCAGGGTACAAGTGCTGATCTCTGCCCCATTACACTGTCTCCCTTCTGCTGGCATTTCTAAAAGCTACTGTACTAAGTTGCTGAGAGCCAGCCCCATCAGATCTGCCTCACAAACACTAAATAACTTCCAACTGGAAGTTCTTTATTTGCTGGGTATGGGTGAAGCATGTGACCAGTATTTCAGTAGCCTCATGTAACATGAGAGACTCCAGAACATTTATTCCCTCACCTTGAAAACTGAGAACTTGCAGTGCATAGGATTTTAAACAGGATACAGTGACAGGGTGAGAGCTGATGGGACAAATAAGGCAGTTTGTTTTTTCAATGCCATCTATCCACCGGCCTGGAAGCTAACTGAAAACCAGCTAGAAAATTATCATCTTTATTCCTGCCCCTCAGCTTTTTAGCATTATGATCTGCATGTAAAGAACTAATAAAGAGAGTCAGAGTTTGTTACTAACAGAACAGCCCACTGAAATCATCTGGAATCCTCCCACTGAGTTCTATGTGTTCCAAGCCACAGTGTTAGACAAGTAAACATGAAAATAAGTAGCAGAAATAATTTCAGAATGCCTGGGCTGAGCAGAAAAGAGACCCCCATAGGGTGATGGAAGGGGCGCAGCATTCCCTCCTCCACAAGGGCCACAGGGTACAGAAGCTGCAGGATCAGTAACTGAAGGTTTTACTGAACAAACCTTGCTAACCAAGCCAGGGCTGAACTCTGAGGACTCCCAGAGCTGTCAGCTCTCAGTGAACTCCTGCCCTGCTCTGTGGCACTGTGGCTCCCCTGACTCTAGGGATCCCAGCGGTCCTCCTGGGGAGCACACGCTGGCAGTGCAGAGCTGCTGGACTGTGCCACCATCCCTTCTTACTGTGCCACATCCCTGGCTAAAGAGAGCCTCCCTCTTCCTCAGGAACTCTGAAATCACCTTTACCTCAAGTCAGGTTGAAGTGCAGGGGCATACAAGAAATCTGTACTTAAAGCATCCAAAACAGAAACAGTTTCAGGAAAAATTTATGTGACAAAGATAAAAGAAAAAAAACCACAAACACACCCCCTCCAAAACCCACAACCAAACCTCTATTGACATTACTCTCATACCTGAAACACCCCTCTCCCAAAACCCAGCTAGCCTGCAGCAGACCCTTTCCCAAGACTGTTTTTCTATGTAGCATTCACCTGAGCTGCATTCAACAGAGAACTTCTTGGCAAAACACTTCAGTTTTTATCACTATTTGTCTTTATAAGCCTTGCTGTCAATTTGCAATATTTTTCCCTTGAAAACAATGACACCAAAAGAGACTCAGCTTTCCTCCCAAGTCTCTTCTCCAAGGACACAGTATCAGGGACCTAACAGTTATTTCATGGATTTTCTCCTTGATGGAAAGGTCTTTTCCTAAGAGTGCATATTAATTGGTAGAAAGAGTCAGTGTTGGTTTTGACAAAGCACTTATAGAAAGAGTGAAAAAACCTAAACCAGTTTAGTAAGCTGTACATTGATCTGAGTGATACCAACAGCTTCATACAGCAGCATCAAAACCAGAAACAGCAGATCCCAGGAAATTCAGGAGGAGGAGCTGGGTGGTACCTGCCAGCACAGTCCTGAGGAGGCTGTGCTGCTGCATGAAACAAGGGCTGTCTCAAGGAGCAGACGACTTCCCTCCCTTGAGAGGGCACCGTTGGAGCAATGCCCCCACAACAGCTCCCAAGAGGACCTTCAGAATTAGCCAGATGTGTAAATTTGTGTCATTCTCCCAAGCTGGCAGGTCTGAATAAGGAGATTTTGGGTGGAATGCACCACACAGCAGATTTTTTTGCAGTAGCATCAGAATCCAGAGAGATGAATAGCAGTGATAATTACTTCCACAGTACAAAGGCTTAAGTAAAAACCAGGCAATCCTCAAGCAGCCCTTGCAGCTGAAGCCAGGCTGTCACCAGCCCAGCTGCCCCTCCTGTCATCAGGACTCCCGGGCATGCAGCCCTTGTGGTGCACAGCCTCCCTCCAGAGGTCAGCTGTGGGACAGCTGCAGCATCCTCGGCCTTTGGCAGCCACAGAGGAAACCCAGCACACCGCAGACACAGCGAGTGCAACAGAGGAGGGCAGCTGGATTGTCCCACATATTCCAGGAGGCATGGGTAGTGCTCTCAGCCTGGCACCTTCTGCTAGCACCAAACAAAACTTCACAGCGTTTGTGTTTTGAATATTTGGAAGCACCCCGTTCAGCAGTGAAACATTTTCGTGTGCAATTAGATGATTTTGGCGCTGCAAAGTGAACATGTCAGTAATGGGGACTTTACCTATCATGGGGAAGAATATATGTCGCAAGAACAATTGAGGTTAATGTTTAACAGTACATAAAACAAGGGAGAAACAGTAATAAATGTTCTTTGGAATAACCGTGATTTAGACATGATTTAGTAGCGATCTCATTGTCAGACACAGTGGGCCAAACCCCTCTGCTGCGGGCTCCGCAGATTGCATTCGTGCAGGGCACCATGGAGCCAGCGGAGCGCCTCTTGGATTGTCCCAGGAGCTCCCTCCCGGCTGTGGAGACGTCCCCGCGGGAAGGCAGGGAGGGAGGGCGCTGCTTTCAGCACCCGGGACAGAGCAGCCCCAAGGCGGCCTGACCTCGCAGCGCTCCGGAGCTGCGGGCAGCGCTGCCCCCGTGGGCGCTCGGCAGCGGCGCAGCCGGGCCCTGCCAGGGCACGGGACTCGGTGCCACCTTTGCCTCTGCGAGCTCCAGCCCGTGTCAAAGCTCGGGGCACTTCGCACCTTTCCTTCCTCAGGGCAGTCAATCACCGCTTCCTTACTGTGCTCAATTTCTACCAGCACCATCCCACTTGCATTCCGGCAGTAGCTCGCCACTCCTCCAAAACTGAGCTCTCAGCCAAAAAGAGCCCAGCAGCCTGAGGCTTCAGACCTTGGAATAGTTTCCTCTGGTGACCTTTGTTTATCTCTATACTCTGAATTTCTCTAAGAGGATTTTAGTCCTATTTATTTTGGAGACGTTGCAGTACCCTAACTCGAGAGCAACACCTCTGCTCTTGAAACCACATTGCTTTGAACCATCCAGTATGATGCTGAGCTGCTTCTTGCATCATGAATTCTCATTATCGCTCTCAAAAAGCTCATAGAAAGCTGATCACCGTGAGAAAATAAATCAAGCATAAGAATCTAAACATATACACATGCAGTTACATGCACATTCACATTTGGGGTGAAATACCAAGTACCCAGACTGGTTATAGTCTGGTTATGGTGTTTCCACAACTTCCAGAGAATAGGCATGCAGATGTTTCAGACAGAATATTCAGTTACTTCCATATTGAACTAAATTTCAAAATACATGTGCTAACTTTTCTAATGGGAATTTAATCCATGCTGCTCAACAAAGTGAAAAAGGAGAATTTACCCCAGGCCTTTGGCCAGGACATGTGTCTCCTTATTTGTGGCAACAACAACAGCAAAAATCTAACAAAGAACAGGCTGGGAAACATCACCTACTGTGCCATGTCTGCATCAACCATTTAGTGCAGCCAAGGAGAAAGAGAAGGGCCTATGTTTTGGCTATACTACGTTTTCCAAAAAGGAAAGCAATACACAAAGGCACAACAGTGCATCACTACCAGTCCAGCCAATTCACACCACAGAGTGCTAACACCAAATAGCTGCTGTACAAATGGCACTCCTTGCAGGGTAAATAATGAAACTTTATGCTAAAACAGTGTTTTCTCTTGTTGTGACTCACCACACAGTCCCATGGCTTTCGTCAAACGTCTTTCCATGCTGTTGGACATGCATCCAGCTGTGTCACCACTTTCCTGGCAGAAGAAATTAAGAAATTTCACATCAAAAACCAATTCTTTATTTTAATTTTTTTTTTCCTAATTGTAGAGGTGATTTGCAAACAATTCAGCTGTCAGGCTTGGCCAGGAACAAGACAGGCAGTGTGGCTGCAGTTATCCCATACACACATGACTACCGGGCCTGGCAGGAGCACTGAGGCTGGGCCGTGGCATTTGGGAATTTGGCACTAATGGAAATGGACAGAAAGGAGATACGGGGCTCGGGCAGTCCCAGGGTTACTGCTGCTGCCTTTGAGAATGACTTAGGCTTCACTTGACAAGCTCTGACGGTTTTTCCCCATTCACTGGCATTTTTCTCCTGTTAATACAGGTTTCTCTGCCCAGCTGACTGGGAACGATCCCATTTCCACCCAAGCTCATTTCTGTTATGGTGCTACACAGACCCTGTGGGGATGGCCGGGCAGCTGGGGGACACGCGCGCCTCGCCACTCCATTTTCTGGCAACTCCAGAAGAGTCTGGAGGCGAAACAACCGCACAGCGTTGCTTCTTCCCATGGGGGAGGAAAAGGAGGCTTGGCGAGTAAGCCAGCTACAAGGAGACAGAGCCCGGGACACCCCAGTCCTGCCCGAGCGCCCGCCTCACCCCCGGCGGGGCGCTGGTCCGTACCGAGCTGAGGGGAGCCGGTGGCGCTGAGGGGAGCCGGTGGCGCTGAGGGGAGCCGGTGGCGCTGAGGGGAGCCGGTGGCGCTGAGGGGAGCCGGTGGCGCTGAGGGGAGCCGGTGGCGCCGAGGGGGGCCGGTGGCGCTGAGGGGAGCCGGTGGCGCTGAGGGGAGCCGGTGGCGCTGAGGGGAGCCGGTGGCGCCGAGGGGGGCCGGTGGCGCTGAGGGGAGCCGGTGGCGCTGAGGGGAGCCGGTGGCGCTGAGGGGAGCCGGTGGCGCCTCGCGGCTCTCAACCGCCCGACGCCGTTGCCAAGGAGACGGCCACAACGGCAATGGCGGCCGCTGAGGCGGGCGACGGTCCCGATGCTGCCGCTGAGGCGGGCGAGGGCCCCGATGCTGCCGCTGAGGGTCCGGCGGCGGCCGCTGAGGCGGGCGAGGGTCCCGATGCTGCCGCTGAGGCGGGCGAGGGTCCCGATGCTGCCGCTGAGGGTCCGGCGGCGGCCGCTGAAGCGGGCGAGGGTCCGGCTGCGGCCGCTGAGAGTCCGGCTGCGGCCGCCGAAGGTCCGGCTGCGGCCGCCGAAGGTCCGGCTGCGGCCGCTGAGGCGGGCGAGGGTCCCGATGCTGCTGCTGAGGGTCCGGCTGCGGCCGCTGAGGGTCCGGCGGCGGCCGCCGAGGCGGGCGAGGGTCCGGCTGCGGCCGCTGAGGCGGGCGAGGGTCCGGCTGCGGCCGCTGAGGGTCCGGCGGCGGCCCCCGAGCCCTCGGCGCCGTCCTCCTCAGGTGAGTGCCCCGGGCTGCCGAGGGTCGCTGCCGCCGCCGCCGGGCATGGGGCGAGAGGGCGGCGGGGCTCGGCCGGCGGCTCCCGGCGCTGCGGAGGGCCGGTGCGCAGCGGGCGCGCTGTGAGGGCCGAGCCGCAGCCTCGCCGGACACGGGCGCGCTGCGCATCGCCCCCCGCACGGCCCGCACCTCTCGCCGCTGGCATTTACCTCCGCTTGGGCCTCCGCACGGCCAGAGCAGCGCGTCCTTGGCAGGGAACGCTGTTTGGGTCATGACCGGCTCTCCAGCACCCTCCCCTTCCAGCAGCTTCTCTCCCGTTAAAGCCAGTCTCCTCTACAGGCCGCCCGCTCCTCTGAGTCGCAGTCCAGGGAAAATAAACCAACCCCGGCTGCTCACCCTGTTCCTTGTTCCTGGGCACCTCACCCCCAACTCCACAGCCTTCCAGAAGCTTCCCTGGAGCCCAGATGGGCTCCTGGCTGAGGAGCCACCCCCAGCCCCTGTCCCGCAGGTGTTGCTCGTAAAGCTGATTGCCAGGTGTGGGCACTCAGGGCTCCAGGTGTGGGCAATCAGGGCTCCAGGTGTGGGCAGTCAGGGCTCCAGGTGTGGGCAATCAGGGCTCCAGGTGTGGGCACTCAGGGCTCCAGGTGTGGGCACTCAGGGCTCCAGGTGTGGGCAATCAGGGCTCCAGGTGTGGGCAGTCAGGGCTCCAGGAGTGGGCACTCAGGGCTGCAGGTGATGGCAGTCAGGGCTCCAGGAGTGGGCAGTCAGGGCTCCAGGAGTGGGCACTCAGGGCTCCAGGTGATGGCAGTCAGGGCTCCAGGTGATGGCACTCAGGGCTTCAGGTGATGGCACTCAGGGCTCCAGGTGATGGCACTCAGGGCTCCAGGTGATGGCAGTCAGGGCTCCAGGTGATGGCAGTCAGGGCTGCAGGTGATGGCAGTCAGGGCTCCAGGAGTGGGCACTCAGGGCTCCAGGAGTGGGCACTCAGGGCTCCAGGAGTGGGCACTCAGGGCTCCAGGTGATGGCACTCAGGGCTCCAGGAGTGGGCACTCAGGGCTCCAGGTGATGGCACTCAGGGCTCCAGGTGATGGCACTCAGGGCTCCAGGTGATGGCAGTCAGGGCTCCAGGTGATGGCAATCAGGGCTCCAGGAGTGGGCACTCAGGGCTCCAGGTGATGGCACTCAGGGCTCCGGGAGTGGGCACTCAGGGCTCCAGGTGATGGCACTCAGGGCTCCAGGAGTGGGCACTCAGGGCTCCAGGGGATGGCAATCAGGGCTCCAGGTGATGGCAATCAGGACTCCAGGAGTGGGCACTCAGGGCTCCAGGTGATGGCAATCAGGGCTCCAGGTGATGGCACTCAGGGCTCCAGGAGTGGGCACTCAGGGCTCCAGGTGATGGCACTCAGGGCTCCAGGTGATGGCACTCAGGGCTCCAGGTGATGGCACTCAGGGCTCCAGGTGATGGCAGTCAGGGCTCCAGGTGATGGCACTCAGGGCTCCACGACAGCCCAGTTTCAATGGATACTGAGGTGCCAGAAGTTGCAAGGCAAGCTGAAGACAAAAGGATGCCCATCTTTTGATCCAACCCAGCCATAACCTGGGAACTGCCTTTATGGCACTCAGGACTGGACCTGGGCTGACATCTCCACGTGATATTGAAAGCTGCTCAGTTCACACCTAAGTAACCATCACTGTGCTCAGCTGCGCCTCAGCCCAAGGCAAGGCATTATTGGAGAATTAACACAGAAAAACCACGGCATTTTAGGCTATTCATGAGACTGGAATTCAGTTTTAGGAAGATTTTGCTGCATCACTCCTATTAAACATCACTCACAGCCAAAAATCCAGTGCAATTATTCACATAAAGCTGTAAATACAGCATGGCACTGTTACCATATTGGTTCCTTTTATACTGACATATAGGGCTCATCCTTATCTCTGTGCCCAGCATGCAAAGGGATTAAATTTAGAAAGTGCTCAGCTATTTTCTCCCACTAAAGATAAAACACATGAAAATTTTGTTTACTGGTTTGTGAATAGTGATAATTAAAGGGATGTTTTCAACTGGAAATGTTGAAACTGACAAAACTTTTGCAAACTTTTAAAGCGGAGTCCCAAGTGCTTCCAGCAGCAGTCCGACAGCAGGCTTTGACTGGGAGACAGGGAATGAGATCAGTTGCCACCAGAAGTTCCCTCTCTATCAATCTACCTCCATCACAGCTTGGAAAGCTTTGTGGGAAAACAGGAATCCGACTAAAATGATTTTCTTAATGCCAGGTGTACTGAGAAAAGGATTAATCTGGATTTGAAATGAGTTCATGCTCTCCATCAGAACAATGACACAAGCTGGCAGAATGAAGGTAGCGAGTCTGTTGATGTTTGTCAACAGATAAAATTGTTGCTAAGCAAACACTACAGGCTTGGGATTTGTGGTTACAGCTTCATGAAGCCCTCCCCAGAGCATGACTGTCTCAAAGCCAAACTAACAATCCCATCTATTATAGGTGAAGTGATAAAAAAATATGAAATACACAGCATTGGTAGTATTTATGTCTAGTAAATTTACTAGTATTTACTACTGGTCAATTTACTAATTTACAGTGAAAATTGACAAGATGTTACAGTTTTCATTTTAGAAGCTTTTTTCCCTTGCTTATAACTTTATATGACCCTGGGTAGAATTTCTTATCCCACCTGTGTTTCTTTGATGCTGCTACTTTAGAAGCTTCTAATAAAACTTGATCCAGCCACTTTCAACAAATGCTGCAAAGAAATATTAACTGTAACAGTTAAAATGTTATGGTTGTTTTCATGTAAATTGTTGGTTCTTAATGCTTTGAAGCAAAGACTTTAAACTGGGTAAGGACTCAGTAGTGGCTGAATTGTGATAACAGACTTCACTTTTGCGATAAAAATAATTTCACTTCTCACGGAAATAATTTTATTGCTGCATGTGAAATATTAAAAGAATACTATGATAAGCAGCTCAAAAGCACCAGAAAAAAAATCTGATCAGAAGTAAAATGGTACTCAATTGTGCATTCCAGTGTGAGCAAAAATGAAAGTGTGCAGTAAGGGTAAGGTGTGCCACCAGTCTCATGTCCAGCATGGGGCAGAGGTTATAGGGAGCCAGAACCTCAAGGAATCTCCAAGATAATCCATGAAATAAATCCAAATCCATACGTACTGGATGTTATATCCATTTGTTCATGTTTGTTCATCAAAGGTTAGCTACTAACAGGTTTTTACCAAGTGCAGTTCTGCTCATGTTCTGTGGCATTACTAACCTATGTCCAAGGAGAATGTCACTTCAGTGTTTGCTGCTTCAGGGACAGAAAGAAAGGAAGAAAAAGCAAGTTTTCATCCTAAATAAGTTCCTGAAAAAATCCAGGTGCAAATCATGAATAAGAGTGGGAAGAAAGTTTTTTGGAAGTAAACCCAAGTTCCTTACTGCTGCAGCATGGTGGGAAGTGGAACAAAAGCATAAGAGAACATCTTGTCAGTTCCATCTAAGTAGCTTTCTTTTGCTGAATTTCAGTGGTGTAAGTACTGTAAGGGCCTTCCCTGCAGAACATTCCTGCTGCTCCTCCTCACAGCCCCTGCAGAGTTTGCATCACAACTTTTCCCTGTCCTCAGTAGCCAGAAAAAAACTTCCTGTATTGAGGATTTGCTCTGAAATTGCTTCAGGCTCTAAAAGGCAGGCTCTGTGGGGACTCCAGTGTTCACTTCTAGCAGGGCATTTCTCTGAAGTACCCTTATTTCTCAGCTCTGGGCTTTAGGACTACAGGGTTGCTATAGGTATAATTCCTGTCAGCAGGATAAAAATCTCTGTATTTATTCCCTTTCACTGGACAAAATGTCACAGGAAGAACAACATAGTTGGGATGAGAATGAACAAGCCACAGGTGACAGATTTAAGTTATTGCTACCTAAAGATTTAATTGTTTGATGTAAGAATATACTTGTTTATGATCAGAATGAAGGTTATGTAAGACATAAACAGAAAAGGATTTAAGTAAGGCCATGTTTAAATGGAGAACATCTGAGAGCAGCTGACCTATTCAGACCAGGTTTCATTGGAAAGAGAAAGTCTTTGCATTTTAGTACCCACTAAAACACTTCTGCAAGGGAGCAGCTTCTAATAACAACACCTTCACCCAGCATAGCTGGGTGCACAGCGAGGGAGCTGAGGGCCTTGTCTGGCAGGGAAAACAAGAGGCACAGTTCTCAGAAATCTGCCAACAGTTTTCCCAATCTCTGTTCCAAAACTAGGCTGGACACAGAACTTCCAAAGAAATGAAAGGCAATAGCTACAGAAACTACAACTGGCAAGTTGTACCTGTGGTACAAAAATGACCTCTCTGTCCATTCCCACATGATTCACCTTCAGTCATCTTTCTCTACTTTTCCTGCAGTTTTCCCTCAGGCTTCCTTCCCAGAATGGGAGGTCTTGCCTCACAAAGTCTGTTGGAATCGTGCATCCTTCTGATCTCTCTGCAATCTCCCCTTCTCACAGACATCCACAAAGCACCCAGCAGTAGCCAGGCAGATGCTGAGTGGTCCCATTTACAGACTACATTGCAATGAGTAAGAAACCCAAACAAACCAAACCCCAAGTGTTCTCTAACAGATGTTCCTTCCCCTTTTTGTGTTGCATGTCTTGTAAGAGTTCTGGAGGATGGGCTGACCCAAGGCTTGCTGAAGCTGCTAGGAAGCTTCCCATCCACTTAGGGAAGCTTCAGAAATGGTCCTTACAATGTCTGACCCTTCCTAACCCTCCAGCCATGAGAGCTGAGACTAGCTAAAAGAGGCTAAAAGAAAAAAAAAACCAAAAAACATCCAGAATTGAGGCAAGTGCAAAGTCCTGCACTGAATTTTTTGTCAAGAAGCTTGTGATGCATGACCTGGAAGAACCTTTTCCCAGACCAATGTGCTGCTATCTGTATTTTTTTCCTCCAAGGGTTTTGTAGCAGAGAAATCATAGCCTAGCAGGAAGTTCATGCATCAGCTACCAGAAAAAAAAAAAATGGGGAAGGTGCTCAGGCACTGATGAGGTGATGTTAGTATGAATTTTAGTATCAATTTTATGTTTCAGGAAGTGCAGAGGACATAGTGTCTTGTCTTGTGACTTTTTCCCCTATTGAAAATAACAGATGAACAGCCTCCCCTTAGGCTTCCAAGTAATTGTAGATTATAACAGTTCCTTGAATGGAGAGCAGTTACCCTACAGCTTCTTAACTTAATTTTCTCCTTGAATGAGACCTCTTCAGAACAGTTGGATGACTAGAAAGAAAAATTTTGTAAGGTGCTACTTGGGTTTATATAGTCTCTATATGTGCTGCCCACAGTAAAAGATAAATTAGTTCAAAACCTAGCGTTTTGTCCAGGTAAAGTGGATATTTTCATCTGTGAACATGGTCTGATTGCTGATTTTACTGGCAGGTGCTTATAATGTCCTCTGTGAGATTACATGTTTTCTTTTTTGTCCATGCAGAAAGTACTTCATTGAAAGAAGAAAATCGTCCCTATCCTGGGATGCTACCAGTAGATAAAAGGCTTCTAAACTTACAGATCTACAAACTTCTTCAGTGTGTTCATGAGAAAGACAAGAAGCAAATAGAAAACCTGATCCAGAAAGGATTCCCAGATCTCATTAATTACACAGAGCCCAAGGAAGGATACAGTGCCTTCCACGTGGCCGCCATGAAGAACGACATTGAAATGTGCCGCTTCCTGCTGGAACACGGAGCGCGCCCCAACGTCCACGACAACACGGGGTGCACGCCAGCCATGATGGCAGCTGAGCGGGGCTACGAGGCCATTTTGGAATTATTAGCCACAGCTAAGGCCTCCATGACTGCTGTGGATAATGAAGGGAGAGGTGAGTGAGAAGGAAGTACCATAAAGCAATCCCTTAACTGTGTGGCACACGTATTACATGTGATGTGTCCTGTCTGTGGAGAGGAGCTGTGCTTGAGGGCTATCCTTGCAGCCCAACAGAAGCTGGTGGCCATTACAGCTTTGATGAAAATGAAAATAATTCTCCCTGAAGATTCTAGGCCTTTAAATCATAAGTGTCCCCAGCAGAGAGCTGAGAGGTAACTTACAATGGAGACTCACATTCCTCCCATGGCCTGTGACATACTGAACTCTGGTTTTCTCCTCAAGTAAAGTCTCTGAAGTAGAAATCTTTTTTGCATGGCTTCACCCTCAGTGAAGGGGTCTCTGTTGCAGACTGTTCAGCTGCGAAGCTCACAGCCTCACAATCCTTCTGGTAATTTCCTTTTGCACCCTAATCCCCACTGGTTTCCTTTGCAGGTATTTTGTTTTACTGCCTTACACCTACAGTTCGCCACACCCACTGCCTGCAAATTGCCTTGGATTATGGTGCAGATGTCAACAGCTGTACCATTGCTGGGAGGTCTCTGCTTCTACAAGCCTGTGAGCGAGCTCATGAGGTTAAAGATATGTGCCTGATTTTCTTGGAGAAAGGAGCAGATCCCCATGCAAAAGACCCGGTATGAGCCTTTCTGTAACGAAGAACAGATACAAGAGCATAGAGCAGAGTACATGACCTCAAATCTTCACATTAAAATAATAAAGCAGTGAAAATTGCTTAACTAGGTGGCCATACCTCTTCCCCTCTTCTGTACCACCCTTTTTTGGAGGAGAGGGATTTAAATCTTCTTTTCAATTTTTGTAGGTTTAGAGTGCAAATATTTTCCCAAAGTTATATGTAATGGGTCAGCTGTTAGGAGCTGCAGTTCACTGTACTTCAGTGGAGCAGTGCTAATTTGTATTTGCCTTGATGTGCCCTTACATTTTCAGAAATAGTATTCATTAAAAGGTAAGTTATTTCAGTGAATATTTGCTAAAAGGTAGGGAAAATCTGATGAGCAATCAAGGCAGGAACAAGGCACGAGAAACTGTCTTCTCTTGTGTATGTCTTAATCATTTATTTATTTGTTTCTTTAATTTAACAAAGACCTGAAAGACTGAAGCTCTGTGCTGTTGATAAATCAAGAAGCTCAGGCTTTCCCTTGGAGTTATCCAAAGCAAACATCCATTATTATCTAGGAAAAGACAATATTAATGTATTCGAGTGAACTTTTCCTCACAGAACCATAGTGAAATTCCCCGGCTGCTTTGCCTTCCCCATAGCACGCCTCCAGCCATAGCTCCTTACGCTCCTGCTTTTATAATCTGAGGTGGTATTTTGAGTTGGATGTTGTAAATATGCATGGGAAGATACCCACAGAAGCCAGGATTCCTTAAGTAAGGAATTGATTTTCATGGGCATTATTCAAGGGACTCAAGCCTTCAATGTAGTTGAGTTGCTGGCATCTGAGTGCTCTCTCTTGGCAGCACTGTGAGTAGATTCTGAAGGCGTACCTGAGGTCCCTGTGAGGCTCTGAGGCCGTGGTTTGCAGGCAGTAACAGCTGGAAGGATGCTCCCAGGGTGAGTGCTCTGTGTCCCTGCAGGCCACGGGGCGCACGGCCGTGATGGAGGCGGCTCGGGAGGGCGCTGCCGACGTGGTGCTGGCTCTGCTGCAGAGGGGAGCCGACGTGAACCTCTTCGACTTCGAGAGACACAGCGCTGCACACTTCGCGGCCAAAGGAGGCTTCCTTGAGGTACTGACATCACTGCTGTGAAAGCATGGCTGCAGAGCCAAACCTGGCTGGGCTTTTTGTTGTTACGGAGGTTTGCTTTGGGTTTTTGGAGTGTGTTGTTGTTGGGGCTTCTTTGAGTCTGTTATCTCAGCTGATCAAAGCATAATGATCAGTAATCAAAAGCAGATTGTTTGTAAGCATCAAAGGGATTCCAGCAGTGATAGACAGGCCAGACAGGGGCTCACAGTGAGCTGGCGAGAAGATTGTCCTTGGTGTCTACAACTACACAAGGTTTCTGGTCCAGTTAAATAGGCATAATACTATAGAAAACATTAATGTTATATGTGCATTGACCAGCTGGACATGGGAGAGAACTTCATTATTAGAATGGCAATGTCAGATATTGCATTTATTTGTAAATCAATCTCACATCTTCACATGTTAAGAACAGACAAGATTTTTGGTGGGACTCTGTTTGTTTTTCTAGATTCTGGCGATTATTTCAGGTTATGGTGCAGACTTGAAACTGGTTGCTATGAATGGTAACACACCACTTCATTATGCTGCAGAGGGAGGATTTACAGACTGCTGCAGGTATATAGTACAAAGAGGTACATGAAAACTAAATTACTTCACAACTATTATCTGTATTCTATTTCTGTGCTAAAGGAAAGATTTCATGTGGGTATCTCTGAAGGATTTGACTCTTGGGTACCCTGTGGAAAATCAGAAGGGCCTAACAGAGTCTCTTACCTCATGTGGATGAGAAAACATTTCTCAAAGAAAGCAGCAGAAACATCAGGAGGTTGTATAACTTAGTGTTGGACAGTATTAAGTGGTTCTGGGTTTATTTGGTTTAGATATATTGTATTGAAATTTCCAATAGAAAATACAATTTTTGTTTTGATGATCACTTAAAAAATCTCTGTGCAGTCATGAGGAAAACTTCATGCCCATGGGTATTGAAACATGCCCTGAAGCAGCTGTGATCCTTTCCTGACTTGATCAGATGGTCATGGCACTTCAAGCTTTGATCCAAGAGCACCATGCAAAATCCCACATTCTGTTCTTGTGATCAAACAAGTGATCTGTTGCCAAATTGTAATGTTGGGATATAGAAATAAGTGACACCTTAATCTTAGTTTGCTTCTTAACCTTGCTTACCACTTCAAGTAAAAATGTAACGTTTCCACTGAACTTCTCTTTATGCATATTCATGGCTGGATAAATAAATAGAGCACCTGCCACTGCTAATTATATAAAATTATATAAAATTGTAGGCCTGTGGCCATGAGTTGCCTGTGTATTACAAGTTTCTTATATTATATAATTAGGATTCCACTGCACTATTAGCCATACTGTGTCCATATTTCTAGGCTGTGATCCTACATGGTCCAACTTGATAAATCTGACCCCAAGGGATGTTGCCAAGGCCGGTGGGTTCAAAGCAGCAACAGCAGTGTTGCGCAAAGCTGAAAAAGCCTTAAAGAAGAAGCCAGATAAGACCCTTGCCTGGTACCTGAAGGTGTACGACTGGTCCGTGCAGCACGAGGATGCCATCCGCAAGGAGTTTGAGATTGACGAGGAAGACGAGGGGATAGTAGCCAAAAGGGATTTCATGGCAGTCATTCAGAAGCACTGGGGCACCGTGGATCAGGAACAAATAGAAATTCTTGCTAAAAAGCATGAAGTATCTTCTGACAAGATCAGCCTGGATGATTTTTTTAAAGGCTCAAAATACCTGCAGAAAACCTTTCTGCTCTCATCCTTTGGGCCCAAAGCAAAGAAGATGAAGAAGCCGCCGAGAAGGAAAGGCAAGAAAGGCCTCCCTGTGCCAGTGTGTGTAGTCCCCAAGAGTGAACGTCCCCTCAGGGAAGATGGCCTCCCTGCCTGCATGGTGGAGGCTGTCCCCACCCTCCCCGAGGAGCAGCGGTTCAAACGCGCCCTCCACGCCGCCCACCCCGTGTTCGACGACCGTGCCTGGTACATGGAGGAGCCCAGTAAAACCCGCATGGATATCAACTACCTGGTCAGAGAAGGAGACTTTGTGTCTCTGCAGAGAGCCTTCGACCAGGGCGTGCCCGTAGACATGAAAGATAAATATTACAAAACACCTTTGATGGTTGCCTGTGCAAGCGGCAACATAGTTCTTGTGGAGTTTCTTCTGGAAAAGGGGTAAGATAATTTCAATTTAATTGCTATTTTGGGAAGGCTTTCAAAAGCATAAATGTCCAGTAATTGTTTGGATGCAAAAGGCTATGGTTTGTTTTTTGCTTACGTCACATTTAATATTAAAGTTACTTCCCTAAGATCTCAAGTCACAGGGGTAAGTTTATTATTTTTCACATTTTAGTAACATGGAAATGAAAACAACCAAGAGACAAGTTCCCCAGGACTGAAAGTTTTGGTGTCTGGGCTGTTGACATTTGCTCAGCAGCAGAGGTTCATACCCAAGTAGTAGTGCATCAAGTAGTACATCCTCAGAAGCAAACTCTCAAAACTGGAAAATGATTTTGGGGAAATCTGACTTGAAGGACTTGCCTGAAATCATTGAGGTGATCCTGGACTTTCCTGTTCCACATGCCTGGTTTATACCTTCACTTTCCTCTGCAGCTGAGGCAGGCTGAAACAGCAGGATTTACATCAGAAGCCCCTGCTACTAATTAGCCTGCTCCTCATTTTAGAAGTGCTTCAGCAGTTCTGTAGCCTGCAGACACACTTGTGAAAGATCTCAATGACACCTTAAAAATGAAAGCAATTTCAGAAAGATTCAGTCATACTTGTGTAATAACATAATCTCTTATTTTCACACTGCTGTAGTCCTACAATCCTTCACATAATTGCTTAAATGAACATTTTTCAAAGATATTTACATTAACTGGGTTCTTTCTCTACTATACATAGATAGAATTCATGTTAATATTAATATCTTAGGGAAAGGGGCTGTAGTCATTGCTCTGGTTGCTGCAAAGACTAACAGCACATGGATCTTTCCACACCCTGGTAATCCCACTGACATTCCTAGAGCATATGGAAAATTGGGTAATGTGTATATTCAGGTTTTCTGAAGATAAAGATGTAGGAGCTACCAAATTAATCCACCAGATTAATCTCTACTCCTTTTCCAAAGCCTCAGTAGACAGCACTGGAGTCACATCCTATTTAACAATAAGACCTAGAAACACAGTAACTTAGCTTGAATAAATAGTACGAGTTTAGAGATTTTTTCAATAGACAGAAATAAAAATGGAGAGGAAAGTTATCAGTAGCATTTAGGTTTGCATCTCTCAGCATCATGGGCTTGCAGTTTAGCATGGGCATTCAAATACCTTTTACAATATAACCTTTTCAGTACAGAACCACAAATCCATACTGAATACAAAACAAAACATTTATCCAGCTAAATGGTTAACATTTATTACGTTTAAAATTAAATTGGTGGTATCTACTTTCTATCTTCCTTCAAAAAGAATTAGAAGTAAATGAAATTTGGTCTGATGGGAAATTCTGTGCTTGATGGGCAGAAAATGCCAAGGAATTTTTTAAATCAGTGCTGCATTGTCCCTGTTCCCACCGACTGGTTTCTTTCTGATAGGATGAAGTTAGGAAAAAGGGTTCAGGGGCAGACAGAGTCTGAGTGCAGGCAAAGAGGTTGGGTTGAGAGAGAAAGTGAAATAACTGAAGAAGTTCATTTTAATGAGAATTAAAACAAATGAAAATTGCATACAAATAAACCATAACAGCTTAGTGCCTGAAAGATAAGAGATAGAAACGTGGTAGGTCAGGGAATTTACTGTGCTAAGATCTCATCAAAGATAGAATTCTGAAAAAGATTAAAAATTTAAACAAGGGAAGAAGAACAGAATCTGTGCTTTTATTTAGACAATCACCTGACTTGAAGAGCAAACAGCTATCCCTGGAAGCAGCTTCCTTCACAATTTTTCTTCTTTCTTCCCTCCTCCTTGTTTTTTAGGAAGACAGCAGCTTTTTGTCCACCAAGTAAGTGGGACAGTGTCCCTAACTCCCTTCAGGACCTCTAGGGCTGGTAATGCTTTTCCTCCCAGTTTCATCCAGGGGCCTCCCCTGAACCAGCCCTGGCTTTCTGCAGAGCATCCCAGGTTTAATTTGGGAGCAGAAACAGGTCCTAGCCCAGCAGCACAGTAGCTGAATGGTTTTTCAGTGCTCAGACTCCCAAGGCAGATCTTGGTGACTCGTTTGTCAAAGGGAGAAGCCAGTGCAGAGGAATGGAGCAGGCAGAGGGCAGCAACACCGAAAGGAAAGGTGAACACTTCCCTCTCGTGCAGGCGAGCTCTGCAGTGTTGCCACATGTCCTGTAGCACCTGTTCTTGGCCAGAAGGGAACTTTTTGAGATCCTGAATCTGTTTTCTGCCATTCTCGGTGAAGCTGGAGCAGTGGCAGCCTTTTACAGGACTAAGGTGTTTGAATGCCTGTGTTTTTTGTTGTACCCATGAAAAGCTCCATGTGAAGGACACTGATGGCTTAGGGGGAGACATGAGCAGCACCCAGACACACTTCCAATTACTATTCCCTGCCAAGTTCAGGGACTCAAACAGGCTGAGAATAGCAATATGAAAATAGCTATTCACACTGAATATGCCACTGCAGTGGGCAGTTCCAGCTGATTGCCCTGGGAGCTGGGGCTGTTCTGTAGGCACCCAACAGCTTCAGCTGCCACAGCTGCTCTTACCCTGTGCAGGGCTGATGTGAATGCAACAGACAACTTCCTGTGGACGCCTCTGCACCATGCCTGCTACAACGGACACCTGGACATCGCTGAGGCGCTGGTGAAGGCTGGAGCAGCCGTCAATGCCCCTTCAATAGGCGAGGCCACCCCGCTGATGAGAGCTGTTGAGGCCTGCAGGCTGGACATGGTCTATTTCTTAATCACTGCAGGTGCTGACGTCCAGGCTTTAAACAGCAATGGTAAATAGCAATGTCTCCAAAACAGGCTGTTTCTGTATTAAAAACACCTGGAACACTTGGAGACCTGTTCTGTGTTTAGGGCTGCTGTCAGGATCGGGACGAAGGAGCAGGTTCAGTTAGTTTTCTCCAGTCTGGAATAATCATTGAAAAAAGGCTTTCTTGGGCTTTGCATATCTTGAAAATGAAGTAACATGAATAATTACTCAATTCATGAGACTGTTACTTCTCACAAGATACATACAGAGTAATAAGTGGCTTTAATGAAAACATTCTATCTAGTTATTATTATTTGATGGAAAATTGGATTTCAGCTGTGGCTCAGAATATAGTCTGCCACTCATTTAAGTGATTTATTTTGAGGCACAGGCAGCCCTGGTTAAAAGACTTCCTTGCTGCTCTACATGTAGATATAACTCCTGAGAAAAAAATATTAACAGAAAACCAAATCTGAGCTGGTACTGAAGTGTTACCTCCTCATAGCAGATCCCTCCTTCAGAATTATTTCCACTGTCTCCAGAGTAATTGAAAAGTTCACATGCATCACCTTTCAAGCTCTTGCTCTAACATAGGAAACAGCATTGCTACACAATGAGACTTTCCTTGCCAAAATGTCTAGTGGTGAAACTCTGCTTGTAGAAGTGATGTGTATTCCTTATTCCTTATATCATGTGGAGCTGTGATTCACACAGCAGTTCAGTCTCACAGATACTTTACTGCCAGAGTCTCATAAGAGCCAGGACAGATTTTTTTCCTTCATTAAGCACTGAAGGTGTTCATTTCCATCAGGGGGCTTTCCCTTGCCAGCCACAGAGCAAGCAGAGGCAGAAGGAGATGGCCAGCACAAGGTCAGGAACGCAGACCATCTCCTAGTGCTAAATGCTCTCAGCTCTCAGAGATCAAAATGACAACCTGCAGGACCAGTGAATTAAGCTGCAAATGGCAGAATATTAAGAACAAAGCAAGCAATACAAGAATTCCTGCAATATTCCTGCAAAACGAGTTTCAGGGCTGGTGTCTGCCAGGTCTTATTTCTGCAAGCAGTGCTGATGACCACTGGTCCTCACACCAATGTCAGGCATGCTGCTGGCACATGGGATGGGTAATAAAACACTGGCCATATTAAATTCAGTTGATTGTCCAGCTGCAATAAACCAGTGCCAAAGTTAATTTTCATGGTTTACACAGATATTTATTTTTAAATACAGGAAGGAGTGCTCTTGATCTTGCTGAAATATTTGAAGATGCTACAATAATTGAACTGCTCAAAAATCAACTGCAAATTTTGGCAGAAGAACAAGAAAAAGAAGAAGCAAAGCCAGCAAGAGGTGGGAAGCCAAAACCACCAGAGCCACCGAAATCTGTGAAAACAGAGGTATGAGGGATGGTAACAAAGGACTGATTTGCTAAGAGCTAGCAGGGAGCTGCTTTCTTTCTATACTTTGCCACCCATTCCTCTCTAACGCTGTAACTTGGGCAGCTTTGTTAAAGTGAGTATTTTCAGATGCTCATACAGTTCTTGTGAGTATTAGAACTTGTTCATTGGTTGAAATTTGTCTTGCTAATTAGGCAAACTTCATGTCTTCCCCAGACACACATCAGAATGATGTCCTGTACCACTAATGGACACAGAAAAAGATTTCCTTTTCTTTTTCCCTCCTCCTGAAGTATATGCTCATCCAGCTCTGTTGTGGTAAACGCTGAACAACTGGTAACCATAATTTCTTAAAGGGAGAACCTCCTTTTTCACAAGATAAGAGCAATACCCTTCAAACTGGTTAAAAGGTTTTTTATTCTCCTAGTTGAACTCACTGAGACAATACCAGGCTTGCTAACTTCCTATTTTCCATTTTGTGCCATATCCTTCCTCTTCCACTATTTACCTGAGTCCTGTTTCTTGAATCCCACACTGATGTTTGCCTGTTTTATTTCTGAATGCTTTTCCTGCACCCTCTGGGAGTCTTGAGCAGCTCAGCATTGCCCTATTCCCAAGCTGACACCAGCCTCTGTGCCCACATCTGCGTTCTCCTACTGTGGATGAGACCTTCCTGGTTCACCAGTGGCACTTTTAGTCACATCCAGCATGCTATTTAGGGAGAAGTTGAAATTGTATCTGCATGGCTGGAGGTGTCCTTCAGCTGCCCTGGACAGTGCAGTAAATATGTCCCAGTAGCTAAATGTTGGCATGCCCTTGCACAAAGGTTTTGAAAGGACTTTCAGGGACAGCACAGGACTTTCAGAGGCAGGAGGAAGACAGCCTTAGGTGCCTGTTCATTCCTCACTTGGAAGGGAATGGCATCACCAGTGGTACAAGGTGACTGTCTTGGGAGTCCCAAAGAGCAGTTAATGTTTTAGTGCCCAAGGAAGAGAGGTGCCTTTTACCTTTCAAAATGGTGGCCCTGGCAATTTTTGATTTTAAATAATCAGCTTTGACAGAAACAGGTTCTGAAGAGATTAGGAAAAATACCGCCCCAGTAAACACGGTAGCAGAACATCAGAAGATGCATGCCTTGCTTGTGAACATGATGTATTGGTAAAATTGGTACCTTCTTCCCCTTCAGTCTCCAGATCAATCTCCACCACCTGAGGAAGAAGCTGTTCCTGAAAAGACAATGCGCTCCCGTAAGGACAGCTCTGCTTATTGGAAATCCTTGGCACCGAGAGAAGACAAAAATGACATCTCCTTCAGACCCAGGAGAGTACGTAGAGCAGCAAAACAGGAGAGCAGTTCCATGGTGACTTTTGATCTCTTGCTGAGATCAAAGCCCAGAACAATCCAAGCATTCATCTAGCTTAGAGATGATGTGACACAACCTGGAGAGGCTCCCACCAAACAAGAGTAAATTAAAGAGTTTGTGGATGTATAATTTATAATGACACAAATATATATATATAAGAGATATACTTGTGGAAACCAAATATTTGTTTTATATATCAAAATCTCTTATCAAAATCAAAATCTCTTATCCAATTTTTAAATTGGATTAAAGTGCAGCCACGGTAAAATAAAAATGCAATTACATTTATGACACATATTTTTAAACTCCTGCTTTTAAAAGATAGGAGTCTCTTTGCATAGCATGGGCACCAAATTCTAACTTGCCCTGTTGATTAGTTATCACATGATGACTTTTGGCAGTGACAGTTACTGAACTAGATGGATCACAGCACACTAAATATTTGCTACCTAGAGTTGGAATAGTGGAAATACAACTTTTCTGTCCAGGTCCTGTCATACGAAACAGAACAACATAATCACGGTGAAGTAATTTTTGTAACATTTTTTCCTCCTTAAAAAGGAAAAGAGTGCCACAGCTGGCTGAGCAGTTGTGTTTGGAGTTTGTTTATCATTACCCTAACTCTGATTTATGCTAGTTTCTACAATGGTCTCAGAGGACTGAGGCTACATAGCTGATGACTCTACAGCTAATTACTATTTTCCACTTTGATTATCGTGAGCCCGAGTCAGTAATTTTAAATAATTACCTTAAAATCTTCTTTCCCACATTATCTGTAATCAGAGTCCATGGCATGATACAGATTGGAATTGACAACAAGAGAATGCTCTGTTTGCACACACACAGATTGTTGACCTCTCTTCTGCTGGGAGGCCACACTGCTTCTTTTCTGTGTCTCACAGTGGAAAGGAGTGCTAGAACGTGCCTCTCTTTGGCTAACAGTATCTTCTTAGTGCCTCTGTTGCAAAAGGCCCATCCACATTAACTACACAAACCTTTCTTTTGTAGATATGGAGCCCTGATGCCACAGCAATGCAGCTTGCAGAACAGCGAGTATTGCTCAGTGAACGCGCTGCTCTTTGCGGTCACATGGCAGATTTTACAACCCTCTTCAATAGAAAATTTGAGAAATAAGTGCAGCGTCTGGAAAAAGCTACTTCAGCACATGTTTTGAGGAGACAAAAATGTAAAAGGCTACTACTTTGCAACGAAGGAATCGTGCAGTGCTCAGTAAATAAATCTCAGTTACCATAAAAGAAAATCATATCAAGTTTTTCCTCTATAGATTATGTTGCTTACACACAATCTTTTGTTGAGGGCTTAGTCTGGAAAAAGATTTATCCTCATGTGATTCCAAGTCTTGGAGCTGGCTCAGTGTACTTCATGGAATAGCCACTGTTGTGACACACACATCTTTTGCAAAGGTGTGGCTTTGTAAGGCTTTCTTCACCCCAACACAAAACTTCTTCCTGGAAGATACATTCCCCTTCTACACTAAATATGTAGATATGAAAATGGCATTCAGTAATTAGCTAAGACAGCAATGTTCTGAGTTGTCTGTAGAGGCCACAGAGAGTTCAGAATTTACAGCCAGGATTATCACAGTGCCTCATCTACTTCCTTCATGTTCTCCCATTCATTTTCCAAAGTGCGTGTGAGACCTGAAACTCTTCCGCCCCAACAGGCACATACTGTTTTCCTTCTGATTTCTTGAGAGGATAATAATCTCTGTACAATAATCTGTAATCCATTTGCCCTGTCTCCCACAGACCATTGTTATCTCTCCGATGAAGGAGGGGTCTCATAGGGGGTGCTGCTGGAGACCTGCACTGCAGGGTTCCAAGCCACTGAGATCATCAAGTCCAACCTTTGACCACTGTGTCACCCAGACCATGGCACACAGTGCCACATCCAGTCTTTCCTTAAACACCTCCAGGGATGGTGACTCCACCACCTCCCTGGGCAGCCCATTCCTCTTGTTCTGGCAACAACAGACAGAACAAGAGGACACAGTCTCAAGCTGCACCAAGGGAGATACAGGCTGGAATTAAGGAGGAAGTTTTTCACAGAAAGAATGGTCAAATACTGGAATCATCTGCCCAGGGAGGTGGTGGAGTCACCATCCCTTGATGTGTTTAAAAAAAGACTGGACATGGCATTTGGTGCCATGATGTAGTTGAGGTATTAGAACATGGGTTGGACTCGATGATCTTAAAGGTCTCTTCCAACCTAGAAATTCTGGGATTCCGTGATTCAGTGATTTCAATGTTAACCCTTTCCATGAAGAAATTCCTCCTAATGTCCAACCTGAAAATGTATCTCTTCATCCTTCAGGTAATTTTTCCTAAGCCCTTCTGATTTGCCAGAAGGTTTTATTAACAAACACTGTTCTGGGGCATCCAAAACTGACATCACATTCATTGTTCCCAATTTTTTGCTTCTAGCTTCTTTCTAAGAGATTTATCTTGCTCCATCACCTCCTGACGGACCAATTGAAGCAACTGATTCATTTCCCATTTCCTCTGAACCACTTCTGGTTCAGCAGCTCCCTGTGAGCCTTCCTGAGAGCTGCAAAGCTTTCACCAGGAATGACCCTCTGAGGGTTGTCCTGACTTCTCCAGAAAAACGTTCCAGCAGGTCTGGAGCCCCCTGATCCCCACACCAGAGCCAAGGGGCCTGTCTGTGATGCCAGTTTAACATTGTGACCCAGCTCTGCAGCCAGGTAACTGAGGGTCTTGGTAACAGATCCCTTGGCGGCAATCAGTGAAACAACACTGAGTGACCAGTGTGTGATTTTTATCTGCCAGCATAAAACTGCTGCTGGCTGCAGATGATTGTAAATGACAAAAATAGTAGAGCTTCAGTTAAGTCATAGAAGGCAGTGTGGGCAAGGAGCCCGTGAACAATCGTAAATGAAACTGCATCTCTGAAAGAAGGAGAAGCAAAGGGGCAATTTGCTGAACAGTAGCCATCAAAATAAAATCAAGCAGCAGTCAGAAATTATACTGTAAGGTGAAACTCTTTCTGGCAGAGCTCTATCATGGAGGTTACCTAGGACAGTTCACAGCCTTCACATGTCCAACGAGGTTTTTCCTGGTTCTTAGTGCAAGGTTGAGCAGCACGCTATTCCTTGTAGGATCCTCCACTACCTGTGTCAGGAAGGGATCACCAAAGCTTTCCAGGAACCTCCTGGACTGTCTGTACTTTGCTGTGTGGCCTCTCCAGCTGTCAGGGTGGTTAAAGTCCCTCCCAAGAGTGGAGAACCAGGACCTGTGTATTGAGGCTGCTTTGAGCACCCTGCATTGTGGCATCACAGCGATGATGGAATAAGGAGGCTGTGTCCTGTGCAGGACACCCACTGCAGTCCCTAAGGGATGGGGGGAGTAGGAAAACCTGCTTGGCCTGGAGGAGGCAGAGCCACCCACAGCTCCCCTCGCCATCAGACGGGCCTGGGACAGTGTGACCCAGAGCAGCCCTGCAGGCACGCAGCCCCTCAGCCAGGGGCACTACCTGAGCAGCTGACATCCCAGCTGCCCCTGGCCCAGCAGGCCAAGGACAAGGGCACAGCGCAGCATCCCGAGGCTCTGGAGTGCAGCTGGGATGCCGGCAGAAGGCTTGGCACGTCTGGAAATGCCATGGCAGGATCCCCAGACGTGGTGAGGCAGAGGCAGACAGGTCAGCATGTTCTCCCCCTCCCTGCCCACCCCGTGGGGCTGGGGACAGGGGGCAGCGGGCTCAGGTGGGGCTGTCCTCACAGGGCAGGTGGCAGCTGCCACCATCGGCTACCACGATGGCCAGCAGTACGCGGCTGAGTCGGAGCGGCTCAGGAAGGCCAGGCTGCGTGTGGAGAAGGCCATCAAGGTGAGGGCTCGGTCCCGCAGCGCCCCGAGCTGGCCCGTGCTGGCATTCGTGCCCCTGTGGCTCGGCAGAGCCCAGCCGGAGCGCCGGGAGGGCGGGCTGAGCTGCTGCCGTCCCGCAGGAGAAGAAGATCTTCACCGTGCACGGCCCCTACCCCGTCATCCGCCGGCTGCTGCGCGCCCGGGGCTGGGTGGAGAGGAAGCTGCCCCTCAATGGCAAGCAGCTGAAGCAGCAGCCTGCCGAGCAAAACAAACAGCAGCCGGACAAGGGGGCGAGCGGCGGCGGTGATGAGCAAGGCGAGGCAGTGCTGAACCCGCCTGGTGGGGCGCAGCCTTCCTCGGGCACCGCAGAGCCCCTGCAACAGCCACGTCGCACGGCACACGATAGGGAGAACGAGGGGGAAAGGGAAGATGCAGAAGAGAAGGAAGACAAGGAGCAGTGCAGTGAGGACTCTGAAGACATCCATGACCTCATGGTTAGCTAAGGGGGCTAGGGCTGAGCTCTGCCACAGCTCCCCACGTCCTCCCCTGGGACCCTCAGGGGCAGGGCTCAGCCTGGGGCGGGACGGGGACTCCCTGGCTCAGCCCAGCCCACTCCCTCCCGCAGTCCTTCCTGGTGCAGGACCAGGTGCCCAACTTCCTCTGGACCATTCGCCTGAGCAGCGTTGACCGGGAGCTGCTGCGGAGGATTGAGGTGGTGAACCGCTATCCCCGGCTGGCCGCGCTTTGCACCAAGGTGGGAGCACGGGGGCCTCGGGGAAGGGACACAAGGGGCGTCCAGAAGGAAATGACAAGCTTTTCTAAACAGGAGGGGCTGTGCCAAAGCCTGCAAAACTTGTCCTGGTTCGAGCAAGTCGACTTCAACACCTTTTTCCCCCGGTGCTACCGGCTGGGGTTCGGGGACGAGAGGGAAGCCTTCATTGGTGAGCCTGGGGCTGCTGCCCTCCTGTCACCCCTCGTGCTCCAGTCTTCCCCGTGTCCTGTGCAGGGCTGGCTAGGGATGATGCTTCCCTCTTGCAGACGATTTCTGCCTGACAGCAGCTCGCAGCCTTCTCAAACTGGCCCTGCAGAAGGTCGGGGACAGGCCAGTGGGGACAGAGCAGCCCTCAAAACCCGACGAGGTGCCAGGTGAGTGCACGGAGCTGGCTGAGCAGGGCGGAGGCGAGGGATGAAACGGGGAGTTCAGGGCTGAGCTTGGAGGCTGAGCCTCTCCTCATATCTATGGCTTGGGGTCCCTTACTCCATGCCCTGCCCTAGCTCCCACAGGAAGGCTCAGTGCTTTGGCCCCAAGGCTGGCACAGGAGTCATGAATCTCACCCCACGCTGTCCTCAGCAGGGCCGCGCTCCCCGCTGTATCCCCAGCTGCTGGAGGAGGCCCTGGAGGTCTGTGAGCAGCACCTGGGAGTTCTGGGGCACCAGGACATCGACAGGAGCACCCCGTCCCCCTGCCGGACGTGCATCGACTGGGGCCGCTTCCTGCCGGAATACTACCGTGTGGCACAGTGCGTGCTGAGCGGGACGGGCCGGGGGGACGGTGCTGGGGCCGCTGCTGACCCCATGCCTCCCCACAGTGAGGGGGCCAGGCTGGAGCTGGGCAGCGAGCAGCGGGAGCGGTGCCGGGAGCTGCTGCAGCGCCTGGAGGAGAAGCTGCCGCAGCTCGGCATAGAGGGCAGCCTCAACGTCTGGATCGTCAAGCCCAGCGCCAAATCCCGCGGCAGGGGTAAGGCTGGGGGAGGCGTGGGGCACGCACATCCCCGCGGAGGAGGGTCCCACCGTCCCTGTGTTGCCCAGGCATCGTGTGCGCGACGCGGCTGGACGAGGTGCTGGAGCTGGCGCAGAGCTGCGTGGGCACCCCGGCGGGCGTGTGCGAGTGGGTGGTGCAGAAGTACGTGGAGCGGCCGCTGACCATCTTCAACACCAAATTCGACATCCGGCAGTGGTTCGTGGTGACCGACTGGAAGCCGCTGACCGTCTGGTTCTACCGAGACTGCTACCTGCGCTTCTGCTCCCGGCCCTTCTCCCTGTGCCGCCTGGAGCCGTGAGTGCCCCCCCCGCCCCGAGCCCCGGCTGGCGCTGCCCAGCCCCGGCACCCCCTGACCCAGCCCCGCTCTCCCCGCCCCAGCGCCAGGCACCTCTGCAACGTCTCCATCCAGAAGCGGTACAAAACGTGGCAGCCGGACCCCCGCGTGCCCCCCGACAAGATCTGGTCCAACAAGCAGTTCCAGGCCCACCTGGCGTGGCTGGGGCGGGCGAACGCTTGGCAGCGGGTGACGGTGCCCGGCATGAAGGCGGCGATCCTGAACGCCCTGCGCTGCGCCCGGGACCAGGTGGGCTCCCGCAAGGGCAGCTTTGAGCTCTTCGGCGCCGACTTCCTCATCGGGGAGGACCTCCAGCCCTGGCTGCTGGAGATCAACTCCTGCCCCACCATGAGCCCCTCCTCGGCCGTGACGCGCCAGCTGTGCGCCAACGTCCAGCGGGACACGCTGCGCCTCGTGCTCGACCGCAGGGACAACCCCACCTGCTCCATCGGCGCCTTTGAGCTCCTCTACAGGGAGGTAGGCTGGGGACTGGGGACAGCCACCCCCCGGCGCCCCGAGCCCCCGCTGCCCCTTGTGTCCCCCTGCAGGCAGCCGTGTCCTCGTGTCTGACTGTGGGGCTGAGGCTGATGGTCACCGGCTCTTCCCTGAAGAAGCCCCAGTCGGCGAAGCATCGATCCCGGGACAGGCTCCCCAGCTCTGCGCCCTCGGGGAAGAGAGCCACCAAGGTTCCCTGCTCGAGGGTGGCACAGGACAAGCTGCCTCCTATGGGGCTGCAGGGCAGCCGCTGCCTGCCCAAATCTGACCCTCCGGCACTGCCGCGGCCCCCGGACTGCTCTGCTGGGAGCCAGGAGCTGCCGTGGCTCCTTCACCTCAATGGGCAGCCCGAGGAAGCGCAGCCCCTGACCAGTAGCTGTTCCTTGGATAGAGTGCCAGGACCACCAAGTCAGGGAGCCGCCGGGAGCCCCCAGCGACCCCCAGGCTACTCTGCTGGAGACCAGGAGTTGCCGTGGCTCCTTCACCTGGTGGTCGGGCAGCCCCAGGAAGCTCAACCCCAGGCAGCTTTGCAGCCGAGCACCAGCTGTCCTCTGCCCCGGGGGCCCGTGCCCCTGCCCCGGGGAGCGACCAGGAGTCCCTGGCTACCTCCGGGCGCTTCTGCCGGGAGCCAGGAGCTCCTCCACCTGGCTGGGCAAGCCGAGGATGCTGAGCCTCAGTTAGCTCACCCCCAGGAAGCTCAGCCCCCGGTCAGTAGCCGTCCCCTGCCCAGGTTGTCACCACGCCAGGAAGCGCCCAGGAGGCCCAGGCGACCCCCAGGGCGCCAGGGATTGCCCCGGCTCAGTCAGCCGGGTGGGCAGCCCCAGGCTGCTCGGCCCCGCCGAGCTCTGCCCCCCATCAGTGCCCGTCCCCCGGTGCCGCAGCCCCCGGCAGCGCCCAGCAGACCCTGGCGGCCCCCGGGCTGTGCACCGACCCCTCCCGGGCTTCCCCCCAGGCCAGCGCGCCTGCCAGCGCTGTGACAGCGCCGGGAGCCCAGCCCCTGCCGGGAGCAGGAGAACAGCAGCTCCCCAGGGGATGCGGAGGACCTGGGACACAGAGACACCCCCACGAGGTGACAGCGCCCTGCCCGTCCTGGCTGGGCTAACACAGCAGCACCCGGCGGGAACGAGAGCCCAGTGCTGTGCTGCGGTAGCCACCTTAACCTGTACGCCTGCTTCAATAGACTTTCGTGAGAAAGAGCCTGCTTGGACCTTCTGTGTGTGGGACACCTGGACACAGCTGGGGATGCTGCAGGCAGGACCTGGGGCTGCCAGGGCAGCTCCTCTGCGGGCTGCAGACACAGGAGGCAGGGAAAGCTGCCTGTGGTGGCCCCTGCCAGGCAGAGCTGTGGCAGCAGTGACATTGCTGCACCCCAGGGAACTGGTCAGGCACAGAGTGCTGGCAGGGCTGGTGCCCCCTGACGTGCCAGGGGCATGGCAGGAGGAATCCCATCCTGTGGGCGTGCCAAGAAAAGAAGTGGGTGCGTGAACCTGGCAGCAGGTGGGGATTAACAGGATGGCAAAGGGAAGTCCTCAGGGACTCCTGGGGCCTCTCAGATGTACAGGAAAGGAGGTGGGGGGGGAGTGCAGTGGGGCCCTGGGGCAGCATCAGCTCCTGCAAGTTCCTTTTGTGACAAGGTAACCCACGTTGTTACAGAATCCCAGAATGGGTCATTTTGGAAGGGACCACAGTGGGTCATCTGGTGCCACCTCCATGCTCCAGCAGGTGATCCCAGAGCACACGGCACAGGATGTGTCAGGCAGTTCTTGAGTGTCTCCAGGGAGGGACATTCCTTAGTGTCTCTGGGGATCTGTTCCAGTGTGTGGAGTGAGTTCCTCCTGACAGCTGGAACTGGCACTGCCAGGGCAGCTCCAGGGCTGGCAGAGAGCACACAGGATCTCGTGGCTCCCCAGTGCCCTGTGCCTGCTGCTGTCCCCGAGGATGGCTGGGCTGGGCAAACGTGACCAGTGCATGGTCCATCAGCTGCAGGAAAAGGCTGGTGCTTCTGGCAGAGTTCTGATGTGGAGACTGGAGCTGGGAGAGCCACGCTGCTGTTAGAGCCAGCTGCTCAGGCCTCCTCTCTGCAAGAGAGTTCTTCCTCACTGGGGAACTCCTGCTGCATTAAGGTCCAGACAGACCATTTTCTGCTGGCTGCAGTCATCAGGGCCACTGGGAGCAAGTGGAAGAGAACCTGGATGCAAGGGGAAAATCAAACCTGGCCAGCAGCAGGGGCCACCTCCTGCGTCAGGTTGGATCATGTACCCATGCTGGTGACTAACCCCTGAACAAGTTGTTTGGCAGGGCGAGTACTGAGGGGGGACCATCCTCTGTTCCCCCAGAAAATCCTTACTGGCATCATCCTCGTGCCTCCTCATCCCAGCCAGAACAGGCTGCAGACTCTCCCAGTCTTCACATCTTGCTCCCCACAAAGAAAGGAGAAGAGCTGACTTAACTGGCATTTTGCTATCTACCACTCAGTCAGGAAACCCAGTGCTCAGAAACATTTCTGCATGACTGCTCAATTCATTCAGATTCTAGTGGCCCAGGGGCAGAAGTGGAGCAAATGGAGGGGCTTGGCTGAGTCAGGATGAATCTTTCAAGACTGTCCTCAAGGGTGGCAGCGAGGATGTATTTAGAGACTCCCCTTGTACATCAGAAGTGGAGTAGGAGAGTCTCAGCAGCACAGGAAGGTTTTAGGGATGTGAGAGCAGATGTCACGAGGAGAGTCAAAGGATGAAGCTCCAGAACTTAAATGACATCAGCAGAAATAAGGGTGTTGAACACAGAGCTGGAAGTAAGTGTGAGGGAGGGAAGGAAACTGCTAATGGAGTGGTTATGGAAAAGCTGAGTGATCATTTGGTGGATGGTTTTAAGGGGGGCCAAGGGATAGTCAGAGAGAGAGAGACCTTGGTAATAGAGAGGAAAGCTTTGCTCTCCCAAGTGACAGATCCTTCTGGGAAGCTGAATCAGTTGTGTGCCAGAAAATGTACTGAGACCAAGGAAATTTGCAGGTAGGAGTTCAAACAGATTACTACTGTGACTCAGTCTCTTGAGATGGGTAACACAAGCAAAGAATAAATCAAAGGGGGAAACCAGTGCAGAAGAGTCAAGCAGACAGAGAGCAGCAACAAAAAAAGGAAAGGAAAGATGAACTCTGCACATGTACACAACCTAAGGCCAGAGGAGTTGAATGCTAGTGCTGGGTCACAGGCAGGCTGTCACCTAACCTTGGCCACACTCTGTGATTTGCCTTTGAGGTTCAGGCACTTGTGAAGCCTCCAAGGATTGTTTCAATCTAACAGAAGTACCTCGGGCTGGCTGCTCTTGCTGCCCGGGAGTGCTCCATGTCCTGCTGGGTTCCTGCACCCCTTCTTGCCTGTTCCATCCACACCTACCCAAACACAAACGTGCACAGTGAGTCCCTTCGTGCAGTTCCTTGTTCCCAAGGCTCCCCTAAGCCTCCTGGAGTTTCCCCAGCCTGCCTCTGCTATGGCTGTTCAAGGAGGAAGATGTGAGCACAGTCACCTCGTGCTAGCAAACAGGACATCGAGTCGTCACTTGATACCACAACAGCTTCAGTAAAAGGCACAAAATAACATTTATGTGATAAATATTCCTCTCACCTCTGTCCTCAGATTAATCTTACAGACGTCCTACATCAGTACATGTATTTTCCTCAATTTATCATATATTTTATTAAGTATGTATTTGTGACTGAAATACAAGAACCTGCTTTTTCCTCCCCATTTTCAACACATTTACCATTCATTTGGGTTTTTTCTGAAAGGCAACTTGCAACACAAATATTGTTCTAGTTCCAGTAATCTGTGCTCATACACTACTGGAAAACAGACAAAAATTCCACAAAGTGGAATTCCTGGGCTGCTGTAAGCACAGTGGAGCTAATAAATACATTTACAGCTTAGGACTTTTGAATGGCTCCTGAATAACCCAGCTTTACCAATTGTTTGAGACTGAATCCCAGGAAATTAAATTTAGCATTACTACTGCCACAAATGTCTTGCCATAGCTCCAAGGAACACCTTATTTATAATATCAAATCGGGGAAGACTTTCAGTGAGAGGAATTGTATTGATTTAAATGGGCTGGAGGAAGGAGCATTCCCTCATCCCTAAGTAAGGGCTTCACTTCCTGCTCCCAAAATGAACTTGACTGGGGCAAGGCTAAATCATGGTGTGTTGGCATTATAGGCCATGGAGACCTCCTGGAAGAAGGCAGGGGAAAAAAAATAAAGTGGCAGAGTATTTGCTGTGTGTGGTATTACAGAAGGATGGGGTGAATAAATCCTCTCCTACCAGCAGCAGTGCCTGTACAGCCCAGCAGCTTCTCCTGTGGCGCAGGGATTGCAGGGGAATCCAACACTCTGGAGCTGCTACAGCCTGTGACGTGCTGCTTACAGGGGAAACAGAGCCCAGGGACCCCCAAAGGCAGGGGAGCTGTAGAAACACAGACAACAGTCTATAAACAGGAATCTGCCAGTTTTGTGCAAGGCAGCTCCTAGCTGGTGACTAAGGATGCCAGAAGAAGCCTGGCACATCATAGGGAATGGCTGTTGAGCTGTGCAGCCATTACACAGGACCAACAGAAACATTCACAAGAGCCAGAAGTAGCTTCAAATTGCCTATTAATTCTGGATGCCTGTCAGCAATTGTTATCTGATGGGCCAGAGTGAGCTGGCATCTTCTAGGGAGGAAAAAAAGAAATCAAATCTAGCCATTAAAGAAATAGCTAAAGAATCATTTCACCATGACTTTCATCCCCTTTGCCTCTTAGTCCCCCTTGACAATGGCTGGTTCCTCCTGGCAGCACTCCCCTCTGGGCCTGCTGGAGCTCTTGGCCCTGTTCCTCCCCAGCACTCCCCCTGTCCCAGCCAAGGGGGTCACAGGTGCAGGGCCCCCTCCCAGCTGCCTTGAATTGCCAGCAGCTGGGGCAGCCCCTACCAGCCTGAGCATTCAGTGCTTTCTCTGTCACTGCGTGGCCCTGAAAGCTTTAAAGCTTTCCTGGCTGAACAGATTTGAATTTATTGCTAAACAAGGAATATCCACCTCTGACAGTCAAACCTGTGTGTGCTGACAGGCACCATCCCCCTTTGAAACACTGATTTGCATCTTTTTGTAAATGAGTTTGCTGGGGCCAGGCTTGTGCAGCGCTTTCAGTGTGGGAGGAAGCTTTACCTGAATGTAAAAATATTCGGTGAAAATGAATTTCAGAGATGTGTGTTGCTCTGCTTACAAAAAACAATTCTAATGTGACCCTTCAGCAGTCGCAGCAGGATCTGAAAACTGCTGAAGTATGGTCATTTAAAATAAAATTTTCATGGGGTTTGTAATCAAAACTTTTAAACTGACCATTTTCTGTCAGGCTCAAGATAGGATTATAAATTAAAAAAACAACCCCAAAAAGAAACGAACAAAAAACCAAAACCAAACCCTTTCATGCTTAATATCTCTGTTCTAACAGGACTTTTTGAGACTTAGCATCAATAGTTTTCACCAGAATGCATAACAGCAAATCTGTGGGCTTTGGGCAGTTGTGTTTCCTTCACTCTATTTGCATGCTTATCCAGTCAGGGAAGACAAACAATTGCTCGTGACAGGTCTGACCCATAGCACCAAACATTCAGCTGCAAGGCTGAATGTTAACTACTGCCTGTTTACAGGGGGTGCTGGCAGCAGTCTCAGGAGCTCGGGAGAGGCTGCATCTCTCCAAACGGTGACACGAGAGTGGGTTTGGTGCAAATCCCCTCTGAGGAGCTCTTTTTGCTCCCTGGGGAGCCTTGGGGTGCCGTTGCACATGTGCAGGGAGCAGGGTAAAGCAAGATCCTTGCCAGACCCCGAGATTTAAAATCCTGCCTGAACCTTCAGAAGAGTTTTCTGAGGTGTCATAAACCCCATTCAACCCCCCCACACCTCCCAGGTGGTTTATCTCACACTCTGCCCTGGGGCCTGGCTTGGTACCGTGTACAACACACCTGAGAGACTCTGCACAACCTCTCTTTGGTTTATCCTCAGCCACTGACATTTTCAGTCTCAAACTCAGCTGCAGCAAGAAGCTGTGGTAAAGAGGTCCTGAGTCCAGTTCAGGTAAGGAGCTCCAGACCCAACATCTGCTCGGGAATCTTGTGGTAAAGGGGCACTAGAATAACAAACAACACCTAGGCAGGTCAAGCTTCAGTACCTCTCCTCACCTCCTGCCTCTCCTTCGTGCCTTGAAGGCTGCCCATTCCCACCCTGCACCTCCCTTCCCCCTGATCAGGAGCACTGCCAAGGCCTCCTAAGAGTGTGGAAGGAGGAGAAGGAAGGATGGCACCCTGGCAAACACCATCACAGCACAGCAATGCAGAAAGACCATTCTCCTTGCTTTAGTAGTAAGAAAATGCCTTCTGATTTCAAAAGGCTTACACTACAGCAGCTGAGACATCAGTGCTGTTTCACTGGGTTCTCTGCCCAGGGTCCTGACAACATTCAAAAATTTGCCTGGAAGCAATAAACTAAGCCAAAAAAGATACAGCACAAGTGAAAGGCTCAAAGTCACATCCAAACAGGCAAGACACAGTGCCAAAGCAGTCAGCAGCCTGGTGGATATTTTAGGCTATTTAATCCTTCAAATATATGCCAAGTATCTACCTGCAAGTCCTCAGCAGGCAGCTTTGCTTCAGTGAGGGCTTCATTCCAAAGGAAGGTAGATGTTGGTGCCTTCCTTCCACTGGAGCTTCCAATGACATCAAGTTAAATAATTATTTAAAACTAATAAATGCAATACCACACAAATAATTGGATCCCTACCAGTCCTGTTTCGGGGAGGCTCCCCCATCCATAGAGCTGAGTTACTTTGTGAGGACATGACCCGTGTTTGGGGTCTGCTTCTGGGGCACGGTGGGTGGCAATGGCACAGGGGCAAAGGGGCGGTTTGCCCACATGCCGTGAATAAAAGTCACTGTCAGGGCAAAGATCCCTCCACAGGGCTTTTGCCTCGGCTGAGCAAGAGGGAGCCAGCATTTTGCACGCTCTATTTTCTTCCCAGCTCAGAGCAGGACTTGGGGCACCGCTGTCAATCTGAGCTGCTTTTCGCCTTCCTTGCGAAGATTTATCCGCTCTCCCATGGGGGCAGCTGCCAGGAGCCGGGTCCTGTGCGGAGCGCAGCCGGAGGGACAGAGCTCTGTTGGCGTTCCTTGGAGGGCAGCAGCGGTGCCGGCCGGGGGGACGCGCTCCCAGCCCCGCAGGCCGCTCCCATCGCCCACCCAGCCCCGCAGGCCGCTCCCATCGCCCACCCAGCCCCGCAGGCCGCTCCCATCGCTCACAGGAGGGGTTCTGCCCGGCTCTGGCACTGCCGCAGGGCTTTCGCTGCAGTTCTCCGCCGATCTCTGCTGCCCTCTGCTGATGCGCAGCCGAGGCAGAGAGGAGAGCCCTCCTGAGGAACCAAAGCCTCGGTCCTTTGCCGCAAAATCTCACCTTCAGCCTCATTAAAACCCCTGTGCGCAGCGCAGCTGGTTTGATTCTTCTTTGTCCCCAACACAAACCCTAAAGTCACTCGGTGAAAGATTTCTTGTCTATTAGCACCACAGGGAATTCACTGAGAAGTTAATTCATCCTTATTACCTCACGTCAGGTAAATACTGGTTTAATCAATTTACAGACTTCAGTATTAATTAAAAAAAAAAAAGTAAGATGAGGGTTAAAGACACTTGAATTTCTCTCTGAATCAGGAGCCGTTCTGAGAAACTGAGAAACTTAGCCCTGCCCCATCCACTGCTGCTTACAAGCCCACATTTAGATCAGGCATCAATTTTTCATCACCAGCTCAGGGAAGGGGCTACCACTCAGAGGGTCTTGCCCAGACCCTGTGCAGAGCTCTGGGGGAAAACCCAGGGGAGGATATTCTCTGATCCCTGCCAGATGCAATTTCCAAATAATTTAAGACAAAAGCTGCTTTCTCATGGAGATAAACGCTGTGGCAAGCGAGCAGGGATGGACCTCAGACTGCTGCATATTCCAACAGGCTTCATTTTCTCCCGAGCTCCACTGTTCCCATCGCCTGCTGCAAAACAGATTTTTAAACCACTCACAGACTTCTCTGCCTGTGCTGCTTGTGCTGAGAGCAGTTGAGAGGAGAGAAGAATCCCCATTAGGCAGGCTCCTGGCTGAAGAGGCAGCTCTGCTTCAAGCTGCTCCTCTGCTGCCTCTCAGCATCCTGCTGGACAATCTCCACGGCTCAGTGCTGCTCGCAGGGCCCAGAGGGAAATGCTTCCCTAAAGCACCTGCCAGAGAGCTGGAAACTGCCAGCAGGCTATTCCTGCACCACTTCACTCGGTCACGGTGGGGAGGCAATGCAGCCCTGTGGATAACACACCGACCCACAAAGCCAGCCCGTTTCTCTGCTGCAACTCTAGGAACAGCGTTCCCTTCCTCCGTGCTTGGATTGCTGCCTCTGCAAAGAGAGGGCATCCTTTCCCCCCTAAAGCAGCGTGAGAGCTGTTGGTAACAAGATTTATGATTATTGAGGAGTTATTTAGTACAGCTTTTAGATCCTGCTCCATTGATTTTGCCTCACAGACTCGGTGGCTCCTGCCGCCATTACCGGTGAACTCACACCGGCCCTTCGGTACCTCCTGGCCGTGGTGGTTGTGCAGGAGGATCCTGGCACCCAGAGCTGCTCAGAGAGCCACGGCCACCAGGGGATTTACAGGCCAAATTACAGCTGCGATATAACCTTGTTTCTTTCTTGTTGTATCACCCCCTTGGACAGGGTGCTTGCAACAAGCATAAACCACAGCCACCAGTGTTGTGTTTAACTTGTGTGATGCTTAAGAGGGTGAAACAGCTTTCTCCGATAAGCCCTGTGAAAAGTAAACAGTGATTGTAGATCTTAAAGTAGGTTACTCCTCATAGCTGCTTCTGTGACTTGTGGGCAGTTCAGCAGCCCTTGTGAGCTCTGCTCCCAGTGCTGCCCTGCTCTGCAGTGCCAGGGAAGTGATGGGTTACGCAGGGGAGGGTTTCTCTGAGCTGATGCCTATTTTGATCCATAATGAGTCATTTTAAACAACTGTGCTGCAGGGCAAAGGGAGGTGCCTTGTCCAGGCCATGGTGTTGGGGTGTAGGTGAGGAGCTGGGTTAATAGCAGGTAAATGCACCTTCTGCCTCCAAGGCTGTCCTAGGTTGCATTATTTGAATAGCAACAAGCAATTTTCCCCTTCAGTAAAATTTATACCGTTTGGCTCAGTGGGATTAACAACTAATAATTAAAAAAATTAAAAAGCAAGCCAATGTGGCAGAACCAGACTGCCTGATCATCCTTTGTGTGTGGATGTGTCTGAGCACACGAGGGACCAAAGGCCTGAGTCACTGAAGGGGAAGGTCTCAGGAAGCCCACGTCAACATCAAATCATTCAGCAGCACTTCTGCTTTGTTTATGCAGCTGTCATTTGGCCACAGTCACAAAACCAAGTCTCCCTTCAAGTAGCTGAGCTGCCAGTTTGTGGTTCACTATGAAACAGCACAAACTCAGGGTGAGTGCTCCCTGTGCTTTGCCTCCCTGGTCCCCCATATCTGAATTAAGCGGGGTAGGTTGGGAGACAATGATGCAGGATTTTCCATTTCCTAATCCTAGCAGAGACAGCAATCCACCCCCAAACAGATCACCCTACCCTACCATTGCTTTGAAACCCAAATCAAAGCCCAAGCAGGAGGTCAGTACTCCATTCCAGACCCAAAAGCCAGGTTTTCTTTCAAACACTTTTGTTTTAGTCCAAATCCCATTCAAAAAGCCACACTGGACAGACAGTGTCTGCAGACAGGAGACAGGAAAATGCCATGAGGGGAGTTTGTGGCCATTGGAGCCTCTCTACAGCCCCTCTGGGCCCTTTGCTGTTCAGGATGCAAATAATCATCGCTGAACTGCACCGACAGATTTGGATTTTCATTGACTTGCAGAGAATGGCCAGTCCTTAATAAGGTAATTAAAGGTCCTTTTTAATAACCCAGCGCGAGACATTTTCTGTCTCCTGGCCAGTGCCCGGTGTGACCGAAGTTCAGCTAAACACGCTGACAGCGAGCATCCATTTTCCCTGGCGTTTATTGCCCAGGTTGTAAGAGCAGTGTGCTGCTGCAGGGATGCTCCCGGGAGCTCCGTGCTGCTGGGGCTGGCTCCGTGCTCCCCGGCCGCCCGTGGTGTCCGGCGGCAGATCGCGGGCTCCCAGCCCGGCCGGAGCGCGCACAGAGCTGCCCTCGGAGCCGCTCAGCAGCGCTGCTCCTCCTGAGCGCTGCGCTCACTGATCCATCGCAGGGCTGTCGGCAGCGCACAGGGCTGCCCTCGGAGCCGCTCCAGCAGCGCTGCTCCTCCTGAGCGCTGCGCTCACTGATCCATCGCAGGGCTGTCGGCAGCGCACGCTCACTGCCCGCCGGCCGCTGGAGAGGGGCTGGGGGAGCTGGGATGCTGGAGCCGCTTGCTTTATTTAACTTCACATCTTTCTGCCTCCCTACGGCAGCAGCTTTCTGCCTGCGCCTCTCTAACGCTCTCTGTCACAGCCCCGGGCATCACAACAACTTTGATTTCTTAAAGACAGACACAAACTACATTTGTGCTGAATTATTTTTACCCATAGATATCACAGATGTGAAGATAGTACAAGGAGTGAGAGTGTTTTAACAAAACCACACCTCAGCCCCGGCATTTCAAGATGCCTATGAATAATCTGGAGATTTCAGGTCAGCCAAAAGGCTGTTAAATGGTATACATGAGCATCTCTTTCTGAATTTCTAGTATAGCCGGATGGCAAAAGCATGTTGGCCTCTCCCCTGCTGTCATCTTTGCTGGAAAGCAGTCTCAGTTTCTGCTACCTGCTGTCATCCTTCTTTTGGCTTTGCTTTATCCCTCATGCCCTCTGCCTCGTAACAACTGAAATCTGTGTGGCCTGCCTTGTTTCACCTCTTTTCTGCATCTCTCCAAGCCTGCACCTCATCCTGGCTGCCCCTTCCCAAACAGGCACCACGCTGGTTTTCTCCTCTGCTCTAAGCAGTGTTTCTGCTACATCACTTCCAGCTCCGTGTGCTTCTCCCTCTTGCATCTGCCTCCTCCTCCCCACCTTTCTTTCTTCTTTTGGCCCTCCCTTCACTAAAACAGGCAATATTCCTGCACTGAAGAAGCACTCAGCACAGTCCTTGGGCAGGGTTTTGAATTCCCATTGCTCACAGTCTCCTTCAGTTACCCATAAGGGAGCTCAGCAGATAAGTTTTCAGCTGCCAGAGAGCAAAAGTCCTCAGGAGGATTCTCTATTTCTGTCAAGAGCTTCTCCATTGCTACAACCACAAACCCAGATCGTATATCCTAATATTTTTCCATGGGAAAAGACAAGTCAGCCAGAACCTTGTGACTTTCAAAAAGCAATCACTTATTATCTCACTGTTGCAACCAGGAATGCCTCGAGGAAACTTGTACTGCTGAATGCAGCCAGGGCACCCACAAAGATTTTCTTGTTGGCAGGATTAAAATCTGCACTCGTGCTGCCAAAATGCAAAACGTCACTATGAGCCAGCTGAGAGCACACTGTAGTTCCAACCCTTTAAATAATCCAGATGTGTGATTGACTGGTGTAGCTCACTCTGTGTGTTGGGTTCAGAGCTGCAGATCAGAGCCGCGACGTGCCTGGAGCACGTGTCAACACCAACCCACACACAGTTAGCAGGGGCTGCTGGGCACACAGGAGGAAGCAGGTTTGACAATTGCCACCAGGCTGTATTTCTGAAAAGCCAAACACCACATGCAGCCTTTCCTTGGGGAGTTCAGGAGCTCTGACCCTTACGGCTCCACAAAGCACAGGGAGCAGCAAAGCCAGCCATGACTGCTGGTGTGAGGTGCTGCAGCCACTCTGAGCCACAGCTCTTCTTTCCCAGCCCTGGGTTTGACCGTGCTCTGCAGACAGGAGGGGAGCACAATGTTCCAAGGCCAAAAACATCAGCACACAGTGAAATGATCATGGCTTCCTGCTTCCAAGAAAGCTCAAGCCTCCCACCTTAGTAGGAGTGGTGGCTCCCAAAGCTCTGTGATCTGCAGGACCAGACCAGCTCCATTCAGGCTGGTTAGATTTGTCCCCTCCTGCTCTCACTTGCCAAGATCTGTCCCCACTTTGTGCCCAGCGTGAGAGGATGAGGACACTCAGCTCTGGGAGCTCAAGTCATCCCCGTGGCCAGCACAGCACAGGTGCCAGGCTGGGGTGGGTGTCAGAGTGTGGCAAACCACACTCAAGGACTTGGCAAGCCATGAGAGCACAGCAGCTTCAGCTGGGAATTGCAGCCCTCCCTTGCAGTGGGAGGATATGTGCCGTGAGCACTTTCCAGAGCCCTGGCTCTCCACTCTCCTGCACTGACACCCTCTCCAGCACGTGCAGTGAAGTGAATGCTAGCACAGGGGAAGGTGCACCTCTGCAAGCACCCCGGTATGCCCAGCTCCACCTCCCTTTGAAAGTGTGATCCCAAGGATGACAAGGATAACAGACATCTCCAAACTGCCTGCCTTAGATCAGGCTCTGTTTGCCCAGCTACATACCATGAAAAGGTACCAAGAAAATCCCTTCTGGAGATTGGCTGCAAACTGCCATATACATCATCTACATTTACATATACGTGTAAAAGCTTAATATATATGTAAACTATATTTACATACAAACATATGTTAAAGCCTTTGGTAGGGTTGAATGATCCCCACAGGCTGAGCTGTTTGAATTTCTCAGGGAAAGACTTAAGCTTAACATTCCTAGTGCAGTCTAAGATATTTATATGAAAAGAATTAATATTTTTCAGGAGTTGAAATTCTTAAGGCCTTAATCAGGTTAGAGGGGTTTAGAAGTTAGATCAATATCTCATCACATGGAATACAGAATTGGCTTTTTTCTAACTGCCTACAATAATGATTTGAAAAGGAAAGAAAATCCTACCATTTTAGCAGACTTCTCCAAGTCCACAGGAGACACAGTGTGCCACCCTTCTAGTTTCCAAAGCTCTGTGGCTTTCCAAGGCATTCCTGCAGAAAAGAGATGTATTTTATGGTAATCGTTTTAACACCTTTGACATTGTTTTGTAACTACCTTGGATCCCGATGTGCTCCACAAATCTGCAGGGAGAGGTGAGGGCTGACGAGTGTAAATTTAAGGAGCAGGAAACCTGACTCACTGCTGGCACTGCCGGGGCTCCCTGCAGGAGCGGGCAGATCCCCCCGGGTGGTGTCTGCAGCTCTCAGCCTCGCCCGGGGCCCTTCTCCCTGCAGCCATTAGCTTCAGGAGACATTTCCCGGGAGCAGGAGAGGGTGAGAAAGCTGGCAGTGCCCCTGGATGCCTCCATCACCTGCTGCAGTGCGTCCTCACCCACCTTCCATTGCCACACAAGGAAGGATGACCCAGCCTGTGGGTGCCAGGCTGACCAAAGATCAGCGTGACAATGTTCTGTGGGCAGGCCAAAACCTAAAATTTGTGCTTTGCTTTAGGCAACCAGTTCCAAATAGTAGTGACAACTAACCCTTCAAAGCAGGCAAATAGCCTTTTTCAACCACAATTAAAACCTGGGGGTATTTTTAGTTTCTGCTCCAAGCATTCTACATTTCTAAGGGTAAACTAGGAAAGGGGAGAGTATCTCTAGATACCTGGGTTTGGATAAAAAGTCCTATTCAATTTCAGAGATCCAGGTGTTGTTTAGTAACCTCTGAAAATGTGTTGCTGTCAAAAATGGAAACATTTGATGACCATTTTTAAACGACCATGAGAAACCTAGAGACGCCTTTCCTCCGGCCCTGCCCTCAGCTGGGACAGTCCCTGACTGCCTGGGACCACGAGAGCTGTGGAGCATCACCCTACAAGCAGCCCACAAGAGCCTCTGGGTCAATGCGTGTCAGTTGGAATTCTCTGCTCCCAGACCCTCATGTCGTGGTGACCTTTCTTTCCTACGCTACGAGCAGCAATCAGAGAGGCCTTTCTGGAGGGAGGAAACTGTGGTGAGTGAGGATAACATCTGCAAGGTGATGCTGCTGCTAGGATTTCTGCCCTGTGACTTCTGCCACATGCAGAGCCAGCAGAGCTCCTTGGAGACAGACTCCTCCAAAGCCATCTGCTTGTGAGGGTGGTACCTCACACACCTCGGAGGGAGCGAGCAGGAAATCCAGCACAGCTCCCCTGCCCCCCTGGCTGACAACCCAGAGCCCAGAAAGGCTAAGCCCAGCCAAGGAATTAAATATCATGCTGGAAGACCAAAGCTCTCCCTCCCCTGAAAGAGAAGGTAAATATCTCTAGCATTTACAGTACCAGAGTTATATTGGAGAAGGCTCCCCCAGAGACACTGATTCAAAGGAAAGTGTTGCTGGGGTTTTGGCTAGCACGTGGACTTAGTCCCAGCTGCAAAGCCGTGTCCTGAGGACAGGAGGGCCTGGAACAGCCAGGGTCACACAGCCCCCAGCTGCCTGGCTGAGGAGCAGCAGAACATTAGAAAGAGCTGGAGGGGAAAATAATAGAGAAGGATAAAATAAAAATATTCAAACTCCATCTTGTCATTAATATATAAAAAAAAAGTACTCAACCACCATTTTGTCCTTAACAAAACAGGACCAGGTTACAATCTGGGGGTCCACCCCTGCTCCATCAAGCCCAGCACTCTCCTGCTGCCAAATCCCTGACATAGACACCATCTACTGGAACAGCCCTGAGGCAACAGAACAGGGATTTCCTTGGGAACATCAGCTTTGCTCCAGAAACAGGGTGATGGCTGGTGTGCATTCACACTTCCTGGCTGTCAGCAAGCCAGGTCTGTCCCACAGTTTGGCCGAGCATTGGAGCTGGAAGCAGGAATAATCTGAGGCTGAAATGATGCTGCTGGTAACCGTGAGGAAAGCAACAATTTGCCCTCACTAGCTACACCCCCAGTCCTCTGCTACCCTGTTTTGCTGTTGCTCCAGGCCCTGTGATGCTTTAAACCCCTGTGGGCTACCATGGAGCTGCAGCACTGAGCAGCAGATCAGTTTTTCCCAGGGTGCTCCTGACTCAGTCTCAGGACGCAGCACCAGGCAGCAGAAGCTGCCTTGCACAGGAACCTTCTCCTCAATATGCAATTCCCGAATCTCTTCAAATAACCAAACTTCAGGAGGAAAGCGAGGAAGAAATGCCGGTGGGATTCACTTTGTTTCTGGGGAAATCCAAGGCAGCAAGGCACAACAAGACAAATCCCTCCCCATTAGCGCAGAATTCTGCTCAGCACGCAGAGCCCTTCCCACGGCACAGCTCGTGCCGGTGGCTGAGGCTGTGCAGCCTGTCCTGAGGCACAGACAGCTCCCTCTGACACAGACAGCACCCACCCTCCCAGTGCCTCAGCGGTCCCTTTCACCCTTACAGCATAGCTGAGGGTTTTCAGCTGCCTGTTTCACTGCAGGCCTCCAAAATCCTGCCTGCAGATCTCAACAGCTCCATCCTCCCCTAGGGCAGGGACTGCCCGCTGCTGCCAGCTCTGTATCTGCACTTCTGGATTTCAGCCTTGGAAGAAGCTCAGGACAGTCTGAACCAGGAGACTTCTCCCACCAAAAACTGGGAGCAGCAGCCTCAGACTCTGTTTGTGTCCCCAGCTCCCAGTGCTGGAGCAGAGACCAATCCCTTCTCCATTTGCCCTGGAATGCTGGCGGCAGGAATAGGGCTGCAGGGCTGGTGCTGAGGCAGCACGGCAGGGGGAGGCCCTCGGGGCAGTCACCAGAATGGCATCCCCACCAGCGTGGGCAGAGAAAGAAAGGGAAAATACCCATTTCCATTCTGTCGTGCAAACAAAGACTTCCTAGATTGAGAGCTTCTTGACCCATCTCACTCCTTGGACCCACTCCAGAGCTTTCAGCCTGTCTTTGAGAGCTGCAGTCCAGCTCAACCCATCTCCAATATCCCTCATCTTCGATGGCTTCTCATCGTGTCCCAGTTCACCCTACACAAGGTGGAAAGCAATGGATCCCTTGACAAACACACACCCCCACCCCCAGCTCTGCCCCTCAGCACACCTGGTCAGCAAAGGAGCCCTCTGAGTTTCCCTGTTTGGAGTGGAAGCATTTGATTTGTGTCTCATTTTGCTGCAGAATGAAGTGTAGGTTCTTTCTCATTGCCAACCACCCCCTCAGCCTTCCCCAGGGGATACTCCTGTCCCCTGAGCCTGCTCTGTGCAGTGAACCCTCAGACACCAGCAGCAGCCTGAGCATTTATCATTAATAACATGATTTCCTGGGGACTGGAGAGGGGAGGTAACCCAGACCACCAAACACTGCTCTGAAATGATGAATCAGAAAAACAGGCACTCATTAAACTTCTCAGTTCTCACTGTAACAGCCTCCTTTAAATCAAAAAACAGCTCTTAGAGACTACACCTGGCCTTCCTCTGCATCCATAAAGAGCCAAGGAGCCTACAGCCTACTGGTACAGCCCTACCAGGGCTGGATTCAGAGGAACTGAAGAGTTTATCTTGAAAGCTGCCCCTTTTAAGGTCTTCAGTTGTATTTTAGCCTGACCACCAAGACTTGCAGCAGCCTCTGCACCTGAGCTCCCTTGCCCAGACTGAACACGTGCCTTGGGCAGATGGAGGTGCTGAGGGGACAGAAGCTGCAGCAAAAGCAGCACTGCTGCACTGCTTGAAAATCATTTAACATCCAATAACTCACCAAGAGCAGCCTGGCTGCCACTAAAGCCATTCATTTCCCTTGCTCTGCCATGAGTATAACAGGGAATAGCTGCATTGGATGTTTTGTAGCTGCTCCCAGCCTGAAAGGTCAGTTTCCAAATTCCAGCCCGGAGAGCGCTTCCACTGCTGAGTAAGGAGCCCTGAAATTGGCCAGGGAGGCTTGGGACTGCAATGGAAACAATGGCACTGCCTCCACTCAGGGAGCAGGGCCAGGGCTCAGAAACACCTTCCATGAGAAGGCTGGAAATCAGTCATCATTTTAACAGAGCTGGAGACAGAGCGTTCACTTACAGGTAGTAATGAAGGAAAGTACCTACACTTGTGGGAAGTTCTTGGCAGAAAAGCTGTAAAGAGCTCAGCAATGTGAAAAACTCACTGGAGAGAAAGAAACTCCGCCTGGCTCAGGCACAATCTGCATTCCTGGGCCTGCTGCTCCTCACTCAGCTGATATAAAGGATGTCCATGGACAATGAGGTCAGATCCCTTGTGGCCACACCAGAGCTCAGACTTACAACCCAGCAAAGCTAAAGTACAAAAGAGGAGAAGGCCACAGCTGCTCGAGTGTTTTCACAAATATCATTAACTTGGTTCAGCTTCTGACCAAAGCTATCAATACATGTGACCAGTAACATTTGTTTTTTCTCCTCCATGTGGAGCAGCAAAAATTCATCTCCAGGCATTTCCAGCACATGAAGAAACTGGAGGGGCTGAAGACTGAATGGCTGCTGCTAATTTATTACACTCAAGTGAGCAGCATCCCAATGTGCCGTTGCATTTGCAGGCGGGTGGAAGAAAAGGAAAATAGAGGGGCTGATGAACATTATCAGACATTTCCTCACTGGCACTGCCAGGCATTCTGACCCATGCAAACCCCCCTCAGCGCACAGATGTGTGACCCACAGTGTTGTGGGGTGCTGGCACCTCCCTGCCTCTGGGGAGACATTGGGAAAGATCACATTTCCTTTTCCTGACTTAACAGGTTCCTTGTATTTCTTTGCAGCTGCAACAGCAGCAGCCTTCAGCAGCAGCACAGCAGCCTCCGGGCCCAGTCCAAATCTATGATTTCCTTCAGAATTTTCCATGGCAATGCTTCCTGCTGTCAGTTTGTGTCTGCATCCCCACCGTGATGCGCTGGGCAGGAGAGAAGGGCTGGGGCAATGTTTCCAGCCGCCCTTGGCTTCCCAAGGAGCTCTGAGACTGCTTATTTCAGGGCTGCTTCAATGTTTCTCTCCTGTCTGAGAGTCTCAGTACGTGATGCTCTACTTTGGGTAATTAATTTTTAAAGAAGCTGTGTATATTAATGCAAATTCTATTAGCGATGCCTCTTGGCGGCCCGGGTATTAAATACAGTGCCAGTAGCATGACAACACTTGACAGTCTCCACAGTGGTAAATCACATATATTATTATTTTATGCCACTTTTAATGCTTTTAAGACACATCCTTAAAATAAACTGGAATTGTTAGTATGCTTACACTAAAGCACAAAAATATTCCTTCTTAATTTAGCCAAGCGTATGTTCCTATTAGAGCTGGAGATGCCAGATTAAGGCTGGCACACACCATGTGTGGTGTGAAGTGCTGGAGCTGTGCTGCCTTCAGAGGCATTGCAGGGGCTGATACCAACAGAGGCTCTGACTCGCTGTTCCTTTGGAGCCATCACTTGATATTCCACACTGGATGATTAGCATCAAGGGACAGCCACAGCATCTGACAGCAAGCCCAACCACTCTGCAAAACTGTTTGGTGATGGAAATTCATAAATCTCTGCTTGTGTGCTGGCCACTAGAGAGGGACAGAGGAAGATGCTTTGCAAGTGCAAATCCCTGCTTGGAAGAGTTTATAATGCAGAATTCAGTGGCAGCACTGTGTTGGATTCAGCCTTTCCATGAGGAAGGAGAAAAATCTGCTGACAGGTTATATTCCACAGCAGATAAATTGTGCTGACTGCTCACAAGTGAGCAGGAGTTGGACACAGGAAGGGCACTGTGCAGGATCCAAGCAAAGCTGGATCTTGCACAGGAGAAGGCATGATGGAGAGAAGGGAAAACTAAACAGGGCCACCATGTAAGGGCCTGACAGTTCACTGCTCTACTGGTCCATAAAGCAAAGTAAAGCTAATCTAAAGGTCTCAGCCCTGTGTGGCTCTTAAATGCAATGCCACAAAACAGGACAGATGGATTTCTAGTGCTCTCTTTTTTTCCCCTTAAAGCAGCACACAGAAGACATGAAGCAGTTCGGCTCTCAGAAGCTGGGATGTAGCAGAAGCTGCACAAATAACCTGAACTCAACATTGTAACAGAGCCTGGAGCTGACCAGTTGCGCTCTGATCTTGGTCACAGCTTCACTTCACAGTGCAGGAGGGGCAATGTGGCAGGAGCTGATGTTCTGCTCCAGCAAACACTGTTTTCCATCTCCTCCCTCTGGCTCCATAACCTCAGCATCCTTCAGCTGGAAGGGACACTGAATGTGCTGCTAAGGTCAGGCTGCTCTCTGCCCCCAGGCATTCAGCTGTGCTCAGCTGAGTTCACCTGGCTAGCTGCACACAAGGGAGAAGGTGCTGGCTGACAAACTAGCCCAAAGGCACCAAGTGCCCTCCTGCAATGACTTGTGACTGGATAGCATCAGCCTTGTCAGGAGCCAGCAAGGCAAAATAGGGCAGGTTGGTTTTGTGGCCAAGCCCTGCTACAGATGGGACCCTGTGGAGATGTGGCTGCCTGCAGACACCTTGGGCTCTGCACGTGGTGTTTGTCTTCCCAAGCCAGGTGTGCCCAGGAGCACCATGCAGCAGGCAGTGCATGCCCACTGTGCCCCTGGGGGCTGACCTTGCAGCAGGGAGGCTGCTGGCAAGGGCCACTTCTGTCCATCCTCACCTGCACGTTCTCCAGCCCCTTCCTCAGGAGAAAGAGAGCAAAACACACGCTTTGATACGCAATGAGGCAGCAGCACCAATTCCCTTCTTCACTGATGGCTCCCAGGAGATGAGCACCAAGGGGCCTTGTCACTGTCTGGTGGAAAACATCATTGAAAAATCCCAGTATCCCTTAAAGTCTGCCAATACCTCCTCTTGTGTGGGCCATGGAAGAGGCACTGAGCATCTCTTGGAGTAAACCTAACCCAGCACCACCAGTGCTCTGGCTGGGAGAGGCCCCTGGCCTCAGGCAGCTGCCTGTGCTCCCCTCCAAGAAGAGTATTTTCAGACTCTTATTTCCATCAGCTATGGGCTCAAAGCAGTGGGAGGTAGTGGTCACTGAGGAAAGGGTGAGGAGGGTGCAAGTGAGCCATCCATCACTTAGGCCCTGTGAGGGTTCTCCCAGTTTCTTCAAGCCTCAGGTCCCAGTTCTGTAAGTACAGGTATTTTGTTCAAGGATCAAAGTCTTGTTCAGCCCCACACAGCTTCCTCACATCCTTCCTCAGCCCTGTCTTCGTTCCTCCAGAAACAGGCAGGAGGGAGCAGGGAAAAAGCACTGGCACGGCTCTGCCCTGGACTGCCATATGCTGCTCTGGATTGCCTCTTGTCCTCTGAACAAGCAGTGCCTGCCCCCTCCCCTCTCTCACAAGCAGATGAAAATACCCATCTTCTCCTCAGCTCTCAGTTTGGAAACCCAGCCCCATGGCCCTTCCCTCACCCCGCTGGCTCAGACCACATTTCTCTTCCCCACTCACTGAGATTTGGTGACGAGAGACTTTGCAAAACATCCTCTTCCAGAGCACACGGCACATATGAGAGATCAGTGGCAATCATCCCATCCAGAATGTCAGAATCTAAAGAGAGATTCAATCCTATGATATTTGAAGGCTTCACAAGAACACATTTCCTTTTTTTAATTCAACTTTGGGGTTTCCTGTAACAGAAATAGCGATCTTCAAATTATCCTTTCCTGTTGGAAGGAAAGTTTTGCTGTACAAAACATACAGCAATGCCTCAAAGCAGTTCTTACCTCCTAGGAACAAAAGGTCACCGCAAGAAAAAGTGCAGGAAGCAGAACTTGCACATTGCAAAGATCAAATGTAGGTCAACCCCGGCCTGCTTTGAACTTTTTTTCTCTGCAGTGAACAAAGAGGTTAATTCCACCCCAGGCCAGACCACTCTGGGAGGGAGAGTGTCTCTCCTCCACCTCTTGGCGCCTCCCTAGGCTGCAGCTCAAGGCAGCCCCAAGAAGCAGCAGTCAGCAGTGGAACAGGAGTGTTTATAAGATCTGAGGGCGTCTTGCTGGATTTTTATGGGATGCAGGGTAGGTTTATTCTCAGTAAGAGTAGGGCCATTCTCACACGTTCACTGGAGCTAACTGGGACATCAGACCTCTGGCTATAACTCACACACTTGGTGCAGGCATCAATTCCCCCGGCCAAGCCAGCTGTAAGCTCAGTGCACTGAACTGGCCCTCTGCAGCCTTTGCCCCCTCCCTGCAATGGAACAAGCTTTTGACACTGCAGCAAGAGCCCCCAGGGAGCCACTGGAGGCAACTCCTGCACCTCCTTACAGAGAGAGATAAGGCTTTAGCAGCTGCAGTCAGAAGCACTTGCCAAGAGCCCATCCACAAACCCCATGCAGCAGGGGAAAGCTTCCACCAGCATCCAAGTCAGCCAGTGTCAATTCTGATTTGCTAAAAAGCAGGTGAACCTTGAAGCCTCAGAAGTGGTGTGTGGGGAGAGTAGTCAAGAGGTCTGAGCTAATCCTCCACTCTCTGAAACCGTCTTGTACAAAGAGCACAGTAAACCACAGCTCCAATGGTGAAGGGGCAATTTGCCATCTAACAAAAGGCAGGGGGCAAAAAAAGACCCCTGTGAAATACTGGAGTGGGAGAGTAAGAACATAAGAATTCAACAAACTCAGCTTAAAATCCAAAGAGAGTTACAGGAAAATCTCCAGAAATGAAAGCAATGGAAAAAGCAGCTTTCCAGGGGGCCAGGTGTGACTCCACGGCAGGAGATCCATGAATTTCTGAGAGGGAAAGGATTTTGCCTTGGCAGGACAGATGTAAGGACAAGAGCAGTCCAGCTCTTTGTGATCTCTGTCCCTGCCATTGGTCCCACCCTGCAGGTGTCCAACACCCTCTCTGCAGTGAACCTTGGTGCCACTCACTCAGGGGGATGAGCCTGTTCCTGCCACACCACAGCTGGGAAAGCCCCCACACCCCCTGCTCATCACCAGAGATGGAAAAAGGGACAGAGGGAGGAGGCAGCTTCCTCCTCAGATCAAACCCTGTGCCAAGGCAGAATTCCCCGTGTGCGGTGATCCCATTTAGAGCACAACTGGCAGAAACCAGAGTCCCGTTAGCGTCTCACCAAGCTGCAGCTCAAGGTGCCATGCCCTGACCCTTGGTGCGCTCCAGAGGGCTGTGCTGGCCCCAGCCTGGCCTCTCCCTGCTGCCCTTGCAGCCCCTGGGGCACACGGCCAAAGGCAGTGGCTGCACAGCATCCACCGTGCCAATGGACAGGGAATCCCACTGCCACTGACCCCTCCTGCAGCTGCTTTGCCTTTATTGCACCAGGGAAAACAAGGAAACTTTCCTCTTTGTGCCACTGCCCTGCTGCTCAAACCTCCCTGAGCCTTCCTGGGTGTCTGGCAGCAGGCAAGGAAATTGCTCTTGAAGTGCAGCTTGCAGACTGCTGCACAGAAATCGTTTATTTGCCTACAGTGCCAGGGATGCAGCATTAGGGATGCTCTCAAGTCACTCCAAGCATAGTGTGACTACAACACAAGCCACTGGAGCAGAAAGCCTGCAAGGGGGAGGGGAGGCCAAGGAAAAGAAAAATATTTTCTCAGGCTGTCTTGAATGCTCTTTGCTTTTTTCTTTTTTTTTTCTTTCCTAATGTGACACAGAAAGCTGCTTGGGAGACCAGAGAAACAAACAATTCCTACATGGCCCACTTTAATGAAGTATTGATTAAGGCAAAATTAAAACTGCATTTGTAAAGCCCAAATAATAAATGTTGCCTTGCATTTGTAGCACAAACCTCCAGCTCAAAGATCTTTCATGAATGTCTTAGTCACTTGCAAAATGGCTTTTGAGGAAGGTTCTAGGTGCTATGTGAAGCCCCAGATCATCACGAATTAGGGCTGCCTACATGGTAAAATTATGCTCATCAACTGAGTCAGCACTGGAACAAGTTTAGCAATAACAACACTTGATAGACAATAACAAGACAAATTTAAGGTACTGCAGAAAGTTTATTGCAACGTAGATGTTCTGTGCAATGGCTGTCACTAGAAAAATTACTACAGTGTGTTGCTAATAGCTAATTTTCAAAAATGTTTTGCAGCAACTTTGAGCATTCAAATGAAAAGTGGGTGTTGTGAAAGTGGAAGCATTTTAAGCCAAATTTTGCTCTTAGATGTGCTATTATTGCAGCTACTAATGAGATTTTATCTTATAGCCAAGAATGAGAGAGCAGAAACATGCAATTATTTGTTTGGTGAGGTTTTTTTAAACTGAAATAATGTTGATTCAGAGTTTGATGAAGGAGTCTAGTCATATAAAGGGTTTTAGAATTCTTAACTTTTTTTTTTTACACCTGTATCTTTGCAGCAGGCAGGCTTCCACACAGTAAAACTGAGGTGAAATTGAGCAGTACCTCTTTCCCTAAGTGACCCACTGCATCACTCCCTCCCCCAGCTGCCATTCAGCTCCTTTCTCCAGAGCTGCTCCATGCTTTGGTAGTGTTTTGATCCAAGTTTAGCCATATCCTGTGTGGCCACTGACAATCAGCTCCCCAGACTTCTCCTGGCACAGCTAAATATGTTTGTGCTATAGGAAAAAACAACACCATATGGCAGTTGTTTGATCTCTAAGCAGAAGCTGTTTTTCTGAAAACTGATGAGCTCCACCTGTCTAGAAAGTTTCATTTTCCTCCCAGACACTGCAAAAATCTTACTTGCACAACTCACATGTCCCCAGCATCCAGGATAAGGAAACTTTGGAGATTTCTCCTAGACTGTCTGGATCAGCTCTAATTCCTGACAATCTGCAGTGTCACTGTTGTCTTCAGAGATAATCAGGGACTGGGTTTTCCCCAGCAGGAACACTGCCAGTCTTTGTTACTCTGACACTGGGATTTTCCTGTCCATTTCCTGGGGTGCAGAGCCCAGCTGCAGCCCCTACATTTGCACATCACCTCAGGTACATGTACCCAGTTACATAAGGCTGACACACCACATTGTCAGCCTGCCTCAAAGAGCCTCTGACATTATCTTGGATTAATTCTGCAGGCCAGTAATTCTTGTTCAGCGTATCTGTGACATTTATATCTACTCTCAAATCACTTCAGGACATAAAAAGGGTTCAGCCTGTCATGAGACACAAAGTGCTCACTCTGACCTGTGACTGGTGCCAATTAGAGAGCAACCAATACCTAGTTTTGGCACATTCCATTGTGCCACGATGTGGCCTGGATGCATCCGTAGGAGGGGAAAAAAAAAACAAACCAAAAAGCCCCCCAAAACCCTAGGAAAGAGGCATGAAGAAGGGGAGAATAAGCATGATCTCCCTGTGCAAGATGCTGGCTCTGCTTTCTTTCTTCATGCTGTGAAACTATTTGCTAAAGGAAACAATTTCACTCCACTTCCTTCGTGAAATTACTCTTTAAGTGCTGATTCCCCATCTGGTGCACAGCTCCGGATTTTGAAAGATATTTAGGGATCTAGCTCCCAATTTCAAAGAGATGTCTGCCATGTTTTAAAAGTCAAATTTCTGTCTTCACATGCAACGATACACAAGTGTAACCCTTAATTTTTAAGCTAGGGGAAACAAATTGTAAGAGAAGAGGGAATTAAGAAAACCACACTTGACCTTGAGGCAAGATCCAACCTTTGATGTGAAAGGAAGGTTATGGACCACATCTGTGTCTCACACACAACAAAACCCACCATGTGCCACACCAAGGAGATGACTGGTTTGTAATAGTCTCTCAAGCATGAAAATAAAAGTTAAACTTTCTTCACCTCACATACACTCCAGCAAAGGGCTTACTTGCCACTAACATCTGGCTCCCAGGGAGCTTGGCAGGGAGCCCTGCCTGAGGTGCTACTCCCACAGCATGTGAGCAACGCCTGTTCCGTGGAGGGCAGATGGAGAAGAGCCTTGCTAAAGAATCGTGTCCCTGTGGGAACTGCCTGCCCAAGCCCCGGGGACACGGCCATCCCATGGTGGGGTGAGGCCCAGCACCACGAGGCAGGGCAGGAAGGGCTGGGCAGACTGAGCCAGGCAGCTCTCTGCTCCTCACCATGGCCCTAACCTCCCCTTCAGTCCCCTGACACATCTGGGAGCTGCAGACACAGGAGATGCCTTCACAATAAAAGAGGTCCCTTGATAAGCCTGAGCTGATGGCTGCTCGCACATTTTCTCCTTGCTGGTAACTTGAAAACTTTGTACCTTTGCTAATAATTTTCCTGGATTGTTAATTCTTAAATTGGCTTTTTTTATCCATACACTCACACCATACTGAAATACACATTTGCTGTTTTAAAGAATCCTTCCAATTTTCTCATTCAAATTAAGTTATTTTAATGAGACTCTAAAAAGGAAATTTCTTGAGTCATCCATCCCTAAAATGTTTTCACTATCATGAGTCTATCCACCAAGGACTCCAAGGAACACCAAGCCCAGAATGTACAGCTGTCCCAGAATCCTTTTGAATTATAAGCAATAATTGAAGACCAACCTGAATGTTTTCAGTCTAGGAAAGAATGCAGATATAACTTATTTGGAATGTGAGCCAGTCTCCCAGTAGATGAAGGTTTCAAACAACTTTCTTGGTTTTCAGATCTGACTAAGCCAGGCTATCACAGCAAAGATAATGTGTTTAACACAAGACATGCAACAAATCAGTTTAAGTCAGTCATATATTCTACTCTTCTGTCAGCATGGGATCTTCCAGAAAATTGTAGTCCTGCTGGAAAACCTTGTTTGGTGTTTCATTTCTCATTGCTGTGCCAACAAATAGCTGGGCAGGTGAAATGTGAGGGCTACGAATTCTCCACTGAAGTCAGTGGCATTGCACCAACTCAAAGCAAAGGTAAGTCAAGCCCATCCTTCACATTGTTTAAAATTTAAGGCTCAGCACACTGCCAAGTCTCCTTCATAGCCACACTGATGTCTGAGAAGTTTGCTTCAAGAAGCAATTAACTGTCCCATTCATCCTGTGAGCTGCTCATCCAGGAACCAAATGACTGCCCTCCTCTGTATCAGCCAAGATTCCTGCTCTCACGTCTCAGGATGGCACTCTGCAGCAGCCTGAAGAACCACTTAAAATGATGTATTCATTATTCATTTCCAGAGTTCATTAAATAATCTTTCATATTTGTTTTCTTTGTATTTTTGCCACAACAGCGTGCAAATAAGCTAACTGCTGGGTCTCAGAGGAGAAGATCAAGGATGCTGATTACCTCAACATACAGCCTGTGTTCTGCTGGAGTTCACAGAAGAGCTTTGCTGCTCCTGGGGGCCCCAAAGCCTTCCCCAGGTGAGCAGCAGTCACTGCCTGCCCTCCTCATCCCCAGTTTGGGAAGGGCTCTGACAGCCCTCACCAGGGCTCAGCAGGAGTGGAGCATGAACCCTAAAGCAGCACTTTCTCTTGCAAACAGGCATTCAGGGAGGAAAACAAGCAGCAGGCAAAGGCTGTCCTTAGGGAAGGCAAGAACCAATACTCCAGCCAGGGGAAGCCATCCCCAGAGAGCAAAGGGTACAACTTCCACCCCAAGCACCAGGCAGATGCCTTCCTGAAAGCAGCACGGAACTGACTGATGCAGGAATCCTGGTGAGGAAGAACCACTGCTGCTGGAAACGGTCTGAGTTTTAGGTTAAAAGATTATCCCTATCTTGCCTGATTTTCAGTCAGAAAGGGATCCCTGCTCTTCTCCTCGTGCCCCTTTCTGTCACAGGAGGAAAGAATTTTGCAAACCAGGAAGGGCCAGGAGAAATGCACCCCCCTACTGGCATTTGCTGCAGGATGGGGCAGTTTGCAGCCCAGCTGGAGCCTGCTGGCCCCTGTGTGAGCTGCTTTGATCCTGCTGTCCTCAGAAGCCTTCCCACAGTCACTGCCTCTGCTCCCTGGGGCTCTGGGGGAGGAACTGCATGCTCGGTGGCCTGAGGGACTCCCACAGTTGTTTTGCAGAAGCTCAGACTGTTATTTAACTGCTGCATCCTCAGATATAGACTGAGGTTATGGCAAGCAGTAGAGACCCCCAGTTGCCGGAAGGGCAGTGCTGCAGGGAAAGCAGCCCTGACTTTGACAGGGTGGAAGGGGAAGGAGAGGCCTGAGGCTGCAGTGGCCTGGCCTAAAAACACCCTCACATGTCAGTGCCCTGGTGGCCCTCAGTGCCTCACACGATCGCTCCTTCCTAAGAAAGGGCTGCACGTGGAGGGGATCAGGAAATCCCTAAGGACAGGGAGCATCTCCCATTGCATGGGCTCTAAAGCAAGCTCTTCCTCCCCTCAGCTGCACACACCTGCCCCTCAGCAGCAGGAGAACAGAATGAACCAAGTGCCCGCTGCTGAACACAGCTCTGGATCAAAGGAGAGTTCAGAGGAGCACTGGAAGCTGCAGCAAGGCAGGGCAGCAGCAGATGCTGCCCCAGGCAGGGATGTGCTGATCCTGGTGCTGTGTGGGTTTCCCACCCATGGCAGCACCAGCTCTGCTGATATTTGTCTTGTTTCCCCATGGGGCTCTGGTTAGCAGAGCTTTAAATATTTTTTTCCTTCTTGATGTGGTTGCTGAGAATGAGGCAGGTGAAAGGAGACACAGAGGTCCTGGATGTATCTGTTAGATGGGTTTTGTTAGCAGGGTACATTGCTCCTCTCATCAGCTGCCTCCCACCTCATTTCTTTCCCCCACACAACATCCCTGGTTTTTAGGCACTAAGGAAGGCAGCAGAACGGTTATAGGGCTCTGGGGATCCTTTATCAGGGATTCTGTGCCTATTTTAAGGGCCTGCTTCATTCACATATGAAAGGATTTCTCTCCTAAGGATATTCCTCAGAAAGTAATCCACTTGAGAGAAGGGACACAATGCAGGTGAAAAGTAAAGTGCCATCTTTTTGCTGAATTACTACGAAGAGATAATCAATATTTACCTGCAAACTTTCTCACTACTCTACAGGACAGCTGCTCCAACACATGGGCAGAAATGAGTAAGGGTGCAAAAGAAGGGAAAATATTGCTAAATCCACTGCCATCCCCTGAACAGACAAAAGGGAGACTCTTTAATAAGTGCAGTTGTAGAGAGGTGTTCTCACCTGCCACACTCACCCTTTACCTGTGCCCAGGTGAACAGCAGGGCACTGCTGAGCTTCACCCAAACCATCACTTGGAGTAGCATGAGGCGGCTTTTGCTAAAGCATCCTGTAGTAGACACTTGAGGAATTTACTATGAGAGCAGCCTTTGGCACTCTGCTCCCTGCAGGGGAGTCAGATCCTCAGAGTGCGGGTAACTTCAGGAGACAGTGGTCACATACACAGACCACCATTCTGAGATCCTCTACCAACCCAGAGCCAGGAATATCCTGAAGATTTAAGGCTCCAGGCTGGTTGGAAAGCTCAGCCTCACTGGCCCACCATGCCTGGGATTTGGTTGCCTCAGGCCCAGATGAAGCTGCAGATTTATCACTCTTGTCCTCTGAAGGAGACAGGTGTCAAACATCAATACTGTCACTCTGCTGGCTCTCCAGACTGATTTGGTCTGGCTAGAGGCTAAGATCTGCTTCAACAAGAGGGTTGCAATGACAAAGAATCCAGCAGCACATCCTTCCCTCAGGAAGGTGGTCATTCCTTTCCTAGGCAGTCCGTCTGTATCCCACCCCTCATCAGTACTCTGTGCCTTAAACACCAACAGAAGGATTAAAGAGCTTCTCTTCCCCTGAGAGGGAGCAAAGCAATGGGTTTGTTCAGACCATGCTGCTTCCAGGGGCTCTGCAACTGGAGTAATCCCTGTGGGCTGCTCTGCTGGACCCCAGGGAACACAGACACCTGTGCTGGGTACACCAAGAGCACCTCTGAGACAAACACGAGCCAACAGAAAACCACCAAGAGCAGAGGCCACAGAAATAGGTGCTGTTGTGATGGATTTTCCCCAGAGAGTGCCCTTAAGAGTGATTCTGTGCCAGCACCAGTTAGTAACTGCCTTCACACTGGGCTGGAAACTGCAATTAAGAATTCATTCAGGGTCAGATCTCTAATTAGTTTCTTCCATGTTGTGTACCCTGGGAACCATGGAGGTCCACAGAAAAGCAATGCTGAAAAAGAGTCACTTGGGTTGTTTCCCGTTGGGGCAGGAGGTGCAAGGGAAGAGAAGGATGAAAAATACAGGCTCCACCGTCAGAAGAAGAGATCTTCAGGGTTTTACACCCCATATTGACTGGATTGGCTTTTGGAAATTTGACTTCATAAAAATAGACTTTCTGAAGCAGCCAGCTGCTGCCTGCCTTCTCCCCCACACCTATACAAAAGCAATACAGAGTGGGCTAAGTTACTGCAGCATCTTCCCTTGCTTTGTTTTATTTTTAACTCTGTCTTCCTCCAGCTCCCAGAACAGCTCCTGCACAGCCCTGTCATTTCAGGCTCATTTCCCCAGTGGATTCCAGATTCTTGCAATATCTCAAGTATCCCTAGATGAAATGCCAGGACAGATTTTTTATTGATCTCGGTACCCCTTCCACTATTTATTTTCACTAGGCTTCTGAAAAGTACTTGTTTTTCTGAAAAGCACGGGGACAGCAGGGCCTTGTTGTACACACAGTCCTGTTTCTTCTGACCTAAGCTTTGCTGCTGGTGAGGCCATGCTGCTACAGCACCACTGAACTCAGTCCCTTCCCTTAACACAAGCCAACAAATCAGTCTTGGCTCACATGCTCCAAGAATGGCAAACGTAACACACTTGGACTTCTTCCATCAAATAAATCATGCCTTGGAAGTGAAGATAATGGGGCAAGTTACAATTTTTAGCTGGCTTCCACCTGGGATTTTTATCCCATTATCTAGTGTTTATATCATTTCTCATTAGAGCCCCCTTGTGTCTCATGCCTCAGTCAGCCCCCCGAGGCAGGCTTGAAGGTATATTCAATATAATATTCCCAGCTGACTCATGGAAGAGCAGAACACACCACCTGAAAGCAGCAAAGCTGCCACCGAGCGACCTGTGCTCCCATAACCACCACTGCCGTGCTCACACATTTCCCTGGAGCACTGCAGGACATGTGCCACGGGCCCTGGCAAACACCAGGCTTCAAAGCCTGCATGGAAGTGACACACAAAGACAACAGCAATACCCACAAGCAGCAGAGTGTGCAATGTTTTGCCTTTTAACCATACTGTGTCTCAGAGGAGAGGAACAGCCGTAATACCTCAGCACAAACGCATCCTTTGAACCTCTCCAGCCCCCTGCTGAGGCAAGATGAGACCATTGCTGTACAAATTCTCCTTTTCATGGGGGAAATGGCAACCTCTGCCCAAGCAGGACAGTCCCTGGCCCTGTGCTGTCTGATGAGGCAGCTCAGAGGATTCCTCTCCTCACTGATTTTTCTGTCTCAAAGGTTCATTAGACTGGTGGAAGGTGAGGACTTCATCTCGGGTTGCTATAAAAAAAAGTAGTGAGTCCAGATGGAAAACAAATCCCCTCATGAGTTACTGCCTGCCTCTAGAGAGCAAAGCAGTGATTTTTTACCTATTTTTTAATGTAAAGCTATTTGTTCTGACCCATCTCTGGCTCCACCTTTGAGGAGTAACACCCAAGCACACCCCTTTCCCCAAACTCCTCCCCTCCATGAACACATCATTGCTGGTTTTAGTTTAGATCTGACGATTCCACAAAATCAAGATGCCTTTTTTTTTGTCTGACTTCTAATGAAGGCTATGCAGATAAAACTGATCATGTTCCTGCTTTGCCTGCTCTCTCCCAGACCCCAGTACTTCCCTGTAGAAAAACAACCTGATGTGAACATCCAGCTTCGTACTCAGAAAGACAAAGGGATACTGCCACATCCAAAATTTTCACATTGCACTTTTTATGATACACTTCTGCTCTCCACCTTTTTTACATTTCTTAATATCTTGGGGTATGTCAAGAGCTCTCATCTTTTGCTGCACAAAAGAAAAATTGAACTAAGATGCCAGCTCAAACTTTTTAAAAATTAAAGACAAAATAATTGCTGTGTCCACTGAATCATAACCAGGAGTCCTGAGAGAACAAAATTGGAAACTTTGCAGTACACAGGTGGATTCCCCAAACCAGAGCTCTGAATTTCAACTGCACACAATGATCAGGTATTTCATCTTCCAGCCAAGAGGTGCAGAATGATGAAAACAAAGCCTTTAGATCTCAAGAGGGAAACCTACTCACCATTTCTCAGATGACAAAAGGTAATCCACATGTAGAGAGATTTACCTGCAAAGCTAATTGCAGCAGAACTGGAAGCTCTTTTCCTCATTGCTCCCATTGCCCTGCAGTTTCCACAGAGAGGGGAGGCAGTTTGGAGCCTGACCTGCTCACTGCCCCAGGAAGGGAGCCATCAGGAGCAGCTTGTACTTTGCTGGTCTCAGGAACCACTGAGAATTCAGGGGTCCATTTACATTGTTTGACTACTCAGCACCTAAACAGGCTCATTGCCAGGCCTAACAAGGAAAAATATTCTAAGATTAGGGAAAAAATGTCACACAAGTGAATCGCAGTTTGTCCTGCCAAACCAGGTTCTTGCAGATTGCTTTGAGGACTGTGAATGAAGCTCATGCCTTTGTTAGCATGGGCTTTTCCTACAAACAATCCTGCCTGGCTTGGATATTGTCCTCCCTTCCTTTCCCTCAGCTGCATTAGGCTGCTGATACTCACTGGCCCAAGGAGCTGCTGCCCAGGTCCTGGCTGGTGTCTGCAAGGCACTGTCCTGCCAGGTGTGCCCCTCACAGGACACCCATCCACACCACACCGGGGCAGCCCTGCCCCGGATGCCAAGCAAGACCTGGAATGAGGAGACACACACTGCTTTATCTTCCCATCATCTCCCCAGTCAGGCAGCTACAAGACTGTCTCAAGCAAAAAAGAAAAAAAATCAAGATCAAAATCAATAATTTCTTCCTCAGAGAGAGTCTGAATTATGATCTGAAGCATATCAGTTTAAATTTAAAAACCTCCCAGGTCTTTTGGATTAATCATAACCATTACCTTGCACAATCTTGGAGTTGTCAGCATACACGGGAAAAATTACTGAAAGCAGAGACTAGAAATGGCTATTTTCTACTGCCTTTTGCCAGTCTTGCCTATTTTAGACCACAAACTCATTGAGGCATGAGTATCCTTATCATTATATACATTATACAGCACTAGAGAAGATGGGATTAGCCTTGCTTTAGGCACTACTGTCAGGTTAATTTATAATTGACAGGGTTATATTCAAGCTATGATGCACCCACTGCTCCCAAAAACCCTTCTTGGAAAAGGCTATATACCAGGAAAAAAAATAGGATTTCTACAGAATGTTTTTACAAAGGGAACTTCTAAAACTCAGTAGCTGAACTGTAATGCTAAGATTCAGATTATGGCCTGCCAACTGCTCCTGCATTGAAAGAGAGGGAGAACTGTTCCACACCATGGTTTTGTTACTGCTCAGATGCTGTCCCACAAGCACTGCAAAACTACAGTTTAGCTCTACAGAACGGGTTTAAAGGAAAAATCCCAAAAGCAAAGAGCAAACAAGAGGCTTGTAGCACAAGTCCTTCCCTGCAGTCTGATTTCCAGTGCAGGCAGGTGGAGCTGAGGGCTCCAGCCAGCACGCAGCATTGTGCTGCCTGGGGATGCAGCAGCCTGCACAGAGATTGCTCAGTGTGCAGAGAGGATTGCTGGCAGATTGCTTCTGAGAGATCTTTAATACAACCAAAAGGACAGAATTCATTTACCAGAAAAGATAGAAAAGACCTTTTGCAAAAATATCAATAAAATCTCATTCGATCCCTACCCCCAAATGCTCACTGTGAATTTAAGACTGATTTATCCTCAGCTGGCTGAGACAAGCAATTAAAATAGAACATTAAAAGAGACTTAGGTGCATTCGGCACCGTGTGTGGATATGTGGCAATAAATCTGTTCCCTGGCAGTGTGTGGGAGAATTCCTCCCTGCTGTGGATTCATACCCAGAATCAGGCAAGGCCTCACTTGCTTATTGCCAAATAAGCAGTGGGACTGGTGCATAGGATGGCAGCATCCCAAGCTCTACATGCAGGAGGAAAACGGCGCCAGGGCTGACTCTTCACACAGGTAAGCTACATTTCCACGAGGAAATGTCATGCCAGCTATTAATTCATGCAGGCTGCTCCCCCCTTTAGCCTGTGCTGTATTATCATCTGTTTGTGGGGGAAGTAAAACCAACAAATTGTGCAGAGCCTTGGCCCTCTCCCCAGCAAAACCAATCAATGTCACCAAGCAGATCGACTGAAAGAGAAAAGTTCCAGTACCTTTATCACACCCAGAAGTTTCTCCAGCTTTCAGTGTGAATAAGGCTGTGATGTGAATGATCATCTATGAATACAGCAGTAACAGCTGGAATTCTGGATAGCCCCTGCAGCAACACAAGAGGGCACAGCAATGCTGCCCTATCTATGCAGGGCCACATTCTGGCTCCTGTCAGAAGCACATGTGTGGGGAGCAGGGAAAAAATGGAGAATTCCTGGGAGGAGCCTCCAAAGCTTAGGAGGCAGCATATGATCCAACTCCCCCGACACCAGCAGGGCAGCTCCTTCTCTGCCAAGCTCTGTACTGCAACAATCTTTGGTCCATTTTCTACCAGCTGTGGCTGGAGGTGTAAGTGCTGGAAGCACAGCTTTCAAGTAGCTGAAAGCTAGAAAGCAAATCTGTGCTCCAAAGGGATTATTTTTAATTTCCTTGAGCACCATGTATTTGGGGCTGGACTCCCAATGAATTCAAGTACTGAGGTTATCAACAAGCTCAGTGCTGCTAAAATCACCCAGAGGAAGGACTCCTACCTTGAAAGGACCTTGGCTCCAGCACAAAGCTATTTCTGCCTTAGCATGATCAATTCTGGGCTCTTTGTGCAGAGACTCAGATCAGCCAAAGGGCTCCTTCTGCAGAGAGGCTCCAGTGCTGACACAGAGAGCATCACCCAGTGAGCCATCGGGCCACGTGCCAGGTGACTCACAGGAGCACAGGGACATTCAAACCAAATCCCAGAAGTACAGGGTGTTCTGGGCTAGGAGGGACCCCCAAAGATCAAAGCCCAACTCCTGGCTCCCCACAGGACGTGCCCAAGGACGCCACCCTGCGCCTGGGGGTCTTGTCCAAATGCTCCTTGAACTCTGGCAGCCTTGGTGCAGTGACCACTTCCCTGGGGAGTCTGTTCAGGGCCCAACCACCCTCTGGGTGAAGAGGCTTGAGAGTGGAGCGCTTAACTAGCCTCTGTGGGCCTTCCCTGCAGACCTTTGCCCCTCCATGAAAGCTCCCTGCTTTCCAAGGGTCCTGCCTGCTGGGAACAGGAGCAGCTCTGCTCCCTGCTGTTCTGCCTGCCAGAGGCTCTGCACCACGCTGGGGCAAGGCTGGGGGCAGGAGGGGCATCCTGACCACTGAGGAATTCAGTCAGGGCAGGCAGCTCAGGGTGGAGCTCAGACTGAGCTCAGGAGGGCAGGGGCCTGAGGCAAGAGGCCCTGAACTGGAGCTGACCCGTCCAGAGCTCCATCTGCAGCTTCACCCTGAGCCAGCTGCCTTGAATCAGCCTGCCTGTGCCTCCTCACCACTGGCACCACAGGCACAAAAGACAAGCTGCAACAAAGCTCTTTGCATGGCCAGACTCATCCTGCACATGGCTCTGGACACTGCTCGCCTGCTTCTGGGGCAGGCAGAAGCTGCTCCTGTTCCTTGAGCAACTGAAAACCAGAGCCAGATATAAAGTTCAGCACATCCTGATCCTGTTTGCATGTGTGCTGTGTGGCTGAAAACACCCCAGGAAGATTTTACTGCCATGAAAAACTTGGGTGGCAGCTTGGGACCCCCTGACAGGTATGTGCTCACAAAGTCTGAGGCAAGGACAAGGCAAAAGCCAGCACTCAAGTGAGGCAGCATTCTCAGCCCAGGAGAAGCCCCTGAGCAGGTAACACACACAGCCCCCTGCCCAACCACTGTGCCATGGCAAAGAGCAATGGAATTTGCCTGACTACTGTCCTTTTACAGCCAGCCAGACCTCACGGTTCCAACTCAGTACTCATACAGGGCTCTGCTCCTCCCTCAGTTCTCCACATCTTCCTGCCTCTGCTCAAAAGCTCCCCTGCACAAACCTCAGCCTGACACCAGCAGCCAAGTCCCTGCAGTCTGTCACCCAGAAGCCAAGAGTCAGCCTAAACGTTGCACCTTAGCTCTGGTCTTCCTTGAGCTGGGGAAAAAACAACTGGCCAAAAGTCATACTGCAGAGGCTTAACCTCATCCTGCAGGTGCAGAAGAAATCAAATAGCAAACCATGAGCCCAGGCTGGGTGGGACAGAAGCTACCACAGAGGGGGCATCAGCTCCATTTCCCTCACACTGCCTGCACAGAAGGACATCAGGAGCCCCCATCTCCTCTGCTCAGCCAAGCCAACAGCCCAGCTCCCAGCAGAGCCATCTCCAGCATCCCTTGAGACCATAACAGCAAAAACAATGCCAGAGGCAAAGGACTATTTTAATCTCCCTCTTATCTGGATCATCCTGGTCATGAGGAACATGACATTGTTTCAGCTGTAGCAGCCACAGTAAAATAACAAGCTAATAAGCTATTAAAATAGATTATTATTTCTCTAATCATCCTTTAACTCCATCCCTTCACCTTGCAAAGGTGCTGGCAGATCACGGGTAAGACCAAGTCTCTGGACATCTTTCAAAGGCCTTTTTGACGAGTCAGAGACAGAAATGCCACAGGGAGAAAGGAAGCACTGCTGTGGGCACTGACAGGATCTGCAGAGGCAGCTGAGCCTGCTGAGGGCTGGAATGGCCCTAACAGAGGTCCCAGGGGAGGTTTCACCCTCACCTGGGGGGGCTCAGCCGTGCTCTGGAGTCTCTGTGGGACTCCTCTTAATAAACGGTCTCTTTTTTTGGCAAGAGCAAGAGCTGCAGTCTGACTGGTGGGTGGGTTGCTCAGACAGTCTTCAAATACTGAGGATTTCTGCCACACAAGGGAGAATCTCTAGGGAACTATTTATAAGTGATCCAACAGGAATCCATATCATCCCTCAGCCCAAAGCTGTCTGCAGACCTGTGTCAAAACCCACAGGAAATTTTGGATCAGGTCTCCACATTCTCTAGTCCTTCCCTCTCATTTTCTTACCCTGCAAGAGCCCACCTGGATCAGGTAACATGAAAGCAGCTCCTCAGCATGGCAGCACAGCCAGGCCTGACCCACAGCAGCCCCTGCCATGCCAGGAGCAGGCTTCACAGCCATGCAGGTGGTCAGGGGCTGTCACACTCCAGTGCTGGGTACTTGCATGAAAAGTGGGGATTCAGCAGGAAACTGACAGCTCAGATTCAGCTTATATTATGCACATACCTCATGTGAGAACAAGGCTCACTAATTACTCAAGAGAAGCCCATAATTGCACATATTTTAGAAACAGGCAGGTCAAAGAACACTCCTTAAAACAGCTTAAAAACACCAAGGGCAAGAATTAGGCTGAGAAAAGTAGACTTTTCTTCAGACCAGCACTGATTTCTCAAAATATTTTGAGCATTTGTAAGTTAAGGAAGAAAAACAATGCTCCACATTCAGAAGCTGGGGAGTTCTTGACAGATTTGTTTCCTCACTTGTAATTTTCAGCAAGTTTATCAATTTAAAAAAACATAGATTACCTGCAGAACACTAGGAAAGGAAATTGAAATAACATTCGGGAAGTTAGCAGGGCAGTTTTTACTCCCATTTCAGAAATACATGAAGACATTGACCCATAAATCCTTGGAGAGATTATTCCTATTAGACCAAGGGTGCATTAGACTCCTTTTTGCCTCAAACAAGGCTGAGGAACATTGCCAGGAGCAATTTTAAATCTACTGCAATATATATGGAATCTGAGGAGCAAAAATGGTTAACACCTTAAGCTACATGCTTGTCTGGTCTATCATAAAGCTCAATCCTGTTGTATAGAACTGGCCTGGCCTCCTTGGAGTCACCTGAATTATTCCAGATGCACATCCTGTGACAAAGCTGGCATCACAGCCCAGAGGAGCACTTGGCACTTCCCCTGCAGTGGGTTCCCTGTCTGGTGGAGTCCCTTTCTGGGTAGAGGTTCAACAGACACCTCAGGCTTTCTCCAGAGCCCTTAGTGACAGAAATGAGTCTCCAAAAACATCAGCAAGCTTCTGCCTTCCCTTTACCTACAAACACAAGCCTCCTCTCTGGGCAGGTGCCCTCTTGGCTTTGCAGGCTCTCCTTGGAGAGGTAAATTGCAGAGGCAGCACCAAGTCTCACTGGACAGAGGTACAGCAAACAATATGTGAAGGTGGAAATATTTACTTCCTTAACAGGGTGGAAGAAGCAACAGGAAGAGAGGCAGAGATGGATTCAACCCCAGTATCAACCAGGAAAGAGCAGCATGTTCTTTGAAAAACCAAGGACTGTGTCAGACAGTGCTCATAAAGGGGCTGGTGCTTTTGTAGCTCAGCTCAAAACACCAATTTTCAAGGTGGAAGTGGCTTTTTCCAGAATAGTACAGCTGTTCAATTACCAGGCTAGGAGCAAAAGCCAGGTCCCTGTCCTTCTTCTAGAGCTTGGTCTCTTCCTCCACTCTGCACAGCAAATAACAGGAGAATTTGCCAAGGTGAGAGAACACTTTCTTGCTCAGTACAGTGAAAATTGGAGCAAAAGGTGTTACCCAAAAGTCCAAAGTGAAACCCTACAACAGCAATCTTGTGATGGACAGTGACACTGATGGGCTGTGTAAGGAGCAGCGAGCCTGCTAGTCTGACGTGCTCCATGCTAATTAACTATGCTGTGTAAAAGCTGAGGGTGAGCATTGCAGCTCAAACCAAGCCAAAGACAAAATGTTGTGCTTGTCCATAGAAGGCCTCAGCTACTGAGCCTCCTAACGCTGCAAGTCCTGGAGTCTGGGAGCAGACTGCAGCTCTCTCCTCAGAGGTGGACCCCACCTCAGATGAAGTGTTTCACTGAAAGCAGCAGATAATGGCCCTGACAAAACCAGGCCTTGGGGGCAAAGGAAGCCCTGGAACTGCACCTACATTAAAAAAAAGTGTATGCTTGACTGGACTGCACGTCTCTTGTTTTGTCTGACTGAGGATGATCTGAAATCCTGTTATGTGGTAGGCAGCTCACAGATAAAGACTTAGTGAGTGAGGAAGCCTTTCTTTTTTTCTGAATCACTCCCATGGATGCCCAAGGTTATTGCAAAGTATTGCATCAACACTGAATCACTCCCTCCTTGGCATATCGAAGTACATTTCATCCCCTTCATGATTTTTTATTCCATTGAAGTAAAGAAACATATAGAAAGGAGAGCAAAAAGCCCAATATGCTTACTTTCAGCATTCTAAGTCACCTAGTCTCAACCTGAAATTTAGCTACACAACCAGGCAGTAGCACTAGTTATTACCTCAGGAGTTTGGAAGCAAAGGGAAAGGAGCAGGTGAAGCAAGCCCCAGGAGAATCTAAAAGGAAAATATCTTTAAAGCTCCCCTGAATTAGTGACACTCACCTGTTTGTTCCATTTTGTGCCTCTGGGTTTCTCTGAAATAGAGAAGAGCAATTATGAAGTGACCCACTTTCCTCCTGTTTAGAGTGAGGAGGAAACTGGGGGAAGGGAAGGAAGGGGAGGAGAGGGAGAGTTGCAGAAGGATAATATCAAAGGGTAGAGAAGGAAAAAACCCCATATCCTTACAGCAGGTAGGAGGGTAAATTGTGATGACCCAGTTTAAAGGAAGAGCAGGAACTAGACCTACTAACAGTCAACACCTTCCCACGCACTCTAAGGGGAGGAAACAGCAAGGGAGGGGAAAAAACTCAGTGCTTACATCTTCTGTTTGAGCTACAAACTCATTCCTCCGGGTTAAAGTTTGTGCCGGGGAAGTTTCCTACCAAGAGAGCAGCTGTCTCTGCCCAGCCCTTTTAACCGGCAAGGGAGGGGTGGAGCCTCAGCACCTCCTGGCTGGGATGGAGCGCATCAGGGCCAGGTGCAAACAGTTAAGGTAAAAAGAGCCCAGGTGGTTTGCATTAGCTGAGGCTGCCTCGGGCGGGCTGGGAGACGCAGCAGGATGCCGGGCAGTGGGCAGTGTTTCTCCTTGTCCGTGCCGGGCAGTGGGCAGTGTTTCTCCTTGTCCATGCCGGGCAGTGGGCAGTGGGCAGTGTTTCTCCTTGTCCATGCCGGGCAGTGGGCAGTGTTTCTCCTTGTCCATGCCGGGCAGTGGGCAGTGTTTCTCCTTGTCCGTGCCGGGGAGTGGGCAGTGTTTCTCCTTGTCCATGCCGGGCAGTGGGCAGTGTTTCTCCTTGTCCGTGCCGGGGAGTGGGCAGTGGGCAGTGTTTCTCCTTGTCCGTGCTGGGCAGTGGGCAGTGTTTCTCCTTGTCCATGCCGGGCAGTGGGCAGTGGGCAGTGTTTCTCCTTGTCCATGCCGGGCAGTGGGCAGTGTTTCTCCTTGTCCATGCCGGGCAGTGGGCAGTGGGCAGTGTTTCTCCTTGTCCATGCCGGGCAGTGGGCAGTGTTTCTCCGTGTCCATGCTGGGCAGTGGGCAGTGTTTCTCCTTGTCCATGCTGGGCAGTGGGCAGTGTTTCTCCGTGTCCATGCCGGGCAGTGGGCAGTGTTTCTCCTTGTCCATGCCGGGCAGTGGGCAGTGGGCAGTGTTTCTCCTTGTCCATGCCGGGCAGTGGGCAGTGTTTCTCCTTGTCCATGCCGGGCAGTGGGCAGTGGGCAGTGTTTCTCCTTGTCCATGCCGGGCAGTGGGCAGTGTTTCTCCGTGTCCATGCCGGGCAGTGGGCAGTGTTTCTCCTTGTCCATGCCGGGCAGTGGGCAGTGGGCAGTGTTTCTCCTTGTCCATGCCGGGCAGTGGGCAGTGTTTCTCCTTGTCCATGCCGGGCAGTGGGCAGTGGGCAGTGTTTCTCCTTGTCCATGCCGGGCAGTGGGCAGTGGGCAGTGTTTCTCCTTGTCCATGCCGGGCAGTGGGCAGTGGGCAGTGTTTCTCCTTGTCCATGCTGGGCAGTGGGCAGTGTTTCTCCTTGTCCATGCCGGGCAGTGGGCAGTGTTTCTCCGTGTCCATGCTGGGCAGTGGGCAGTGTTTCTCCTTGTCCATGCTGGGCAGTGGGCAGTGTTTCTCCGTGTCCATGCCGGGCAGTGGGCAGTGTTTCTCCTTGTCCATGCCGGGCAGTGGGCAGTGGGCAGTGTTTCTCCGTGTCCATGCCGGGCAGTGGGCAGTGTTTGTCCTTGTCCATGCCGGGCAGTGGGCAGTGGGCAGTGTTTCTCCTTGCCCATGCCGGGCAGTGGCAGTGCCCAGAGGTGGCAGGACGCGTGCTGCAGGCAGAGGAAGTCACCGCGCTGGCCCCCTCACTCTGCTGAGGGCCAGCATCTTCAGGAGATCCCCAGGGCTGTGGCTCTCACCAGCAGCTGCTGGCCCTGAACCAACACCTCTGTAGCCCCCCTCAGGGCGGTCTGTCCTATGGACAGAAATCAGTATCTGCGGGGACAAGGGGCCTTCTGGCTTGCTGTACATTTTTGTATTTTGCTTCAAGATTAGTGACGGTTCTATTTCCCTTCTTAAATCCCCTTTACCTCACTCAGTGTAATCAGGCACAAGTGGAATGAAGTTAGTACTCGCGCACCGCTTCACAGCATTCAAAAATGATTCAATAAATAGTGTAACAAGCACAAGCATTGTGCTGTTGGCAATTATAACCATAAAGGAAGGACCAGCCGTACCCTCATCTCTGAGTGGATTATTAAAAATCACAATTCAGCTTGTTGAACTCATCACAGCTCCACTGGCTTCAAAGCCTGCACACAAAGAGAATTGCACTTCTCAGTTCCGAAAGTCACAGCTTTAAATAGCCTGTGTTTCCTGTAAACACGCAAGAGCTCCCAAAAGCATAACCTTGTTAAAAGTGTGGATTAAACCGGGACTTTAATTTGCACTCACCTAAAGATTAGTTGTCAGAGTATATGGCTAAAATCATATGGGGAAGTGCAAGTAAATGACATTGTGTGCTAATATACTGGTTCCTGCTACTGTGTTTTCGTGCTCACAGAAAAGTTAGGCCAAAGAAACAGGGGACTATAGCACCCCACAGCAGTTCACATCTCTCAGTTAAGCCCGTGCCCTGCTTTGTGGGACCTCTGTCCTTTCTTAATTCAGCTTTCAAGCAGGTTTTTGAAATGGTTCCCAAATTCAGGTCACATGCACAGAAGGAGAATTAAAATCCAATTATAGTTTATTTTACTAAATCAGGATTGTTTTAAATTAAAAAAATTGGAGTTTAATCCTTATCTGCTGTCTGTGTCATAGGAACATAGAGAAAGCTGTTTCTATGTCTTCTTTCCTCTGTATAATATAGATTAAATGGCTGTAGTCCTCCTTCCTCTGTGTCCAATACCTTTGTGACTGTCTTGGGCAGAGCTCCCCTCTCATGCAAGCTGAGCTGGGCATAAAATTCCCATTGGCAAGGTTTCTGGAGGCCTCAGACCAGTCCTAGCTCCAGAGCAGATGACAACCCTCAGAGATGTGGCTATGTTGTGACTACTTCTCCTTTGCATAGAGGATTGTAGATGCTGAGGTCTGGCATTGCAGGAAATGGCACATTTATAGCACAGCTGAGAGAAGGGCCCAGCCAAGGCAGGGGGAGCTGGGGCAGCAGTGGAACCCAGACTCACCAAATATTTAAGCCCTGGTTGCTCTTTAAGCAACTAGTCAGGAATCAGGAACCTTTGGGGATTTGGCTCTGCACATCTAAAAGCGTGATCAGGAAATCGGTGGGGACTCATCTCCAAGGGTTTATGTTACAATTGTATTTTAAATCTCTCTATTTTTGAACATAAGCCTCAGAGAAGTCTTGGCTTGGCCTAAACTGGAGCACTTGATCACAGACAGCTCCTTAAAAAAGCCCACAGCCTAACTGTGTATCTAGAGATCCTGAGCATGCAGGGGAAAATTAGGCCCAGCCATTCCCTCAAATTTAATCAGAAGCAGCCTGGGGCACATAGATGCAAGTGCTGTTGATGGTCAAAATTCAGTGTTACATAAAGAGCAGTGAATGACAGAAGGCAGTTAGGAGTTCTGCATAAAGGGCTCCATCCTCAGACTGTTCTTATTGCAGATATCAGACTGGGGTACGCCTCAGCACCTCAGCATGGGAGCAGGCAGAAATTGGAGAGGCTGGCAAATGTTCAGTGCCAAAGCAGGTACATTTTCCCTCTCTTGTTTGCTCTATGCTTAGTTCAGTTTCTTTCCCAGCCACATACTTGAGGCCAGGATGAGCAGCATTTGGATAAATATTTCCCTCTGCTGAAAAAGGAAAAAAAGGAAACATCTGAGGAAGGTGGAGAGAATCAAGGCAGTCTCTGCGTTACAACTGACTCCAAGAGAGCCCAGGAAATAACATCCAGGATCTGGTGGCACTGTCAGCATTTTGGTGTTCCCCTCACTTGGCTGCCCCACAGCCCAGCTTTGCAGCACACGGGGGTGTGAGCTGGAGGCTGGAGGTGATGCTGTGAGCAGCCAGGAAGCTCCCACTGCCCACAGCTCTCAAACCATGGACAAAGCAGGGGCCCTTAACCTGCTGCAGGCTCTGCCTGTCCTGCCCTTCTCCAGCTCCTGGCCAGCAACATGGGAGAGCACATCCTGCTGCTCTCATGCAGGAGAGCATGCTCCTGCCTCATTATTCATGGGCTGTGCCCACAGGTACTGCTTGTTAAGCCTGCTGAATATTTGAGTGAATAATTAAGAAGGAGCTGAATCATTCTTAGACCAAATTCCGGTTTTCTCTCTCCTCCTACTTCATTTATAGGCTTCTCTTCTCACATATCCCCTGTACACAGTGTGAAATAACTGTTCAAATAGTACCAGATAGAGTCAATAAACTCCCCATGTGCCTTTTCTTTTTGTTTTGTTTTGTTTTTTTCAAATTATCCTTAGAAGATGCTAAAGGATCAGTTAGAATTGCTTAGTGGCACTTATTGCGACAGAAATCCCGGCGCTGCGGTGCCAAAGCCTGCCCCCCTCTGCATCTCCCAGGATAGAGGCAGCCACATTCCTGAACAGCACCGGGTCCATCCCTTCCTCCCTCGTTTGCACAACGAGAGGTGGCTGCTCCTTCTAAGCTTATTGGGCAATGTTTGTGTTCTATTTAATGATTCTGCCCTTTGTTTTTTTATTAAACTCCGTGATTTCTGCTGCAGCAGAGCTGGAAAATGAATCTTAAATTGAACCCAGCTTTCTCACTGGCAAACTACCTCTTATCCTCCTCCCACTCCCTTTCTGCTTTCTCTTCCTTTTACCATTCCTTACATCTCTTTCCCCAAGTCATGCTGCATTTTATTTTGCCTTCCTGCATTTTCATCCCCGACTTTTGATGCACGGAGCCAAATTCATCCCTACTGGTATCCAATGGACTGAAATTCTTCTCCGAGGCGTTATTGGGCTGAATCCAAACTCAGCCAGCATTTTGCAGTGCTGGTGGCTTAGCCAAAACAACAGTTTATAATCTCTCTTTTCCTTCCCTTATCTACCGTTAATATGAATTATTAATAAGCACTAGTATTGCTGTCTCGAAAATCCTGCTTGTTTCTGGAGCACCTATCAGCCGAGCTGTCTGGCTGAGAATTCCTTTTTAACTTTCCGCGTGCGCCAGGAAGTTGGGCAGCCTGGATTGCAGAGCAGGGCTCGCTCTGGGATTCCTCCTGCCATCCGCAGTGCACACCTCGCCCGGGCGCCGGGCACCATTAACCCCTGCGGCAGCCGGCCTGCAAAGCTTTGTTTGCCCAGACTGCCGTTCCTGACGCTAAATGCGTTTCCCAATCAGGCTGCTGCTCCAGATCCCTCACCTGGAGGGGGTGTCTGCACAGTGTTCATCTCAGGCTGTGTTTACAGCCCGGGAACGTGACAGGTTCTCTCCTTCCCTGCGGTTTCCGTGTGCACAGCTCATTAGATACTCTAATGCAGCAGGAAGCCCCTCTCGACTGAGAATTCCTTCTCGTATATTTACCAAACTTTTGACTGCTTCCTTTCAAAGGAGACTGAAGGACATATTTTCGTAGGAAGAGGGTGAGACTCACAAAGCACGATCTACAGTCACGTTTTTCTGTGGGGAACTACAGAGCGGGGGAGGAGGAATCACCCGCAATTCTCTCTCCTTCTCCCCCGCGCCTCCCTCCCTCCCTCCCTCCCCGTCCCTCCCCCACGCCCATACAACCATAACACGGGATGAACGCGCTCCAAAATACGGCGGCAAAGCCTTCCCTCTCTTCCGGTCTTCTTCGCCTTGGCAAGGGGGGGCAAGAAGAGAGGATGAGGATGGAATCATCCTCATGTGGAACTGATGCTTTGACTCTGCCATCCGCAGGCTGTTCAGAAAAGCCTGCACGCACGGTGTCGGAGTTAACCCAGCCAGGGCTCGCTCACTGCTCGCAGGAGAGGCTCAGACAGGGAGGCATCATCTCCTGCTCTGGATGGTTCCATTAATGAAAGCCAAGGCTTGTGGGGTGACAGGGAAAGGATGACTGAGGTTATGAAAGAGAGCATCGCACTTCAACTGCAATCCCCAATGTTCATTAAGATCCCCGTTAAGAGATAAATTTTACAAACATACACAGTTTTGTATGAAATGAAAGGATTTCCTTCCCATTAGAAATCACGCTGGAGACAGTTCCATTTGCTCCCAATTAGGTACGCTCGGAATGAATATTTTAATTAATTCATGATAAATAAGCCAGGCACTTTCCTCGACTTGAGTTACCGTTTCCTTCCTCAGCAGGAGTGGGATGTGCTCACCGTGCTCTGTGTGTGTTCATGTACTTGTCCAGGCTTTGTTTTTGATTTCTCTCTCTCATTTTTGAACCTGTTCCTCAAATGATCAGCTACGACACATGTCCTTAACCATGGATTTCCTCGTGTTTGGCTGCTCCGACGTGGGAGAGGGGAGGGAGGAGGGGGAGAATAAACAGATTAACACACCCAGACCCCTGGCAGGATGTTCCGAGAACTAAAAAGAGGGGAGAGAAGGAAGAATTCACACATAAAAATAGAAGCCCACGTAGGTTGGCCATATATGGAGTACCGGGGACTTCAGAGGGATACCCTCTTCGGACCACCCCTTTGGCGGAGGCAATGGCTGCTGCGGGAGGGCCCCTGCCCCCCTGCCCGGGCGGTTGTCCCGCAGCCGCCCCCAGCCCCCGGCCCCCTGCCCCGGCCCCGGCCCCGGCCCCGGCCCCAGGGAGGCGGCGGCGGGAGGCGGCGGGCCGGCTGCGGGAGCGGTGCGGCGGCGATGACTCAAAGCCGCCCGGCCCGCTCTGCCCCCTCCCGCTCCCCCCGCCGGGGAGGGCTATTAAAAGCTGCTGACGTAGGAGCGGACGGCCATCTTTGATGAGGGCACGGCTCCCGATCCATTGAAGAAGGAGACCCGCGGAGGTCAGCAGCCTCCTGTCCTTGCCTCCCATCAGCTGCGGCACCGAGCCACCGACCCCGCCGCGCCGCGCTCCGCCGGCCCAGGTAAAGGTGGGACGCACCGCGGGCACCGGCTCGGCGGGGGAGGGGGCCGTATTGACGGGAGCGAAATGGAGAAAAAGGATCTATTTAAAGTGGGACCCGTTCGGCTTTTTGTGTCCAGCCTCTGGGCTGCTGCGGGCGCAGAGGCAGGAGAGAAGGGGGTGATTTGGCCGCCAGCCTCACGGCCGGCTGGAGCCAGGGAGGCAGCCGGGCTGTGCCTCTCGGCCGAGCGGACGGCAGGAGGCCGGAGGAGACGGCAGTGTCGGAGGAGAAGGGGAACCGGCGCCATTCCCGGCTCCGAGCGGGGAGAAACGTGTGCGGGCGCTCCGCGCTGCTGGGCCGGCCCGGGCTGTGCCGCCCCGGGCACTGCAGCGCCCGCAGCGCGCCGGGCTGCGGCGGAGCATCAGCACCGCGGACAGCGCGGGGCCCGAGCGCCTCGGGAGGGGACGTGCGCCCGTCCGTGTGTCTGTCCGTGACTGCCCGTGTCTGTCCGTGTGTCTGTCCGTGACTGCCCGTGTCTGTCCGTGTGTCTGTCCGTGACTGCCCGTGTGTGTGCTCAGCGGACAGCGCCGGGCCCGAGCGAGACGGGGAGGGGACGTGTGTCTGTGTCTATCTGTGTGTCCGTGTGCGTGCTCAGCACCGCGGACAGCGCAGGGCCCGCGCCGGGAGCGGGGAGTGCGAGCTGTCTGCGCCCGTGTCTGTGTGTCTGCGCCCGTGTCTGTGTGTCTGCGCCCGTGTCTGTGTGTCTGTGCGTGTTCAGCACCGCGGCGGCGGAGGCGGCCGTGCTGCAGCGCCCTGCGGCTCCGCGCCCCCCGCCCCGGGGCTGCCCCCCCGGACACGGGACTGGGAAGCGATTCCCGACTGGCGAGCGGCGGTGCTCCCTCATTCCAGGACAGGACCGCGGGCAAGCGCAGTTGTGGCTCTGTAGCTCAGAGTGACAAGAGGGAGAAATAAAATTTTAAAAACAAAAAGCAAACAAACAACAACAACAGCAAAAAGCAAATAGCATCAGTTCCTGCGATCAGTCGGCGCTTGGCCCTTGGGCCCCTCTCCCCGGAGCGGCGTTTGAGCGGGGAAGGCGGGGGTTACATAACGCCCAGCCCGCGGGGTCCCCCCGGGCCGGGCGCTGCCGCAGGGAGCCCCGGCAGCTCCCCGGCGTTCCCGCAGCCGCGCTCCGTGCCCGCGGGCGCCGCTGCGCCGTGACACGGGGACACGGCCCGCCCGCCCCCCTGCCGGCCCCGCGCTGCGGAGAGGTGCGGAGCCGCCGCCTTATGTAACGCGGGCTGCCCCGTCACGGCTGCTGGCCCCGGCTCCCCCGGCGCCGCCGCGTTCCCCCCGCCCGTCCTTTCCGCTGCCCGGCACCCCAGCCGCCCGAACGCCTCGGTGCGGTCCCAAGTTGGTAACTTCGCTGGGCTTTTTTCCTGCGGGGCGAATAAACAAGGGGAGAAAGGGGGATTGGGCTGCGTGTCCAGACACGGCGCTGCGTAGCTGCGTCAAACCGGAGCCGCGGGATCTGCCAGATTTACGTGCTTGGCCTGAATAATTGCTGCTGGTTTCGTTCCCAGCTGAAGAGCAGGGCGGGGGGGAAATGGGGGGCTGGCCTGCGGCGCTGCCCGGGGGTGGCAGAGCAGCCCCTGAACCCGGACCCGTTTGCTTCCAGCCCCGGGCGCAGCATCTGCAAGGACGTGCCCGTCCCACGGCCCCTCCTCGTCCTAGCTCCGGGCATGGAGCAGCTCCCCCACTGATCAGCACGCGGCTGCGGGCGGCAAGGGGAGGGATGGAGCCCTCTGGGAGATGAGCGCTCCCGCGGGAATGGCTGGGGAAGCGACTCTCTCCTGGGCCCCCGGCCGCCTGCACATCCCTGCAAAGAAGCCAGTCTAGGAAGAAGCAGCAGTGGTTTTCCATTGCTGCTGCATCGCGCAGAACGGGTCAGCCAGGAGGTGACTGCTGAAGAGTTTGGTTCCCAGGATGGGTGCCAGAAGGATAACAGAGGTGACCAAACCAAAGATGCAGGCGGGCCTGATTGACAAAAGCAAAAGCTTGAGGCTGCCTCGGAAGTCAAGAGGAGTTGCAGAAACTCAGCACGTTACAGTACCAAATGCAGCTACATAGCAGCCCCCAAATAAATGCAGCTTAACTTTCTTTCCACGGCTAACTAGAAAATGAGAGTGGCATTTCCGAGAGCTCTCGGGACCAGGCTGTGTGTCCATTGACCTCATGGAGGCAGTGAAAGAAAGAACAGCAGAATCCAGCCAGCATGAACCCTCAAAATACATCTAATGAGATGCAGCTCCACTTCCCAGATTTATTGCACTGGAGGTGGGAGATGCTTTTCAGGTCAAGGGAAAGCTTTTCATTTTTCTCCCTATGCTTTAGGTATGGCAACAAATGGCAAGATGAAAGTGCTGAGGCAAATAAAGCACGGTCTCTGCCTAGTGCTTGCACTGCTTTAACGGCGCAGGGTAACGAAACAAAACACTTCTCCTGTCAGTGGGAACAACTTCAGCGATTTGTACGTCTGTGTGTCACAGGGCTACAGCTGCTGCGTTTGTAGCAACCCTCAGGGAAAAATAGAAAGTGTATGGCATGGTGTAGGGCTCAGTTTGCTCATGATTTCTTCTCTCAGGAGCAAAGAATAGAAATTGTTTTCCCTTTACCTTGGCTTGTTATCACACAGTTACTCTTCCTCTTGCTTCCCCCCCCCCCCCAAATCTCTGTCATAACGTTTTATAACATAAGGAGGCTACTTTCATCTGTACATATTTATATGCACACACACTCATTTCAGAGATTTCCAGGGTTCTAGGCTGGGTAAAACCACAACAGATGCAGGCTGACTTTGCAGCATTCATTGGGCAGAGTGCATTTTTCTGTCTGTGGACTTTCATGCCCTGCTACCATTGCAGCCACCTTTGGGCTGGGCCAGTGCCAGGCAGTCTGTAACAACAGCCTTGTTCAAGCATTTCAGAGCTTTAGAGTCTAAGGCAGACAAGAATAATGTGTTGCTGAGAGCTGCTGCAGGATGCATTTCTCAGGCACATCGTGGTTACCTCTAGGAAGCAGGGCTTTGGTGCAGGCATAGGGCTCGTCTATCTACTCCAGGGAATGCTGGATATAGTTTGTCAAGGCTGTAAGTTGTCACGGAATAGTTTATTTTTTTAGCTTTTTATTTTTGAGCCTCCAAAGTCCTGTTTTTCATTAGTTACAATACACTCTGGCTTTCTTGCCTACTGACCTTGCAGATTCAGCTTGCTGCATTGTATTGCAAGGATCACTTTTTCCAAAACACACAAGTTATATTCCTAGTTCTTGTCTGTCACCCCTTTGTTACTCCCTCCACAAATGCTTAGACACACACAAACTCCTACCAGCAAAATCTGCCTCTTATCTGATCATGATTTTCAATATGCTGTCCCACATCCCACTACATTTTCCAGGACTTTCCACCAAGCACAAAGACAAGTCAATTGCACAGGTTCAAAATTGTTCTTTCTTGCTTTGTGATGGCCCCAAGGCTGACACTGCAAGACCCAAAAGTGGATCTGAGTGGCCTTGAGGAAATGTTTGAACCACTTGCCCGGCTATTTTAGGAGGAAATTTAGCTTTGCTCTTGCATCTTCATCTTGTTCACTTGCTATTTGCTCATCACCTCGTGCTCACCTACAATCCTCTTTTAATTCCTGCTAAAGATCACCAGGATGAAAGAAACACATCAGGGGCATTAGGACCCTGATGTGAAGGGTGATGAATGTCACCTTCTGATTTTGATTATTTCAGCAGGTCTAATCCAAAGTCAGTTGGAATCAAGGAAAATACTTCCCTACATCATTTTGTGGGACTTGTAAAAGAATATTTAGCAGTTTAGGTTTTTCAAAGGGAAACAAATTCTGTGTACATATTCCCTCTGAAATATACTAGCACTAGTGATTCTAAAGATAATTTAATATTGCATTATAACCTTTTCCCTTTTTTTCTTCTTTTATTATTTTTTTTTTTTTAATAATAAGAGACACGGTATCTCTCACAGGAGAAAGCTGAATTCTACTAGAGGCACAGGGAGGAGAAGAGGGAAACACTAAGTAATTAATCATGGCTGTTCCTGGCCTTTTAGAGCTGAATGTTAGTGCTGACCAATCTGTGCTCTGTATGGCTATGTAGGAGATTTTTTTTTTCTTTAGAGCTATGGGATTTAACTTATTGTTTGGCCCCATTGTCAATTGGTGTGAAGTGGCATAACTGAGTGCTGTGCTACTCTACAGGCCCATAATTTTCAAGCTGGGACTCCTTGTTTGTGTTTTAAGCCAGAAATGGGTCTATTTGCTGGAGGAGCAGCTCTTCTAAAGAAAGAGCTCATTTCAGATGCTGCCCTCCCAAAGCCCATGCCTGTTTTTTCCCAGCCTGGTCTCACTGCTGCAGACCCTGAGGGCCAGGCTGCCTCAGAAGGGATGCCAGGAGCAGGGACGAGCAGCAGAGCAGGAATCCTGCCTGTTATGCCTCTGTTTCAGGCTGGGTTCTGCTGCACTCTGCTGGTACATAACACCGGCAGAACTTGAATGTGGTGTAAAACCCAGGACACAGCTGAGTTTTTCCTAAAGGCATCGTTGTGTGCAGAAAAAGTCAGAAATTCCTACCTGTAGCCATCAATTTTTCTTTCAAGCTGGGGAGTAGGGTGAAATTTTCCTGCATTCCACTAAGTGCACATGAAAATTAGGCTTCTTCCCTCAAGTTTTTAAAAGGCAATATTCTTAATGGCTGAGACATTGTATTCGTAGAGTTGCAACATGAAAGAACAGAGGCAAAGCCAAGTCTCCCTGTACAAGTGTCTAAAACTGAACAAGAGGAACTGTTCTTATATGTTTTCACTATAATTATAGTTTTCCTTCTGCTTTTGATATGACCAAGTTTTTGTGCCAGCATTTACTGGTAGAATCCATGAGCAAAATGAGTTATCATAGACTATGGCAGTGCTCATGACTAAAATTTGTATCCTAGACATTACCAAAGGATGCCTCATGTAGGTGATTTGTGAAATTAATGCAAGTTTTGCTATTTCTTCCTCAAAACCTACAAATTATCAGGGAGTTGGACACCCAAGGTACTGCAAAATCCTTAGTAGGGCACGTTTGTAATTCTGCATTGATCTCTTCCATCTCCCATGTTTTCTCATAGCATTCCCTTGTTAAAAATCCCAGTAAATCTCCAAATACTTTCACTGTCACTTGTCTGTCAAAGAGACTAGAAGTTTAGATTGAAAACTAAAGCTCTGATCACTTCCCAGCTCAGTGTTCATCCTGCTGTATTTATTTGCTATACTTACCCTCCACCCAAAGGAGAGGAATTCTGTTTCTGAATTGCAACACAGTCACAGAAGAAGTAGTGATTGTATTTTTCCTTTTGTATAAAACAGTTATTTGGAAGATGTGCCAACCTCTCCTTTGGTTCCTTTTCCCACTCCTGGAAACTATAGCTCCCAGTGGAACTGTGCAGATGCCAGTTCCTTGATCTGTCTTACCGAGGTAAATATATTTCCTCCAGCTACTCTAAAAAACTTCACGAAACAAAAGTATACTTCTTCAAAAGAGCTCATCTGTCAAAATAGTGTTACCATTCACTGATTCCTTTTTTAAACAGGAACAGAAGTCTCCCATGCATATTTAAGCATTTTTTAAAATAAAAGGTACTAAAATTAGCTTCACTATGCTTTAGATGGAAATTAGAGTTTTCTTTCTCCTCCCTGTGCTAGTATTTCTTGTTCAGTCTGGTCCCATTCACATCCTCAGGCTCCTCAGCATTCACCTTGCAGGGATTTAGCCAAGCTTGCATTTCTGCAGGCATCAGGGAGCTGCTGCTTGGTGCAGCCCAGCAGTGCTGCTGCTGCTGCCTGCAGTCTGTGCACCCTGGGCACACACCTGTGCGGGCTCAGGGCTGCCTGTGCCCCTGGCAGCGAGTGCCATGGCGAGGGAGGCATTCCTGTTCTGTTTGTTGGGCACACACAGCTCACAGGGATGGCTCTCTCCTGCAGAAAGCAGCAGGAGGTGATTATTTGGACTGGAGAAGTTCAGTAGCATCTGAACTTCAGCTACGGAAGGTTGGGGATTAAAACTCCAGGCCTGCACGTGGAATATCTGGATTCAGGTGCAAGTATCATACATTAAATAAATATTACCTTTGCCAAGTGCTTCAATTGCCTCCATTCATAAAAGAAAAAGCTGAGATTAAAACAACTTCCAGTTTACATCCCTTAGCTTCAGGTTAGGGTATAGCAGTTTCGACTGCCTGAGGGTGGTGACCTAAACTCTGAATGCAACATTCTCCCAAGAAAGGTGGTTCTTATTTACCTAGAATTTGACAGGGTGTTACCCATGATTGTTCCCTTCAGGTTAGTAAAGAGCTTGGCTGGAAGATGCCATAGAAATCCAGATTATTGCTATTGCATTCACAATAGCAAGAGAAGAACACGCTCTCAGACCAGAAGGTGGATGAAACATTGATGCATTTGCTCGTGCATTACACAAGACCAGGACTTTTCCAGAGCCCTGTGTTCCTCCAGAGCTGCACTGAGCTGCAGGGGAGAGCGGGACTGAGCCCTCTCTCTTCAGCAGCAGCGATTCCAAACCAGTGACACGACAGCTGAACATACAGCCCAGCTATGTTCTGTGAATAATTGAGTATTTCAGCCAAACATTTGCTTTTCCAGGGAGCATTCACCTAAGTGACACTCAAGGATGTGAAAAGCCCTCAAGAAACAAACCAAGGTATGCAAACCCAATTAAACTGGAATTCACTGCAGCTTCCAACAAGCAGTTCTCCCCAGGGAAGCGCTTGTTTTATTTGCTCAGCTGTATGGAGACAGGTACTGGTTGCTGAGCTTACTGAAGGATTTCCTGCCGCTTTTCTGCCATTGAAATCCTGTTCTTGGGATACAGAATTTGCAGTTCCTGAAAATGCAGGTCTTTTATTGTACCAAGGCAGAGGCAAGAGGCAGAAAGGCCAAGAGCAGCAGAGGGGTTTGAGATGGCACTGGATGAGTGAGGAAGGGATTGTGTGGCGTGGCTGGTGGTGGTCACAAGAGACTGGACTCGATAAGGCAGTGAGTCTCCTCAGGTCTGATGTTCCTAAGAGGTTTGCTTATTTAACAGAATAAAAGAGAGGAGGGGGGAAAAGGCCTGGATGGTTCTTTGCTGTCAGTTTAGTTCATTTTAGAGATGAGCACATCAAGAGACAGTGGAAAAACCCCTCGAGGCGCCAGGAATGCACTAAGTATAATTGAAAATGCTCTAGACCGCCTTTGTAATGCAACAGCAGGGCCATCTGCAGGCTTTAGATTCTCAATATTAGCAAGGCATTTTTAAAGCATTGTGTTGTCTTGTTCCCTTTTTCTTAATTAACTGTTTTAAATAGTATAAAATAGGCTGCTCCTGAAGCAACTTGCAGGCTCTGAGGATCATTTTCTAAGCCTGGTAAACAAGAACAGGTGTGTACCTCTAACAGGCTGACAAATAAGAACACGAGAGAGCTGCAACGTCACACAAAAGGTCCCCAATTTCCAGATTAATGCCTAGGGCACTTAAGGTTGCAGTATTAAGCAGGCTGATAGAGGGTAGGCATGTGACAGAAGAGCCGAGCAGCAGGTCATCCTCTGGAGGCCTCAATAGCTGTGCTGCCTTTTTATTTTTCTTGGAGTTTGGCGTCTCCTCCCAGTCCTACCTCAACTTCTGCAGCCTTGGCTCTCTGCTCTCATCATGTTCCCCAAATGGCCTGAGGGAAACCACCCTCTCAAGTGAAGGAGATGCAGAGAAAGACCCTTTTCAGCCCCATTTAGGACAGGGGCTTGGTATGGACAGACCCAGATCACAGAGGGACAACAGGGAAAGAGTAGGAAGACAAGAACACAGTGCAGGTGAAGATGAAGAGCTCGCTCTCTCAGCTACAAGGACCCCAGTGCTTCCCTCTCCTTTGACTGGGTCATTGAGTAAGAGGCCAGAAGAAGTTACCCATCAGTGAGCTGAAGCCCCAGTAAAACAGGACATCCCACAGGTTGCAGGGTTTCTCTGTCTTAACTGCTTCTCCAGCAGCACAATATTCCAGCTTTGCTTTCAGAAATTGCCCACAGGGAAGAATGTGACAATATATGGTTTTAATTAAACAGTGAAATCCAATAAATTCTTTATTGTGGATGCAAGCATTTATCTGCAAAGTCATTAAACTGCTATTTAGATTGATGAACAGCTCTGCTGCTGCTATACTGTGATTTTCCAATGGTTACCCCTATTCCATTATGGAGTAACATAAAGGAACTTGCTTTTCTCTTTAGAGTTCATATTCTTAAGAGCTCCATTCTTTCCCAGTAATAATCCCGTATTTCTGTCCTTTCCTGCAGAAAGCCTCTACTTGCACCTAGAACTTTACTCTCAAAACTTTTAAAAGAACCCCCAGCCTGGCAGGTGAAGAGATAAAACACTGATCCAAAGGCCAGGACAGACTCTGTGATGCTGGAAATTAGATGTTCAAGCACAGAATGTGAGACTCCAACACCATTTAAAGATTTCCATTTCTTTACCTTCTTTTTGTATTCTGTTTTTGCGGTGACATTCCCAAGAAATGTGGCGTACACTCAGCTGTTCTCCAGACAGAGTTCTTCCATTCATGCCTGCAGTCAGAATCTATTTCTCAAAACAATCACCTTCCTGCAGCAGGGAAGTCAGAGACCTTTCAAAATTTAGCCAGGCTCTCCAGTGTTGTCAAACATAGTAGGCCAGTTCCTGGGCTTAGAAGAGTTGCTTCATCTTAACCAAAAAATGATCCACTGTACCAATATGGATGAAGAATAGAACAAGAGGGCAAAAACCAGAATGAATAACTAGGGGAATGCAAAAACCCCCCAAAAAGCACAAACCCAAATACAAAAAATAAAAAAACAAACAAACAACAACAACAACAAAAAAAAAACCACAGGAAAAAAAAATCAACAACAAAAAAAACCCCCAAACAAACCAAAAAAAAACCACAAGAAAAAAACCACAAAGGCCAGCAGACTCAAATAAGAGAAAGTACAAGATGGGCTTTTTGTTTAATTCTCTTTCTTGCTGTTCTTTCCCTATGAACCATTAACAATTACCTAGACTTAAAAAGTAAATGTCAATCCTCAAGTTTTTGATAGAGTCATTTTAAAGGTGTCCTGAAGTATTAGGTTATAAAACACCCTCACTCCCCTTAGCAGCCACAACCTTGTGTTCCATCTTTGCATTTCACAATGCAGAGCAGGTGCAGAGGTGCATCCTTACTCCTAATCTCAGCTTTATAGGCGCATACAGACAGCAGGATGACAGGATTTGTGAGCAGTGTCCCCTGTAGTTGGTGTTTCAGAGACAAACAGCAGAGCAGAAGGATAACAACTGCTACCCACTCACTGCGGCGCTGGAGATGTGCACTTGCTCTGCAGCACTTGTATTGAAAATAAAAGCAAAGCAGTGTTTGGGATATCACAAGGCAGAGCCCAGACACTTTTCCTTCCCTAGAAATTCTAAAAAAGGCTCTCTTTTCAAGTGTGTTAGAAATAGAAGCCTGTTTCAGAAGAGACATGAAGTTATCAGTGCAAATTAATAGCACCAGATGGGGGGTTAAATTGCTGCCTCCCAGCTGAAGACATGCGAGGGAAGTGGTAGACTATAAAGAGGGGACCATCAGAAGGGAGGAGATCTCACTGCAAGCTGGGATTTGTGAACCTCCTGCCTGTGCTTGTAAGCAGGTGCTCAGATGAGTGTTTTTTTGGGCCAGAGCGAGGGGAAGAAGGGATCAAAGTCTCGGCCATTTTGGAGATCCTGTCTCCTGGTGAGGATTGTACTGCTTTGCTCGGGACAAGCTGTCCAGCAGGACAAGCTGCCATGGAGTATGGTGGAGTATGGTGGGGCCTGGTCTCCTGAGCTGGCACAGAGACAGGGAGCTCACCAGGGCAATCACAGAAATGGGGCTGTGAGCTGGGATTGTGTGCCATGGTTTTGGGGGGAATACGAGGGGCAAATTCTGTGAGAAAGTGCCAGAAAATTCCCCTGGGTTCAGTGGAGCCAGTGGCAGCTGGCTCCAAGATGGACCCACTGCTGGCCAAGGCTGAGCCTGTGAGCGATGGCGGCAGCGCCTCTGGGATAACAGATTGAACAAGGGGGAAAGCCTGCACTAGAGCAACTGCAGCCAGAGAGAGAGTGAGAAAATGTAGGAGGAACAGCTCTGCAGACACCAAGGCCAGGGAGGGAGGGGGAGGACGTGCTCCAGGTGCTGGAACAGAGATTCCCCCACAGCCTGTGGTACAGACCGTGCAGGCCATGGAGGTCCCCAGGGGAGCAGAGATCCACCTGCAGCCCATGGAGGAGACTCGTGCCAGAGCAGGGGGATGCCCTTACAGCCTGTGACCTGATGGGAAGCTCACTCTGCAGCAGGCTCCTGGCAGGACCTGTGGACCCAGGGAGAGAGGATCCCACACTGGAGCACGTTTGCTGGCAGGACTTTTGATCCTGTGGGGAACTCATGCTGGAGCAGCCTGTTCCTGAAGGATCACAGCCCATGGAGTGGCCCCAGGCTGGAGCAGCCTGCTCATGAAGGATCACAGCCCATGGAGTGGCCCCAGGCTGGAGCAGCCTGTTCCTGAAGGATCACAGCCCATGGAATGGCCCCAGGCTGGAGCAGCCTGTTCCTGAAGGATCACAGCCCATGGAGTGGCCCCAGGCTGGAGCAGCCTGTTCCTGAAGGATCACAGCCCATGGAATGGCCCCAGGCTGGAGCAGCCTGTTCCTGAAGGATCACAGCCCATGGAATGGCCCCAGGCTGGAGCAGCCTGTTCCTGAAGGATCACAGCCCATGGAATGGCCCCAGGCTGGAGCAGCCTGTTCCTGAAGGATCACAGCCCATGGAATGGCCCCAGGCTGGAGCAGCCTGTTCCTGAAGGATCACAGCCCATGGAATGGCCCCAGGCTGGAGCAGCCTGCTCGTGAAGGACTGCACCCTGGGGAATGGGACCATGCTGGAGTAGATCAGGAAGAACCACAGCCCATGGGAAGGACCCAGGTGCAGAATTTCATGGAGGACAGTCTGCCATGGAAGGAGCCCTGTGCTGGAGCACAAGAAGAGTGTGAGGATTCTCCCCCTGAGGAGGAAGGAGCAGCAGAGTCAATGTGTGATGAACCGACTGCAGTCCCCATTCCCTGCTGGAGGGAGAAGGTAGCAAATTGGAAATAAAGCTGAGCTGAGGAAGGAGGGAGGGGTGGGGGGAAGGTGTTCTAAGATTTGAGTTTATTTCTCACTGTCATACTTTGACTTGATTGGTAATAAATTCAGTAACTTTTCCCAAGGAGGGTTTGTTTTGCCTATGAGATAAATTGCTGCATCACCTCCCTGTCCCTATCTCGACCCACAAGGCTTTTGTTGTGTGCCTGTCCTGTTGAGCTGTGGCCTTGGTGAGCACTTGGCATAATCAGGGCTGACCCATCACAGGCTGTTGAGCTGGGACAGCACTAACTGCCAGAGCAACAGGGAGCTTTGTCAGGAATACTCCAGGTTTAAGGGTGTTGTTACTGGAAGAATGGCAGTTCTTACACTAAGAGAGCAGCTCTTTAACATAGGCACTTCTCAAAACATTTCAGCGGAGGAAGAAGATCTGTTTGGCCATAATTAGGCCGTTTTTAACTCTCTGGACACAGTAACAAAGGAGCCTGTTCACAAAGCAAATGTCTGGAGTTCAAGCACTTCAATAACACACAGCTGCATTATGCAGAGGACAAGCTGTGGAGCTGCTCCTCCTTTCCATGGAAGTGCAGTGTGCAACCAGAGCACACAGTGCACAGCAGAGGCTCAGGAAGCCTTGAGCACCATTCTTTACACCCCCAAGGAAACAGGGCTGCAGCTGTGCTCCTTTACACAGAAACCAACAGCAGCACCCCTCCCTGAAGCTCAGAGCCAGCCAGACTGAATTGGGCCTGAGACACTGCAGAAAGTTACACACACACACACACACACCGTGGTTTGTTCAAGGCAGGGGTGTGTTGTATTCCATCAAACCTGAATCAGCTGAGCATAAGAGCTATTTTGTTATGAGTCACCACCTGTCTCCAGCAGAACGTGGCCAGGTCCTCTCTCCAGCCCTGCAGAGCAGAACTGACTCACCTCTGCTGGATCTGTTCTTTCAGTCCAGCACAGAGGCAGGGCTGAGGAAAGTGGCTCATCAGCACCTCAGCAATCGCGTGGCTGAGGTACGCTCAAGGGATGACGCACCTGAAGAAATCAGAGAGCAATTTGCAGCAAACTAATTATATAGTGAAATCCCCATCATTTTCTGTGCTCTGGGAATGCTCACCACGAATTTTGATTTCCTTGGCTTCCTCTTAATCTGAAATGATTTGATGAGTCTTTTTTCAGAAAAAAAGATCTCTGGATCTTCAGACAGCTCACAGCACACCTCGAGGCTCAACCTGTACTGCATTCCTTCCATGTTGTCCCAAGGGCTTCCTGCTCCCTTACTGAGTGTGCAAGGGCTGCAGATGTGGGAAGGTGTGGGAACAGTGAAAAGCTTGTGCTTCAAATCCAGAATTTGCTCTCTCTGAATATTCCTAATTAAGTTTTCAAAAAATGCTATTTTGGCAAGCATTTTTTCCCGTACCTTTATCCACAAGATTTTTGACAGAAATCTTAACAGAGACATGTGAAATAACTTTGTTTTGAGGCTATTAAAATGCAGAATTGCAGCTGGATGAATGCTGGTCCCATTTCCCCAGCTGAGCTATCACGTTCACCTCTGCAGAAATAGCAACTGTCACAGCAAGCGTCACAAGAGATGCAGCCCTCAGAGAATCACAGCGAGCAAAGAAAGATATCTAGGACAGTGATTTAGCTTGTCTGGATTAAAATGTTCCTCCTAGATGCTTTAGCGTTGTTGAAAGTCATCCTAAAGGAAGATGACAGGCTGTTCGGGCCTGCCATGAGTAACACAGAGGAACAAATAGTTACTGCAGGAAGGCTAATACAGTATTATACATGGAAATTTCTAAGCAACTTCCTGGGAATGCTGGAAAAAGAACATTCAACCTGAATTTTCACAACAGCCTCATTTTCACAAACTCATGGTCACGCTGTGGGAGATGGGACACAGCAAACAAGGTCCAGGGGATCCAAAAGAGTGTCCATCTCAGGACAGGAGTGGATTCTTTTGAGTTGAGATAGAGACGTGATTATTTAAAATTTTTTAACAGAACTGCCAAGACCTGTCTCTCTTGGAAGACGAATGCATGTGGACTTGTGAGGGTCAGCAGCAATCTGGCATTTTTTGGGCAAATGATGCACACTGCAGGACTGCCAGATCCAGATGGACTAAAGGGAAATGTCCAGATGTAACTGCAGATGTCATAGGAAATTAAACCGCTCACTTGTGCTTGTGATTCAAGAAGTTCCGTTTCTAGGTCAGATGACAGCTTAGTTGGCCACTACTGCAAACATCTCTGACGTTTCCTGAAGTTTTCTGCCTAGAACCCATAAAAAGCAAAGGACAAGTGCCATTTTCATGGGAAGCACATTGCAAAGCCATGTGAAGAATTAACTTTATGAAGGTTAATAACGAACTAAGGAAGCCAGTTGGTTGCTAAAGAATGAGGTTCTTTGGTACTCAATAAAAAAAGATACATTGCAAATATTTGTTGTCACTGTGAAAGCCAATATTGCCAGTTTTGCATATGTAAAAATGTAAATATTTGTTCTGGTAAACACAAATAATATTGTTTGTGATCAATTAGGTTTTTCACTAAACTACCAGTAAAGTTTATTCACCTACTGTGTTGCAGTGTCCTGTTGAATGATGTCCTGGTCTAGTTGTGAAATATGGGTCACCGAGAGATTAATTGTTTGTTTAATAAATCAGGCCAGCAAAGAATATGGAAATACTGTTTAATCAATGCTGTTGAAATTAATTTGTTTCAGAATTCAAGCACCTCACTCTGGATAAATGCCTCCATTAATGCTTAAACTAATTAGTATTTCTCACATGAGGACATTTCAATTATATGGTAAAATATGAAAGCTCAAAATGCAAAATATAGGGAGAAATTTAGTATTTTAGATTAGAAATGTTTTGCATTTTGTACCTATTCCAACCCCTGAGAGAACAGGCCTTCATTCCATGAGTAACATAACCTATTGCCTCTGATTTAGTAGCTGGCTGGCTGTGTGTGTGCAGAATGTGTGACAAGGTAGTCAGATCCCCAGGCAGTGAAAACAGAACTTTGATTTGCTGGAGGAAAGAAAAGGAATCATTTCTGTCCAAGCTTTGAAAAAGATGACAGTAATTTTTAGAAATAAATATGTACTTCTTTTTATTTTTCATTTTCTGCAAAGCTTCCATTTACGTAAGAAATGAAGAGTTTTAATCTTCTTAGTAAGCATTTTGATAGTTATTTGATTCGTTTATGAAATCAGCATATTGCACATTTCCAATGAAATGGGAAACTTTTTACTGTTTCTTTGCTTACTTGTGTCAGTCTCTGTCTGGCATGAGCCTCGTTCAGCTCCTGCCAAAGAGTCTCTGCTGATGAATGACATTTGTTCTATTGTTTAGTCCCAAACCCCCTAACAGGCTTCCACTGATTATAGACTTCAGAGCTAAGAAATACTGACATACAATCGGAACTGGGGAGAGAAGGGGACAAAGTTTTTTTGTTTGTGCTTTGAAGATGCTAAAAAAGCCTTCCCAGCCTCATAACTTTGGTGACAGAAATGTAATGGAAATGGGAAATGTTTATGTCTCATCTTGGATGAGATGAAGCAGATGAAGAGCAGTTTGGGCTTCTCATGGCCCAGTCATTTCTGGAGATGTTACATCAGATGTCTGGGATAATATGGAAGCTGTGGCTGGCAGCCTGTGATGCAGGTTCCTGTCTCTTCTGGAAATAGCATTGAACAAAGTACATGGCCTTGAAACTTATATTGTTTGGAACAGCAGGTGCTGTGCCATGGGTCAGAAAGAAGGATCTCATTTAAATCAATAAATGGCTGGAGAAATAATAATGTAACACTGCTGTCCTACTGAATTCTGTATTTTTACCGCAGCATACTCTTGTGATGGATCCCTTGTGGTACCCTCTGGCACCTTCTCAAGTCTCAGGCTGTACAAAATCGCCCTCCAGAACAGCTGGAAAAGCTGAACACAATTCTCCTTTCCCTGACTTTGCCCACACTCCGTGCCTCTTCTGCCTGTGGGCCCTGGAGTGTCCTAAAGGAAAACAAGCTGATAGGACGTGCTATTCCTTAGTGGCCTTGGATGGGGCCACCAAGGGCCCGAGGGTACCTGTTATCCTGGGAAGATGAGCAAGGCAGCTGCTGGGAGGTGACTGTGGGGACGCATGGCAGGCTCACATTCTGTGACTGCCTTCTGTGTAGCTGGATTTGGTCACGTTCAGGGGCTGCCCTGAGCCTGGGGTGGCTGACCTCTGAGGGGCAGAGGGCAGGTGTCCACTCTCATCCCTGGCTCCCTGTGAGCAGTTGCTGGTGCCATGAACCTGGGGTGCTCTGCCCACAGACCTTCAGTGTGGGGCTCCCCGTGCTCCTCAGCGGTGATGGCCCCCGTGTCCAGAGGAGCAGGCAAATCCCAGTGCTGGGAAGGCAAGGGAAGGGAGAGCACCTAACAACTTATCATTTCTCTGCTTAACTGGGGATAAGCACCACACAGTGGGTTTGGATTTTTGAATTTGGTAACTTTTGGGGCAAGGACCCGTAAGGGCTCTGTTGACAATTTCAGGAGCCAGACTGTCCTGACAAGCACATTGCTGCTCTGCTAACCACAGGCAGGAGTTAATCAGCAGTGGAAGGAAGGAAGGAAGGAAGGAGCCTTCTCAAGCAGCCCAAACGTGGCACTTGCCTCACCTAGTCAGGCTTCACTGCCTCCATGACATTAATTTGCTCCTGACCTAACGCTCCCAGCGCTGCAGTTCAACGTGTTTATTAATTCTAGGAACGAGCTTGCAGATGAATTTTATTGTTGCACTGAGACACAATGAGGTGAAGATATGTGGGTTCTATTCCATTTTCCATATCTGCGCCATAAAATGTTGCATTTGTGCAGCCTGTATTATTTGTGAGCTTATATTAGTGCTTAGCTTAAGGCCTATTGAAATGTCCTGGAAATAAAATAGCCTCATTAAGCTTTGGGGTAGATTTTAAAATTCTTATTCATTTTTCAAGGCAGAGGAGGTTGAAGCAGCAAGGCTTGCTGAAGAACTAGGGTCCCTGTGTCATGAAAAGTTTCACTAACGTGGCTCAGACACATAAAACTACTGGGAGAAATTTCCCAGTGGATGATCACTCCTGATATTCATCAACTCCTAACAGGATTCATGGGTTGGTCTATTTTTCTCCATGTCACATTCCTCAGAAGAAGATGGCACAGATTATTATGGGAACAGGTGCCTGGACTCAGTGGACTCATTTTGGGATGTAGAAGAGGAAGTGCCATGTTTCAGTAGCAGAGAAATTTTTTCTACTTGATATTGACCGGCAGGGGAAAGCTATGCTTTCAAAGAACGATTCTTAAATATGAATAAATATTGATTTTTCATTACTAATAAACATCTGCAATCAGACAAGTTAGTCAATATGAGCTACTTTGAAATTAGCCTTATGAGTTAAACTTTGCTTGCCCTGGGTTCATAAGGAAGATTCCATTGCTTCAGTAGGAGAGAAATTAATGCCCCTGAGAAAATCTGTGCAGGAGTTTTCTTCCTCACCTTTGCCTGACAGGAAGAAGGATTTTTATAGTTCATTAAAGAGAGCAACCTGTTCCAGGCTCTTAGGGCAAGTCCTCAGAAAAGACAGATTTTAAATCCTTCCCTCAATGAACTCAGCACTAGTTTAGCTCACCCAGCCCAAGGCACTTCACTGCTTTTCAGCAGTGGAGAAAAAGAGGCACTCAGAGCCCTCCCTCACAAGCTGGTGGTTTTCTTCCTTAAATACAGAATTAATCTAAAATTAATTTCCCATTAATTTGTCAGTTTCAGCTACAGTTACAGTTATTTCCATATGCCAGGACAAAGTTTTAAATCAGGATCTGTATTTTGGGGTTCCTGAAATTCAGATAGGAGCTAAATTTGCTTCCCAGACTGGTGGCAGCTGTCTGCTGGGCACTGATGACGGTTCGTGTTCATCCAGGGCCTGTCTGAAGTTTCAGACAGTGATTACCCTTAATGTCTAATGAAACTTGAGGAATTAATTAGTCTTTTTTGTCATTCTGCTCTCCTGAATTACTTAACCTGGATTCAAGGCAGCCTCATGGGTTGGAATGGGGAACGCAGGGCAAAGGGACGGAAATAGATAATCTGTCAGCTTGTCGTGGTGCATCCCTTCACCTGGGCTTGCACAAACGCAGGGCAGAGCACGGAGCCTCGCCAAAAACTGCATTTCTCCCTCGTCCTGAAGCTGCTCCCTGGCTCGGCAGGGCTCGGCACTGGATGCTGCAGCAGCTGCACACGCTGCAGAAAGCTGCACACGCTGCAGAAAGCTGCACACGCTGCAGCAGCTGCACAGGCTGCAGAAGGCTGCACAGGCTGCAGAAAGCTGCACACACTGCAGAAGGCTGCACACGCTGCAGAAGGCTGCACACGCTGCAGAAAGCTGCACACACTGCAGAAAGCTGCACACACTGCAGCAGTTGCACACACTGCAGAAGGCTGCACACACTGCAGAAAGCTGCACACACTGCAGAAAGCTGCACAAACTGCAGAAAGCTGCACAGGCTGCAGAAAGCTGCACAGGCTGCAGAAAGCTGCACACACTGCAGAAAGCTGCACACACTGCAGCAGCTGCACACGCTGCAGAAAGCTGCACACACTGCAGAAAGCTGCACATGCTGCAGCAGCTGCACAGGCTGCAGAAAGCTGCACACGCTGCAGCAGCTGCACACGCTGCAGAAGGCTGCACACACTGCAGAAGGCTGCACACACTGCAGAAGGCTGCACAGGCTGCAGAAAGCTGCACACACTGCAGAAAGCTGCACACGCTGCAGAAGGCTGCACAGGCTGCAGAAGGCTGCACACGCTGCAGAAAGCTGCACACGCTGCAGAAAGCTGCACAGGCTGCAGAAGGCTGCACACGCTGCAGAAAGCTGCACACGCTGCAGCAGCTGCACACGCTGCAGAAGGCTGCACACGCTGCAGCAGCTGCACACGCTGCAGAAAGCTGCACAGGCTGCAGAAGGCTGCACACGCTGCAGAAGGCTGCACATGCTGCAGGAGGCTGCACAAGCTGCAGCAGCCGCAAATCCCGAGGCAGCCTGGCAGGGAGCTGCAGCAGGGCTCGCCGCAGACACTGCAGTGCCCTCTGCTCTGCAGGGCCGGGGCGCCGCAAGGAGGCGACACCCTGGGAAAGGAGGATTTATGGGGGACTGGGGGAAAGGCGTCCCACTGCTGCAGGAGCACAGGAACCCAGTGAGGACGGGCAGAGAACACCAGGGCTCACAGCATCCCTCTGAGGAAGGGAGCGCTCCTTTCTCTCTGGCAGCCACCCAGGCCCAAAGTGTAATAAACGCACAAAATGGATTATTTTTCGTTAAAAATAGAGCATGTTCCCCCACGGGCTCCTTAAATAAATCTCTCGGCCCTGTTCTCTCCAGCTCAAGGTCAGCTGGGGGCGCAGTCCCTTCAGCCCAGCGCTGGTGTTTCAGCAGGAGAGCAGCGAGCCCCGGGGCTGTGGCCGCAGATGCGCTGCCTGACTTTGCCCCATGCGCTCTGCATCTGGGCTGAGCCTGGGAAGTGTTGGACAGCAGTTGGGCTGTCAGCCACAGGGCCCCGAGCTTACAGGAGCTCCAGTACAGTCACAAAGCTTTCTTTAGCCACTAACTGATGTAAGTGACAGAAATATTCCCCCTTTCCCTCAACAATGGGTGGGTTTTTAATTTGCTTGAACAAGGGGCTTTTAGTCTAGCAGATGGCTCCACGCTGTATGTCCTTGAGATCTGCTCCTTAGATGAATTTTCAAAGCTTACAAGAGTAACTTCATTTAAATCTGTGGCCTCCAATGTACCCTTGGGTGAGGTGTGAAGACAGCAGCTGCACTCCAAGATCTCTTACACCGCACAGATTTTCTGTTGTATGTGCCACTGGGGCTTCAGGAAGGAAGGCATCATCTCCCTCTCTTTATTCACTTATTGAAAAATATTGTCAGCATGGTGAACGCAGTTCAGTCTGAAATATCTGAAATGGGCAATGTTGCTTACAGAAAACCATTTCTGTTTTAGACACAGAATTGTTCCCACATTATTGTTAGGTCAAGAATGAAGAACCGTGGGTTTTTCAGGAATTTAAATTACATAAAATACACAAGTAAACAATGATTGCTTTAGATTTAAATTGGATTACATTCAAATGAAGTTCATGCCCTATCCTGCTGTCTTTACTTACAGGAGTAGTATTTATAAATATATAGTATAGCACGTCAATATTCTTGATTGGAACTTATTTTACTTACAAATGACTTCATTAGCGAGTATTGTTCTTGTCTTCCAAATGTTTCCATTTCTAAAAACCCTCATACATTTGCAGGAGGGGTAGAAGTGATGGGAAAGCTTTCCAAAACTAAAACCAGCTGAAAAAATCAAGGGAATTTGACTGACACTGAAAGACCAGAGCTCTTCTGCCCTAACCTGAAAAGATGGCTCTCTACTGGTGGGTCTCAGAGGAGAGACACATTTACTGAACAGCTGCAGCAAAGCCCTTGGGTGCAGCATGCACTTGAGACACCTCCCCTTGAACGCTGGTGCTTGGCCACTTAGGAATGTAAAACCACCTTGTGGGCTAGAGCATTTTCTGGTGCCTCATCTCACAAGCTCCACAGCATCCCAGCCCTAACTCCCAATGGGACGTCTCCAGAGGGCACCTAGGGCTGCTGAGCACACCTTTGGGGAAGATATCCCTCCTGCTCAGACATTTCCTCTGTGCACGGGCTGTGCAGGGCCAGGTGTGCTCAGGGTGCAGGGCCAGCTCGGTGCCCCTGGGGCTGTGCAGGGCCGGGTGTGCTCAGGGTGCAGGGCCAGCTCGGTGCCCCTGGGGCTGTGCAGGGCCGGGTGTGCTCAGGGTGCAGGGCCAGCTCGGCGCCCCTGGGGCTGTGCAGGGCCAGGTGTGCTCAGGGTGCAGGGCAGCTCGGTGCCCCCTGGGGCTGTGCAGGGCCGGCTCAGTGCCACCCCACGCTGTGTCCCGTGTCCTTGTCACACGCTTGTCCTCGGCACAGCTCTGGGAGCCGTGGTGCCTCTCTCCCAGCCTGGATGAGCTGTCCCCTCGGTGCTCTGGGGGCAGCACTGCTGAAGGCCCTGGCCAAGCTGGGCTCTCGTACAGAGGGCTGGAAAAGCAGTGACACCCAGAAACTCTGGACTGATGCTCACGTGAATGAATGCAGATGCGCCTAAATAAATGAGAGTCTTATGAAGGTGGGGAGGTTGGAAGGCAAATCCTGTTTTTCTGATGCAAACCAAGCACTGTTTAAATGTTGAGAAGAATCAGATTGGTTGTCACTATTCATCCACTGCAAGGAATAATTTATTCCTTCATTTTGGCAAAGCTTTTTATAAAGCCTCTGGTCTTAAAGACCCAAAGTTACCTCATGTGGGTCCCAGCAAAGGCAGAAAAAGGTTTAGGGATTTAAATCCAAATAGAATTGGAGCTTTCATTGAGGGAAAATCCCTCTGCCCTCAGCTGTGTGCACACCCTCTGCTTGAAATCTGGAGCTGTAGGATTGACAGCAGAAGTGTGGGAATATCCAGGCACAGTTCTGGGAAAATCCTCTATGTGCTGAATTCTGTGACTTGTTTGTGACCAGACTGTGGTTGCTGTCAAATGTCAGCTCTTTTTTTTTTTTTTTTTTTTTTTTTTTTCTGAGCTTATTCTTGCTGTTTCTGTTGTTAGTATGTGAATTGCTCTTGTCCCAGCTCACTGCTGTGGTTCATCATCCAGCAGCTGAGTGAGGGGGCTGGTTTTGTGCTAGAGCCAAAAAAAACCTCTTGGCCATGTTATGTGTGGACCTTCACATTCGATCCTCCATCTCTGCAGCTCCAGGTGTGCATTATGTCTTAGAGGGATATAAGGCAGCCTAGTTTTCTGCTCTGTTTCAGGGTATTTTGTATTCTGTTTTCCTCATGTCTACAGCACTGAATGCACCCTCTTGCCACCAGCAGTAGCTGTACCTTCACAGCTCAGGAATCTGGGCACTGAATATTAAGGAATTCAGCAGGAGCCCCCATGTACCTCTGTGGTGCAAACAGCGGCTTCCCAGGAGCCAGACTGCTAAGGCCAAGAAACAGTTAATTGTTGTTTATTTTATTTACATGATCAAATTTAATCTCTCATTTTACTGTTCAGCAGAGCTCTATAAATCTCATGTGACCCCACAGGACTTACCCAGCTCCTGAATTTCCCAAATCTTTCCCCTACAGATTGTATCACAGCCTGTTTCATCAACATATCCATCCCCCTTAGTGAGAACAAGAACTGCAGCAGGGAAAAGGGGGGCTCTTTCAAAATGTTTTCAATTCCATCCTTGCAGTGCCAGCATCTGTGGGTTGATGAGGGTTAATGATGCAAGTGTAGGATCTGGGGAAGGGACAACATTCCCTTAAGGGACAGGAAAACTTTGTACTCCCAAACACAAACTGAAAGGAAAAGGTTAGCAGCCAAACCAGACCATTTTGCATGCCCTTGCAGGCCTTAATTCCTTCACAAACATGTGCAAACTCAATAAAAAGAACTAGCTAAATAAAAATCCCCACGCAGAGAGAAAGATTTTGATCCTCTGTTAAAACAGTTTGAGCGGAAAGGATTTTGCAGCCTCTCCGTTAATCTGCTGATCACGTGGTTGAAAGCGATGCCCTTGAGGCACCATCAAGCCTGTTGTTGAATTGATTGGTCAATAAAAAAAGAAAGGAGAAAGAAAAAAAAGAACAGAAGTTGTGCTCTTGTATTAGTACAGCTAAATCCTCGCCTGCAAGTCTGGGTAATCTTCCATGAGGAGTGTGCTGGGGTTTCTCTCATCATCATGTGAAGGATGAAATGGACTTCTGAAAAAAGAGAGGTTTCTAATCAGCCTTCTTCGAATTTGTATTGCTGATTCCTGGGAAATGACTAGCAGCCAGGAATTAGTTGTAGGTGTGAATCAGAAAGCAGCAGTGGCCTTTGAAAAGAGATGAATAAGTTTTGCATACCCGTGGGCTGCTATTATGCATTCCTGTGGCTAATATAGCTTGTTACTTAGCCCAGAAATGTTGATGCTTTCAATACCTGACTTGTACAACTCTAAGTGCATTGTAAGCATCCTCTGGGTCCACCTTACCCGGCTGTTCCAAATTTATTGGTTTTGATACAAGTATCCACCAGTAGAGAATGGTGAATATGACCCAAGGACTTTCCCATTTAATCTTCCAGTTGTGCCCAGTGAAGGGAGCAGCCAGATCTTCTCCCTTCTCCAAACAGCATTTGCAGCACTGCAGAATTTTGGGAACAGGTCTGGACTGGTCAAGGGTCCAGCTTCCCTTCAGGGAGACGAGCTGTTCAATAGCAGCAGGAATTTTTGTTATCGTGACTCTGTAAAAGAGGCTTAAAATAATAAAATTTAAACTTGTAAAAGGTTTAGTGGTTTAAAATTGGGTTCCCAGCCCTTTTTGTTACATAAACTGCCTTTAAAAAAAGATACTCTGCTGTGTCCTTAAATTGTGCCTGCTGCATTTTATGTACTCACACGTCTATCTGTGTGTCACCTGTGTACAAACAGAGAAGGAGGGGAGTTACAAACTAAATAGGGTCCTTTCTTTTTATAACATGGCTGTAGCTATTTCTTTTTTTCTTGAAAGGAAGTAAGCTTTCAAAGTTCATGAACTCTCCTTCAGCTTTAAATCCTGCATCCATAGTTTAAGTTCCTAGCAGAGACCACGACGCAAAGTAGAGGAGAGAGGAGCCGGGGTAGGAAGTGGCAGAAAGTGAGCCCTGAGCCAAGACCATGGCAAAGCATGAGACATCCTTGGGGGATACTCAGGACACCCTCAGAAAGGTCAGCCTTTTTCTTTTTGTTCTGCTTGTTCATTTTTAAAGCTCCTTTGCCCCACAGAAAACCCACTGGCCATCGTGGGGAGGTGAAGGAGACTCATTTGGAAAGCAGTTCCTTGAGGTGATGGGCTTTGACTCAGGCCTGCAACCTCTTGTGCCTTTGCTATTTTCTGATGGTGCTGCATCTTGACGTGGCAGTGCCCTCGCCACAGATGGCTGCATGCACAAGGAAAGCAGCCCAAGCTGGGAAGTTCCTTCTTGCTACTTGCTTCAGATGCTGTATGATAGAACAAACAGAAGGCTGGGTAGACAGAACATGAATAATCAGTGATAACCAAGAATTTCAAAGACAATGAGATAATTTATTACATATCTCTTTTTGCTGTCCCTCATAGCTGAAAAAAAAAAAAATCATCCTTCCGTTAAAAATCCAATTCCACGAATAATATCATCAGCCCAGTTTCATAATGCTTATATTTTGTCAGCTGCTGATTTGACTCTGACGACTTAGTTAAAGAAGATTTCTGCTAAAAATATATCAGCCCACTGCCTGAAATGCATTTACCACCAGGCAGAAATGGAAGGATGAGTATTATAAACATAATGAATAGCTTTGTTTACCACAAATACATGTCAGGAGGGGAAATGTTGTCTATTTACATTCCTGATGCCCTCACGATCGCAGTGTATTTTACTCGCCTATTAAGATGTTTATATTTAGCAAGAGCTGCATTAATTGAATTTTTTTCATTTCTGTTGAAGGCTCTTACTGGTGTTACACAGCTCAGGGGCAGGGGTAGGTGTGAGTCCTGCGCTGCAGAGAAATCTTGCAAACTGCAAACCATGCAGAAAGAAGTGAAATGCCAGCTGAGTGTGCTGACAGCCCGTAACAAACAAACCATCGGGGGAACACCTTATTCCTGTCTATCACTTTGAAATCAAAGCTTTGGCAGCATCGATGCTGACGAGGTTAACTGTGTCACTGCCAATCTTTTCCACATTTTTCCCTTCTGTCACAATCAGCAGCCATTCCACACTAGGCCTGTAAATGTGATACTTAAACTCACAGCTTGTTTCATCCAGTCCTAGGAGTATCAGAACTAGTGAAGATGGGATAGCACCAATTTTTAACATACAAATGAAGAACTTCACATCTGTTTTAGCTGTGAAGTTATTCATTATTATGTTCAATTTAACTTTTAAAAAGTCACTTTTGAATTAAATAAAGTTACCACAAAATTTTCTCCTGACTTGCAGACTTACAAAGACTGTGGCAGAAATTATCTCTGCTTTGTGACAGGCCAACGCAAATGTGCTCCCTTTTCTTACTGTAATACTCGTGGGTTTCCTTTCTATCATCCATTTAGCCTAAAAATACCTTTTTGCAGTTTGTGGGTTTCCTTTTCATCATCCATTTAGCCTAAAAAAATTCTTTCTCCAGTTTGCGAGTTTCCTTTCTATCATCCATTTAGCCTAAAAAAATCCTTCTTCAATTTGTGGGTTTCCTTTTCATCAATCATGGAGCCTAAAAATGTCTTTCCTCAGTTGTCAGGCTGCCTTCTTGGATCATATGAGAAATTTGAGGATGAGGTCTGCTGGTTTGCATTTGCTGCCATTGATTTGATCTGTGTGTAATACAAGAGCGTGGAACTCTTCTGACATTTTGCGCTGACTTTGCAGAGGCAGAGAAGATGCAGGAAAGGTTGAAGCAATGTGGAGCAAGGTCTTGTGAACAACTACTACTTAATGCTCTCTTGCAGAAGCTCAGCTCCCTTTCTCTGTTGCCACTGGGGCTGCTCCTCTTGCTTTGTGAGGCACAGATGGAGGCTCTTCACCCACAGCTCATTATGGTCTGGAATGCTGAGGGGTGATGGTTAACCTGAACCAGGAGACCTGGAAGAGGTTTGGATGTGTTTATGGAGTGGAGGCTGCACCAGGAGCTCTGGCACGCTTGAGAAGACTGTGCAGAGGGAGCAGTTTCTTTCTACAAACCTAGGAACAGCAAATGCAGCAGGCCTCATGGAGCCTGGTGGGAATGCCCCAGGAAAATTAACCATGCAGCTTTCTTATCCCTTGCTGTGCCTTGAATCCCTCAATAAATGTTTTGCAATTCTTCCATTTTATATTTCTATTCCATCTCAGAGAAACAGAAGGGAGCAAGTTAGAGCCCCAGGAAAATCTGGCAGAAAAGTATTTAAGATGGCAAGCACTTCTGTTTGGCGTTTCCACACTCACAGCTGCCCCTCCACACACTGCTGGCCTCTCCCAGAACCGCTGTCACTGGCTGGTAGCTCCACCTGCAATTCTGACCCCACTAATGGCAGTGGTGACACTTCCTCCAACTTGAAACGGGGCGTGACTTTCACCACTAGCTTCTAAAATTGGCCGCTAATCAGATTTAGTGGCTTAGGAGCAGTATAAAGAAAGCCAGGTTGGAATCAAATGGAAGAGAGGCTGACTGCTCATTGTTGCTGCAGTGATGACCAGTGAATATTCTGAAAACCTGAATGGATTTAGGGTTTGAATTCTACTGGAAATCATTACACAGTCAAAAATCTCATCCTCCAGCTAGGCAGCTGCCTTTAGTTTTTTCTCCAAGATTCTGGCCTCAGAATGCAAACAGCTTTTCACAAGTCAAGACGTTTTCTTTAGTCCTCTCTACTAATACCTGGATTTCTTGTTCTGAGCTATCAAGACCCAGCTATGCCAATGGCAAGTGAGGTTGTAGGATATTTTGGAGCAGGTATCTCCTGGAAAGACAGAGAAGCACTAAGCCCTTTCAGCAAAGCCCATACCCTCATTAAAAATACCCTGTGAAATGCCAGCCACCCTTTCCCAGAGAAGACTAATTCAAATGGAACTGGCAAAACCAAGAGCTGGTAGGACGACAAACAGTCTGCCTACTGGGAAAGGACTAACAGATCTCATCCTTCACATCAGAAGAAATTCTGGGAAATGTTACAAGTCCTGTTTCTGTACCTCAGAGAGAGAGAAGGAGAGAGCAGGGAAGAAGAGAAAATATTTAAGCCACAGGACAACACCAGCACAGAACCAAGCTGCTGTTTCCTAGCTGGGAATCAATTTGTGCTAGAAGTAAAATGTTTTCCAGGTACTGGAGAAGTGAGGGTGTGGACTCAGAACTAGTGGGAACACAATAAGCTTAGTGATTCATAGGACATAGCTTGTTAAATTATAAATGATGCTACATGAGACAGGAGCTGCAATAACAGGGAGTTTGATTCACAGCAGCCTGTTCTGTTTAAGTTTCTGCTCTGTGCTGCCAGTAGATGTGGTGCCCACGCCCCCTAAGAAGGTTTCTTTCTTCACCCTGCACCTCTCTGCCTGGTTGCTCTGCCAGATGAACAGAACAAACATTTTTGCCTTGGATGTTTTGCTGTTTCTGTAGGAAAGCAAAAAAAAAAAAAAAAAAAAAAAAAAAAAAAAAAAAGGAAAAATATGTGGGTATATAGGTGCAAAAATGACTGCAAAGAGATAACACATTGAGAGGCTTGTTTTCTTTTAACAGTGAAGTAAAATGATAGAAAGTCAAGTTTCTATTACTCTGAGGTGACATTGTTACAAAATGGCTGTCTCTTGCATGGTGCTAGTGTTTTTGTGGCTGGGAGCTGGTGGAGCAGAAGGTGGCTGCTGGAGGAGCCTGGTGGAGCAGCAGCAGCCGTGTTTTCTCCAGCTGCCAGGACAGCACCCACCTGCCTCAGACTGGGGGGCTGGCAGGGGTGCCACTGTGGCTGCACAATCACCAGCATTTATCCCAAAGTCCCAGGTGTCCTGGAGCCCAGGCAAGGGGCTGCTCCATGCCCTGGAACACCTGCAATTGAAGTAGGACAAAACAAGGGCAAGATAGGAAGGAATAGAAGGATTTTATCTGTGTTGTGGAGATGGGAGACAGATTCAGTTGCTGGACGTGGAGAAGCAGTCCCATCAGAGGGTATCCAGGACACCTGCACGGTGCTGATGGATGGAGACAGCAGCAGGAAATCCAACACCTGCAGCACCTCACACAGTCCCAGGGATCTGCCTGCAGGCAAGGCAAGTGAGCCCTGAGAGTAAAATGAGTTGCCAAAGGTGATGCAGGAAGACAGGAACAAACTAGAAATTGCCTGCCTCTCCTGAATTCATATTTGCAACATCTCAGTGCCTGTCTTGTCCAAAGTCACTGCCTGACAAGCTTTCACTGGTAGGCATTACTCTTTGCTGAATATCAAGCAAGAATTTGGAGTGAAATTGGTTATTATCACTATACTCTGTCAGCCTGGGCTGTGGAAGTGAGCCCAAAGGCTTGAAGCAAAATGCTGTGGGACTGCATCAGGAGAAAGATGAGGTGTCTGTACCTTGGGTAAAGGCTGACAGGCCCTACAGAAACACTGCTCCAACTTTTTGGTTTAATCTCTACCACAAATGTTAAAAAGGCGTTTCTTTGGAAATAGGAACTTTGCTGAAAATCTTGTGAATAAATTGGATCCATGCAATAGGTGCTGGAGAATTGAACAACAGACTTCCTTCAAGACTTTCTTTCAAATCTATTTAGAAATTAAATATAAATTAAAATTCTGACTAATTTCTCACTGTTACATTTTATGCCACAGTGTAAAATGTTTAAATAGGACTTTTCATGACAAAATTATCTCATTTCCTCTCCAAGTGCTTTCAGATCAGTTAAAATACAGTAAGAGCAAAAGCAGGGCATGTTTAGCTATAGACAGTATTAATTGTGGTAAGCTCTGTGTCAAAGAAGATGGAGATGCCAGAAGTCAGAGAAGCTGGAGCTTGTGAGGGCCGTTGCTGAGAGCCCACAACCTATAAAAACTCCATTCCCAACTCCCCCCAATTTCTCACCAGCTGTTGCCTGTCACACCAGCTGTGGGCAGCCCACACGTGACTTTCCTGGCTTTCTGTGGGGATCTGCCTTCCAACACTCCATCCTCAGCACAGCTTCAGGGGGAGCCTGCTGCTGTCAGTAACACACACAGGGAATGGTTCCTAAGCATCCCTTTGCAGCAGGTTCACACTTCTCATGTCCTTTCATTCCCTGCTGGTGTTATCAGGCCGTTCCTGGGCTTTGGGGTTAATGCCAGAGCATTTCCTATAACCCGACTGCCAGAAGCCCCTGTAGGGAAGGCTTGTGAAGGTGGTGGAAGACACGGCCAATGTGCTGGCCAGGTGAGCTGTAGAGAGCTCCCTGGGCAGTGGTAGCTGTTGGGGAGGTCCAGCAGGATAAAGGATGTGTCCTGTGACAGGAGGATCCCAAGTATCCCCAGAGCTGTCTTGTGCCTGACCCCATAGAGGCTGAACACCCCTTGGATGGCACATGGGAAGCCAAATGAGGGACAACACTGGAGAGCAAACCCTTTGACAGTGTTTCTTCTTCTTCTACCAACAGTCAGACAGTAGCAGCAACCCAAATTCCACCTTTAAATGTCCCAACATCCATCCTGAGACACTCGATACAAAGTCTCTCCTCGGGTTTTCTATAAACACCACAACACTGTGGTAATGCTTTCAGTCCTACAAGAAAGAGGCACAAGGAGTGGGATTGCCCAGCTCTGACTTTTTTAGTAAAATACGCCAATGCAGTCATCTTCTGGCTACAAATATCTATGGGAAGAGTAGATGTGTCCTTTAATAACAGGGAAAGTGCTTAAAAAAAGGACATTTTATTGCTGTGTTGCCTCCACCCCAGTAAATTACAGCATTTTCATTTTCCTGTATTTATTGCATTGAAGTGTTTATATCACTGTGAAGCAAATATTTGCTTTCAAAGGTCAGTCTCTGTATCTCTCTTCCTCTGGGGACAGACGTAGGTCTCTCTGAGCCTTCAGTATTACTCCATACAGATTATATAATGTTCTTGCTAAGGGATCCTTCACTGCATCTTGGCACTACTGAAACAGCAGATGCAGAATTCAAAGTATGATAGGCAGTGCCTTTCCATTAGCCAATCTGTATTTCTGCCTAGCATTGTCTGTGGTGCTTCTGCAGGAGCACTGGCATAAGGGACGAGGCTGTCTGCTGGGAGTTGGATGTCAATGACCCAAGTGCCTGCAGTTGCTTGCATTGTGTAGGAGACACAGAGCACAGCCTGGAACATGCTGTACATGGTATTTTGTAGCAGTGTTTGGGCTTTTTTCTCCTTTTCAAAGAGCACCAGGGATGTTTGTGTGTGAACCCAGAGGATTTCCTTTTCCAAAACGGAAAAACCAAGGTCCACATGAAATTTTGAGGCTGAATTTGTAAAAGCAATTACCGAAAGTATAAACACAAATTGAGTGAATGTAGGGTCTGTAGCTTCTGTAGCAACCTTTTTTTTTTTAATCAAATTTTTAGATTGAAAGAGCTTAACATATTACATCCCTACTTTGGTTTTCTGATTTGTCATCTCTGCAGGGACCGTAGATGAAATAAAATGTAGTTTAAGTTAAAAGTACAGAGTACACTTTGGAGAGTTTATTCCAGTTATATTAGAGATTCCTAAGGTAATTGTAGGATTTTGATACTTGGTTCAAATTAACTTTAATGAAAACAGAATGCAAAATATGAACTAGTAACAAAAATATAAATTCTGCAAGGAATTTATTACCTTAAGTCCTTGATATTATCTTAGGCCTGTTTCTGTTCTACTTAAATAAGTGCAGGTTTCAGTGGGCCTGAGCCAGACCTTATGCTTTTGAAAGTCTGTCTAGTATCAGTAAGAGCAAATTCATCATGGTTTAACTTTCCTGACTATTCCTGAAATTGTTAATTTTCAGTGTTTTAAAACATCAGGAGTTTGAAATGAAAGCTTTTTATAGGTGTTCCTAAGAAACGATATAGAGGGAGAACTGTTACTTTGTACTTCAGAGCAATAATTCCCTTTAAAACATAATTCTTCTCTCACCAGGATTTTTATTGATAACAGGGTTTGTTGTTGGAAATTCATGACACTGGAATGGCATTTCAGCCTAAACAGGAGTTTTCAAGGAAAATCCTATCTCTAATCTGTCCTATTCCACATTATAAATTGCAAAATCTGAAAAAAAATTAAACTCATTCCCTGCCATCTACAAAATATATGTAGTTTATCACACTGTGTGCAAATCAGTAACCTTTATTGATTCTTGGGCACCGTTTTCTATTAAATAAAGTTGAATCAGCACAGCTGCGGGGCACTTCTGTTTATGACTAAAACTTGATGTAAAATGACTTGTCTGGAAGAATGCTTTTTGCTATTTCTCAATCCATGCTAAGTGCTTTACAAATACCAAACAATCTCAATAAACCTGTCAAGTTCGATCACTTGCTGCACAACGTCTCTCCTCTCATGAGCTCTGACGCTTTTTTTAGCTTGATGCAAAATAAGACACGTCTGTCACTAAGATGCCAACTGATGGCTCTAACAAACCAAGAAGGGTACCTAAAACAACCCCACAAGAGCATGGAGTGACAGGACAAGGGACAATGGCTTCAAACTGACAGGTAGTAGGTTTAGATCAAATGTTAGGAAGAAATTCTTGACTCTGAGGATGGTGAGTCACTGGAACAGGTTGTCCAGAGAAGCTGTGGTTGCCCTATCCCTGAAAGTGTTCAAGGCCTGGTTGGATGGAACTCTGAGCAACCTGGTCTAATGAAAGGTGTCCCTGTCCATGGCAGGGGGCTGGAATGAAATGATCTTTAAGGACCTTTCCAACCCAAACCATTCCATGCTTCTGTAAAAGTCTCTCCACATTTGTTTCCTTTTTTTTTGCACCACCCATTACCACCACTGGCTCATGATCAAAAAAAAAAAAAAAAAAAAAAAAAAAATTGTAAGGAAAACATCAAAAGTCAGGCTGGAATCTACCTGAGAATGGAATTTGCTGTGATTTTTTTTTTTATCTGCAGAGACTGACCAACAGTCAATAAATAAATTGCTGTTGTCAGTAGAAGCCCTCATGTCACCTCCACTCACTTACAGGTCTGTAATTATTCAGCTCATCCTGGATATGCTTAGAAAATGAACCAAATTCCCTGCTAGCATCCCACCCTCTCACTGATGCATCACCTCCCACTTTACAGCTAGTGAGATGATACCAACAGACACAGAGCAGAACCACTTTCCTGCCCATCAACATCTATATGAATTTACCAATTAGATCAGTCTCAAAGCCCTAAACAAATTGTCCTGATTTTGGCTCAAGCTTGGTGCTACTCCTCAGCCAGCACAAGTGGAGCCAGGGGTCCAGGCAGAGAGAATATTTTAACCAGATGCTCAAAAAACAGGTCCACAGACTTAGTCTTGGTGTTCTGGTATGGAGGCTATGCCAGAAATATTTCAGCTCTGGGTTATGCCTCAGTCTGGGGAAAAACCACAATTTGTGAAGCAGTGACCAGTGCTAGAGCCAGCCAAGTGGGACAGGAGTTTGGAGCATGGTTCTTTATGAGAATAACTTCTTTTTATCCCAGCTGAGCATGCTCCATTTGCTGGCCAGGAACAGTGTTTTCTCTGGAGCTGAGTGCTACGAAGGGCACCACCAGCACAGCAGCAGGGTGGGAAGGTTGGGGTGGCCTTGAGAGTATCCCCACACCTTCACATGTCCTTCCAGAAGAGACCAGTTCCCAGTTTATCTTTTCCTCCTAAATATCCAAGTGCACCATATTTTTGTAAAGCTCATTTCCTGCTCTTTGTGAGCATCCTTGAAGTGTCCGGTACCAGCCCGAGTATTAGCCATGAAATTAAGCTCTCCCTTTGCACAGCTGGGCTTGCAGATGAGTTGCCTAAGCTTGGTCCTTCACACTGCTGTGACCATGCAGCTGGCAGGACCAGGTGGCCTCCTTCTCCAGCAGACATTTAGGCTCCTACACATGGTGTGACCCATCACAAAATGCCAGCCTCCCTCTGACAAGGATGTGGCGATGTGCGCTGTGATGAAAGTAGAATATCGTGCCAATAGCTGCAGGGCTGACTCCTCAAGATGGATTTCTTCCTGCTGTAGCTTCAAAGAGGAAAAGCAACCACGAGTGAGGGCACAGCAAATGTGAAGGCATGAAGGTCACATATTCCCTCTCAGATAAGAAAAACAGCAGATCTGTTGCTGAAGCTGCAGAGGAAATACAAGGAGCTGTCTGCTTTCCTTACACCTTTCTAAGCAAACAGGGTGTGATCCAGGAAGTATCCCTGCTACCCAGCTAGACCTGCTCATACTCCTGATGTTCTTATGGAGAGCACCATCAAAAAGAGGGATGGTTTAATCCCCAATATGCAGCAACTTCTATTTTAACAGAGTTGTTACTGCTAGAATTTTAGAGCCAAGATCTGCCCTGACTTATCTTGTTTCATAAAGGCTGCACTTATCGCAAAGACAGGACAGAAAACAGCCCCCGGGATCCTGCCTTCTTTAGAGCAGCTTTGCTGAAAGGGGCTGCTTTTGTCCTCTTTCTGTAATTGAGCATGATGGCATCTGCTTTATGGCTGTTTACTTGCAGTCTCCCACAACTTCCCCACCTCCTCTGCACCTGCAATTAGGTTTTCCTGCAATGAACAAATCTAACATTCAGTGAGCAATAATTTGCAATGTGCCATGCTTGAATCAAGCAAAGAAATAAGCTGGTGTTGTTGTTATAAAGACCTGACAGATGGTAGGAGGGCCCGCCTTTCTTAATCAAGTCATGCTCACTAATCAGAGCTAGCTTGAATTTGTAACAAAAAAGAAACCCTACCGAACTGAGGATTAATGAGCTGCATCCTGACCTCTGGTTAGGACCAGCTCAGGGGTGTCCTTCTGTATCAAGAGGGATAACGAAGATCAAAATCTGACCCACTTTGTGAAGAAGTTGAAAATACCAGTTAGGTCCTACAGTCACTTCCCCCAAAATGAAGGGTTCTCCCATGTATACATCTCCCAGTCTAGCTGTAAATATTATTTCATAGTCTGAGCTATAGCATGGTGGATATCCATTAGCCAATGAAAATATGCGAAGTTTCATAGTCTTTCATTTAATTACAAATGTGTTAGCTGAGCATCCAGCCCTCCAAGCAATGCAGCTGAAACACAGGACGTGAGGGGCAGAGGCTTGACCTTGACCTTCTTCACATTAAGCCTTTCAATTCTAGAGAAGAATGAATGGGTTTCAAGATTGTTTCTGGCAGCAAATAGCATTTCCTGAGTGTCCAGCTTCTGTATGAATTGCATCTGAACTAAGGAAAGAGGAAGGATTTGCTCCCTACATAGGAATTACTATCCCGAATGAGACTTTGGGTGAGGACAGGGAGGTAATAAAAGTGCTTTTGTGGGACTGATGTTTAAGCACGGCTCCTAACTGCACTGTTTCTCTACCTTTTGCTGTCTTCCAGGCTCACGAAGCAGCTGAGTGCAAATCCTGATCCGCAGCGTCCCCAAACACCCCCACAGCTAAAATGGCGGAAGACGCGGATATGCGCAATGAGTTGGAAGAGATGCAGCGGCGTGCCGACCAGCTCGCTGATGAAGTGAGACCAGTAGCTAAACTGGGAACTTGGGGCTGGGCTTGGTGTGAAACACACAGCCAGAAATAGGAGCTGATCCCACAAAGGATTTCTAGAGCTCTTTTCCATCAGCTTTACACTGAAAGCGGAATTGGAAATGAAATGAGCTGGGGTAAAATTTAATGTTGTGCTCAGTCCAGATTAGGGAATTTATTGATCACGAGTTTGGTTTAGGTATTAGATCGTGCATCAATTTGACTGTCCTCAGAGCAAAAGGCAGCAATTTAATATTTTCTGAGGATTCCTTCGATTTGTCAAACCTATTAAATGTTAGAAGTCACCAATTAGGTTTCTGAAGAGTCATAGCTGAAAACCACGGGCTTTATTTTTAAAGTGGAACACCTGCGGTTCTGAGCAGCACCACCACAGCGTGTGAGCAAGGGGAGACAAGGGGAGACTGCAGCTGCCTCGAGGTGTGCTGCATTAGCCATCCACAGAGCTGGAGATGGAGAGATCACCATACCCTGCTGATGGCCTGATTTGGAGGGGAGGGAAAGAGTGCAGGAAAAACATCCTGTCAGCATGAGCCTGCACATTAGCGCTGGAAAGCGTAACTTGCCAAATCTCAGTGGTTTTTCCTTTTCTTTTCAGTCCCTTGAGAGCACCCGTCGAATGCTGCAGCTTGTTGAAGAGGTAAGGACTTGCATTTCATTTCACTTCCGTTGTGAGCAGAAGTGATGGAAAGCCTGACGCTGGAAGTGGCTTTGTTCAAACTGACATTGCTAGGGCCTGGCCATGGCTTTACGTGCCACTGTCCCTGCTCATCCCTGCCCCTCACCAGGGCTGTGCAAGACACTGTTCCCTGGTTTCCAAGGCACTGGTCTGGTCATACCTGAGGATGCACTGAGACAGGATTCTGGAGATAAATGAAGGGAACAGCCTCTGAAGGTGACCTGGAGTCAGGGACAAGTGGCTGAGTTTGCTGCAGAGCTCTGGGAGCCTTGTGCCAGGACCACTCTCACATCCTTGGCATAGCACTGCAAGAGGGGAAGGTGAGAAGGGCCCTTGATCCATTTTCCCAGTCTGCTTTAAATACTTCCCTCTCCATAAACACTTGCAGCTATTTATAGAACATTGGTCAGCACAGCATTTAAATGCTATTTCTTTGTGTATCTCTGAAATATTTATCAGGATTTCAAGGCTCATGAGATGTCCTATACTGACCACTTGGGAGTTCTCTGATTTCCTATGGTGCTAAGGAAAGGGACCCTGGCTTGGTCCTCACAGCTAATACCTGCTTGGAGGGAAAAAAACAATTCACTCAAGCCATATTTCACCCTCTCCACAATAAAGGGGTTTAAAAGTTGGGAAATCTCAACTCAGTTTAGTTTAGAGTGTTCGGCTATCAGGTGATGGAAAACTTTGCTGCTGCCTGACAGGACGTATTATTTTCAGGCACCATGCAAGCCCTGGTGCTGGAGCTGGTGACATTTTTAATCAGGGTCATCAGCACTGACAGTCCCAGTACTCCTGACAACCAGAGGAGTCTCCAGCAGAGACAACGGGAAGAAAATTACATCAGGTCTGGTTCAGGAACAAGAACAACCCCAGCCGTAGGCTTTATGGCCTTGAAATCAATCACCACTGTGAAGATCAATGGAGTCCAGTGGAGACAAAATTAAATTTCCACGTACAGACAGACAGATGGGTCACTGAGCATAGTCAGCATCGCTTCTCCTCGACAAACACTTTAGATCAGGGCCCCTTGCAGCCAAAACACTCTCTTGTCTCACGAGCAATCTGTCCCTTTTTGCTGCTCAGTTCCCTGGACATGCCATTCCTAACAACCACTTGACGTCAGCTCTGTGCTGGATGCAGCTCCTGCTGAAATCTATTCAACAACAAGGAAGAGAGGCTCATATGAGTACCCCCACAGCACAAGGCAGGAGAGCCTGCTGCCCCAAAATGCCTGGGATCTAAATAGACCAGGCAGATGATGAGTGGGAAGGAGAGGCGCAGGAAAGGGAAGTGATTTGCTCGGGGCCAAGCCATCAGTAAATATCAGCCCTGCCTCTCCTGAGCCGTATCTGTGCGGCCTGTGCGCTGCCTGAGTCTTCCTAACATATTGAACCAGCATATTGTGAATGCCACTGGAATTTCAGTACTAAATCACAGCAAATGGCAAAGTGGGAGGAGAACTGGGACTGCTGAATTTACCAATGAATTTATAGCACTCTTTGGAAGAGCTCGGTGTCTCTGGACCTGGCGTTTATTCAGATGCCACAATATCTTCCTGTCCAAATAGAGAAGCTGCTAAAACTAGCACTGAGTAGTCAAGGGAGTTCTTCTAAAATGAGCTGAATATTATTTTCACTAAAGTGACTGCAGGAGACCTTTAAAATTCTTCTGTGGCCTAAATAGCTGGTTGATTATTCCAATCCCTTTTCCTAGGTACTTTAAAAAAAATGCAGCATTTAGGGAGTGAGAGATTTTATACCGAAAAGACAAATGGCGAGAGTATTTGAAATTGAACTTGCACTGCTCTGATTTAATAATCCCCCAAAATCCAATTAGACTTCCCCACATAGCAGAACCTGTCTAGCAGACAGAGATAGAAAATACGAGAAAGAATGCTTTTTACTCTGTTCTCTTGATGCAGCAGGTCTGTTCTTCCTTTCTTAGGAAGAGGATGGCTCCACGTTTAAGCCTTATTACTGTGTACATTTGTATGGATTGATACTGGGGAAATACAGCATAAACAGACTGACTGGACTCCATCCTAGAGCCAGGAGAGTGCTGTCCATCCAAGGAAGCCCCGTAGCCATGTAAGACCTAATTGCAGGTGACAGCCTGGGGACACGTCCCCAGAGGACACGGCCTGCTTGCCCCAGAAGACTATTCAGAGTTTGGGGACTAAGCCCCGATGCTGTTCCCTGGGAACATGGGCAAGGAAAACCAAGCATGTCATTGCTTACTGGTTTTATAAGCCAGCTTTGCAAGAAGCTGATTTTTCCAGCCCTGGCACAAGAAGGGAGGCAAGAAGTGTTACAAAAGCAGCCACAGCTTTGCCCCAAGGCAGCTCCATACTGAAATGGCAGATTCCAAAACCCAGTTTGCTCCATGGTGCCCATTGTGTCCAGGCAGTGCAGTAAATCTGCACTGACCAGTGCTCTTTTGAGCCACTCAGTGCTATAAATACCTGTATTTTATGATGATGCTGTGCAATGTCTGGGCCAAAACATAAAATAAAAATTAAGTGAGGCAGAACAAGTAAGACTAAATACAGTTTGTAGCTGACCTTGTTTTTATGTCCAAGCTTTTTTTCTCTGAGGCAACATTATGCAATGCAGAATATCACACACACCATCATGGCCTTTAAGGAAAATCAGTTCTGGTAGTATAGGGAAAAAAGGATGTTTTGTAGCTATGAAGCAGCAAGGAAAAAAATAACAAGATCAGTAGTGGTAAAAGCTCAGAAGAAAGCACTCAGGAATGTATGTACAAAAGGGCTGTTTTGTACATTTAAATCCAGACAGGACTGTCTTCTCTCAGGTGATGAGAGAGTGAAGTATTGAAGGTGAAATGCTGAGCTATAAATGTTTGATAACTGGTGCTGTCCTACGCAGGATACTGAACACACAGAATGCCAATTTACCAGCTGTGAGTGTACCCTGACATTTATTATCACAGCCAAATGCTTCTTAGTCTGAAAAAACCAGAAGAAAAAGTGCTCTATTAATTTAGAGTTTGGCCCAAACCTTGTCAAAGCTGATTTGAAATTCACCTTTGATATCATTCGCCCTATTGGAAGTACTGAACTATTGGAAGCATTCTCCTCAGACAAGTGTTTTGACAGCGTAATTCCTCATATCCGGCACGAGGGAATGTGATCCATAATTCTGGCCTCTCTTCCTCCAGTGCAGGATTGGCCCCCTTGGTGTGTGCTAGCCAGGGGGATAGCAGATTCACGTGGGCTGGGATGTGCCTTACCAGGCAGAGCAGCAGTGTGTGCCTCTTTAATCAGGGAGACATCGGAGCGTTAACAGCGTGACAGGGAACCTGGAGCAGGAGCTGAGCAAATTCATTGCTACGGATGACTAAAAAATGTTTCTTTGACCACATTTTTGTCTTTAGGGTGTTGACAGTTCTCTTTAGTGTCTGTGGGAACTGCTAGCAATGTCAGCCTGTCCTGGTACATAATTGTCTGTATTAATTTATTCAAAACAAACTCTCTAATTCTGGATTAAAGCAAAATTCTTCATTGAAGTGGAAGTTTATGTGTTCTTCACATAACTGAGAGTGTATATGTGTCTTTCAGGATACCTCCTGAAATGCAGGGAAAGTGATTTCCAGAGTTTGGATTCTCTATCTGATACATCATCCCCTTACAGCATTAGGAAAATCTTCACTCAGGCTAAACCAAAATTTGAGTAGCTGCCTTTGGTAGGATAGGACCCAACACACTGTGTTCCTGGAGGGACTGATGAGCCCTTTGAGAAGTCATTCCAATTGTCTTCCCACTTTTATTTCCAGCTTGGGAAATTAGGTTCTGTGACAGCAATAACAAGAAATGATACAGCAATGCAATTCCCCTCCAAAGTGCTGGGCAAATTTTAGTGAACATTTTGTTGCTGACTTGCTTTGAGTGAAGCCTTCACAAAAAACCCAAAGTAAAAGCAACCAAAAAATTTTAAAAAGCTGTTACAGAAGACTAAGGATAATGTCTATTAAAGCCTCCAAAAGGGTTCCCAGTAATGCTGTTAAACAGACTTCACTGCACCACTGACAGACTAAAGTATCCATAAGTTGTATTAAGCCCAAAGGTTTAAAATAATATATTCTGGTTCTTTGATTAATAGCTTTGCCAGTGGCCAAATGGAGAACCTGGGCATGTGCTTCATATAAATGATGCAGAACCCAAACCAGTACTGCTTGTTCATTTGCTTTTATTCAAGCATTAGAGCCTGGCTGAAAGATTGAAGGACATAAACTTTCCTGAAATGTATGGGGTCTGTTTCACCTAATTTTTCAGTTGGAAGTGTTGGCCTCCTGCCCTGAAAGGTCATCTCATGTGCAAAATTATTTTATATATTATATATTTTACCATCTGCAGAATACCTGCATTATGGATAAACAGAGGAACTCCAGGGCTGCCAGTTTAATGCCTCAACATTAGCAATTCTTGCTGTGCCATTTTCTTATAAAGGACAAGAATGTGAGAGGTTGGCTCTGCCATGGCAAAATCCAGCAGTCCAAATTCTCCTCTCAAGTGCAATGAGAAGACAAGGAGAGGCAGACAGAAGTTATTCTCAAAAGAGACGGGTGCTACAGATTAAAGAGCTGGATGAAAATGGCGTGTGCTCTATGAACTTTCTAGGGTCCTGTGAAAGATGCATTCTTCATCTCTCTGGCCTGACCTACCCTAAGCATTTCATTTTTTTGAGAACCCTTGTTTTGCTAAAATAATACAGGATTGCCTCTACAAGGACTGGAGGGTCTGAAGAGATTCCTCCACTGCTCAGGAGGGAAGAAATACTCTAATCCTGGCCAAGGTGGGAATTGAGCACACAATTTCATAACAGTTCTATGAATTCATGGCTTCCCACACAGGCTATCACTGATATTGGCGAGCACTGGATGTGTGTGGGAATCCTTCCTGAGCCCTCAGGAGCAGCCAGAGCCAAGCACAGTCGCTGGGCCCATGGTGATGTGAGTCTGTAACCAAGGACTCAGAGGCAGAGGCTGTGGAATCTGTCCTTCTGGACTGGCACTCGACAGCAGAGCTTTCATCACCTCCTGTTACACATTGTCCCTGCAGCCAGCTCTGGTGGCACCTGCTCCAGTGAGACCCAGGAGTGTTTCTGTGACACTGCCAGTGCAGGAAATGCCAACGTGCCTGTGTTTGCCCCCCAAACACTCCTGTTGCACACATTTCTTCCCCTAGATTTCTTTAACTGAGGTTCTGTACTTTCCAGAGATGCCTCAGTCTGTTGTCACTGGGGACCAGACAAGAGTGTTTCTCTCCTGCTCAGACATCTGGACGATGAACACATTTTTGGCATAGTTCTGTCTTACAGAGAGGTTTGGGTTTGCATTATCCAAGATACCAGCCATAATGGAAATACTGAGCTTTTAGAAAAGTCTGGACCTATTTTAAATGCACAAACATGATTTGTTTTTTGATTGATTTTACACATTTAATTCTTTTTGGGGGAAAGCTGTCAACTAATGCTTAATAGAAATTTGGAACAGAAGGAGATTGTCACTTGATGTCTGAATCACATCTCATCCTTTTCAGTCAGCCCCTCTTTAGTAGCTTCAATATGCTTTGGATTAGACCCCAGATGCAGACAAGTTTATTCATTGCACACCCTTTAATATTGTCACATTTGTGTTATGCTGTGGCAGGCTGTTTGTAAGAGATACAGTGTTGCTTGGTAAAATTAAATGGCACTGATGATCAGGTAAAGAACAGAAATTTTCACCTCTTTTGCTCTGTGTAAGGATTTGATATGAAATATAAACCATAGGGTCTACTTCCTGAGCTCATCTCCCAGCACGTCTTGTTCAGGTCACTGTACATCTTAGCTCTATAAAGGTGGTTTGCTTAGATGCTAAACACAGCAGGAAAATAAGGTCAGAGGGTTGAAGAGCAGTAAATATTTCTCAGCCCAACTATGTTTGATTCAGCAAAAAGTTTTGGAGCTCAATATTTGGAAGGGTCCCATGTCAGACTGCATCCTATTTACTGAAACACAAGGTGACTCAGGATCCAAGCAGCCTTCTTGTGTTTGCATGAGTTTCCATGTTTGTTAAAATACATACGAATCTAGAGGGGGAAAAATTCCCTGGCTACCAAGAGTATAAAAAGATCCAATACAAAACTGTTGAACAGGCAGTGCTTAGCAGACACAGGGTGCTTAGTGCCCCACAGAAAACATTAGCTAATTAAAGGCGGTTTCTTTATTCTAAACTGGCAAACCTAAGATAACCCTCGCACCCTAAGTTTCTAAAGGCTGCAAAAATGAAAACTGGCTGGGATTCAAGTAAATGCAGTGAACTTGAAGGGAGAGAGAGCAGCAGTGGATTCCTGGTAGATGGCTGACCCAAGGGCAGCAGGGTGCAGCAGACCTGGGGGAAAGCAAGAGGCCTTTTCTGTCCATCTGGCAACTCACACAGGGACTTTTTACAAAGAGACAGCAAACCAGCCTGCACACATCTGATGTTTTTCCGAGTTTCTGCAGTGATGTAGACATTACAGACATGAATGGGGGTGCAGGGAGAGGCAGAGAAGAGCACAACAAGAGGTACCTCGCGTCCCTCTTGAGCCGAGCAGGATGGTCTGGAAGCACAGCAGAGAAGCACCAGCTGCACCAGCAAACAGCCCTGAGCGTGGCAGAGTTGGGCTCGTGGCTGAGCCAGTGTGGGCTGTGGGAGCCTGGGAGTGCCCTGTGAGCGTGGGCAGGGCAGCTATGGCCAGAGACACTTCACTGCGCCCACAAAAACTGATGAGCAGTGAGAAGGGCAGCTTGCAGGAAGGAAACCATGAGGTCCTTGATTTGCCTCCAGGAGTGTGAAAAGCAAGAGGGTCAGTCAGGAATTTAGTTTTCTGTTCCTGATGTAGCTGTGCAACTGTGGACATCTCCCTGCCCTCTGCAAAATTGACACCACCACCACCACCTTTATCTGTTTCACAGGAGCATGGATCACTTTCTGTTCATGGCAACAAGTAAATTACTGCTGCACATGTCCAGGTAGCTCTGCTGTCAAGCTGTCAGGCCACAGAGGACTTATTTCATCTGTTATTGACATGCAACAGTCAGGAGATCATCCAGGCCATTAATTATTCACAGATGTTATCACTGCTCCAAGCACAATGGAGCTGGTTTCCCCTTTGTAATTAAAAAGGAGATAATTTGATGTGTGATATAGCTGAGTACCACAGCACCCAGGAACCTGATCACATCCCAGAGTGATGATAACGCATAATAAAAATTGTACTTGTGAGAGGTGCCCTACCCCTGGCTTGGGCAGGTGGGAGCTCTGAATGGCTCAGCTTTGCTCCAACCCTGCATCCAGCAAAGGCAGTGGTAAGATTCCCACTAAGCTCTGGGAGCAGAGGCAGATTCAGTGTGTAGGTGTTTTGAAAATCCTACCTTCAAGCTCAATTCAAAGTCCATTAATGCTAAAGGTGTCTGTTGACTGTATTAAAACTTGGCTCAAGCCCATATCTATTAGATCACTAAGCCAAAAAATATGGCTTAATCCTATTAAATATTAGCCTGCTTTAAACTGGATTTCCTAAGTAGGTAAGCTTTCTGACTTCTGTCAGCAGCAAGGGCTGTGCACAAACCATTGTGCCACCTTCCCAAACATGTCTGCGTCATACCTGTTTGCCCTGGGAATTTCTCCTGTGAGATTCACATCCACCTACAATATCAACACCCCCATCCTCCCTTCTCCTGCTTCACTGGACCTGGAGAAGAGCCTTCTCTTTTTAGAGAGTACTCTTGTGTAAAGTGATTATTTTAATCTCAAGGTTCATGGCTTTGTGCTTTCTGCAGAAGTTCGGTATCCCAGTGAATCCAGAAGGACTGATGGTACAATGGAGAGTACCTAGCTCCTCACACAGTGTCCGGGCACATAAGGCCTTTGGACTGTGCCATCAGCCCCTGGGCATTCCTTTCACTGTTTTTCTTGTGTCTTCCTATGTCCCATACCAAGGGCTGAGTGTTCCCTCACTGATCTCTCTTTCTCTCTCTCTTCTCCCCCTCTCTCTCCTTACCTTGCTACCACTATTGGGATGTAGAGTAAAGATGCTGGTATCAGGACTTTGGTTATGTTGGATGAGCAAGGAGGTAAGTTCAGATTGCTTCAGTAAGGAAGTATAACCCTTCTCAAAGTGCTGTACTGACTGTGTGCAACCCTGGAAACGAGGGATAGAAAATATGTGTGGTTGTGCATGAGAACCCCAAAACCTCTTTGCCTTCAGCTTTGTTCTCCAGCAGAGAAAAATGTACAACAGCTGCCTAAAAGTCTGTACTTCTTTTGATCTGCTTCCCATTAATGTCAAAGAGAGCTGCAAGCTGAACTCAACCAAATCGCCATTTGATTTCAGCAAGCTTTGGGTCAAGATCCAGCTACATGACGAGAAGAGTTGCCTCTACAAGTGTAAAATCCAGCATTATTTATGCAGGTGCTAAGTAATTTTCCCACCTAAATCACAAGTGAAAGACATGCAACAAATGCATCCCAAGAGAAGGTAAATGGGTTTAGTTTGTGTAAGATTCAGTTACTTTTTGTACAGTAGTGAGGCAGTGAGAATGACAGAATTTACACATTAAAAGGTATTCCACAATCAGCTCATTGCAATTGTCCATATAGGAGGTTTCAGACTTATACTGGAGGAGCATGACAATGACAAAGAGCAAGCCTGATATATTCAGTACATTCCAGGAAATTACATTTTTGCCCTTCATAATATTACAAAGAGAAGGTAGCCTTCTCTCCCTCTCAATAAAACTAGTAAGTCTTCATTTGCTGTAGACCCACAGCCCCAGGAAAATGGTGTCTCCAATAAATCAACAGAGCAGAAATTTCTGCTGCTCTCTATCAGACCAACCCCCCAAAGGCCCTTGTTATTATTTACTATGTGGCAGGACACAAAATTATTATTAGGAAATGTTTTCTGCAGAGGTAATGCTGTGTTGCTCATCGAACCTGGACAATGATAATAAGCCAGGGTATGGAATTCTTGGGAAATGGACTGCAGAACACAACAGGACCTTTCCAGTTTTAATGTCCCTGCCTCTCTGACACTATAATGAATGAAAAGTAATAATGGGACCTAAATGGAAAGTCTTTTTTTCTATTTGCTTTTTTTAATATATGTCTCATTGCTCTTCCTCCATATGCCCCATTTAAGGAAAAAAAATTTAACTAAATTTTGTCACATCGATTTGTCTTGACAAGAAAAATATCACAGAGAACATTTCATTGTCTTCAAAAAGTAATGGCAGTAGAAAAACTATCACCAAATACAGAAAACCAGAAATTACTTATGTTGAAACAGATATGGCACCTGTCTAAATAATGTGTTTTGTTTCAGCAGTGGATGATACGGTTGTAATAAATCACAAATATTGTCAAAGAAAGTATGTTAATACCCAGGTGTGTCTTACAACGTAATTCACAGGCAGAGTACCAGAAACTTTAGTGGCTCTTATGTATGTTTCTGTTCCTTAACTGCTCTATTTCCACAGATTGCTAGGGAGGATTTTTTTATTTTAATCCTGAATTTTTTGGGGTTTTTTAATCATTATTTTGGAATTCCACTATTGATAAACCGCTGTATTCAGAAGTTTTCTGAGTGATTCACTCTGTAGCCATGACAGGAAGGACAATCTGAGCGAGCCAAGGAGCTGAGACTGGACACACTCACCTCTCTGGAGTCCAGGGAGCTCAGTATTAAACCCTTATTGAGAATGAAACCTGCAATGCTTGTTGTACAGTCACAGATGCAGTTAGTCAATATCTCCAGCAAAGACTCAGAAGGTCTTGAAGCCTCTTTGAATTGGTTATGGTCATGCCTTAAGTGGTTCAGTAAATTTAGCTTATGACTATACAGTGTGGGTTTCTCACGGAAAACAGCCAAATAATGTTACCAACCCTGAAAATATTATAACCTTGTACTATGCTAAATGTTTAATTAAGTTTTCTCCATTTAACCATATGTAGGTGTAATAATTGCTAATTTTTTTTTATTTCGTTTTAGCGATAAAGGACTTACACTACTGGGCAAAATACACTAATGATGACTTTGAACCTCTGTAATTAGTGCAATGTGTGCAGCTCACGCATGTCTCAGCAGATTATCAGATTAAGGAAATCATTTGCTAACACTGCCATGTGATCTCTTTGCAGCTGACTGCACAAGTCACTTAAGATTATTAGGTGTTAAATATACAGAAAACATGACATTGATCTTTCCAGTGGGCGGCAGGCAGAAGAGCTAATCTCTGCACTTGCTGGAAGCTCTATTTCTAGGTTTCCTTACAAAATGGCTTGTTTTGAAGTTAAACAGACCTTACATGGAAAAACCTTTCTGAGCCAATTCAACCCAAATAGTGCAAAGCAGAACTGATTTTCTGGTATCAGTGAGCAGAAATCTCCGGGATCATAAAGGCAGTAAGCCAAGGTAATTTCCCAATGCCAGGTATTTGTACACCGAAGCCAGCCTGGATAGCTGCTCTTGTCCAAAGGTTTAGCACAGCTGGCTGCACAGCAGGTTATGACAGACAGAGTCTGTCATAACCCACAGAGATCTGGAGCTTCACAAGAGCTCCCTGTCTCACAGAGAATACGCTCCCATAACAACTAGAGACCTCCTCCAGTGTCCTCTGAAGAATGGGAACCTGAGTAGCCCTCTGCAATACCAAGAGTTATCATTTTTTGAGTCAGGTATTGTCACCCAAACCAGTTGAACATGGCTCTTCCCTCGGGGAGCCCACAGGAAGGAGCCAGGAGTTTAGATTTTCCTTGTTGGGTTTTTTCCCATCACTAAGAAAGTCCTTCCCAGACCACATGTGCATCCATAATGCTTGCATTTTTTTAATCTGGCCTTGAGTCAAGCTTCCTTAATTAATAATATAAATATAAATATGTATGTAACCCTTTAAACGAAAATACTCGTATTTTACATGAAAAAATAAATGCTGCAAAGGATTATTGAGCAATGGAAATCCCTCTGCCTCTTTAAAACATGCTAACTTAGAAAACCGTTAATATCTGGATGCACTTTGGTTAAAAGCAAACAGTGGAAATGAAACTAATAGTACAAAGTGAAAATATGAAGGTAAATCTGAAGTGCTAATGCAGAAGAGGTCCCAGGCTGGTAACTCTGTTCATTCATAGGAAACTCCCATCAACTGGGCATTGTAGCAGGGTTAAAGATTTGGACCTTCAAGGACATTTTCTATGTGATGATGTCCTCATGCAGTTTATTACAGAAGAATTTTGTTCTTATATTCCAAGTGATGAGGAGGGGCGAAACTTTTTCAATAACAACAGCAGCAGCACAGTAATTTTTCATCCAAGACAAGACAGAGGAATAGCCACAACTTTGATAAGAGACAAAGAAATGTCAGTGCAATTGGAATTTTCTCCTTGCACCATGAATGCACAAACAGCAATGCTGAGGAACATGGGGAGCAGATTAATCTACCTAGCAGATCTTACTCCAGATCAAGCTTATAAAGGAGATAAAACTTGGAAATAACTGGGCAATCCCACAAACACAAGCGCTGGCACATATGTGACCTGACCTCCACTGCTTTTGCAGGAGTTGTGAGTTTGGCAGTTTTGTATGTTATGGCTAATTAGCAAAATAAAAGGGGACTAACAAGTACTCCAGTTTTCACAGAGAAGATGGTATTAAGTACGCTGAAATTGTAGCACAGAACAAAAGACAGATGAACCCCCACAAAGCAGGTTGTGCCTTTGTCTCCTGTTATTTTTAGCAGAGCTGCACGTGGGCTCGCAGCTCTCCCCTCCAGCTTTGTTCCACGAATGCCTGTGCCCAGCAGTGCCTTTCAGAGCACAGCTAGGTCAGAGCTCAGGATCTCTGAAAAGGCTGTCCCACAGTCTATGCTCCTGCACGATTCTCCTTCATGGAAAACGGGATGGTGGCCTAGCATTGGAAATAGCTCATCTGCTGAGTCTCAAATTAAACCCTCTTGGATGCAATTATGATTGCTACGTGTTCTTAGGATGTCCTTTGTGTTTTCTTCCTTTTTTTTCTAATTAAAATTGCCCTTGGGGGAAATTGCTTGCTGCACAATACTCCAGGAAAAGGAGCAAGTTCCAGCCTCCACAGGCATTAGGTGACATTCAGGCACAGGCCCCAGATCCTGGACATCAGGAAGGAAATTTGTTATAAATTACAGATGAGGATGCAAATGTGAAGCAACACCACACTTGCTCTGTGCTGGTCTTGCTACCAATGCCCTGTAAGATGCTTTTGAAGCTTTTTTTGCTCAAGACACCACAGGAGCAGCTGAGAGATGCCCTTGCTACAGCTTCCCTGCCCCAGCCACTTCCCCAGATCAGTGACAGGATGGGGAATTGCCAGGATGGTACAGGAGATCCTGGCAAAGACCCACTGGCAAATGGCCACAGACAAAACTAACAGGACTAGCTTATGTTCCCCCAGTTACCTTACAGGAGTAATTCACAAGTATAATGATCCAGGTAAAAATCTATTCGTTTGTGCCTTAAGATAGGCCATTTGTTTGCTGTAAGATGTGGAAGAAGATTTATGGTCACTACCTTGAAATGAAAGTGGTGTTCTCACACATGAAGATACAAAAAGAGTTGCAGCATTTTCCAGAGGGGAAAAAAATGAAGGAAATCACAATGAAACATATCTCTGATGTGTATTCTGCCTCCAGACAGTATCATTTCTCTTAGGTAAATATCATATATCACACATAAACATACAGGTGCAGTTTATTCAAATAATATTGCAACAAACTGTCAAAAGATGTTCAAACTCTGACCTTGAAGGGCTTCTCTAAATGGAAGACAAAAGACATTATCTCTCGTAGGCGTGAATTTGCGTAGGTTCATGGCAGGATATGCCAACAAACTGTCTTCCCTAAAACCTTTAATACAGCACAGAATGTTGGAATAGGGAAGATCTATGGCAACAGACATTAAATTAACCTCTCGATTGCCATCTGATTTCCTACCAGCAGTGATTCATTCTGGGCCACATTTTAATAGCAGTTATCCCAAAACAAATCCAGCGTGACCCCATTAAGTTAATTCCACTATAATACTTATGCCTCAATAATTGAAGTTAGACTCGTGAATCTATTTCCTTGCTTGTGGGACCAGATCTTTGACAGGTACAAATTGGCATTGCTCCACAAAAGCAACATAACTATGCTGATTCAAACCAGTTAACAATCCAGCCCACGACATTAACAACTAGCAAGTGGTTTTAGGACCAGCAGCCAGCTGTCTAGACTTCTGGACTGCAAATATGACATGGAGTTTTTTTACACTGATGAGGTTTCCTTTAATGGAAGATAAATGAGTTGTGGCTCCCTTTCCCATTCAGCAATAGTCCAGGCATCAAACACAAATCCTGAAGTAGGATAAATAAAGTCAGGCTTCTAGACAGGACTGTAGTTAAAATGGAAGTCTTTGAGTTGTGTCAAATATACTCTTCAATAAGCACTCATTTATTCAGGCAGAACAGCAAACAGATAAAGACAGTTCAAAAGGACCTGTTACATACATGGCTTTAGAGAATGTGCATCTGGGCAAGGAGAATTGCTTCCCCTGAGAGCTACCAGTGGTACCAGGTCTAGGACTGACCCATGCAGGGTGAACCTGGCTTTTGCTACCGGACGGACCAGGTTAGAGAAACACTAGCAGGAAAATCAGCGGAAGAAAGATCAGCCACCTGCCATATCCCCGGTGTCAAAATGCACGTGTGGGTCCAGCCGGTGTTTACCTGCCAAGGGCTCTGCAGCGCTCGGAAGCAGGAGCTGGGAGCCTGAGACAGGAGTGCAGCAAACCCATCATGCTGCATGAAGCAGCGCCAAAGGCAGCTCACACTGCCACAGCTGCTCCCCAGAGCGAGAGCGAGCATTGCCCAGCTGAGGAGCAGGAGCACGGGGAGGGCTGTCCCCTTCTGCTGCAGACTCACATTTCTGATGAGAGTGACAATCTGTGCTTATGGACACCAACCAAAGCTCCTGCTGAAGTCTGCATTACAATGGGCATTAAGACAATCCAACCTTGCTTTTCTGGCTCTCAGCTCAGCAGTTTACCTGGCTGAACATGTACAGTCCCTCTCTCAGGTTTCCTTCTCAGTTTCCCAATCCTTTGCTTACACAGTGTGTGCCCCTTTAGAGGGCAGTGCCAGCTAACTCTGATCCTCTAAATATATCCTTGGATTTGGGAACAATAACTCCCATGGTACCAGGAGAGAGGCCCATCCAGCTGAGGAGAATGAGAACAGACAGCAGAAAGGCAGATGAATCTCACCATACTGACATGGCACCTCTCCTTCTCAAAGCCCAGTGTCATGCAAGAATTAAACAAAGAGTACAAGTTCAATACTTGAACTATTCCAGCTTGAATAATTTAGCTCAGGATTTTCTAGGCCCTTGAGGGGTGAGGTTCCCGTTTCCCATTAAAATTAATTAAATAAAATTAATTTTAATAGGAACTGGGCATCTAAACCTCCCAGAAAGCTTTGAAAAGTTAAACCTCAATTGTTATTAAAAACCCAAGTAAGAAATCAGGCATCTTCATGTTCTCAAAGAAGTTAAGAGGAGCTTTTTACTGGCATCAATATGCATATGATTCTTCTTCTAAAATTTTCTTCTTCTTTCTTTTTTTTTTTTTTTCTGGATAGAACTCAGTTAACATCAGGGATGACATTAAATTCCTCCTATAACCAGCGCTCTAAGTTCCTTCCTCTACAGTCTAATTCAGTGTTTTTCTATTCCGTATGAGGACTAGGGATGTATTTGTATTTTACTGGGATTGCTTTACTTTTCCTCATTCGGTACAGTTACAATTTTTAATGGATTGAAATGCCACTCCAAGTACCCTTCTGATCCTGGGTAGCATCTGAGTCTATCCTTTGGGAACCAATGGTGTAAAATGTAAATCCCATGTAAAATGCTGTTCCTACTGCAGACTCCACAAAAGACACTCGATCCAATTGGATCCATATCTGTTTACCTCAGTGGAGAATCCTGTTCCTATAATTTTATGTCATGGCATTCTGTTCTTCTAGGACATTTTCCCCAGTTTTAAAAGTGAAAAAAAAATTAACACATTAAGTTATTCTGAGCCCCCAGGTCACTCAGAAAAACAAGTCACTAAGAAAACCCATCAGCCTTAGGTGGAAATATGCCAAATATTGTTTAATGCCAGCAGAGAGATAGGGTCTATATGTGGCTGGTTTCTGGGCCTGGTGCTTCTTAACTTGTTCTGGCGCAAAGCAGAAGTGACCCCACTGAAGACATGACCGTTCACCCAATGCCTGTTCCCATAAGGTCCCTTGGGGCCGGAGACAAGGAACACCACAGCCGGTGACCCCCTGGCAGCGAGCACCGGGCTCCCAGAGGGGTTTCAGTTGTTCCTGCTCACTGAGGTTACTCCTGATTTGCAGCACCCACACGGGGAAGAAAACCAGCCCTGAGGCCACACTCAGGCTGGAGATCAATATCCAGCACCAGTGAAAGTGACAGGGCTGTTTCCTCGGCCTCTGGAATGAAGGGTACCTCGACACAAGCCCTAACAGCTCGCTCCATTACCACTACCATTAACTACCAGCTCTCTCACTCACTAGCCACAGCAGCTGTGCTGCCCAAACCCACCTAATTCTGAGGCATTTGTAAGCGTAAGTAACGAAAGCGTTTTCCATGGAAGGACTTCTTTTCTCTAATATTAACATACATAAATGCAAAATAATAACACTATCTTTCTTTCTCCTGGATGTCACTGTGTCTTAGTAAGTTGATGTATTGTATTATGTTTCTGGACCTTGAACTTTATAACCCTTCCTTTCTACATCATTACATCTTGTTTATATTAATATATTTCAAATAAATTTCTCCTCTGTTTTACTCTTCCCATACTAATAAAAAAATCTTCAGCATCCAATGCAGCATACATCCTTTCAGCAATGCATCAGCTCAGATTAATGCATTGTAATGTCATTATTAACTCAGTTCTACATGGTCATTTTTCATGTTCTGTTGAAGACAAAATCAAACAAACAAAAATACAATTCATTCCACACTGTCATCCCTTTGTCCTGACCAGAACAACTCGATCGTGTTGAAGAAGGCATGAACCATATCAACCAAGACATGAAGGAGGCCGAGAAAAATTTAAAAGATTTAGGGAAATGCTGTGGCCTTTTCATATGTCCTTGTAACAAGTAGGTACTGGGTACCGGCTCTGCTATGTGGTGTCCAGTTTTTTGTCACAGTGAATGTCTGAAGTTTTTGTCTTTTTTTTCTTTGTCCTTTTCCATCTGCTTCATTCTGTGGGGATAAAATACTTGTGTTTAATCAGAACAACTGGAACGCATCGAAGAGGGAATGGACCAAATCAATAAGGACATGAAAGAAGCAGAAAAGAATTTGACGGACCTAGGAAAATTCTGTGGTCTTTGTGTCTGTCCATGTAACAAGTAGGTGCTGCCTGCCTCATCTCTTTGAGCACTTAAGGCTGATCCCAAAGGCCTTGTGAAGCTCATCCTTGCTAGGCACATGGACAGGATGAGCATGTGGCATGCAGAAAGAACAATTCTGGTTCAAATGCATTCATTTCATAGCATAGACAACTGACTGGGAATTACTGTAGATGCATTAAAATCAGGCAAACTGCAGTGAAAGCTTCACTGTTGACACCTTTTAATGGTAAAAGTTTCAACATTTTACACAAAGTGTACTGAGTGGTACTGAGTCCATTTTCCAGCGGACAAAAACACTTGGGGCTACCTTATTCCTGGACACTCTAAATTTGGAAACATATTTTCATGAACAAGTTTCATAAACAAAAGAGCTGAAAAAATGCAGAAGAGATCTTACTAAACATTGCTCCAAATTGTGGATGAAAATCACAGCTTTTTTCGTTGTTCAGCAGAAATAGTCCTTGATGAGATCTTGAAAGAGATGTGACGTTTCATAATTGGAACCCAACTTGAAATGGTTTTCATCCTGCCACAGGCAAAAATTTGACAAGACCTTAACATGCCAAATTTCTTTCATTTGGGTAGCACGTACACTAAGCAGAAATGTTGAAATGCATTGAATTTGCTTGCATGCCATCACACTTGAACGAAACCGTCCTCCAAGTAATGCCAAGCTTGTTTTAAATGCCAAATGAAAATGTGATGTGCGGTTATGTGGGTGTAGGAAACTGGGGAGCAACCCAAAGTCCTTGAGGAATGGCAAATCCAGCATGCAGTGAGCAGGCATGAAACTAGGTTACAGTGAAAACATTCCTAAATGGTTGGCCAGAGATCGTGCAGGAGACAAAGCAGAGAGAAGTGTTGCTGTAGTATTAAATTCCTTTTCTATGTGAACTTTGTTCACAGCCAAAGCCTGATCCTTCCCCAGTATTCAAGACCAAAAGGAAAGAGAGCTGTCATAGAGTTCATGGGGTATTTTGCCAAAAATCAGAAGAGCAGGGCTAGGGTTTTGCCTTAACAGTCACATTTATTTTGAAGTTAATTCCCTTGGGACACAATGCAGATACCGCCTCAGGTATTTTACTTCTGTGTACCAAGCCCTGAATACTTTTTTGAGGTAAACATTTTGCCCAGAATGATTATAGCCTTGATGTGCAATGGGAGAGGGGGCAGGAGGAATGGGAAGGGCTGCATACACCCCTTTTGCAAGGGCTATGAGCTCTGACAGGCCATAGCCCTTGCTGTCCTGCACCAGAGGAGCTGGTGCACAAGAGCTGCAGGTACAAATGCAGCAGAAAGTTCACAGCTCCCACACTGTACGAGCTGTAAAAGCTCAGAACTGACAGCCAGACATGTGACAGCAGTGGGATTAGCACCTGGCACGTGGCACTAAAACATTTGGCACTTTGCTACGGCTGCAGCGTCATGCTGCAAGAACAGAATGATTCTACAGGGGATGGAGGGGGCAGGAATTTGTGTAGGGGCCTCTTCCCTTCTCCAAGGCATTCTGACCTATCAGTCTGGAGCCATATTTCAGAGAGCAGCATTGCTAACCAATGCTCAGAGGAGGGATGAAGAATGGTTTTAGAGACTGTTCTCTGAGTCACTAAGCCAGGACCCCCCTAGTACAGATAAGATGATCTGAGGAGGGGAATGTGGGAGAGAGAGAAACCCATACAGCTCTGGGCATCAGAATCACCGTGATCCCCTAAAGCTCTTGTGGCTGGTGGGAGATTAATGGCATATATTTATGAAAAGATTATCCACTTCACATGTAACTCTACCCTGATATACAGTGAAAGTACAGTTCTCTGAGCCTTAAAAATATGTAAAGCTTGATCCTACATTCTTAGGAGATCGAAAATGCCCACAGCATGGAACTTCTACCAGGTTGCATTCAAAAGGACAACTCCTATTGACCATGAGCAGATCCAAGCTCCATCCGTTGACTTTAATTGGAAGTCCACAAGAAAACAAGAGATCAGATTCTGGGTGTATAAAATCATTTACCTCAAACACAGAAACTGTCTCACTGACAAAGTTGCACAGGTCCAAAGAACAGGCATAACTCTGTAAATGTATCTGCAGCAAGAGAATTACTTTCAGGCATTTTAGAAATGCCAAAGCTGATGTATGGTTTCAGAGAACTAAAATTAAACAAGCCAACCATCATATTTTTAAGTCTTCACAAACTTAAATAGGAAATAAGCAAAAGAACAGATGAGTAGGAAAGATCCTCTTTTAATCTATATTTTAATTCTATATTGGATCATACAACACATCTTCAGGCTCATTTAAAACTGAGCTGCTTCAGGGGGCATGGAGAGAACATGACACCAGAGATGGGTTTGTCATGTCCTTTCCCAAATCTTCCAGAAGCACGTTCAGTTCCTCCCCCAAAATCCAAGCCACAGGGCTGTTTATAGGACTGATTGGAGCTGACCAAGGAACAAGGTAACCACAGAGATTTGCAGCTCCCAGTGGTTTTGTTGGAAACAGACCCATTTCCAGAATAAAATCACAAACATATACCTGTGGATCCCAAATCCTTACATTCCCCTGTTAAAATGCTCAATCTTGTCTGGTGACCCCAATGACAGCAGCCCTAAATAGGCTGCACATGTCAATTTTCCACTCTAGGGGTGCCTGGATTTTAGTTTTCTATCCATGGCAGCTCAGTCAAAAATGGCTCTCTGCAGGTTAATGTAACTGCCACAAAATACAAATATAACAAGTTGCCAGGCTATTTTTGAAGTCCTGTGGTTTAAAAAACTCCTGAAGGAAGTGATGATCCTTTTTTGCCTGTGTCTTGCTTATTGTGAAGGCTGTTACTGCTGATGCATTGAGGGTATGATGAACTATTGGGGCAACTGTGCTTAGTGAGAATGCTTTACTTCTTATTCATGCCTGTAGCTGGTGCATGAAGAAAAACGTAGAAAAATTTCCCTTTCTGATGCTAGATTGCTCGTATCTTTTATTTTCTCCTGCACTCATTTCACTTCTGCCTATTTTACTTTTTGTCTCTGTGGACAAAGGTTTGTACATCAACTGTCGATGTATGATTACTATTTTCAAGTACCGATATATTATTTGAAAAATCTAATGAACCCTATGATAAAATCATCCCCAAATCACCTTGGGAAAGGTCAGTGGCTTTTAATGCCTATTATGCCACATACACATTGAAAAAATATCATCAGAAGCCAAATATTCTGCTGGTTAAAAGGTTAAATTATAGCCAAATCTGTTTTTCTCTAAGAGGGTGTTTTGCTGTGATGTGATGTACACACTATACTTGGCAGTTCTGTTTTTATGTCTGTCTGCCAGTACGTCCTCTGTGTTTGATGTCAAAACATATGTGTCACTGAAATGAAACAATGTTTTCTACTTATCTGTATTTCTTCTCTTCTTTTTCCTTTTTTTTTTCTTTTTTTTCTTCTTTTTTTTTTTTTTTTTTTAATTTCCTTCATTCTGGAACATCCAAAAACCTGTGTGCAATGTTGTAGACCTGACAACTGCAATTCACCCTATTGGAAACTAAACCTCTGACCATCACTGTTGTGGCAGTAAAGTAAAAAATAAGCAGAAGACCCACCCCCTCCTTTTATTCAGGGTTATGATATATCGGTATGCAAACAATGACCCTCTATCTGAAAACTCATTTGCTTGATTCAGCTTTTAGCTTGGAGAGGTAAAGAGTTTTGCGTTTGTTCTTGTGCACTTGGTGCTTTGTTACTCATCATCTTTCTCGCGTAGGCTGAAATCAAGCGATGCTTACAAAAAGGCCTGGGGCAATAATCAGGATGGTGTTGTAGCCAGCCAGCCTGCACGTGTCGTAGATGAACGGGAGCAGATGGCCATCAGTGGTGGCTTTATCCGCAGGTGAGCCTTTTTATCCACTCTTTTCTCCCTGCTCTCCTTGTCACTGATATATTTAGATTGCTTCCATATGGTCATGAGCTCTGTGCTGATCATTAACTCCTTCAGAGGTGCTGGGTAATGTGATGGAGCCAGGGTTTTCCAGCAAGCGGTGCTCGGATTCAGGTTGATGGTGACTAAGGCATGTCCTAAAGGTTACTGCATCCAGGGACTTCTCCTGGGCCTGAGGGTCGCCTGAGCTCTAGTGCAAAGGATGGTGACCTTGCTGGAAATCCTGGAAGGAAGGGTCTTGGTCCTGAGAACCGGAAGGTGCTTGAAAACACAAGCCCAAACCTTTCTTTTTGAGACTGCCCAGATGTGGGCAATAATAAACTAGAAATAAAGTCTGTTTATTTATTTCACAGCAGCTCTGTGAGGGTGCAGACAGCCATGGCCAGCCAGCATTGTCCTCAGCACTCCAGCTCCCTGTGTGAGCACTTGTCCTGGGGGCCTTATCACAGGTCTCCCTAATGACACTTGTCAAACGCCTCAGAAATGAAGTGTCAGATAAATACTAGTTTATTGCCATTATGTCTCAAGGCATGTAGTGCCCATTATCCATCCTTGCCAGAAGATGTACCCAAGCATCCAGCAGCTCTCCCTTTATTTTCAACAACAAAAAAGCCTTGGGCTTCCTGCCAAAGGACCAAGCCAAGCCCAGAACCTGAAGAACTCTTTAAACTAGAGGTGCACCCCTCCCCTGCTCGTGAGTGTCCTCAAAACCTCACTGCATGGAGAATGATGTCCCATTCTTCAGCTGCTGGGAAGCCACAGCTATGAAGGAACAGAGTGGTAATCCCTGAGCTCTCAAATCAAAGCCAGTTTGATCCACAGAGCTATATTAAAGGCAGCCCCACTGCAAACTTCCCACAACACCGAGGGATCCAGCACAAAGTACCTACTGATTACAGAGCTTATCGGGTATGTATTTAGCAGACAATGCTATCAGCATACCAGTAGGCAAAGCTTTGATCTCTGAAGATTAAGGACACTAGTTTAATAAGTAATTATCTTTCCAAAAACTATTATCCACTTATTTCTTTGGCTGCTGTGATAAAGGGAAATCAGTGTGATAGAAACAATGCTGTCATGCAATCTGGAGCGTGGGATGGAGTTGCCATTTAAGTTTGATGGGTCTGCCATTCACTTTTTTTTTTTTTAATTTCTGGATGGCAGCCCCACCAAAATGAAGGCTGGGGCATGATAATAAATAGCAGTGAAGGAAGTTATGCTGCACCATGATTGTTCTGCAAATAGCCTGGAGCACCCTTTGGGCACCTACACAAACACAAACTGCATGAGAGGTTCAAAGTAGGAATTTTCTGAGCAGCACCCATGGACCTTGCTTTCCCCAGCATCAGTCACCACCTGCCCCTTCAGTCACTGGAGAGCTGAACTGGGCCTTGGCTCAGGCACAAGCCTTTCCTTCCAAGCAAGCAACAGCAAAAGATGGTGCTAAGAATGAGAGATAAATGATCTTTGCTAAAGCCAGTAAATCTGAGAGAAGCTGCTTCTGTCTTTCACCAGAAATACAGTTAATTAAATAGGATGCTAAGTCAGGATTTTCACAGCTGAAGCACCTCTTCCCCACTATCTCTGCGACCCCAAGCATACAAGGACTGGATAGTGCTCATTAGCTACCTGCAGCCCAAGGAGGAGAGTTGCTATCGCTGTAATTCCACCACCTTCCAGCACCTCCCATGAACACTGACCACACACAATCTGAATGGAGCAGCCTTTCATTCTTTGGGAAGGATGATCACTGCAGAGGACTGCAGCATGTGCTACTGACAAGCTCAGACAGCACCACCTCTACCAGCAGCAGAAACAAGCAGTATAAACAGAGCACTGACAACCCAGACAACTGAGCCCAACATCCAAAAAATAAGCATGTAACATTTTTCAGGTTATCTACTCGTTAATCCCTTTTGTTCAAAGCTGAGCACAGCAGCCTGCTCCTCAGGTGACAAGCGATGGAGGATGCACTGGAGGTTTTGGGTGAATCCCAGTTTCAGGGGGGATCTCCTGTCTCTGCTTTAAAGAATTGGGTTTTTGTTCCCAGGGTAACAAACGATGCCCGGGAAAATGAAATGGATGAGAACCTGGAGCAGGTCAGCGGCATCATTGGCAACTTACGTCACATGGCCTTGGACATGGGCAACGAGATCGACACACAGAACCGCCAGATTGACAGGATCATGGAGAAGGTAAGAGCTGCCTTTTCCGTCAGGACCCCAAAAGGGGCTCTGTTTTCCCTTCTCTGGGGGAGAAATGGGCCTGCAAAGGACAAGGGACAGAAATAGCTCCTCTCTCCTCCCTCCAAATCCTTGGGCCAAAGCAGAGCTTACTGCTGTGAATCTGCGCCTCTGGTACCAGGCTGGGTTGAACCCTTGCTGTTGAGTTTGCCCCACAGCTGCAAGGGGATCCCTTAGCAGGCATCAAGGCTCCTTCTTCAATAGCTCTGAAAAAGGACAAGTGCCCTGAGCTATGCTGAACTGTGGGGCTTGGATCTGACTACCCTGGCACTTCCTGGGAAGTTTTAAATCCTCCTAGGCTTTTCCTTCCTCCGAAACTCCACAAGCAGCTCAGGATTAGATCACCTGCTTGGAGGACCAGTCCTCAAAGAAGGATGGGGATTTATTAAAATCCCAAATCTTTGCCATATAGTAGCAATGCAGCCAGTTTTGTTGTGCTGCTTTTAACAACATTAGGACAGAGATCTACCTGCTCTCTTGGGGGGAGGGTGTGTGTGTATATATATATATACACAATATGTGTATATATATATGTGTGTGTATATATATACACAGAAGCCCAGCCTTAGCTCTGCAGAATCACCATGTAAAAAAGCAGAGAGCACTGTTCCAGTGCTAGACCTGCACTGCAGATCTCTGAAGCAGAGAGCAGCCCCCTCCAAGCCTGGCTGGGAGCTCACTGCCATCCTGAGATCCCAAGATCTGCAGGCCATCTGCACTGGTAGTGGCAGAGCTCCAGGCACAGGCAGGCTGAAGTAACATAAGAGGCTAGATCTTCATCTGGTGTCAAACCAACACAATGCTCCGCTTCCGTTGAGATTTACACAAGCTGGGGAGCTAACCCAAGGACTTACATGTGGTGCTTAGAGTTAATTCTGACCTCAAGTGGTAGAGCTGGTGCTCTTGAGCCTTCTCACACATGCACACCTCCTCAAACAAGCAGGATGCCCATGCCTGTTTTTGTGTCAGTTAACTATATCAGAGCCTAGTAATAAAAATGAAGGGAAATACTGCACTGATAGATTCACTCCAAGAGCTTTCCTTATTGAAGGCAGATTCCAGAGAGAACTGGGTGAAATATACATTGTCTGAAGGCTGGGAAGATCATCCCTGACAGAGAGGCTGCCTCCTCATGGCTTGGCGTTGGTCAAAGTTTTGCTTTATAAAGCTGCATGTGTTTGACTGCACTGGAATATGCACAGTATCACTGGGATGCCATTATGCACCATTTCATATTTCTGGGAAAAGGAGGAGCATCAGGGGAAGGATTTACTGCTGCTATTCCTATGCAAAGAACTAGAAAGCAGCACATCTCTCTACACTTTGAGAAGGACAGGGAGTTTATACAGCTTATGCCATGAGTACCTTTAACTAGGAAGCCTATGACATACATTATTTTCTCGAAGCAATGAGGACACGCACTATTGTGTTGCCCCCTCCCCTGCTCATGTCACAGCGGCAGCAGACGTGCCCTGTGTTTGGAAATCAGTGGCATCCTACCCGTGCCTGCAGAATCCTATCCCAAAATACAGCAAGCACAACAAGTCACTGTTCTCCTTCCAGCTCAGGCTTGCAAACACCTGGATTTTGAAAACATTGACCAGGCCCTCTGTGCACATAAAGCACATGGGCCAGACCTCTAACAGTGCATGCTGAGAGCAGTGAGCTGAAGGACCAGCCTTCCACAGCTTTGTGGTCTTCTCACAGACTTTGGCATTTTGTACAGCAATGGCAAAATAACATTGGCAGCTAATGCATTCATAAAATCACCCAGGGCCCTTGGCCAAGGAACAGTGACACATTTGTGAAAGATGGATTTGCATTGTACACAGAGGAGTCGTCATGAGAGCGGCACAAAAATAAGACAGTCTTCAGTCTTAGGAAAAAATAAGCCAAATTTCTCGGAGTAAGGACATACAGTAATGAGGTACTAGAAAAAGGAACACAATGTATTAGTAAAACCCTCTATAAAAGACAGAAATAATGGTTAGCTGGATAACAGCAAAACCTCAGTTGCATACACACCCAGTCTGCAATGAAATACGGCAACAGACTCTCATCCCCATCACAGCAATGCCAGGGCTGTTTTCCTGACCAGCTGGAGCACTGTGCTTTGGGTCAATTATGATCATTAGAAAGATACTTGGCTGGCACAGTTTGCAAAAGTTGGGGTGCATCACAAAGCTAAGCCAAAGTACCCTGGGACGCATCATAAAAGCTCCCAAAGGATTTATGTTATACTGGATGCATGCACCCAAACCAGAGCAATCTCATAATGCAGCCATGCAATCTGATCTATCCACAGTATTCAGGACAGCAATGAATAAAAGGCTTTATTTATCCTTTCCTCAGATCTGAGAGAAAGGGACAAAAACCAAAATGACAGTGTAACGAGTAGGTCAAACAGCATCATCACCAAAAGGGCCTGCCCCTAAAATCTACCATAAATAGGAGGCTGGGAGGAAAGTAGAGGGCCCCAAATCACTCTGTCTTGACCTAAGTGGGAAGGTCAGCACAAAGAATTCCACTGACTCCAATGCAACATCATCCAGATACTAATGTCTTAACATCATTAGGAACATGATGTTTCATCACTGTTCAATGAATATTCATGCATTTCATGACAAAGGTAACTGCTTCCAAACCCATTAACTTTTTAAGTAGCCTTTTGGCAAAAGCACACAAAATTGTACTGTGGTAGACAAGGTCAAACTCATGGCTAAAATAAAGGAGTGTGGCTTGTAATAAGTAGTTTTGCTGATTTATGCTTGTTGAGGAGCTGGCACGTGCTACTGCACTAAGAATACACATAGCATTTTCCAAAACAATTACTGAGAAAAGCCCAAGATATTTCAGAAAGATTTATTGCACATCAGCATAAACATTCTTAAAGGATTCTTAAATGCATGTGGGAAAGCTGCTTCACCATTCTGTCTTTGCAAATTGGAGATTTAAAATAAATCTGTACAATTTGGATACACCCCAGAGATGTGGGAACAATCATCAAAGCTAACAAAATGCAGCCATCAAACCACAGAAATAGTTTGCTATTGGAGCCCATGCTTTTTAGAGCAGCAACACAATTCTCACCTTTCCCACAGGTCTGGTTTTAAAAATTGAAACCATTTTCTATCGAGTCCCTCTGCTAGAATAAGTCGGCATGGCAATGTGGGGTTGAGTGGAGTTTTGCCAGTTTTTCTCAGCTAAACAGTGCCTTTAGTCTCCAAAATGAACTTCTACAGAGCTACAGAAAGTCATGGTCCAAGTATTTTCCCACTCAGAGAGAACTCCCCAACCTCCCAGGTGGTGCCATTTTATTAATGGCATTTTATAATCATGGCAGGTGTTACCCCAGGGAAAACAGTGCAGTTAATGGCTCAGTCTATGCTGGACTAAATTGCAGCTTGATTGCTTCAAATCACAGTAGAATCACTGCCTTTTCTTAACTCCTGTTTATGCTGCTGCCCAATGAAAGAGGCTGCTCTCTCTCGCAACCACATTGGTGAACTTTGGTGTAGTGGCATCCCTCCCACCTATTCCCTTCCTTTGACATGCAGAGCAAAGATATCCAGGCTGATATTTTCAAAGAAATTGATCTTCACCAGCATTCCCTACATCAAATGATCCAGCTTCTCTGCTCTGGGAGTCTCTACATGGACCAAAATTTTAATTTTGGCTAGTAGCTGATGATTTAAGTTAGACCACAGTCTGGGTCCACTGAATCTCAGAGGGCTCTGAAGCTTTTCCCCAGCAAAACGCAGATGCACACCACCAGTTCTCATGCTGTCATCCATTACCACCAGTACCACCAGCTACAGATCTGGCACAGCATTTACAGGAGTTCAGTGCAGCTGACCAGAAACAGAAAAGCTCTGTTTGAAGGCTACATGAAGTAAAACCAGAAAATCTGTAATCTCCTTTTGGGTCTCTCATACCACTATAAAGAGCAGCTCTCCAGTATTTTCAAGTTTCGTTTTTCTGTGACCTAGCCAAAATGATGGAATTACCCACAAAGCACTGTCTTTCTTCCCTGTACTCTTTTTTTCTCTCATATTCTCTTTCTTCCATGTACTCATCCCTCTCTTTCCTCTGTTTCCCCAGGCTGATTCCAACAAAACCAGGATTGATGAAGCCAACCAGCGTGCAACAAAGATGCTGGGCAGCGGTTAAATGCAGAGAAGTGCATTTCCTTTTAATGTTGTCCAGCAGGGCAGCACCTTCATGCTTTTATCATGGTATTTATCTACTAGGTTTGCACACATGCACATATCAGCCCCATTGTAAATGTTGTCCTGTGTAGTTTGTCAGCTTTCCAAAAATGATATTTGTAATTATTTTTTTCTAGATATCTTTCTTTCCAAAGGTTGTACATAGTGCTGATTTGATGGCTATAGCTCACTATGATGTTTTTTGGGGTTCTTCCTTTCCTTTCCTCGTTTCTGTTTTGGATTCCTTTCCTTTTTTTTCCTTCTCATTTTTCTTTTTTTTAATGATGTTTGCTGAATGACAACACCGTTGGAATGCTAAACGTGCTGTTAACCTTTAAATATACAGTATTGTTCTTGTAAAACTGTGACATTCCACAGAGCTACTGCCATGCTCCTGTCTTTGGGTATCATGATGTTTAAGCACTTAAACCTGCTGTCTTCAGTTCTTCATTGCCATTATCTGTTGTTATGATTTCATGATTAGACAATGTGGAATTATATTACTATAACAAGCATTGCACTAAAAAGTGATGTGATTTATGCAGTTATGCATGAGGAATAAATAGACTTTTAGACTCCTACTTAAACAAGAATTTTCCCATGGCAGTAGCACACCAACAATGACAACAAAAGCATGCTCAGTATTCGGACTCTTTTGGGACTATGTTATACCAGCAAGTTTGCAGTTGTGCCACTTTTTTCTTGTTGATATATATATAGTTATTAATCATGATCATTTTTTTAATTATGAAAAAAGAGGGATTTGGCACTCACCATTTAGCCATTGCCAGCAAAATAAAAGCTTGGCTGAAAATATGTCAAAGACAAAAAGAAATAAGTGTAATATATTGGGTTTGTCTGCTGCATTTGAAGACTATCTTTTGGAGGAAACAACTACCATATGAAATGGTGCAAAGAAATGTAATTTTTATAAGGCTCTCTCTTACTAGTCGCTATCCCCATGTGGTTTGTTATCAGTACAGTTCTCTGTTGCTTACCTAGAGCTATGCACACCAAATCGCTGAGATGTTTAGTAGCTGACAATTAAAAAAATAATTAAAAAACCTAAATGAATGAACTCTAGATAAACTGTGAGATAAATATAATTTACAGCATGTAATATGAAAATTCCTTATGTCTCCTGTCAGTTTGTGAAGTGATTGACATTTTGTAGCTAGTTTAAAGATTATTAAAAATTATAGATCTCAGAATCCATGCTTGCTTTATCCATTTGTTGCCCTACGTGTCAGTGAAAACTTCTTATTTGCAAATCGCCTGGGAGAGGAAGTGCAAAGTCTAAAGACTCTTTACAAACTGCTTTTGTATTGTGTTTCATGGGAAACTAAAGATTTTGGTTTGCAAAACTGTAGAAAAGTAACTACACTAAAAATTACACTTGGTACATTCCAAGCGACTGGTATTTTAAATAACCTGGCTTGGATTGCCAAAGACTGAATCAAAATATTTTTCTCATGTTCAAGGGAAAGAAAAAAATTATAAAAATGGTATGGTACAGAAGGATACAGTTCCTTAGTATATAAAATCCATTCCTGTAGTGGATTTAGTCATGTGCTAATACACCTCTTTTCAAGGAAGGCTTTGACCTACAGAATTTGGATAGTCTGCTAACAATCATTTTCTCAAATGACTAACAACAACTAGGGTTTGCTGCCAATGAAAAGCGTTATCATACTTTCCCAGGGTTTTTTTCCCCTATATGGACAAATTAGAATTAATTCTGCATGAGTGACAGTTCACTCATGTATCTCACATGGCCGTAAGTCAAAATACACAAAGAACATAAATGCTTGCATAATTAAAACTGCATGATAATGCAGACAAGCTATATTTTCTTTAGCAGCTTTTTATTTTTGGTATCTATTAAAAATTCATTTATGCAAATATTTTCCCCCACTACTTCAAACCAAAGAATAAACTTCAAGCAAACACTTTTAATCTGCTGACCATTTCTAATCCTGTCTGTTGGGGCATTCCAGTGTTTGTGACAGTACAATCATTCTGCAATGTCAAAGCCTACTGGGGGAGGGCAATAATCATATTGGAAAATGCCTCACAATGGGAACATGCAAATACAAGGATATTTGCAAACAGTGAGAAATAGATAAAAAGCAATGAAGATGTAAATGGAGGTATTATTTTTTGTATTTGACAAGAATGTGCCCTTTGGAAGAAACTCATACTTCCAAAAGCCATTAAAGCTGATCAAAAATATAATTGTTGCTGTGAAGGAACATGTTTTGACATCTGTTTTCACGTGGAACAAAGATCAAAACCCAAACTACTGGAACTTTTTGCCAAATGGGAAGCTTAAAGGACAGAAACTTTGAGATGTTTCATTGCAGCTTTGTAACATCCTCCACTGCATGCAGGGTCTTCTATGAGCTGGCTGAAAATTAGTTCAGTAAATACGTTTATTGAATTTCTCTGATATTTTTGGAAATTGACTCTTCTAGGATTAATTATTCTTGAAAGAATGCAAGGAAAGGCTCGATCTCATGTAGCTTATCACTACGACAATCTGCTTTTGTTTGTTGAGTTTTGTGCACCCCAAACCCCTGGTGCAGAGGCTGACAACACGGGGGAAACCCCAGATGTTTTAATTCCACTGCCTGGAATGTGGCATTTCCCTTTTTGCCCCCTTTTCCCTGTGGTTGGTCCCTGGGTCCCTGATACACTGCAGCCTCTCGCTGAGGCTGGACAAGCACAGGGCAGAGTTACCTGCTTGGGGAAAGGGACACTGCAAGGGGCTGGAGTTACAACTCTCCCCAGATAAAATGGCCACATTGAAAGGCAAAAGCTTGATAAGCTATCTTTTATTTCTAGACTTTTAATGCCATTTCACCAATGGTTTCCAGAATGGCAAGATCTTTGTATTGGTGTTGGTTTGAGGTGGTCATAGGGAAAAGGGCTTTTAATAGTCTCCAGTGGCACAGCTGAATAAACCACTCAGCTGGATAAGCTGAACAAAAAGACAGTGTCTATTGAGCTCCTAAAATCCATACTTAAAAACTTATTTCACTTCATGCATTCTCCTCCTTTCCTAGCCTAGGTGAGAAATGGCAATAAAAAAACAACACCAAGGAAGGATATTTGAATGTTATTCCTCAACAGAACAAAATCCATAAGTAGTGTAATAACTCATGAAAAAAAAAAAAACCTTCATCAAATATCTGACCTGAATTCAGCAAGGAGAAACTAAGAAAGAAAATTTTAAAAGGTAAGTAAAAATCAAAGTGAGTTGCCTCTAGGAAACCTTAAAACTTTTAGAATGTTAATGATTCCCAGCCATAGCACAAATGCAGAACTTTTGAACTCAAGAGTGTTACAGCTTTATGAAGTGACACCAATGCAAGGAAAGAAACTATGGATAATAATCAGCATGTTGTGGTTTGACAGAGCACATACTATGAAAAATGAATGGATTTGATGCAAAGGTAAAGTGAAAAATAACTTATTCTTGAAAATTTGGTGATGTACTATATATTGAAAAAACTATAACTAAAAAAAATCAATAATGCTTGATTTGTTTTCAGGAAATGTAAATTACATTAGCTTACATGGACAAAATACATCCTTCATTTCTGAAGAAAACTAAATATGCCAGAGTTAGCACAGTAAACATAAAGTGCTCCCTGAGAGAGATGCCTGTGCCATATGACACACTTATTATAGATATACTTTTAACCTAGAAATAGAGATGATAATTATTCTCCAAAATATTCTGTGTGCCACACACTAGCTGCCAACCTCCACAGGCTTAGATCTGGACCTGAATGTGGAGAGATCACCAAAGACTTTTATTTAAGGGATCTGAATGCAGATAAACTGATCCACACACTTTCTTCCCCCTCCTTCTTCCTTCTCCTGTGTACATGCGCACATATAACATTTTTGTTTTAAAGGCATTGGAAAGGGAAGAGATGAGTACTTGGTAATAAGGAAAATTATGTGTGTTAGAGACAGCTTAAGGATCTGCACGGCTGCTGTGTGCGCCTGTGGGCGTAGGTGTGTAGGATGTGACTGCTGTCTGTTGAGCCATTTTGTTTGGAAGTTAGTGGAACCCAGAGTATTTTTAAACCTGCAAACAGCTACAAGAAATGCAGACAGAGGGGAGAAACCCTGCTGAGAAGTTAGGGCGTTGGGCTGGTTGGATGGGGTCGGGGGGCAGGTCCCATATAATTTACTTTGCCAGTGTTGGATCCCTCTGTAACAGTATTAAGAGAGATTATGTTTGTGTTGTAAAATACCAAACAGTTTTGAATGCTATTTCATAAACACAAAATACCCTCTCCCCCTTCAAAAAAAAGAAAACATAAAAAAACCCCAAAACCATCAAACCAAACCTCACAAGATGGTGGTGAGGGAAATCAAAATAAACCATTATGTGGGACCATGCTGTTTCCCACACAATGAGGATCTATTCCAAGTTCACTGCTGCCCATGCAAATTCCGCTCAAAATGGGTGACCGATTTGGTCAAGCAGTGGGTAGCAGGTGGAGGGGGCTGATTCTCCTGGTGTGCTTCCCAGCTCCTCGCTGACTGGGAGAAGTGGTGGCTGTGGGATCAGGGCTCCCTCCCTGCCTTGCCAAAGCAGTGCAGTGGGCAGTGGTCCATGGCTGGCTCCCGGCCTTGCACTGCCTTTGCTCCACGCTTCCAGACCACAGTTCCCTCCATACCGCTCCTGCTCCAGCGCTCCTCACACCTCTGTTCTTCTCCTTGGCTTCTCTGGCTCTGGCCAGCCCCTCCTGCTCCCCCAGCTCCCACCCAGCTGCTTGTTCCCTTCCTGTTCTTCTGGCGCTGAATCCACCTGCCTCCACTGTTGTCCCTCATTCTGCTCACCTCTCCTCCCTCCACCCTCATGTTTTTTACCTCTGGGCTTTCAGTCAGGCTCTCTCAGGAGCCTGATTTCAGCAGGAGAAGCTCCAGAGAAACAAACAGCCTCTGGCTTTTCACTCCACAGCTGAACACCACGCCAGTGTCACGCTGAAGGACACCTGCAAGGCGGCCTTGGCTCAGCCCTGACAGTCCCAGAAGCCAGAAAATGAGTGCTGCCAGGGGAATCTTTTAGCTAGTCTATCCAAAAATGTCTAAAAAGTTTCCACAGGCTGATGTAAACAAAGATGTTTGGATAGCTGAGGCTAGACAGGCAAGCACTAGGAAGGTATTTCACAGAAGGGCAAGAAATAAGAGCCCCTTCAGCTGCTAAATTTCATATCTCTGGTCCCCAGCACAAGGGAGTGAGTGCTTCTCCTTGAGAAAACTGGAGAATCTTTCCTAACAGAGGCAACACAGTTCACTTTCTCTTGTCCCACAGATTTCATTCATTAAAGCTACAAAGACTACAGTATTGGTTGATTTGTTTGTTTGTTTTCTTTAGGGGCTTTTTTGGTTGGTTGGTTTTGGGTTTTGCTTTTTTTTTTTTTTTTTTTACTTTATTGAAGCATTTAAAAACTGTGTTTTTAAAAAGCAGGTAGAGGAAGTAGATTTCCTTCACTCCCACCTAGGATAACTATCCAGTTCTGAGTTTATTTAAGCTAAATCCAGAGCACCTCAAGTTAGCATTAAAAATACCCCACTATATCAGAAATTATTTAGTAAACTTTGCTATAGGCAGTCCTAAATTAATTTGCTAAATTCTACCTTAAATACAGGAACTGTAAGTTCTACTTAAAACACAGTAGGTTTTCTATCCAAATTCTGAACAAAATTTCATTAAAAAGGAACAAACCAGTTCATTTCCACTTTCATGAGGGGTTGATGAGGCTTCCAAAGCATGACCACGCACAGATCCCACTGTGCTAAGGGGATCTTCGGGCATCAAAACCAACAGGATACAAACTTGAGCAAAATGCTTGTAGGAAACATTACCTGTTCTAACTTCCTTGTACTGGATTTCCAGACTTCACCGCATCAGCAATAATAAATCCAGCTGATGACAAGACCCCAAAAGCCAGGGTGGGTTGCTTTAGAGTCAATTTATAAACTCCATGAAAATACATGCTGATAAGTTAATTTTGAAGAAACAGAAGCTACAATACTGACATTTAGCCTTAAGCCTTTATCTTAAGCCATATTTTCAGTGTCCACCTCACATTTCTGTTTCTTGGACTAAATTAGAATATGAGGAGAAATTAATCAGGAACATAAATTTTAATGAACTGCTACTTTTTTCAGGCAATCCCTAGAGCCTTACCCTCATATTCAAAATCATATTCATCGACTTTCTTGGCCTTGAGGTTAAAAGAAAGTCTATTTGCCCTCCAACTGATGCATGATTAAGTTTTAAAGCCCTAAACACCCACCAGAAGCACTGGCAAGTCAGAGAGCTGGAGAAGAGGAAGGGGCTGGGGCTGGAGGAGGGTGCAGAGGAGGAGCAATCCTAGCTGAAAATGGACACAGTAAAACCCATAAAAGCAGAGTGGCTGCTGTGGCTGTGAGGATGCAGAGGGAACACAAGGCACGGCCCTGTGACATCCTTCTGCTCTGCAGTGGCCTCTTTTAAAGGCACAGGGAGCAAACAGCAGGGACTGCATAGCAGAGACCAGTAAACATGGAATCATAGAATGCTTTGGGTTGGAAGGGGCCTTCAATATCATCTAGCTCCAATCCCCTGCCACGGACAGGGACACTGCCCACTAGAAGGTCATGGACAGTTACTTTAGTGAGCAAAGACTTGAGTAAGATCAGGGTCTCATTGATACTGAGTTGGAAACCTATAGATTGCAGATTACTGTATTATGACATAACTCTCTAATTCTGATTACACTCAATAGTAAAACATAAACCAAGAATAGCAATCTGGGGGAGGGAGAAAACTCTACCAAAGTATCTCAGTAACTGATTCAAAATATTTGCTTCTAACTTCCTTTAAAATATTCCTGTTTAAAGAGAAACAGGAGAACTGAAAAGCCTTAATTCAACTTCAGTCAGTAGCAGCTTATTGCAGGGAAGGGCCTGACTCGTTAGGCACGAGGTGCCAGCCAGATGTTCTCCTTGCCCATCAAATGCTCTGCACAGCAGTGCCTGGGGCCAGCACCCCCTGCTACGGGCACGTACATAGAGCCCCTTGCTGCCCCGTGAGCTTCAGCCTGAGCAGGAAGGGGCAAAGGTTCAGCCGGGCCAAAGAACTGTGTGTGGGTGAGTCTGCTCATGAGTCAGCGTGCCTGCGTCACAGGGACAAACTGGAGTGCACAGGAATATCTTCTTCAGCCATCTCTTAACCATAAAGGTTCATCTTCGTTGAGTCTGGCTGGCAAACAGGTTGACAGGGCAGAAGCCTGAGTGAACACAGTTCTTTTTTCATGGCTGCCTCGAGACTTTGCAGTGATACAAGCCATCCTACGCCAAACAAAATCCACCTGCTATTTATGGTCAAACACACACACACAGTGTTTCTGCAGAGCTTTAGAAGTGAGAATGGCTGCTGAGAATTGAGCTCATTATTGAAGGAGTGACATCTATAACACTATATCATTGCTGCGTACCACCTTTGATTTTCATCCCTTATTTAACTGTCCAAAACAAGCAAGCTTGTTGTCAGTCGTTTGGAGTTCCAGTCTGATTAAACAGTAAGGAAAGCCTGAGAAATGATGAGTGGGATTTCAGCCCCTGTAAAATATTTGAAGTGCACTCTGTCTCTTGCTGGTCCCTGTAAAGCACTTCCTAGAAATGCTCAGTTCTGTACGTCTTGCCTAAGATAAACTCCTGAAGCTGTGAATACCATGAGGGGTTAGGAACCACCTGAACACAACTGCAAAATTATCTCCATAAGTACTTTGAAACAGAGAGAATATTTCTAATGTACACAAAGTGTAAGATGAGGGTGATGATAATAGAGATTTTAAGGGTTTTGTGAAATTGTGACAGACAGCTAAGCAGAATATTTGTTCTCTGCTTCCCGAGTCTTCTCACAGGGACTGTGCTGGGCAAGTATACAAAACTGAGCCAGCACAGCAAACGAGACAGTTTCAATATTAAATCTGAAATTCCAGTTTTGAAGCAGAAGTTGGATTACTCAGTCCAGTAACTAGGACACATGACTTCAGTCAATGCAGTGTCCAGGTAAGAGCAAAATTAATCTGAAAAGCAAAGAAGGTGAAGGTCCACACCAGCATCTTTTCAAACAAAAATTCTGAATAACTGTCACTGTCCTGGGAAAACTCTCTAGGACTAGGAATCTACTTAGAGTGTTGTATAACACTGTGATGCAATCAGCTTTTTATGAAGTTGTGATTCCCAAAGCACACAAAGGCAGCGCATCACGCAGGTTTCAAGAATTAAATATGATGGAAATGTACAAGATGTTGAGGGATATACAAGGACAGTGACTTGCTGCCAGTGAGTTACACAAACTTGAGAATGGTAATGATTGAGGCAAGGCAAAAAATAAAAGGCAGAAGGCCAGGTGAGGAAGGGACAGCTCTCTAACCCAAGCCCTGTCCATCTGTTCACTGAGATGTTTCTGGCAGAACTTCAGCCTGAATTGAATACTGAAGTGACAACACAAAAACTCCAAATCTCGTGGGTTTGGTATAGTCTTTGAGTTTGGCCCATCTCTTACAGAATATCTTTCATATCCTCATAGATATTTTTATCCCCCTGCCATGGGTGGTACTTTCTATAAAGTCTCTTTCTGCTTACTTGAATGACCAGCCACATTAAATCTATTTTTACGTTAAAGGAATTAATTCCTTCAAGCTATTTTTCTTCTTGAGGGAAGTATTTCCCCATGAAGAATTTTTATTGTTCTATTAAAACAAACAAAACCCAAACCCAACAGTTTATTTAGACAAGCCTGAAACAAAGTCGAGTAATTTCAAAACTTGAAAGTACCACCCCTCGTTCTCATTCTTTTGTCTGAGCTGAATTTCAGTGTTGATGGGGGATTTAACACCATGTTGGTGCAGTCATAAGTAATAGGAAGTACTGTGGGATAAAAAAAACCAACTTATCCTCAGGAAGAAAAGGGGGGAAACAGAGTGTGGGAATGCAGTGGTGATGAAGGAATGGGGAATAAGAGCAAGCAACCAACCAAGCAAAAACTCACCCATATCAACCAAACAAACTCCTTCCAAAACCAGGAGCCCAACAAATCCCCAAATCCAGTAAATGTGTCAAAAAGGCCTGCACAGCAACTTCTATGCAACAAAAAAGCAGCGTTTCTGGATCAAGTACTATTGTGGAGTTGTTGCCCCTGTAAATTCTATCTCAGTTTCTAGGTGAATTAATTTTTTTTTTAATTCAAATCTTGGAATTTTGGGGAGGAAAAAATATTTTTTTCTTCACAGCATCCCTCCATTTTTTAAAATAATCTCCATCTCTTTCAAGAAACAGGCAACACCTGCAAAGGCATATACTGCAGAATCTGATTCGCACAGCTGAGAGTAACTTTAGCAAAGAGGTTGTTTTGCAGCTCAGAGTAAAGAAAATATGCTGTCAAGACAAACTACAGCTGTTTAAATCATTCCTCTGTGAAGTGATGGTTTCCCGCAGGGAGAAGTCCCAAAAGTGTATTTGTGCATCTGCAAATGCCTGTGCTGCTCCTCTGCCCAGCACAGCATGGAGAGAGCCGAGGAGATGAAGTCATGATTCCACAGCTTGTGGCTGGGCTTGTTTGTTGTTGCTGCTCTTTGAACAAATACTTCAGAAGAGGGAAAAATATTCCTCCCCGTCTCAAGCATCCCAGTAAAATCGGTGTATTTTAAGTGGCAGAAAGGGTTTGAATGCAGCCCAGACTGTCTGACTGCCAACGTGCTCCTGATGTTGAGCCCCACATGCTGCAGCACATCACATCCAGATGGATGTAAGGGTAACTAACAGCAACACTGAGAAATTACTGTGCCATATTCCATCTAGTTTTGCTCCAAGGAACTTTGGTGCCTGGACAAGGAACACCTTCTGGAGATCTGTATGGCTCTGGGCCAAATCCTATTCCAAAATGCCCTAAATGGACCCGGAGCTGCTTCTGACAGCAGATAGTGTAGGGCAGGGATTGCTTCTGCACATCCTTGCCCATGGCATGGCATGGCTTTAAGCCAGGCTGTGCTCTCTTGACTCTGGAGACATAAGATCACAGATTGGTTTGGGTTGGAAGAGACCTTAAAATCATCTCATTCCAACTTCCCTGCCATGGGCAGGGACACCTTCCAAGGTCCTGAGAGCTCCATGCAGCCCTCAATACTTCCAGGGACAGGGCATCCACAGCCTCACTGGGCAAAATGTTCCAGTGACTCAGTGCCCTCACAGCACCACCATCTCCATCAGAGCAGTCTCAAGACAAAAGTCAGACCTAAAACATCTGAAAATCTGTACTTGCCAAAACAGAAAAATAAGAAGTAATTTTTTCCCTTTTTTTTTTTTTTTTTTTTTTTTTTTTTTTTTTTTTTGGTCAGCCAGGGCCAGGACGTAGTCTATATCAGGAAAGAAGGGACAGGAAGAAAACAAAAATTCAGTCAGGAATAAGGACTTGGGTAAATTAGGAGAGGTGCTAAGACCTGTCTGTAACAGTGAAAGAAGAGTCTCTGAAGCTGCAGCTGGAAATTCAATAGTTACTGTGGGAGAACAGCTGAGCCCTCAGCTTCAGGAGCAGGTGTTCAGGTGTGCACTACCTCTCAGGAGAGCACCCTTGGTCCAGATGCCAGGAGGCATCTCCTGACAGCACAGGTATGAAGAAACCTCAAAAAACAAACAAAAATCCCCCCACCCCTAAACTACGCATTTCCAATTTGCAGGAATTACTGCAATCAGGGAAAGAAGCAGGAGCTCTGGCTAGGCCTTGATTTGGCTGTGCAGGGACACAAGGACACAGCAGGCACCTCAGCCTGCACTCCCCCAGACACGTGCTCGTCAGGATTTGTCCTGGAAGGCACCGACGCAGAGCAGGTGCTCTGCCTGTCTTGGCACATCAGCTCTTGGCTGTCAGTGCTGGCTCTCCCAGGCACCTCATCCCCTTGAGCTGCTGCAGCCTGCCCTGACAGAGGGACCAGGAGCATGCCCAGGGCTCCCAGCAGACACCAGGCAGGGATGGGCACTGGTGGCTCTGCACTCCCCAGCCTGACCTCCTGTGAGCTCCAGGCTGTGTCCAGCAGACCCAGCGCTGTCCAGGGCTGAGCTGGAATGGCTGAAGGAACACTTGTTAGTGCAGCTCTTCAGGAAAGTGCTGGATTAGCCTGGATTAGCAGCGGGCATTGGGGCTGCACATAATGAATTATGTAAAATGGGCCTGTTAGTGCAAAGCAGATGTATGGCCACATGACTTCAGCTGCAGGCACAGCCAGGAATAAAACAGAGTGGATTCAGTTAGGGAAGGATAAAAAACTGGGATTTCATATATTTCTCAACGTGCATTGTGTCCTACTGCTTTTGCAGTGGTATTTAAAAACAACACAAGACAGTGATTACAGCATGGGAAGCAAGACTGGGTGCCCCACTTACAATTAGGGGAACCCATTTTTCCTCTGCCTCTCCATTCACAGTCACACAACTCAGGAAACACCACAGGAGCCTCCAGGAACAGCAATCAGCTACAGCCACTCCTGAAGAGATACTGAAGATACAGTCTAATCATTTTCCATTTAAACAAAATTGCTTTCACCTAATAGGATTAGCCTCTGCATTTTGATAACATGCTTCCCTTCAGAGTTCAGTTTTCTATCAACTTAAATGAACCCAGCTGCCAATTAAACAACTAGCACAGAGACAGTCACAACCCAGCAAGGATAAATATGGGAAAATTAACCACTGGGAAGAAGGAAAGATAGGACATCCAACATTTATATTTTCAAAACAAATATAAATGAGATTAATTTAGATTGAAATGTGGTCAACATCCCCTTTAGATAATACACACGAAAATGCTAATTTTGGAAAAGATGACCCACAGCCCAGTGATATCAGACATTTCTTTCCACAGGCAAATTTCTCGCAAGCAAGTGCTAACCCATGTAAAAATACACAATATAATAATTTGTCTGCAGTGACTTGGTAAAATGGCAAACACAGATGGATACTCTGTGCAGACAGGTAAAATCATGTGATTTGAGCATTCAGAGAAGACCTTTTTCCTTCTACTGCCAGTTTTGGTAGATGGACTGGTCACAGGGACCTCCCCAGTTGCTGACCACTACCAAGACTTTTACTCCTGAGCAACCTTGTAAATGATCCTGCCAAAGCACAGCCGGCAGTTCTTGTAAAGCTTTACACTTTAGGCCTGCCCTGCCTAGGTCTAGGCTAGGACACAGAACTGATCATATGTTAATGGACTGTCAGAGGAAAGAAGACACACAGCCGCCTCCATCCCCCTCTCTGTGAGGCTCCTGCACTATCCAGTGACAGGGGAAGTAGAACTTGCTGTGTGTTTGCCAGACACAAGTGGCAGGGCTTTAGGGGAACATACCAAAGCACTTTGAGCCTTTCTGGAGAGATTCCTCCCTGTGAAAGGATATGCACCCTCCACTAGGAAATTCCCTTACTGATCACACCAGAATCCAACTTTTACCTGCCCTTTCAGCACTTATATTCAGCCACTAGGAGAGGTACAGAGACTCCACTGCCAGCCATGTGCACACATTCTATTCTTTGGGATTATACAATTTACTGCTACTGCATGTCTTCTGGATAAGATCAGTTTGTGAAGGGAAAACAGCCCAAAAACCTGAGGCTGTTCAGAAGAATATAGAATTTAAACAAATGCTTTCTTTGTTCCATTGCACTTCATGCTAATAGAGATACCCAAGAGAAGCTCTGGAGATTTCATCCCTGTCCAGCTGATGGTTTAGACATGATCACACAAGTTTTGCGTGAGTTCATACCTACTACTTTGCACCGTGCTATGTTAGAAGTGTAATGTGGCAGTAATAAACTAATGCTTCCAACTAGCATGGAAAAGAATGCCAGCATCAACACAGCAGCTGCTTAACAGCCTCCTGGTTAACAGCAATAATCCAATAATACTGTATTGCTACCACACATCTTTGACAATTTCGACACTAGCACTGCAAAAAAAAGAAAAAAAAAATCCAAAGGAAAATGTTCAGCAGTCTGAGCAAGACAAAGACTTCATAGCTGTCTGTATCAATAAATTGTGACAATAAAGATTTTCTGCTCCTTCTAAACCATAGGTTTTGGATTTGGTTTTTGCCTTTCAAATAGACAGCTTTCAGAAAAATGTATTTTATATTTTCAAAGAAACCAGCATCCCCTGTATGAGCATGGAAGAGGAAATAGTATTATGAATGCTGCTTAGTTCAGAACCGAGATATTTGTCTGCAAAAAATAATAGTACTTTGATTGAGAAAAGATTTATGAACAAGCAAATCAAATGGCACGGAAGCTGCCTGGAAGAGTGTGCTGCAGCATTTTCTATTGCAGAATTCAGAGCTGCCTATGAGCTCTGTACATTTGGGTGATTTTCATTGAAATTCAGTGCACTATGTTGCAGGCAGGGAAGTCCGCCAAAGATTTTATTTTTAAGATGCAGCAGCTACATGACCCATTTTTGCCTTCTACAGCTAGCAACTTCTCCCTCAAAAGAAAAAGGAGACATAAAACCCAATGCAGATTTGAGTACCTGCGTTTTGCTTTCTCCCACAGAGATGATATGGAAAAGCGGCAAGGATTAACAGCGGATAGCTACTGAGATCTGGCTCTTTCTTCCTCATTCTGTTTTTAATCTCCTCACGTCCAGAAGAAAACGTGAAAGACTCCGTGAGGCCCTAACAAAACCAGAGACCTTGTGTGACAGCATCAGGGTGACAATGGCCCGTGCCATCCCCTCCAGAGCAGCAGGGTCCTCGGCCAGCCCCATACACGATCCAGTTCCTGCTCTGGCTGCATGCCAGCCAGCTGGTCCCCTCACTGCAGACATGGCAGAGGTCTCAGGAGCCCAGTTCTTATTTATGTAACACCACAGTGCAGGAGAACAGCCTGTTCCTCGGGCTTCCTATGGCTCACACTTCCAGGAAGAACTGGACTCACCGCCCACGGGAAGGAAGAAAGCAGTTTGTCCAATTCCTCAAGCTGCAATGGACATGGCAAGGTTGGAGAGTGGGAAGTGGAAAAGAGTAAAAAATAATTGAAAACCCCAGAGCAGCTGGAGCACAAATAGACACAGCAGTGCTGGGTCTCACTTCACACATCAGGGGGAAAGAAGATGCGCTTCTTATGCCTCATTAGGACAAAACTCCTTGTGATTTCCCCACCTGAGTCCCCCAGCACACACGAGTCTAACCCCCAGATGTAAAACCAATCATAGTCACGCCAGACCTTTAATGCCTCTCCAGTGCACCCACCTCACAACAAGGTAGACCAAACCACTGTTTTTATAGTCACAGTTTTTTGCCTGCTTGGAAACTGTCAGATTCATATTTTCAAGCGTCTCTGCATTACAACCAGTACACTTGTTTTTTTTTTTTTTTTTTTTATTTTTAAACTGAAAACTGGGACTCCATGTGTTTGTAACTGCAGGAAGAAGCCAAGCTCATGAAATTTTTTGCAGGAGTGTAAGTATGCCTATTTCTATTACTTCAAAACAGAAATCTTAAATTCTGTGTATCTGCCAAGTTAAATCATTACACCTGCTTAATTAACACTGCAGTAGATGAGTGCTCCAGACATTCTAGGCAAAAAAAATGGAAACTCGCACCATGGTTTATAAGGAATACACAAAAAAGATATGCAATAAAACTGCCATCAAAAGATGCAACTGCTTGTGGCTCTTTAATAACCCAGAGGACACCCAAGATCAGGAAATAGGCATGAATATATGTATATTTTAGCAACTAGGGTTAGAGATTATCTGAAAACCAGGAATCTGGGGCAGGTTTCTTGCTGTGCAATGCCTGCATTTAGTCTGTTGCACATACAATATCCTTTCTATAATTCTATTAGCTGCACAAGCACACGAGTAAAGGAAAACCTCATTTATGATCCAAATATGTCAAAAACATCACATTTTTGAGGAGATTAACCAATTTGATTCTCTGCTGTAGACATGATTTGTACTCAACCAAAGATTAACATTTCCTGACCACTGCTTCTCTTGACTAGAGCTCCATGAAAAAAAAAAAAAAAAAAGAAAAAAAAAACCAAAAAAACCACCAAAACATTTATGTACATTTTTATACAAGCACATATATGAAAGCAAAATAAAAGAAAACAAACAATTAGGAAGGTCATGCAGTGGACAACTTCTCAGAACACATTTGGCTGATGTTGTGAAGACTGAAAGACTGACAGGACAAGATGAAACACAGGTAAAGCAAAGCAGTCCAACTGAAAAGGACGGTCCCCTCCTAACTGAGAAGAAATAATCAAAATTAATTCACTTGTTACTTCTTTGAGGTTGACCTTTACTATTAGTTTCTATCATTTAAGCAATCGGGCTTTTTTTTTTTTTTTACCAGAGTACAGCAGCTGTGATTTTTTTATTGTGGTTTGATTCCAAAATGGAATTTTCTTAAAGAATAGAGAAGTATCTCAGCCAAAGTCACAGATTTTCCAGTTTCCTGACACAGATGTCAGAGACTCAGTTTTCATCTTTTGTCCTAACTCTCAGAGCAGTGCGATGTTCAGCAGCCTCCTGGTGGCTCATACTCTCCAATCACAGCCAAAGAGGGTCCTTTACTGCCTCGGATGGTGCTGTGCATTAAACAAAAGCTGCCTGCACACTACTGCCCTTTCAATCAGATTTCTCCAGGACCTTTCTGCTGTGTTGGCCACCACAATGGTTCAGAGGCCTTCCTGGGAATAACAATGTACAACAGGCATCTGAGAATCCAGAGACCGAGCAGCACTTAAAGCAGCTCCCCAAAAACATCAAGGGACAAAGATCAGTACAGCTAATAATAGTCAAGCTACTACTGGGATGAAGGGAATCAGATCTTCAGAGAGCTCTAAGAATCTTGTCAGGCTTTCTATATTTCTGGATGTCTTTCATAAGGTCAGAGCAATGTAAGGAGAGAAAAAAAGGAAGGCACTGATTTGGGTGCAAAATGGGAACTACCAAAGTCCCAAAATACACCTTAGTTATTTTAGAGACAAAATGGCAGCATTTAAAAATATGTCTAAATTCAGAAGATCACTGACAAGGAGCATTTTCTAAAATTTTACTTCAAAAGGTTGGATTAATCTGGATAGGAAGCAGAAGCAACATTTGCAACCACTTGAAGAAATAAAAGACTGAAGAATGCTCAACACTCATTTCTCCAGCATATCACTAGGCCAGAAATCCTGGTAATTTGTTCTGTGATTGCCCATATGTTTTTGTATTCCTGAGGATGTAAGCCAAGGAATTTTGTGTCTTTGTGCACAGCAGTCTGAAGAGAGAATTGCCCCTGTGTTTATAACATATCTGTATTAAAATATTTAATACTTTAAGATAGAATAATGCAGCAAAAGTCAATAGCAGAAGTTACTTTGGTATTTTTGATACCCAGCAAAAAAACCCATTCTTGTTTTGGCTGGCTAAGCCTGGAAGTCTCTTGATCAACTCCTTGAAATCAAGCACATTACAGAGTCCTGTGAAAGGTAAAAGCAATTCTGTGTCCTGCAATATCTGATATTCCTTCTAGCTCCATACAGTTCTGTTCTCCACAAGTTTCTTACCTGATTTTTAAACAGAATTATACCAAAACTTTCCATTACCTTCAAATACACCTATAGAATATATTCCTTAAAAATTCTTGCAACTGCTATATAGTAATTTTAGGCAGCCACTTAATGCTTTCTTATTAAGCAAGCTTTAATTTAATGAGCCCACTCAAACTGTCTAAACACTCAAATTACAGAGCACCAGATCTTTTCCTCAAAACCCCTGCAGTAATCCTATTTTCTTCATATCCTTGGGTGATGGAGTAGTGCTCCACTGTATTTTAACCAGGCACACAGGCTGAAGAGGCAGATATCACAAGGCAGTAGTCTCAAATGAATCCAATCAAGTTCCTGCAGTGAAGTGGTTTAGTTAATGATTACTTTAATCTTATCTATATTTTCTTTCATGTTAAACATTCATTTGCTCTGTGCTACTAAAACAGCAGCAACAAAAAGGACTGTGCTATTTTGTTTTACTTTATTTTCTTTGCGCAAAACTCTCATGTTTTTGTTACAAGAACACTTTGGCAACAAAATATATTTTTTCTTTTAGCAAGCAGTTTATTGACTATAGCTTTGAATTCTGAGAGCATATTGAATAGTTGACTTTTGTCAATTTTACCCTCAAGATTCCCACATTCAATTAACAAAGCTGATGGAACAAACTATCCAGGAAAAATATAAAGACACTTTTCTTCTTTTTCCCATGAAATTCTGCTGACACAATACACCGACACAGAAAACACCAAAGACACTCGAGCACAGGATCAGCTACAGTGATAAGACAACCCAGCACCACTGGCAGAGGAGAAGTGCACACAGAGAAAACATGCAAGAAACTGGAGAGTCACAGTGCTTATTTTTTCCAGAAGAAACTATGTGTTTCTGGCTCTGTTAGGCACAAGGGAGCTGAGAAAAACCAGTAGGGACAGCCTGTCAGGCAGCAGAGAGGCTGGAGCACGCAGGGAGCTCAGCAAGGACAAAAGAGCCAGCACCTTCCCTTTCACAGAAGGCTCAGGACGAGCAGGAGCCTGTGCAGAGCTTCCCTGGCTCGCCCTGCTCAGAGGTCACACCAAGGAACCAAAATCTGCCAGAAGCAAGAGCACTGCCTGGATGTGGACTGACAACAGCACAGTGACACGTGTAGCTCCAGGCCAGGCACAGAAGCATTCCTGCAGCTGAGTCACAGCGCCAGGGAGCTGTGAGTGGGTGTGAAGCAGTTAGAAAACCACAAGCCTACCACGGGATGACTGTCAGAGATGACTGGTGGGTTTTGCTTTGAACCACTCTGTGAGAAGCGCAGATATCCGAATGCTGCTGTTTCTTTTACAAAGATAATGGTTGGAGCCTTCTGGAGATTGTGTCCCTTTGGCTGTAAAGTCACAGTCACTTTACCTGTGAAATTCAGGAGGTCAAAATGACTCATTATGAGATGACTTAGAGTCCATGACCAGCTACTGCCTTTGTGATCAGCATGCAAATAAAAAAGTGTTGAAACATGGTAACAAGCACCTATTGAAGTAAGGAATTATGGAAACACACATTTTAAAACAGAGAACAAATGATGGGTTACATGAGGAGGGTTGCTGGCCAGACTGCAGAAGGCTCCAAGCAGACCTTACAGTGGCATTTCAGTACATATAGGGCAACTACAAGAGAGCTGGAGAGGGACTTTTGACAAGGACGTGGAGTGATAGGACAAGGAGGAATAGCTTCCAAATGACAGAGAATAGGTTTAGATTAGATGTTAGGAAGAAATTCTTTACTGTGAGGGCGGTGAGACACTGGAACAGGTTGCCTAGAAAAAGTTGTGGATGTACCCCATCCCTGAAAACATTCCAGACCAAGTTGGAAGGGGTTCTTGAGCAACCTGATCGGGTGGGTGGCATCCCTGCCTGTCCACAGCAGGGGGCTCAGAACCAGATGAGCTTTAAGGCCCCTCCAACCTAATTCTATTTTCTGATTTGCTTGAGCCAGGATGCTGCATGTTATATGGCACTGCTCCAGGGCTGGATTATTGTCCTGCATATGATAGAAGCATTGAACACTCACAGAATGGTTTGGGTTGGAAGGGACCTCAAAGACCATCTGATTCCATCTCCCCTGTCATGGGTAGAGCCATCTTCCACTAAACCAGGATGCTCAGAGTCCCATCCAAGCTGTCCTCAATACAAAACTTTGAGTGAAAGAAATAGCACCTGCCATCCAAAAGCAGTAGATTCACCTGACCTTAGGAAAAAAAAAAAAAGATGGAACTCATCCTGCACTGTCATTATGGAAAGAGATATTTGCATTCATACTGGACACACTGATGGAGTGTATTTCTATCTTCTCTGCTTTTAAAGCCATCAGAAATCCATGCTTTTTGGGTAGATCTCAGAAGAACATCTGGATACACTGTGCATGACTTCATATATTACTTTTACCTTTTCAGGCAAAAAACCCAACAGACTAGACATTTCATAAAATGTTTTTCATCCATCAGGACTTGCTTGAGATGAGATTTGTTGAAACATATGGCATAACAGTACCTCCTAAACAGAGGTATTTATTAAAGAAAACAGTTATAAATAGAGCTCCAAATAAACAGCTTTCAGTAAGACAAGCTCTCCAGCTTTACCTCCCCTTGTTTATGCAGGCTACATCTTCCTTGGAGCACTGTGTGCCACACAGACAGCCAACAGCTGAATATTAGTGCAAAATATTACAGTGTCATTATGGTTTGCTTAAAACCAACTTTATACTGCTCTGGCTCTTCTTTTCCAAAAACAGTCCTTGGCCAAAACAAACCAGCAAAGCAAAAAAGCCCACTGAGAACAGAATTGTTTATTCCAAAGAAGATAACTAGAAAGACGGAGGAGAGGCTGACTGCTGGCATGGAAAATGGCTCAAAGACATCTGTTGAACAGCTGACCCACACCCTCTACACAATGGCCTGAAACATCCACAAATGAGCTACTGAAACCCCCAGTTTATAGCTCAGTATCGTTTTAGCGCATTAAAGGGCTGTGGGTTAAAGGGTTGGAGCTCAGCAGTGAAAGCACAGGGACAGGCCAGAGCACCGGGGTGCTGACCTCTTTGGTCTCACTGCTCCCACCCACCAGCCAGAACTACAATATTTAGAGAACCCAAGTTCAACAGCCGTGTTCTGTGCATTTAATATTACCAATATAAGCAATACTGAAGTGCTTCACTGGTGCATTGGGATTAAGGGAGAAACACTGCTAAGGCCTAAGCTGCTCTGGAAACAGGTATGTGCAGTACCATGAGAAATGTAAAACGTACATTTGCAACCCGACTCTACCAACATTTCAAATTTTACAAGCACTTTGTGCAAATTAAGCTGAAGGATTGGGACTGAGGTGCTTGCCTTGCCACAGCAGTCTGCCTGCAATCCCATGACAGCATTGCAGCAAGACAGAGTAATTGATGACTTAGCTTTATCATAGCAACCAAATTCTTCAATTTTTTTTTAATTTATTCTACTAAAACCAGATAGGCTTTGGAAGGATTGAACACCTGCCACTTTCTCTGTCCTTCACTTATTGCCCATCTGCAGCTGACAGAAGTGTTAAAGGACACAAATAGCAGAGGGAAGAAAAGCAGAGCAGCAAATCTTTTTTTTGATTTGCATAGTTTCTCCAGGCATAAATTCAGCAAAAGGCACAGATTTTCTCTCTAATGGTTTCCCTAGTCTAACAATTTGCAAAAGAAGCTAAGTCTAGAAGAATGGAATCTCTCATCCTCGATATCAAGGGCATCTCAAAGGTTTCAACCTTTAATGCAGCGTGGACTTTAGTATTAACTTCACACACAGGTATGGGAGAGCTATGATATAAAGCTGCCAAATCCCAAACGCCCAGATCAAACACACACTCTTTAATTCATAAGGACGGAGATGTAAAGTAGAAAAATTCAGGCCCTCTGTAGGCACAATGTGAGTTCAGGACTCAAGAGACAAAATATCAAATACCACCTCTTCCTACCTAAGGGGTGACCTACAGCATCCTAAATTAGGCTTTCTTTTCTAACCCACTGGGAAGCCACATCTCCCTACCCTTGCTCTGTTGTAGGGATTATCTAAGTGAGCCTCACTGGGCCCCTCTTCTTTTATATGCAGACAGTTCTGACTGAAGATTTTTTTTTGTTTCTTTTTTTAATAAAACCCAGAAATAAACACTTATTTCTTCCTCTCAAAAGGCTGAGGTTCAGCTTGTGGTCTCTTACCACTGGCACTCCCACTAAGAATGATTCAAGGCTGCTCCTGCCACAGAGGTCCCTACTCCATCACAGGTTATTTGCCCAGCCTACACTGTGCTTGGCAGTTGTATTTTTTAATCTGTGTTTTGCATGCTTGTAACAACTCACTGCAATGGTTCACTCAGAGTAATGGCACCAGCAGGAACATAAACCACTTTAAATACTTGCTATTGCAGAATAACCCCAGTCTGGAGCACATCCACGGCGCAGTAAGTGCCCTGGGTAACTTCAGCTGTAGATCTCTTTTTTATTCTTGAACAATTTGTATTATGACTTACCCTCTGATGCTGGGGGCTCTAGAAGAGATGGCATTGAGCCTGGGTGGGTAAACCATGGATACCTAGAGAACTCAAGAACAGGACAGGCACATCTTTCTTTCCCTGCTTTCATGCAATAAATCCCTCTGGCTCTCTAGTTCACCCCTCTGCTCGGTCCCCAAAACAGATAAAAGTGACCTCCATTATCTCATATTGTTCTGACAAAAACAGAGACTGAAACTCTGCCACTGAAGTGTGACCCAGGGGCTCACAGACAGTCCATATAAACACTTTTGGATCTCATCCTGCCACGCCAGTGTTTCACCATGGCCTTTAGGCACTGCTCTTACAACTCACACAAAAATGCTCAGCCCTAGACATGCTCCTTCATGATCTGAAATCTCAGTTCAGCACTGTTTTGTCCTCTTCTTTTCTTCTGAGCCAGAGTTTGGTTCCTCCAAATAAAGACAAACCTAAAGAAACCCACATTTACTCATTACTGAGAAATCACCCTATGAGTGCCCATTAAAACTGACAATCCAGATGTAGCGTGACCCAGAAGTCCCTAAATTGCTGATTGCTAGAAGCTAAAAGAGCTGTCCAGGAGAGTTCTTGCTGTTCTTCCCTCAGCACTTAAAAGGCCACTGTAGAGAATGAAGATAATTGTGTCTCAGCTGAGAGTGTGCTTACCTTGTGTCTCATCATCACTCGTATCTTTTGAGGGCAGAGAAAATGGTCCTTTTGGTCTGTATCTTACTTAGTTCTTCCTGTATTCAAACGGTGTCAAGGAACAGACCAAATTTTCAACATGGCGATGGGGAAATGACACCTTTTCATATCCCAGAACCAAAAACTATCAGACATTTCTAGGATCTGGCCCAGATTTTGAATATTCCATTTTTTAAAAATTGGAATAAAAATCAGATTCTCATGTTTTCTTACCTTTCGAGTCACTGTAATCCCACCATTTCAAGAAAAGGAGGCAAAAAAATCTTAACACAAACAATCACAATAAAAACAAGCACACAATTTTTGAAAAGGACAGAATTTCATCAACTCCAGCTCCTCCAAGCTAAGCTGAGTACTCAGCACTATGACAACAACCCCCTGGCACACTGTTCAAGGCCAAAAGAAACCAGGGATTCTTGTGCGGTCTCTGGGAAGGCAGCAGATCCCACTCTCACCATCTGCCTGGAGCTCTCTGCAAGGCAGGCACTTGCCATGCAGCATCTCCAGGCTCTCCATCCGAGCTGGGCAGGCAGAGCACGGCCTGCCTCGCCCTGACACCCCCAGAACCACGCAGACCTTAAACTCATCACACCAGAACTGCTGCTCAGGGCACTTCACCAACTCCAGTCGTTACCAACGGCTCCCTGAGGATTCTGCAGGAACGGGCTGAAGCACAGCATTTCTGCTCCTGGCTGTTTCATTGTGGCACAAGTTCTCAGCTAAGGGACTTGTCCCTAACAGAGATACACATCTTGTTCAGCTAGAACTTCCCACAGCCAGAGCACCAGGCAGGGACAATCTTTTGTTTCCTGTGACAACTAGTGAGAGCATGTCTGGCTAGGAATTTAGATAAATTCATGATTAGACATTAATGATCACAAGTGACATGTGCAAACATTGATTAATGATCACAAGCATGTGGGACAGTTTGCCCATCTTTACCCAATAAAGTTCAAGCTTATATATTCAATAAACTGATTTTTTTTTCTCCAGGTATTCTTCCTACTACACACACAGTTATGACCATAGTGTCCTTGCCAAATAACTCTATGTTTTTTCTACCTGAAAACATCAATCTAATTCTCTATTCAGGGAGCCTTACTACACAATTATGATAAAATTGAGTGTTTTCTTTCCACCCTATATCGAAATAATCTCTTGGCCTGTGGCTCCAAATCCACTCTCCTCTGTGTTTCATGGCTGTTTTTTAAACTGTATTTGTTACAGCTATGGAATTGATTTTGTGCTTTACAATTACTGCTGGCTTTGCCAGTCACTACACACAGTCACCACTTAGGCTGGCAAATATTCTTTATCTGAAGCTGTAAATATAGGTAAGTATTTTATTTTGAGTCCTTTAATATCACCTGCCTGGCACCCTGCAGCAATGTTAGGTATGACCAAAGCATCATGGCAAATAAATCCCTATTTCCCAATACTGCAAGTCATCCTTGCATTGTATGTGGTATGCACATTTAAGAAGCATTTCATATTAACCTGGTACAAAGATAACTATCTGCAGCACTTTTCTTTACCCAAAACTTCAGGCAAAATGTCTATCAGCAAAATGGAAACTCATTTTTGCAGAGGTACAACCATTCCTTTTTCCCCTAAAATGCATTTTAATATCATAAAACGTTATTTCTTTTCTTTCTCGATGTAAAAACAACTACCTTCCTTTCTCTACAGGCACTGGATTCAGACAGATGTAGCTCTGGGTGACTTTATGCCCACAAGACATAGTTTTAGGCAACTAGAAGTAACCTATGATACAGAAATAATCTTGCTTTCTACTCTAGTGTCTTTAGGGCCAGTAGTAGGGAAGGTTTTTGATCCCCTTCCAGTGTGCAAACCCAACCAAGACCATATTTTTAAGATTGTGGATGTTTATGTTTCTTTTTGCGTTCAGGAAACCTATTCTGCCACCTTGCTGTGAGATTTTTGGCCTAACACATAGTACACATTAAAACCTACATAGTATACTTACAAAGTACACATCAAATATGATAGTACACACAAAAACTTACATAGTACACTTTTGTAACACATAGTACATATAAAGTCACACAAGATGTGCCTGCTTCAATCAGCACTACTTCCAGAAACTTGAACCCTTCATTCTGGGCTCCTACATGAATCTTGTATAAATTCAGCAATTAGTATGACCAAAGTATGAACACTGAAACAAAGTGCTCCTTCAGACTGTTTGCTGTCGTTTGCTTAAAATATACTTAATTATAATACAATCTTAAGACTCTCGGATCAGTTCAGCCATGCAACTGCATATTCTTCTCAGTTAACAGAGAACCCCACTGCCTTAAAGGCACACCATGCACAAGGTGTGCACTGCTGCTCACTGCCCACAGCTCTGCACAAACTGGCTGCACCCATGCCAACACACTCAGCTCCAAACGGAGAGTCCAGAAACACAGCATTTCTCCGGTATTTACCCCAGCAATCATCAGTTCATCTCAGAAATTCTGCGATGCATTCCTTCTATTCCTCAACACATGACACTAAACCTAAGCAATAATGCCAGCCATGAGTTATTCTTGCAGTGAAGCAAATCCTTCTCTGGGCCCAACTAAAAACTGGAGTGACATCTGCTGTTGTGCATGCAGTTTTAGAAAGATTTTTCATTTAGCAGCTATTGTGATTAAACAGACACAACAGATCTTAACACCTAAAACCAGGACATGTGCACTCACAGTCCCCTCAGAATTCTGCTCTTCTGCGACACACTCATATAAAGAACTCCTTGAAGGGGTTTTATAGTCACAAAGACATCAACTGCATACTGCTTTTATAAATTTTATTTGATGCCATATTTCAGTACCCAAGGGAGGGTTTTGCAGAGCAGTTTTTGTTACTAGAAATCTAAACTAATTTCTCTGCTGCTTTGCTTTTGGGATGAGTTCTTTATTTGGAAAGAAAAAAAAAAGAGGAGACTGGATTATTCAATATAGGGCTCAAGTATTACACTTTCTTAGCATTTTGTATTATATTCTCTTACCTAGTTAATTTCAAAGCAAGGGCATCTTCAGCTGTCAGAGCTATTACCCAAATAACCTTGTTTCAGCTGAAAACAACTTTCAATTAGAAATGTTCCCAGCTGTAGAACATTAACACATCTGACTGGCCAGACCAAACAATTTATGGAACAAACCAGAATAATTTATGGACATATTCACAATTACAAGTAAGGCATCATGACAGGACAGTTCAAAACCTGATTCAGCAAAAATATCTGGGTCAAACACAAACCATGGAAGTCAGTGCTATGCTGATCACAACTACATGACACTTCAGTGATGCAGGGACAGGCGGTTTCAGGACATGCTTCCTAGGATCATGATTTTAAATATCCTAAAAGAACTCAAGTAAAACCAAAAAATCTAATTTTCTTTTCCTCACCTCTGCTGGCAATTCCAAAGACGAAACACATACAGCATACCAGGGCTAAGGTATGCAAAACCAGGAGAATAATTTGTCCTGCCTTCATTAGTTAGAGAAAAAATATTTCATTGCTTAAAAATGAAGCAATGTAAAGCAGAAAGAGAGGAAAAGGGCTGGCATCAACAGCCAGCCATGTCACACAACTACTTGCTTAGCGGGCACAGTGCTGGTGCAAAGAAAATGCAAATGTAAGTCAATTAAAACTCACTTTTTGGAGTCACGCTGTGGACTGCAGCTCACGTGCTGATGGAGGGGCCGTGGCTCAATCCTCTGTCCCTCTCCCATGCCCGTGCGCTCAGGCCGCTCCTGAGGAGCCTGCACAGCCGTGGGTAGGTGGCCGTACGGGGGCAGCTCCCTCATGAAGCGCTGCTGGGCCTTTCCCCTTCTCAAAGCTACTGGGAAGCGATCTCGCCTTCCCAGAAAGTGCCCGAATCCCCAGAGCTCCCCAGTCCTGCAGCGCACCGTGCACCCTTGCTTCTCCACAGGTGGGCTCTATCTCTGAGGGGAGCAGGCCACTCTGTCACAGCTGCCCTGCACAAGCGCCATCAGGAGCCATCGGCTTCAAGAGGAGCCGGGTTTTTCTTTGTCCGTACCTTTTCTGAGGTCAGCTCTCCCTTGGCTGATCTCCAGGGTGCTGGTCCCTCCTGAAGCGCTCACTGCACAGGGAAAAACCCCATTTTCCCAGCACCTTTCCCAGGACTAGGCTTTGCTGGCAGCCCTAGTGATTTCCAGGTTTCATTGAACGCAGCGATTTTTCCGCGCCCTCCAGCAGCCGTCGTGAGGGCTCTCAAAATGGCGCCCGCGAGGCGCCTCAGGAGCCCTGTGGGGAGCAGGGGGCTCCCGCAGCCGCCCCGCGCCTGTGGCGGCTCTCCTGGAACACCTCTGGAAAAGGGCAAAGTGCCACTGGGCAGCCAGGAACTTAGGGGAGAAGAGTGGGAAACACAGCAGGAGAGCCTTATCTGCACCCAGGAGGTTTTTCATCCCATTTTCTCCCTCTGTCGAGCCGAGGTGTGACCAAGTGGCTGGGCAGGTGTGTGGCAGGAGGAATATTAGTCACAAAGTAATAAATGCGGGTGAAATAGTTTTGCTTCTGGCTCTTAAATAAGTCACACAGTCTTCCAAGAACTGAAGGTACCGCAGTCCTACAATTCCCTGAAAAAACCATTCAGCCATTGCCCGAGCGCACCATCCATCAGCAGGGCCTGCACAGCCCACATGCAAATGGTGACTCAGGCTCCTTCGGAGTCATCGCCACAGATTAGGGAACTCGGTTTTCCCCAAACCTCACAGGTTTTTTATCGGGGATAACATATCAGTCTACCAATGTCATAAAGCCTTGAAGAGACTAAATTTAATGGTTTATAAAAAGAGGGTTACCAATCAGGAATAGCTGTTGACATTGCAGTGCTGCCACACATATGCTTAGCAGACATCATGTAACAGAATTAGGAAAAAGAAAAAAAAAAGGGCAGCTAGTATTTAGTGTGTATTTAATGTGTACCTGAAGAGAGCTGATGTTGTCCAGACAAAAAATAACAAGGACACTAGTAATCAGTTTCCAGAAGGCAGACACAAACAGCTGGAGCCTTCCAGGCACATGATAAAAGGTTGAATAAAAGCTTTTCATGTGCAAGTAGATTTAAAAGCTCAAGTTTATAAAGATGTTTGCAGTAAGGTGTGAAAATAAAATGTGTTTAATGATTAGGTCAAGCAACCCAATCCTGGAACCTGTTCTGCACTTAATTTTACTGGTGCCTAAAATAATGACATGGTGGTTCTACTTACAAACACTGTAACTACATTTCTGCTTCCAGCATAGAGAATAAATTTGCATATGTTTTTGAGCTTATGATGTGCAAGACTAATTTAAACCAGACAATGCATACAGACAAAAAGCAAAGGCATTTCTTAACTGAGAATTTAAGATCACAGTGTTACTGGTCAAAAAGTTATTTATTAGTACTGTGCAACTTGTCCCTGCTGACAAACATAGAAATGACTTGTATTTACAATAATGGATAAAAGCTACTAATATTCTAGAACTACCCATTGTAATATGGCTTCTCAAAAAGTCTGGCTGGCAGATAAAGTCAGACTGTTTCTGCATCTTCAGAACAGCAGTAAACACAGATCCAGTTAAAGTTCTTCCTACGACATTGACTGACTCAAAGATATTGATTTTTGTGAGATTGAAGAGTCTAATACTTACATGACTCAGATCCCATGGCACTGCTGAAAATGTGATAAATACCACATTCTGCTAACCAGCACAGCAAAATAAGGGCACAAGTAAAACTCAAGACTACAGGTTTTGGGTAAGGTGTGAATTGTTTTGTACAAGCTCTGCTGTGCCCATGATATTCCAGGCACTATTTTCCTTACAAGCTTTGACAGCAATCAATACCCTCCTTACTGGGACAGATCTAACACTGTAGTGGCTGCTCAGCCTAAAAAACCCCAAACACTTGGGAAAAAAAAAATTAAACCAACAAACCAGTGTTACGCCACCAATATAGTACGGTGAAGTTTCCCAAAGTCACAAGCCTGTTTCTAGCCTGTCTTCAAGGATTAGCATCACACAAACATCCACTCTGAACAGCAGAGCACAGACTCTGAAGACATGATACAGTAAGGATTGCTGATATATCTGACATTGCTGATCTTGAATTCCAACCAAATGCCCAGGGGAACAGGAATAAAACCAGAGTGGCTTCTCAGAGTCATTACAGCTGAGCATATTTCATTCTGTCAACTTTGAAACAAACTCAACCATTTCTGCACCCAAATTTTATTAGAAAACATCAAGTTCAAAAAAGTTACTTTATGTTGCTGTTAGATCGAGTCAAAATTCTTTTTACTTTGATTTTAAAAACTATCCAAAGCTGTATTCTTCCTATATTACCCCTCAAAGATGAGGCAACACTAAACACTAAAGATTGAAGCCTACTGCAGTACAACTGAGAATTGAACCGATACTGTCCATAAACAGCAGAGCAAGCTGCTTATTTATCCTTTTTAGTTACAGAAGGCAAAAATTCATTGTTATTAAAGTTATCTATATATGAAAAAATCTTTAGTTCACATATAAATGATTTTTAGCTACTTAGAAAAAATTAAATTTAATTTTTTCAGTTTTTTAATCTGTGACTTCCTTTTTGGGGGAGAATAAAAACCATTGTCAGCTCTGATTCAAGACCTGTGATTCGACCTTCAGATACCAAGACAAAAGAACACTCACAACTGCTTGTACTTGAATATTGTTTTAATTTTCACTTCACAGCTGTAGTCACTAAACTCAACATTTTCCACACTGCATAACAAGCTGCTATTATAGGAAGTAAAATAGTATAATTCAGCACTCTGAGCTGGAGAGTCATAATTAGATGAAGTATTACCAAGATTCTTCTGTGCCTTAAGATGTGCACCATCATTTGGCTTCATTATTCCTGATGTTTTCATATAGTTCATGGCATATGGGAGGATCAAGATATGAAAGCAGCCTTATTAGCTTTCAAACTAGTTTGCAGCAGCCTCCATTCTCAACCCTTATAACATTCTTGCACAAGTCTCCAAAGTAAGCCTTACAGCACTAAGGCAATCATTTCAGGTCACAGAAAGATAAAGAACTTTAAATAACTCTTCTTTTTTTTTTTTTTTTCCCCAGGGAGAAAATGATTACTTATGTTCTCAAAATTAAAAGAACTTTGTACAAAAGTCCTGGAAAGATCAGGTTTTAATTACATATTTCAAAACTGAGTTATATATAACAATTCTACTGCTTATATGCAGTAAATAAATATATTAAAATCTAAAGAGAGCAGGAAAAAATAAGCAGACTAGACGACAACTGAGTCGGATGTTTTCTGGAAATGCACCATGCATGATTTGTCCCCTGTGACTGAAAACAAAGAGGGAGAAGAAAAGGGGCAAAGAAAATGAGCTTAAGTAAGAAAATGTAGCACCCTTTTTGATCTTGCATGCAAGCTGAGGATGAGAAAAAGTTTTGATCATTCAGTCTACAGTCTTATTTAAAGATCAAAACAAGTCTGAGCAGCTTAAAGCCTTACTTCATTAAAAGAAGCCATGCACAGTCAAAGAGTTAATTGAATGGTAAGTGGGACATTCTTGCAGCTTTGCTCGAATGATAGAAACTTCATTATAGACTGTCCTGTATTCCACAGAAGATAATCAAGGTCCACTTGACAAAAGTTTTTTCCACCCAGTCTACCATTTCTTTTCAAATCTGCTATTAACTACCTCCTACCTTAAGAGCTCCAGGTTGAGTTTTTATAACTTGCTAAATAAATTACATATATGAATTTAAATCTTTCACCCATTTAGAAATAGAAACTGCATATGCATAGAGTATATGGTGACAAAAACTTCAGGACAAAATTAAAAACAAGTGGCTCAAAGTATCTGCTAAGCCTTTTTTACCTACAAAATTAAAAATACCAGTGATTCAATTCTGCTGCAATATAAGTGTCTTTAGATGTGTAAAGCTTTTGCTGAGATGTATAAATCCTAACACATAACATATTTTCTCAGCAAGTGAATCCATTTTTCCCATTCCTTTGAAGATGCCACAGAGCTAACCAACATCCAAAACTTTCCTTAATGCAGAGGGAACAGGTTGAACATTTGGAAATGCTTGAGAGCACAGCAGATTAACAATGAGAAGAGTATTCAATGGCCAGCCTTTGAATTTAAAATTTCTGTCTGCTGTCCACCTTCTAACCTGTTCAAATATTTTAACACATGATACATTAGCCTGCCTTCAATTCAGTGCTGTCCTGCTAAACAACACAAATCACGTAAGATCAGAGCTAATTTTGATCTTCAATTATGTATGAGAGATCCAAAATCAGGTTGGCTGTCTCCAGAGCTACTTGCAGGCCGCTGCACTTGGCAGCAAAGCAATCCAGAACCCTGAGGTCAGCAACCTTTACTGAGGGCTCTTGAGGGCAGCCCTGTAAAACAGGAGAGCCAGACTGGCCTTGCAAACAGCTCCAGCTGAGGCCCTCTGTGCCACCACTCACCCCACAGCCGCATTTTGAAACTAAGTCTGACCACCTGGAGACACAGGGAGAACCTGGGGGAACAAACCAGCAGTGCCCATACACCACATCTGTCAGGACTTCTTCTCCATCGTGACTCAGAGAGCGAGCTACAGACTCCAGGGAACGGCAAAACCCCTCAGCAACCAGTCGGAACTGTGTCTGAGAACAACCCAGGTCTCTGAAAGTGCTGGCAGGCAGGCTAGAGCTCTAAAGAAGAAACCAGAACCAGGAGAGCAAAGTTAGAACACTTTCACAGAAATAATTTTAAGCATGTATCATACTGCTGCTTTTTTTTCCCCCAAAACAGATGGTTCAGTTCTAACTAAAAAATGTTTCATTATTATCCCACGATAGGAAAGAGTCAAAGCGGAGTTCTGCATGATCATCTTTCAATATAAAAAACCCTACATATTTTCAACACTTAAAACATGCAGTTACTACAACAGATACCTAAAGAAAGATCAACAAGTACAAATATAGTGTTAAGTTTAAAAGATATAATTAAAACGGAGTGCTTCAAATAGACCCCTTATTTTATATTAGTAGTTAGCAAAAATTCCACATTAATCTAGAAGGTGACAAGTGTTTTACTGTCACAGTGATTGTACATAAATTCTTGTTTCTTAAGTACATTAAGCATCTCTAAAACCCTTACATCTTACATACCTTGTGTCTTATGAATGAAGCCAGGTGAGTTTCTGTACAGCCCCCTCCTAATAATGCCAAAGGCTCCTTCACTGTTAACTGCAGCACATGTTCTGCAGTTTCACAGACACGCTGAAAATCACATGAAACTCTTGTTAAACGTACCACGATTAATAGGATTTGTCCCCATTGAAAAAAACACTGAAAATAAAATTTTCAGTAATTTGTTAGAGACTCCATAAAGTTGAACTACACACGGATATAAAGCTGCTGAGAGAGTTCCAAGACCTTGTTCACTTAATGAGAAATTGTCTTTATTTGTCCACACTATGGAAAGGCAGAAATAAAAAGCTGCATTTTAATCCTTCTTTTTTCAAAACAGGGCTATATATAAAAAGTCAATCAGTATCAATGACACTTCCAGACCAACTGTTCAATGCAAAACAATGATTGACTATCATTGTATGTGTTGCTGCTGGCTTTTTGCTAGGCAGTTTTGATTTTTATGTTCTCACAGACCAAGTAATGAAAATGAAAATATTTATCCAGCACTGGCCTCAAGAACAGGTGAAAGATGTACCTGTCCCAAAACAACTTCCTGTATTAAAACAGAGCCAATAAATGAACATGAGCACTTCAAGGATTTTGAAATTCTGGAAACAAATAAACTTAATTTATATACTGAAAAAACTATGTTTCTAAACTCAATGTATTTCATATTTCTCAGTATTTTTCCATTAAAAACATGACTTTCCAAGAAAATATTTGAAGAAAATTTACCTACCTTCAACTCATCCCATGCTGTTTCACTTCTGTTACAGAGTATCAGGCTGCAGATAACTGTGTCCCCAGGAATTAGATGTAGAAAATGCTTTGAAGCAAAACTCTCAACACACAAATCTTTCAAGCTGCCGTAACAGCCAGAAGGCAACAAATGTATGGAAGCTATAGGCTGTGAACCTGTCAATTAAAAAAGGAGAAAACAGTATGTGGCAGCATCAGAACAGCTAGCTGATGTATTTCATAAAGCATAAACTTTATTCCTCTTGGCTTTTTAAGTTATATACATCGTTCAATACCTGTCATTTCAATTCACAATGGAAATCACAGAAAGCAACACATTTAGAGTGCAAGACTTGGTGGCAATTTGAGATTAAAGAAAGTGATTGTTTCATTTGCCTTGAAGCAAAGTTTGAAAACAAACTGGAATTGGATGTCCCTCTTGCCACAAGCAGTAGTACCACCTGTGGTATGCCACCATCAGGGCCTGCACAGAAGACCCAGTCACCTGGAAAAATGGTTTTTGGACTAGAAAAGAGCAACTCTTGCTTGGTGGCTAAGGTAGAGGGAAATAAGAGACCTTCCTCTGCAATGACAGCAGCCCAGGTGATGCTCTCCTCACAGTAACAACTGCAGGACAATGGTTCAGAAAGAGAACTGGCCTGTTACCTGTCACACGGCCCAGGGGCTCCATCAGGGACAGCCCAACCCTGTCCACAGCCACGACACCCTGCTCCTTCAGGAACTGCTTCAAGGAGGGATGCATCACCTTCTGGCACACCACAAGGCCCACCTCCTCCTTAACCAGCTGCTTCCCCACATTCAGCAACTGATTCAGCTCCAACACTTCCAGAGAAACTCCGTGATGGACCGCTATAGTTCCTTCCTCAGGGTTAGAGCCATCCCCTGACATGGACACACTGAAAAGGGCAATCTTGATCACGTTTGAACCAGTCCTTTTGACAGCAAGTGGTTTTCCCAACTGCATTTCTGGCGCTTCTATCAGCAGTCCAGGAAGAACTGTAGAATCCACAACTCTTCCACCTTTCACAGGTATTACCACACACTTCCCTAAAACAGCATTAGTCTCAACGTGACATGGAACAGTAAATATAAAAGCCTTTAAAACCAGTGAGGTGAGATGATCAACTTCAGTTTTATTAAGCATGCAAGCAGGTTTGCTTGTTAAAATGCTCCGAACCAAACAAACAAGGGTCTCAACACTGCTAAAATCCACAGACACCCGGCAACCACAGGCCTCAGATTTCAGGTGGTCCATGCACAGACTCAGAAGATGCTTGCTTATTTTAATGACAGTAAAAGGTGCAACATTCAGGCTCCTGAAATTTTCGATGAAGCCACAGCAAAGGATGGCAGTGAACAAGCCACAGTCACTGAAACGTGACACGTGGTTCCGTACAGAGGCTGTCAGGACACGCAGCACGGGCTGGCTGAGGGAAAGGTGCCCCAGCAGGGCTGAGGACTGGGACGTGGTACAAACACAGCCCCCCACACCATTGTGGAGCTGCTTGAGTCGACCAGCAGGACCGTAGGAAGATTTTAATATCCCACTCAGCAGAGACAGTGACTGACTCACTGCATCTCTAGTTAGCGGCTCACTAATAAATAACGGGGGCTTTTTAGCTTCAAGGCGAGACATTCTGAAGGTAAAATTTTAATTCTAGCCACAAAAACATCTCATTTTTACTTGGATCTATAATTCATTGCACTTTTAAATTTTAGGAGTGGTACATTTTAATTCTTTGCAGGTAAGGATTATTATTTTCAGTGCGAAACAGTATATATAACATTCCTGAAACTACTCATCACGGCTCTCTTAAAACGAGGCTTAAATCATGTTGCAAAATGGAAAAATAGTGACAGCAGGAGGGTATTTCATTATGGACGATCTCTTCTGGCTTCTGAATGAGACTGAGCAGACTTTTTCGCAACAAAGTTTACAAGCATGCTTCCTATATGAACACCTATAAGTGACAGTCCTGCTACAAGCAGAAAGTTCTTTCTACTCCAGGTAGTTTTCTTCATCTTTTCTGGCAACAGGCACAGATAAAAACCTTCAAACTTAGTTATACCTACAATAAAAACCAGAAAGATATTAGAATAATTGTTGGAATACCAAGTCAGAGTTCTAACAAATAATCTTATGAAAATACTGTATAGTATTTGGCCTATTTTAGTTTTGACCAGAACAAGTCACAGAAGGACAAATACTGCATCAAAAAATCATTTAGGTTGGAAAAAACCTTTGAAGTCGAGTCCTGCTGTTACCCCAGCAGTGCCAAGCCACCACTGAACCACGTCCCCAGATGCCACATCTGTGCATCCATTAAACACCTCCAGGAACGGTGACACGGCCACCTCCCTGGGGAGCCCGTGCCAGTGCTTGACAACCCTTCCTGTGAAGACAGTTTCCCTAATATCCAATCTAATCCTCCCCTGGTGCAACCTGAGGCCGTTTTCTCTTGCCCTAGCACTTGTTACTCAGGAGAACACACTGACCCCCACCTGCCTGCAGCCTCCCTCCAGGTGTTGTAGAAAACAATAAGGCTCCCCTGAGCCTTCCTCTCCCCAGGCTGAAGACCCCCAGCTCCCTCAGCACTGCCCTTCTCAGGGCTCATTCAGCACCTCGGTGTCCCCCAGCAGTGCCAAGCACAGGGGACAGTCACTGTCGGCACACGCTGGCTCACGTTCAGCTGCTGTCACAGTGTTCCCAGGAATCTCTCCAGCCACTCTTCCCTGTAACTCTGCCCGGGGCTGTGACCCCAGTGCAGCACAAAGCACTGGGCCTGTTGAACCTCCACTGGCCTATGCATTCTATAATGCTTTTTAACAGAGAAAATCTACTAATATGATTCTACTACAAACACAGGGAGTGCATCAATTATACCTGTCTATCAATAACTTCAATTCTGACCACTGGTCTGTACTCTTACCAGCAGGTCTGTAAGTAGCAGGCTACCATCAACTTCCCTGACCTACCAAAACTACAGCAATTTCCACCTGATTTTACTCAATAAAAAAGAACTCAACTAATCAGCATTGCTTGCCAGGCAACAGAAAAAACAGCTTTTGATGTTCAAACAACTTCAAGAAATCTGGCTCAAACAAAGGTTTCCTACTTCAAGAAGCCCACAAAGAAAGGTTTTCAGTTCTTACAACAGTAAAACTGAAATCAATGCTTATTTACATTTCTATGTAAACTCTACGGTATTTACACTTGTACTTCATTTTGTTTCTCTGCTGTAATCACCATCCCTACTAACACAGAATACGTTACTATGTACAGTCACAATTATTTCTGGGCAGTTTTAAGCCTAAAAGGACACTGTTATAGATCCAGTCACACGAGTTTGATTGCTGTCCTGAAATTACTGGAGCTTGTTTTAAAATATCTTTAAGACATATAATACTCTCACTTAATTGATCTCATCATGTGGGATTTAGCAGTAGTTTTTGAGACTTATGATGCACTTTTTTGGTCCACGCAGGTACAAAAATTTAACTCAGTTGCAAAGGAGGATAAAACTCCAAAAGACTAAAGTTAGAACACCAAGGCTGTATGTTTGAAAATTCTCAATTAATTAATCTTCTCCCTCAAAGACACAGATACAACTAATTAGGCAACTTACCCAAAAATCAAAGTAATAATGCTATTTTTCTTTACTTTTGCGAACAGTTTGCATCATGAATGCCAGAATTTCACGGTCTGGAGAAAAATCCTCTGTCTTCACTTGGAAAATAGGACTGGACTTCAAGTAATACCAGCCCCAGTGCACTAGCCCCAGGCTAGTTCCCATAACAATCAGAACTTTGTTGTCCTTCCAGAAGGTTTTAAGACCCATTGCAAACTGGCATCTACCTAGGCAAAGATAATTTATTATTTTAAACATATTCTAGAAATTCTTTTTTTCTTACTCTACAATAACAACACTGAACACATGAAGCTGAATGTTAATACCTTTAATTGCAGTGCAGCAGATGACTAAAGCACTAAACAAAAAGCCTTACTTTGCAAACCAGAAAAAAAAAAAAACTCAATTCAGACATTTTGAAACGTTAATTGCTACATTTGCTTCGAGCTTTGGCATGCTAAATCTTAAACACAACAAAGCTTTATCTAATTACAAGCACTACTGCCCAGATGCTAAGCATCTGAAGCCCAAAAGCAGGTTCAAAATACACCTTCATCCCTATAGTTAATAAAACTCAATGAGTAGCTGGGCTCCTACAGCAATGCAGAACTTTGAAATTGCAGGCAAAGCAAGGTGTGAAGCTTCTGACACCACTTTACCTTTGTGCAGCTTTGCCTGACCACCTTATAGTATTCAGAAGTGGCACCAATACAAAGACAGCAATAAATTAATCCTTATGTAATGAGAAACTGGAAAAAACTACTTTCCATGGGCTTTCTCACGGACACTCATGTTTTATACCAAAACGCCTCGCTGGTATGAGCGGCTGCAAAGCTGTAACTCGGAGAGGAACTGCTCCCACACCCGGCCCAGCTCCGTGGCCCTAACAGGTGTAACCCGCCCCACCGACCACCCCTCCATCACGCTACGGAGCCCTCACAGCCCACTCCTCCTCCTCGTCCTCCTTCCCCGGACCCAGCGACCTTGAGCCGCGGGCGGCTGACGGGCAGCGGCGGCTGAGGGCACAGACCGCGGGCACGGCGCACCTGAGGCTTCTCCCCGCCCCGGGAGCGAGGAAGGAAAGAGCTGCCGAGGGGCCTTCCCAGGGAGGCGAGCGCTCACCCGCCCCCCGCACGTTCAAACGCGCCCCGGCAGGAAGAAGCAGCGCCGCGAGAAGCACGGCCCCGGACGTGCCGCGCCGCCCCTCGCGCCCGCCATTAGCCGCGCGCGGCGTCACTCGCGGCGCGGCCCGCCTCAGCCGCTGGCGGCCATTTTGCGTGCGGGCAGCGCGGGGCGGGCGGCGGCGACGGGCGCGGCCATTTTGGGTAGGGCAGAGAAGCGGCGGGAGGCGGGCGCGGCGTGGGGAGGGGTACGGTCACGGCTACTTAATGCCGCCCGGCTCTTATGGTCGCGTCTGGGGCTCGGGACCCGCTCTTCTTCTCGGTTAAACCTCTGATGGGAGGCTTGGACAGCCGGGACTCTAGCGGCGGTGCCGGCTCGGCTCCCACCGAGCCTCCCTCAGCCGCTGCCTCAGCTGCTGCCTCAGCCGCTCTGTCCCGTTCTTCACTCCCCCTCCCCAGCCTGGCCAGGCAGGAAAATACGTGTATATATCTCTTGATTTTTCTTCCTTGCATACCTGCTAACGCAGCCACTCCGCCTTACACCTCCGCCCAGCTGTCTGAGGCTTCCTGTGGGCGGGCAGAAGTGCCCCGGCCAAAACAAGTTCAAATAACTTTGTTCCCTGACCTCCGCTTTTCCTTAGCTCTGCTTTCCTGTATTCGCTTTTCCTGTATTCACTCCTGTAAGTACAAGAAATACTTCTGTGAATACAGTTATACTTGTCCTGTGTTCGTTCTTCTTTCTACCCCGCAGTCACTGTCAAGAATATCTCGTTTTATATTCATTTGTTAATGAATGGGTTTGTTTTCAAGTTCGTTTATAGTTGCAGAGTTTTTGACTGTAGCCAAAAGACAAGTATTTAATGCCTGCTCTTCATGCAGAAAGGAGTATAATTTTTTAATTCTATAGTAATTTTTCATTGTTAATTGCATTCAGCTGTTCCACAAAAGTTTAAAAAGATAATAGTACCTGTTTGTGGCCCTCTGGTGCTCCTCAGAAGCTCTCCTCCCTCTAGTTCTAGGCAGTTCTGTGGTGACTGGGTCATGTTTTGGAAACTGACTTACTGAGCCTTAAAGGTGAATGGGCAGGTTATGAATGAAGGAGTGTGAATAACAACGAGGAGAAAAGGCGCTGGCTGGCTGGAAGAGTATTTTTCAAGGGTTAAGTGGAGTAATTGGCAGCAGTGGGCATAGAAATCCTGAATGGCAAATAGGAAGATCGTGCTGTGTCCTTTCAGAACTGGGGATGCTTTACTGGATGTGTGAGTAGCTGAGCATTGCATTGCTCACCCCAAGCTTAGGAGCCACTCTCGGAAACTGACCAGTGCTGGACGGGAAAGTTTTTTTTATGTTGTGATAGTTCATTTCATACTACAAAAATAGTTAATATCAAGTTACCCTACAGAGTTCCTTAGTGAGTGTTTGTTTCTGCTGTTCTCAGGTGCCCTCTCTCCCCACCCGGGGATGGGCAGTGGGTGAAGCTTACCGCTGTATCTCCAAGCGTGTGCCAGGAGTTATCAGTTCCTCCTCTCTCCAAGCTCTGTATTTCCTCACCACAGGAAGCTGCTTTGCTAAGGTAAGATGCTGCTCTTCAGCTAGCAGAGGACACTGGAGCTTGCTCTCTGGATCACCGTGTTTTCTGGCTTCTCCTGAGTACCCACCACTCCATTTGACTTAAATTTAGGAAAAAAAGATATTCTGCCTCATTATTTTTAAAGTGTGTCTCACTCTAGCTACAGGCAACCTATGTGTTTGATTCTAAATCATGTCTTCGTGCACAAGTTGTATCAACATTTTAGGCCTTGGAGTACTACACATCCCACATCAGGACTTGTTTTTTGTATACACACACACATATATATATAGTCTTGTGAGGAGTTTTTCTGCCATATTTGCCTATCTTCATATATCCTTATGTGGCATATACTTTAGAGGTTTGCAACACAAAAAGCATTCCATGAGACAGAATCTGCTGTCTAACAGTAGCAGCTGAAACAGATCTGTGTGTTTGGTGTTTTTTTTTAAAACACGGGAAATGGTGAAGTATTTTGGGGTTAGTTGTTTTGGGGCTAGTTGTTGTTTTTTTTTCTTGAACAATTGATGAGTGGTTTTCCTCATCTTCTGATGTTTTAGTATTGAGTATTTTTTCACCTGTGTCACTTCAGTGATTTCCCTGATGGTTCACACATAAAAGATTTTCCTTTTTGTGTTCCGTGGATTTGCTTACATTTTGTCTGTCTGCTCTATTTCCTTTGTCTTATCTGTGTGGTCAGTGCAAAGAATGGGGTAGTTGGCAAACTCCCAAAGTCAGCTTACTCCCAGGAAGAGCAAACTGAACCAAAGCTAACTTTTCTTGTGCGTCCTTTTCCTTTTTATGTTTTTCTTCTGTTATTTTGTAAATTGTATTTGGAAGGAATTGCTGCCTGCCAGCAGTTCTCACATGAGTAGTAGCAGACATGTTGCAACAGTATTATTCTGGAAAGTGAATTGCTACCAGAAAGAAATGAGTGATGCCAGGCTAAGTGCAGCTGAATTTAGTACCTGACTGAACTGAGCTAGGATGTTTCAAGTGGTCCAGAGCTCTGTCCTTTCCACTGTGTTCCTCAAAATTGCCATCAGTAAAGTTGTCAGGATTTAATCTGATAAAATGGAGATGTTTCCAGGGCTGTTTGGTGCATGGCAATGAGAGCAGCATGGCACAAGGCACGATGGTATTCCAGCTTCTGTGCTCAGAACTGTTGGGAATTTTAAGATTAAAATCATCTGTGCTACGCCGTGTAGTTTTAAAGTGGGTATTTATCTTGTTTTGTACTTTTTTGAAGTCAAACAGTGATAGCAACTGCATTTTGAAACATGTAAACCTAGTCCCTGACAGGAACATGTATCCCCAGCCTGACTTGTGTCCTGAAATTTGACAGCTCTAGCACAGTACTTAATAATTTGAAGTATGCAATGAGAAATGTGTACACATTCCTCAATTTTTAATGTTTTCACTTAGGATCCTAAATTAAGTGATTTAGGTCCTGTTTGGGATAAGCAAGAGAGGAGGAAGTCCAAAGTTCACTTTACTTTTGTGCAACCACCATAGGAGTTGGGTTATGCTGCTTTATGTGTGTAATATAAACTTTTAAATATACATAATGTGTATGGATGGATGGGTACCAGGTGAGCCAAAAACTATAGTTTCTTACTTGAAAGAGTTCTAAGTTTGTGTTTCCTGTGTTGGATGCAAAGTACCTCCAAAGTTATGAGGTTCACTAAAAGAAAGCAATGCAAGTAGCTAAGTAATTGCCCTTTAAATAAGAGTTTTCCTTGTTTTTTTAAAAGCAGAGTGTAGGGTTTGAAGAACAGTAGTCATAAAGGAATGGGCCACAGATGTGAAATTCATTCTTGATTGCTGTAGAGATCACTTTTAATTGGTTTCTTTATAGGACCAGCTTACACTGACCTATGATGGCATCCAACAAATTTGTCATTAAGGTAAGTAGAATGTCATAGCTTTAAAAAAATAATGACACTATAATGCTGCTTAGAATGTGTCTTTTGATACTAAAAGTGCATCCTTCAGATTTCTGGTCATGGTAGCATACCTTATATGAGCTTTTCTCTCCCTCTGGAAGCAAACTTGGAATTGCTGCGGTGTCATGGCAGAGTGTGCCTGGGGTCAGCTGAGGATTAAAAGGCTGTAACTAAAAGTGATTAGTTGTGCAGCAAGAATTAGAAACTGCATGAATTCTCAATAAAACACTATTTGCTACCCGAAGTAAAATTTTGGGTGGATTCTTTTCTTACTGTCATCTTGTAATGCTATTTGTGTACTTCCCAGTTCTGAGGGTTCCTGGTTTAAGTTGTAGCAATTTTCTTAAAGTATTAATCTATTTGTCTTTTTTTTTTTGCCTCTTTTTCCATTTTCAGGGATTGGTTGTTTCATGTGCAATAGAATGCTCTTGAAGTTCATTTTGCAAACAGTCCCAGACTTTTAGTTATGAGCTGAAGAGCAAAACTTTTCAAAAAATTCTGTAATAAACATAACACTTCATAATTCTACTACTGTGACTATACTAGCTAATCAATAAATAAACCTAATTGTGATTAGCACAACATATTATTCTCTTGGAAGTGTTTTTCCAAGAATTTTCATAGCACAACAGATTTTTCTTCTGTGGGTATGCTTTGAATTTTTTGGAGGGCAGCTGCAAAATCCTTCCTGAGCGATCAGGCTGTGGAAGCTGTCAAAGCTTGGTTTTGTGGGTAACCAACCTGTTTAATGAGAAGACCAAGCACTTAATTTTTGTGTGCTATGTGTTCTATTCCAAGAAAAACTGCTGTCATTTAGTGGCATGTTTGCTTTATATTTGTACTGTTTAACAGGACTGTAAACCTCCAGAAGGTTAACAGTATCATATTATTCAGTGCTGCTGAGTTGATAGAGGGACTTAGAGGAGAATTACATTTGATTTTGAGCACATTTTAGCTGATACTCCGAGTCTGTGCGCCACTAACGTGTATAACAACAGGAGCTGAGGCTGAAGGCATTGCTTTTCTCAGCTGAGAACTCTTGATATCATCAATATTCATATAAGTGCCCAATAAAAAAAGTGCTGTGAGTTGGAATGTCTTTACTCAATATAAAGCCTGCAGACTCTTGGTTTCTGACCTGCATCATGACAGCTTCATTATTCAGCAAGGATGTGTTACTGGTATTCAGCATGGACCTTGCAGTCACTGAGTTTAGCATCCCTGACTGCCTGAGCAAGGGCTAGGTTCTCATTGAGCATGTCTGTAGGTAAGCAGTATCACAGATAAAGCTTTTGAAAATGATAATGGAATACAACTTTTACTTTCTTGCAGTATGTGAGAAATGAGAGTAAGTTTTTAAGTTTTTGCATGTACCAAATGCTGAAAATTAACTTTACCTTGACCTGATTGAAATTCACTTTGTGCACAGATTAGCATTTTACTTGTTAGGTCAGGGGTTTTGTATGTCAAGTTTTGCCTTTTTAAATACACTGGATTTGTATTTCATATGAATATTTTCTAAGACTTCTCAGCTTTCAGGTAAGTTTTGCACAGAAGATCCCTATGCAATAGGTTCTCCATTAAAAACTGTTCCTACTTGTCACTGCAGGCAGAGTACAGGAAATACTCTATTCTTTATTTTAGATTCCTTGTGTTTAAAGCTGATGGGAGTATTTTACTGAGTCTGAAAATGTTCAGGACAGATGTGTTGGAGCAAGTCCACAGGAGAGACATGAAGATGGAGCCCATCTCTTGCGAGGAAAGGCTGAGACAATTGGGGTTGTTCAGCCTGGAAAGGGCTTCAGGGTGACCTAATTGTGGCCTTCCAGTACCTGAAAGGAGCCTACAAGAAAGGTGTAAAGAGGCTATTTCCTAGAGCATGTAGTGACAGGAGAAAGGGGAACAGCTTTAAACTGAAGGAGAGTAGGTTTACATTAGCTATTAGGAAGAAATTCTTCCTTATGAGGGTGGTGATCCACTGGAACAGGTAGCCAAGAGAAGTTGTGGATGCCCCATCCCTTGAAGTGTCCAAGGCCACTCAGAGCCCCATCCAGCCTGACTGGTCTAGTGGAGGGTGTCCCTGGCCCTGGTGGGATGTTAGAACTGGAGGGGGGATGGTTTCTAATGTCCCTTTGAACCCAAACCACCCCATGATTCCATGTTTCAGGTGCCTCACCTCGTCTTCTACATTCTCTACTTTTAATTTTTTAGATTTTGTAAACCTGTGTATGTGAATCTTTCTGGTAAGAGAATGAAAAGTGCAGGTTATCAGCCTGTCAAATCTTAGCCGACTATCAAGAAATTAAGTGGAAACCCTCTCTAATTTGTTTAATTTAGCTTCTTACTGATGCCCGTTTTATCTGTGCATCTCGGGACCCCGGTGTAATGGTCGGTGACTTCCAGAGGAGGGAGCAATTGGTCTGTTTTTGGGCGGCGAGCCTAAGCTTGGCTTTACGGGCCATTAAGAGAGATCGAAATAAACTAATTGATGCAGTAAAGTAGCTTTAAACCTTAATACGGAAAGTCTACATTAGGTCCTAAACACACATTCTTCACCTACCAAGCAGCTGCATGATAGTCTTGTGATTTGCAGTAGATAATATTTTATGCAAGTTAATTTGTTCATCAGTTTTCTACTTTATACTGATATTTCATAAGCATTGCGTGGTAAAATACCCCCACCATGTGAATTTAATTAATCTTTCTCTGTGTGTTGCTAAAATATTTTACTGCTGTTCTGAGAAATAAATCTTAACTTTAATTGCTGAGGCTTAAAGCAAAATCTTGAACTCTATATGGATTTCAAAAATAATATCACTAGGGCCTTGTTTAAAACTTTGGACAAAGTAGAAAGAATTCCTCTTCCAGAATTGTGTAAATTGACTTTATTCATGCCAAGCTGCAGAACTAAATATAGTAATTTTTACGGCTTCAATAGAAAAATTTCATTTACTGTTTTCTGCAATTTTTTCGTTTGCCAAAGACAGAAGAGTAACTTGTTACTACATTTCAATAGCTCAGCTCAAAGGAAAGCTTTTTGATGGAAATACTGGGTATGATTGGACAGGAAGATGGCAGTGGGATCATAATATGATCAGTTTGTGTACTTTGTTTTTTTACATTGATGTATCTTAATGTAATCATTAAAATACTGACTTACAACCAAAGGCATCCTAACATCTGTCTTTGGAACTTAGGAGTGCTCCATGAAAGAAAGTGTGTGTAGCATGAACATTGATTATAGGCTGGAAGAGCAGGTAGAAGGAAGTGGAAAGCCGTGTTCCTGTCAGACAGTGTCCCAGTACGGACTGACAGCCCTGGCTGGGCCATTCTGGGGTCTGCTCACACACCTGTGGGTTCTCTTGGGTATGGAATAACAAGATGAGACTTAATTATGATATTTGCAAGGTTTTCTTTTTTTAGCTGCCAGCTGAAATGTAATACAGGGACAGTACATTGGCAAAGATTTCTCCACCAGTTGTGCCCATGTGGAGATTCTTGGTGACGTCTCAGAGGGCTTGGCAGATTAAAGTGCACATTTCTGTGAAAGTGTCCATTGAGTTAGCTGATCAATATTCCTGTAAATATACAATTAAGCCATAATATTTTTGTGAGAAATTGATGTGTTTTCTTCTTCTTGGGAGTTGTTTGGAGAGAAAACAACTATGGAGATGAGGAGGTTTTCTTACCTGATTTTTTATTTATCTCTTATCCCATCTAGTGAGTGATTAGGGATAACAGATGTGTTTACTTCTATATTAAGTTCACAGATACATGAGTGCAGTGCTCTCAAGTGGAGAGCAAGGATAAGGAATGCTGTTTATATTTAAAGTAAATTTTTATGTAATGTGACTGCTCAGAGTTATGAGACTGATTCTACAGCTGCTTTTTTGTGTACGTAGTTGTGAGCGCATTAGCATTCTGACTTTTGGTTTGAGAATCAGTCATTTTTTAGGGAGTACTTAGTTAAATTAACCAATAAATACAGTATCTGATGTTCATTTCTTTCCCCCTTCTCTGCAAAATGAAGATATTTTGTATGTGAAATTCCTGTGGTTGGAGTACTCAAATGTTTCAATAGAAACATGCTAAGATTAGGTTTCTGTGATTTAAATAGAATTTTCTAAAGTATTCTAAATCTAAAACCAAGGTGCTAGTGTTCTCCAAACAGATTAAGGGTTGTTGAGTTTTACATGTACTATGTGTTCTTATATTTGTTGTTAGGGTCTTTAAAAATTAAGAAATGGTTATGTTAACCATTAAATAGTGGTTTTCTAGAGATGGAACTTTCATGAAGTGGTATTGCTCAGAACAGCTGGAAATACAGGGGGTTGAAATTGGTATTGTCAAGTAGCATCACATTTCACTCACTGTCATATTTGTTTCTTATAAACGGATAAAATAAGATACTTGTCTAAAAGGGCTGAGAAGTCTTAAAGAAGGTGATGAAAAAGGGGCAGGAGGGAATGTGAGTTAAAATAGGAAGCGCAAACAATAATAATGGCTGGAGGGACATCTATTTAGTTCTCTTTCTTAATGCTCCATTAAATTCCCAATTTCATGGGACCAGATATGGAACGGCTAAAGTGATGAGTAAATAAGTTCCAGAAGAAACAAAAGAGGAAGTTGGGAGGTAGAAGGGGGAGGAAAATGAACTGTACAATATAATTCTAAATCTCCTGGAGTCAATGGAAGTTTCCTCACTGACCTCAGAGGATTAATTTTCAAGCCTAGGGAAATGATGAGTGGATGAAGAGTTGAGAGATTAAAGTGTTAGCAGTAGGAGAAAGGAATAGGAAGCCAGAGGGATAAACAACAATAGTGGAAACACTGCTTTCATGGGGATCACTTCAAATAAGGAATAAAAGGATCATTCTACTTGCATTACTTCTTTTGGTAATTCAAATCTGATTAGTTTTTAAAGTACCACTTGTGCATGAAAATCGGTTTTTTTTGCTAACTGTGAGCACTATACTGCTGGGGCAGTGATATGGCATTCTAAATACCCACCATACTAAGTTATGTGGGTTTTTTTTAATCTAATTAATTCAAAGATGTAAGTTCCATGATACTTGCCATGTGCTTTATTTCTGACCAGCACTGCTAGATTTTACACCTCCACTGTTGGCTTTGTGGAGATCCTGGTGGTGCTGCCTGCTTGACCCCAGAGTCCAGCCCTGAAGGAAGAAAGGATGGGAAACTTAGAAGGAGACTTGAATCTCCCTGAGTCCAGCAAAACATGAGGGCTTAGCGGTGATGCTGCGTGGGGTCACCGAGTGTCTTTAGGTCCTGGGAGAGGCTTCAGCTTACGCTGTAGGTGACATTCTTCATTCTTTCCACTGGGTTCAGATGGAGGTTAGTAGGCTGGGAGGTAGAGAGATCCATGTTTCATGCACTACCTGGTACAGACAGTTTTGTGATGGACAAATGCAGATTTTGCTCTTGATGGTATCATAATGAAAATTTATTATAATGGTTTTTGGTAATTTGTCATGTAGCCTCTCCTTCCTTTGGACAATGTAGGTGGATTCTAGGATGTGGGAGCTATCTGAATATTTGGTGTAAGAGTGTATTCTGACAGGACTGTGGAGTAAATGGGAAAAGAGTGACTGACAACACGTTTTCATTCTTTCCTGATGGTTAATCCATGTAGTTCACAACTTCCTTAAAAGGCATCTATTTTTAATAGCAAAATTATTTCTTAGTTTCAATTCTCAAAGAAAAGCTTTGTTTCTGGACATTTTGTGTTGCATTTTGGGGACATTTTGTGCTCCCTGCAGAGCTTACTCAGCCGTGACTTTGCAGTATTTTTCTTGAGTCAGTAGCCAGACTTTTCCTTGAATAATGGTACCAGAGCACATGGCCCCCGTTTCATTGTTGTGCTGCAGTCATGGCTGTGCACGGGCACCTATGACGCTCAGCTGTTGTGAAAACCCTTTAAACTGCTGATAAAATGGTGACTCATGGTCACCTGATGAAAACAGATTCATTACCATGACTCCAGAAAGTTTAGCTCCCATGAAGTGTTTCACTTCCCACACTAGTTCTTCTAAAAGAGATGATGCTGCAGTTATTTTCTAACAGTTGACAGCTGCCCAATTAAGTGCGACAGTGTGGTTGGAAAAAATTGGAATTCCAGACTTCTTACTTTAATAATAGCTTAAGAACTAAAATCTGTATGAGCTGTGAAGCAGTCACCAACATTCTTCACAGTGTTACTTGAAGTAATTTCTAATCAAATTATACATTTTGGATTTAATTTACCACTACTGAATTAAGTTCTTTTTGCAGTGGATCTGACCCAAACCTCACTGGAGTCAATGTGTTTTGGATCAGAGCCTGTAGAACTGTATTGGTAGCATGCCGTAGCTTAACTGAGGACATGCTAATTTATTCCATAAATGGTCTTTCTCAGTCCAGTTTATCTGTGTTTTTAATGTATTGTGTTTGTCTATAATGTCAGTGTGTAAGGAAGTTAGGTTGGAAAAATATGGAAAAGTAATACAGCCAAATAAAAAAATATAAATGGATTTTAATTCCAGTATTAAACAAGTAAAATTACATCCTTTTCATTGCTGACTTGTGATTCCCCAGGGACTGTGAAAGGATGGGTGAATTAAAATAGAAATATGAAAAACCCTGTTGCATTAGACTTGCATGTGGATGATTTTATATTATAAGGCAGAAAAAGGTTCTCACCAAGGATTTGAATGTAGGGTAGTGTGGGATGGGTCACTGACTCTCAAATGATCAGGAGTTTGACTGGTGATTTTTGTCCTTACCTAGTTTCCCTCTTTTGACTGGAAATATTTCTGACACGCAATGCTTAAGAAAGTCACCATATTAAATTACTCCTAACATGTATGATTGAAACTTCCTACGGTAATGACTAATATAAATAGATGTTGGCTAAGTAATTCATGCTTTAAAATTTAACATGCAAACTCCTACATTTTTTTCTTTATTACATCTTCACTTCTGCTTGGGCTTTTTTCCCATTTATTTTCCAACTGATTCGCTTTAAACTTAGATGATGAACATCATGAATTTATTTTGTGCTAAAAACTTGCCTAGTTTGAAAAAGAATGGTCTCATCAGAATTGAAAATTAGCTTCAATTTTTTTTAAAAAAGGTAGAAGTAAGATAGATTGCTTAGCTGTTTTAAAATCAGTCATACAAACTTTGTCAGCAAATTACATATGGGAAAGTCATGGCTTGTTTGCATGGTGGTGTTTGTTTTTTTTCCTGAATACCTCTCCACCATTTTCATTACCACAAGCAGTGTTGTAATGGAAAGGCAGTTGCAGATCTAATAAAGAAATAAAGTAATAACATTAAAAACCCCTTAGAAATTCAAGCCCCAAAATGGAGTGAAGAGGTCTCATGACTGACAGAGGAGAACTCTCACTGCAGAACTCAACTCCTGTACAGTGTGTCTGCATCTGGGCCCTTCTGCCTTTGTGTGGTGTTGCTTGGCCAAAGGACAGAAAGCACAAACACCTTTGCATAAGGCATGGGAGTCAGGTCAGCTGTGTGTTCATTTACTCAGAGAGAGGTGGGTGAGTGAAGGTGGCTCTTGCCAGGCCCTGGTGTCTGGCCCTTGGCATGTGAAGCTCCCCTGTTCTTTATTTCCCTGCTTCAGGGAGTGCAGTGCTTTGAATGAAGCCTACACGAGAGGCAGCTCTGCCTTCTTACTACACAGCAGTGTTTGCGACTAACTGAAAGCTTTTCATTGGGAAACTGGGAAAAAATAGTTTGTAATCTACATTGTGTGCTGATGTTTTGAACCAAAATCTTCACTGCTGTGACTTGAGTGTTTTCCTCTTGGCTGTGTGCACTTTGCTAGGGAAGTAGGGTGAAGCCTTTATGAAGACTTAAGGGCAAGTGCCATTTTTCTTGGGTTTGTACTTTTTTGTCTTTGACCTTCACTGAGGGTTCTTTGCTGTTTTTGCTGTAGGTGTGTTTTACAGACAGATCCTCTTGCAGGGAATCCTGAATTTGGCAAAACTGAGATTTTATTCCTTTTTCTGTGTAACTTGCTGTGTAATGTGCGATAGCATTCAAATGGAGAATCACTGTAAAAATGTTGCATCAAAGCTGGTTGCAGAATAGTCAGTTGTTCGTCTCGAGGGAGAGTGGGAACAGAGATAAGGAAGAATGACACAGTGGTTTCCACCCAAGAAAATGTGTCATAGCCACAGAACATTTTCTCAGCATTTTCATATCGTTGATGACTGAGGTTTGTAAAGTTACTTCAGTAATTTTATCCTCATTTTACTCTAAAAAGTTATGTGGTAAGTAAGCCAAACAAAGCTCTGTTCTGTGTGCAAGGTCCTCTTTGCACGTCCCTGCTTAGTTTCCAGGATTAGTGCGATGCCTGGCGTATCTGACACCGCTCAGCTGGTGACACAAGAGTTTATATAAGGTATAGTTAAATACAGCCTTTCAAGCTTGAGCCAATGCTCTCCTGTTGTAAACTCTGAGTGTCTTTGTTCATTGAATAGCCCAGTGATTTAATAGCACTCATAATGGACCAAATATACAGGGCTGTGGTTTATCCTGCTTTGTATCATACAGATAAAGTCTGAGAGAAGAGCAACCTATAGATCTGAACAGAAAATATTTGCTGAACTTAAGAGTTGGGAAAGAGCTAACTCTTGGGCCATTAAAGATTGTCTGTTCAATGCCAAAATCCTAGGATGTGACAGTTAGTAGGATCATGCAGAATATAACTTTCCCTTCTTTATTTTGACATTCCTATTGCATAAAAATAGGAAGGAGAGTCATTGAGCTGGACCAGAGTGTGCTGCCCTGCCATAATAAGGTAATCTTCAGCAGTGGAAAACAAACCTACAAAGAGTTATTCATTCCCTCTGTGGTATTGTCTGCAAGTCTCTGGTTCTCATTTGCCTGGGTGTTAAACTGACACAGTCGCAATCCATGGTTCAGGGAATTTACAAACAACTTGGATGATAGGATTAAGCCTGACACATCAAAAGTTGAAAATTAATCCCATAATTTAAAAAAGCAATCAAACAACAACATATTCTCATCTCAAACAATGACTACAGAGAGTTTGAAGCATAACATAAAATAGCTGAATAGCAGAGAGCAGTGATTAAATCATTGGCTACCATGTGTGGAATAAAAGAGCAACATTGGTTTATAGATTTCTTCAGAAAACTGATAGAATTTGTCACTAGTTTTAAATGTTTATATGTCAATTTATGTGTTGTTCATTAAATTGAACTGAATATTTAATTTTGCTTGTATTGTTTGGTGGAAATGGGGTGGTGTGTAGAGATGACCTCAAAGGACAAAAAATTGTTAAGGAAAATGTGTCTTTGTCTATATCCCTTCACCCTGATAATTGGCACGAATTTTGATTTGTAGAATATTTGGAGGATACAACTAGGGGTAGTTTTTGACTATGAACTGGAAAGAGATTTAATTACAGATGCTCAGCATATTCTACATAGTTCAGAAAACTCTTTGCTAATTTGAAGCCATTTTCTGTAGGGTTATTAGAGATGGTTCATTTGTTGTTGCTATTTTGGAGAGGCTTACATTATTAAGCATGTAGGAACTGTCGGGATTTAATCTGGTTTTGTAAATTCCTGTTTGAACTATGATATAGATTTTGGGAAGGAAAAATCCAGTGATGAAGAATACAATAAACATATTGTAAGTTCAGAAGTGAAATGATACTCTGATATTGTTAGAACCTGCCTTTCTTTATCTTAAGCAAGCATCATGGAATCATAGTATTTCAAGCTGTACACCTAGAAAGTCACTAAAGCTCTCTTATTGGTAGCTGTGCTGTGACAGGGGGACGTAACTGTTTTTTATCTGCCCTTATGAGGCAACATTCACACTCCAGCAGAGAAAGTGAAGCTGGCAAAAGATAATTTCCAGATTTGTAAGTAGGCTAGGGTATTTGAGCAGTTACAAAGGGGTAGGAGTAGCCGTGATGATTGCAGACTCCTAAAACCTAATAGAATATATGATATTCACTGTGGACTCCAAATATAAAACTAGCTTAGAAGGAGAGAATACTTCGAAAATTTTATCCACAGAGATATTGGTGACTTTAACTTGATCCAAGTGATAGTTTCAGAAAAGGCAGGGTAATGGTACTTAAGAAGGTAAGCTCGTTCACCAAGAACATCTACTCTGTAGTACTGTCCAAGTCCAAATTATCTCTGCTGCTGCTGCCTGCCATCATACTGCTACTTGGTTTTGTAATGCCCCTTCTTTCTCTTTGGACTGCCACACAGATTTGGTGCTTAGGCCCTGATCAACAAGTGGCTTGCTCATTTCTCTCATTTGACCATCTGCGAGTCAGTTCAGTGACCCTCAAGATGTTTAGATTAGTTCCCTTGTGTTCACAGTAATGCTTTGGATCTCCTCAAAGTGTCCATATGCTACTTGTTTAAATGTTAAAATAGTTAGACATTAGTCCAAATCTGTTAAAATAGAATTCAGTTTAAATGCTGTGTTACCTATTACTTTACTAGTGTGGTGAAAACCAGCAAGGCTTTGTAGTTTTCTTGTGGGCTGTGTGATGGAGATTCCTGTGTGTTATGGGTGAGGATTCCAGGATTTTCCACAAAATGAAAACACTGTGAAAATTCCCTTCTGTGAGGGCTCATTCTCAGCAGCAAAGATCTCCCTTGTTGTTATTGTCATGTTTACGTCAGCACTGTGAAGTGGCTTAAAAATCAGGCAGACCTAGGGGAAGGTGTAAAGGGAAAAGTGGCAGGATCATGGAACAGGCTGTGGAAGGTCTGTCCTATGGGCTGGGAGTAACTGTGGCATCAGCTGTCACCTGTATGGCTGATGGTGAATTGCAGGGGAGTCTGTATGACTTTTTAAATTGTAGATAAATGCAGATAATAAGCACAAAAATGCAAAAAATTGCCATTAAGTTCCTGAGGAACAGATTGCACATGAACAGGTGATGTGATTGGAATGAGCACTCCACTACCTGAAGAAAAAGGCAATCTGCCACAGAATGCTTGTGTGTTCTGGAGTTTCCCTCTGTGACTTCCACAGAAGCTTTTGCTGTCTGGCATTGAACAAAATGAATTCTTAGGCCTTCCTTTGTTGTTTGCAGCTGTCTTCAACCAATCTATTAATATTTCTGGACCGGAGCAAAAGCTGATGTTTACAAATAATTCCACACTGAAGAAATGTGCAGCATAATGCTTTATTTACCAAAAAATATGGGTTCCAGCAGGCAGGCTCCAGGAGGCAGGCTGACAGGCCAGGAGAGCCCTGGAAATCCCATGGCGCTGCTTGGCTCTCCCCCTGGGACACTTGTGCCAAGGAGCGCCCTCCGAGGCGTGGGCATGGGGACAGTGTCCTGCCCTTCTGCCTGCTGTCAGAGCCACGCTGCTTCCTCCAGGAAGCTCAGAAGGGACCCCTTCCAAGGGTCATTTACAGTTTGTGTTTGCAGGGAATTACCCTTCAGACACACTGCTTTTCTATTGGCTCCTCAATCACTTCTCTAATTTGGGAAGTGTACTTTGAAAGACTTTCGGTGACATGTTTATTTTTCTTAAAGGCTTATGGAACAGAAACTCAGCCTCATGAGGGATGTGTGTCCCAAGTGGAATTAGAATGATCCCACTGTGTTAATTCTGTTCATCAATTATGCTCCTGATTTTTTTCTCTTCTAACATGAATCCTGTAATTTTAGAGAATAAACTGTTTTGAAGAACTTTGCTTTCTGTGCACGTGTTAAATTATCAATAGGGTACGAACATGGGAAAAAAGTTATTTCTCCTTCCCCCTTCACCTTCCCACATATGCAAATGAACAGTAGGACCAGAAATCTGTCTCAAACCTTTGGACAAGTGCATTCTTGGTCCAACCTTGTACTTTCAATCCTTCTTTTTTTTTTTTTTTTCACTGAAATCTTAGGAATTTCAGCCATGGGTAGTGAGGATCACAGATAGATGCTGGAAGGATGAGGGCCTCTGCTTTCTGTTGCTGGCTGTGGCAGGAAGTGTCAATTAGTGTCAATAGAAAAATACTGAGAGTTCTTGCATTGAGTGATTGAAGTAAATATATTTTGTTTATTCTGCATACTTGCCCTTTAAAGCTGCATGTTTGATTGCTAGACACAGGGAGTGGGAAGGTGGGGCAGTTTGATGCCCTTTACCTGTTAGAAGTCCTTAGCTGTGTGTGAATAGCAGAGCTACTAATTGGTGTCCCTATAGTAAAGGGAGCTTGCATCTTCTTAGTGATTTCACAGTGCTCTCTTTCCTCTGAAAGGCTTTGCATTTTATCAAAAAGAAAGGAAAACAGTTGTAGGAGATTTTTCCAGTGATTCCTAAGTAAATTAGTAACAGCAATTTGTAGCAAAAATCAGCTAAGAATCAGCAGATTAGGCATTTAATACAATTAGGAACTAGAGCTGTGATATGTGTATACTTGTATAAAAACTAGAGTAATTTGATACATTTCATGTGATCAAACAATACAAGTGAAATTACCATTGTTTCAGAATGTCTCAGCTTTTAGCAAAGATGATGTTTGTTATTTTTAATTTCTTACTTTTATTTTCCTTTCTAAGCAATGTAAAGGGAAGAAAACTTTATTTTTGTGAAATATGAGTCCTCTGTTTACTTTTAGAAAAGCTTTGTTTCTGTTTTTTCTTATTAAATTGTAGAAAAGGAAGTACAAACTTCGTATGTAGGTACATGTATGTTGTAATGCTCGTTTTCAGAAACTCAGATCTCAGTGCTTCTAATATTTGCAGTCTGGCATTGATTGTAAGTATAATAGGTTATTTCATGCTGTTTCTCTTTATGTTCATGGTTATGATACTGAAATGTTGAGACCACACACAGACAACAAGATCTCCAGCCACTTACGCATGTAAACAGTCTGGCTTTTTACAAAGTGGAAAAATATTTCTTGTGCAGTATTTTTAACATGATCAGCATGTTAAGGCTTAATCTGCAACTGTGTCAACATTTCTTTGGCTGTAACCATTAATTCTGTAGCCTCTTGATAATATGTAAAATGTGAGACTGGTTTGTTTACTACTGGGATTTGTCAGCAATTACTGTCTGCATTTAGCTTAGTTCTTTCAAATATATAATAGATCAAAGAGTTATTTTGCATCATCACTGTGGTTTTACTAAAACAAAGGACGTTTTTTTCTCCCCAGCTGGCTTTGAGACCTTCAAAGGGCCATTGGAGCAATAATTTTCATAAATATTGTACTTATACCTGATATTGGTAGGCACAGTACAATACCTTAATTAACCTTCTGTAGCTACTCTTTGATAGTAATTTAGCTATAGGGGCAGGAATGTACATCTCTTTCAGCCTCAGTTATTGTGAGACCTGGCATGGCTTCAACATAGCTGGGAATTTTTGTTTTGCTTATTTTTGTGTAATTAATGCATGCTTTCAGCATTCTTCTTACCATCAGGAGCTGCAAGTGCAGTGGTCATGTGCAGTGGTCATGTGCAGTATTATCTAAGTGCCAGATCATCTTCATCACAAAGAACTGAGCATTACAAGTTCTGATAGACAAGTTCTTCATATGGATATGTATGTATGGAGTTAATTAAGAGTAAGATGGCATAAAAGCATTTTAATGGGCAACATATCTGTTTCAAGTAACAAATATTTGGGTTTATATAGTGCCTTTATCTCTGTTCTCAGAGATAATTTATTAACATGTTTATGAATTTAGTTTCAATGTATTTTTGTGGCTTTGCAAGTAACAAAAAGAACAAACTCCCAAATTTATCAGACAAATGTGAAGAACTTTGGTAAGAATTTTTTGTTTAGTTAGGAGCAGGCTGTAAAATCAGTTAAACTTACCACTGCTCCTCCAAAGATTGCCATTAATTAATTCTGTGATCTCAGGGGCACTTGGTTAAAATATTTCACCTGAGCTTTTTCTATGACCTTTTACAATTCTGAAGTGTTTGTTTTTCTATGAGTATTTTACTTAAGAGATATAAATAATGGCACATCAATCCATAATACTGACTTTAATAAATCTCAAAGTGCAGATACTGTAATGTGGATAAGGGAAATCGTTGGGGGAGTTTAGTTTTAGGGATAGTCACCTGACAGAGTAAGCTTTTATATGAAACTCTTAAAAGGCAAACCTGCATTTTTAGTCACTATTATAAAGTATTTAATAAGTGTGTCAATATTACTGCAGGAGATTAGGAGACCTTTCAGTTTGTAGATCACTGTCTTTTTAAGATTTAAACGCTCTCTTAAATGCTTAAATTCTATTGCCATTTCTAGGCACCGCTCAAACCAGATGTTTTGTTAAAATCTGAATTAATATTTTGCCCTGTAAACCCTAAGATACTGTTTTCCTAAACAGCATATGAACAAAGAGAATCTATGTTTCATCATTCCTGTTCCATTCTCTGGTCCAGTTTCATTTTCTTTGATGAAGAAATGATAAATATATCTTACAAAGTGAGGCAGCAAAACTGTCTCTATCAGTTAGTTAAAATTAAATTCTTGACACTAGTTTTGTTTTCCAAGATTTTAAGCATTTAGCTTATATGATGAATTTCCCGCTAAGAATTTGTTTAGTAAAATAGTTGAATTTTTGACTTATTTTTTCCCCTGCAAAGGTGTTATTTTGGACATATCTACCAGCTATGTATCCAAGTCTTTTGCATGGTAACAAATCCCAGGCTTTAAGAAGCAGCAGTAATTCTAAATTGAGTTTTGTGATAAGCCCTTTGCCCTTGGTTTGGATATCTCCCCACCAAGTTATACACCTCTGGGAAAATCAGTTTTTAGATTCACTTTTTATTTAGGAAAACCCTCTACTGACAGGGACTCTCCTGTGATCTTGGGGGCCCCTGCTGCACTGGTGATAAGAAGGGGGGAGATTGAGCCTGTTCAGTTTGGGAGAAAGGGTGGGATGATTTATTGAAACACAATTAAAATAAAACAACAAAAAGGCAAAAAACCTGCTGAAGATCTTTGTTATTTATGGAGCAGAGCCTGGGGGTGGCTGGCACAGAATGGGCTACAGGGATATTCAGTAGTTTGTGTGAGGAACAGAGACTGGTGATAGGAGAGCAGTGGAGCAGGAGTGAGGGGAAAATGGAGGATGGATGTCAGTGCTGGAGCAGGGATGTGCAGGCAGGGTCAAGCTGAGAACTGGACTAAAAGGTGCAGAGAAGGTTGGGAACAAGACAAGGTGTAGAGCAGCAGGAGTAAAACAGGAATTCATAGTTGTTTGATAATGAGATGACGATTAGGAGTAGTAAAGGATACTCAAACTGGTGAAAAACCTCGGGTGGCAAGATGAATTGATTGAAAAGCTGTTTTCAGCAGCTTGGAGCAGGGAGGAGAGCAGGAACATCCAGATGTCAGAAGGTGTCAATTCTCAGGGATGATGGGCACAGCTGTCTGCTTTATGTTTCCTGTTCCCCTTTGCAGCCCAGAAGGAGAACCCAAGGCCCCTGAGGTGTCACAGAGGGGCAGAACGTTTTCTCCTTGCCCAGTACTAATCCAAAGGAAGGCTGATGGTTTACTGCACGTTAATTGTATTGATCCAGTCAGGGGACATGTCTGTGGGGCTTCCAGTCCTGCCCCTTTCCCCATGGGAGTCAATTTGTCAGCAGATGGCAGATTTTCCTTAATCAGTTTTCCACCTGCCCTTCCCAAGGCTGTATTCAGAGACTGTTCAACTTCATAAATGTACTTATAGTCATCAAGGAGCATGGGTGGTGTCCTTGGCCTTTTTGCAAGTCATTCTGTAGGAAATTGTCATTGTGTTCTATTATAGCACTGCTTCACTCTGCCCATATATACAGTTATATAAAATATTTCATACAAAAAGGGTGAATTTCTCATGACACTTTTTAAACACTTGTACATTTACCTGAATTTTTGGAGAAATACTTGGTTGATAAAATTGAAGTTTTGTTGTGGGTTGTTAATACTCTTCAGTAATTCTCTAAAACCTAATGAAGGGAGGTTGAAGGGCATATTGAAAAACTTTAAAGCCAGCAAGATTTGGAGCATCTAGCACTCCTACCATGTTGTAATCATTAATAATAATGAATCAAAATGTTTACACACCCTGATCTCTATTGTGCTCTTTGATGTTAATTACATTACAGCAGATCATGAGTTCATTCTTCATATCTGGCAAATAAGGAAATATTTCCTCTTCATTTATCTGTGTCCCTTAGCAACACAGTAGGTCTTATGCATTGTTGAATAACATGTGGTTTTGCTGCCTTTGCTATATATAAATGCTTGTCTTTCCATCTTTTTAAAAAGCCATGAGTGGAACTTGGTTACTAAATTAAAGCAAAAAATAATACAAAGAGATAAATATATGGCCATAGGTGACTATAACGAAGCTTAATAGTGTTCTTGGACATGTCAAAGCCAAGTCTTTTTCTTTTTTCTTCTTTTTGTCCTGCTCTTATTAATGTGAATCAGATTAAATGGATGGTATGATCACTTGTTCCTATCTTTACAGCTCCTGGATGTCAGGAACCACAATCTGTCATGTGCTGTCATCTCTGTTCTTTCATTCCTTTTACCGAAGACAGTTGTGCAGCTAGCATACTATCAATTTTTTAAATTAAAAAATGAGCTGTTGCTTTCCAAAGGGTAATTCCCTCTCAATCTGTGAATAGGTGTGGTTTTTTGGTTTGTTTTTCTTCCCCTGTTGAAATTCATGGGGAAAAAATGTAGGTTTTTAAACCTAATTTATCCAGAGTACACTTTTCTATGTGGCGCTTAAAAAGGATGCAGACCTGCAGGATGTGAAATCTCAGCCATATCTGTTCTAGCTCTGCAGATATTGTTAAAGTTCCTTAGTTGGCACAGTCCTGTCTTTGGTAGGTGATTTTTGTAGCATGTGAGGCTTCATCCTTTGGATTCGCTCCTGTGGTTTTCACACTTACAATTGTATGACAGGGTTGGTTTTGTAACCACTGAAATCAAATGATATTTGTAGCATCTGCTGTCATGTATTTCAGTATGAAATTCCTGACTGCTGGTAGGCATTGCTTAGGTTGCATCAGCAGTGTTACTGCTGTGTACCAAGAGGCCGTTCTCCTTGGCTGCCTAGTCTCTGAACACACTGCATTTCCAGTAGAGGGGTACAGGTCAGCGTTGTACCAGGAAGGAAAGAAACTTTTTGCCCTGTAATATGATCTGTCAGTTGGAGAAATGCTTCACAGGTCTGTTCATCTGCTGCCTGCCCAGGGCAAATCCTACTGCTGCACTGCCTTTAGAAGAGAAGGGAAGTCTATTTCCTACAAATCATCGTGAAATTCCTGTCTGAAATCAGCAAAATGCATGGGGAGTTTTGCTGTTGAAGCGGATTGCTAAGTTTTTAAGTGTTGAGAGTTCCTCATTTTTTCAGATTATTGTTAATTTTATTTGACTCTTTGAAAAATTTAATCAGGAATGTAAAACTTCTACAGGACCTACAAGCCTAAAGATACTGAAGTATAAGTTTTGTCCACGAGTACAGCAATTGACAGCGTGTCTGTAAATTTGTTCTGCATCTATGCAGAGCTGTTACAATGGCAGAATCTGACCATGTCTTTTAAAAATCTATTTTTCCATTGCTTCTACTATTGGTGATATCCTTTGTTTTAGTGACATGGATCATTAATGACATTTAAAAAAAATTAGTTTTTTCTTAAGCATCTATAAACAGAAGTACATACAGAAATCTTTATTAACTTAAAAGGAATTCTGAAAACAAGGTAATAAACATAATGCAGCATTATAAAGACCATAATCTTAAAATCTGCTTCTGTACTATCCCAAATGGATCTTTAGTTCTGCTGTTTCTAAATGAGTGAAAGTGCTGTTGTCAGATAAGGTTTACAGCTGTAGATAGATGGAGAATTTTCTTCTAAAATTCCAATTCTAACATTCTTTCTTGTAATATTGACCTGTAAGGATATTTGAAGCAGTTACTGCTTAATTTCCCATGCGTATTGAGTGAGAGCACTGTTTGAAAACCCCGGGAAAGCAGATCTAAATACAAATCTTGTACCATCAAAATTTCAGTGGACTCTAGCAGGTTACATTTCTTTCATACTTCTGTGTTTCCTTTGAAAGAAAACCTTTCCCAGATGGTCATTGCAGGGTGCTGAATGAAGCCAGTAATTTTATGTAAGCATGTGAGTTCATAGCCCTGACAGAATTCCTTGTTTGGGTGCTGGATTCTTTGCAGAGGTTTTGGTTTTTGTTTTTTTTGTTTTTTTTTTTTTCATTTTTATCTCTACACTGTTAAATGAAGGCAAGTTGGGGGTAAGATTATCTGCAAGGTCACAGAGAAACCTAAGGCATGGTGGGCAAAGGATCCGTACCGGGTTGGAACTAGAAATAAACACACAAAGGGAAGGATAGGGCCATACTGATAGTTATAAATTAAGTGTCAAGGTCTCAAATCTGGGAAGGGATCATCAGAATTTATAAAGTTCTATTTAAATAGTCCATTCTCCTCACTTCAGACATCTGTTACTGGTTATTGTTTGAGTGACCACCATGTACATTATACAAAAAGGAATGTGTTTTTTGTAAGATCTCTGCTAATGTGGCAGATAAAATCCCAGTGTTTGATAGCAGTGCCAAAGGGCAAAGAGGTGCTGAACAATATTCCTCATCTTTACCATAACTTTCCTTCCTGGAAAAACAGGCTTTGACAGTGGGAAAATGAAGACTGAGATAAGGAGAAGTGGAAAGAGGCTTGGGAACTGAGAGTGATATAGACCAGAACAGCAGGGAAAAAAGTCTTCTCTTGGGCTGATGCACCTTTTTTTTTTTTTTTTTTTTTTTTTTTGATTACAAATAAGTTATATCTCCATGCTATGGCAATAAATTGAAAGGACTAGCAAGCTAAGGAACAGTTGTTTGTGTTGGCATGGAGTGTAATCTGGGCCTAGTTTTTACATCTCTAGCAACTGATTGATGCACTGGTTTTATTAATGCAAATGCTGCATCAGTCTCAACATTTCATTTTTCAGAGGAGCAGTATTGGAACTGGTGATAATGATTTGCTTACTCAGGAGAGATGAAGCAGTTGACAGTGCTGGTTCTCTCATTTTTATTGATTATGGGCATTAAGTTTCAGTACAGAAAGCAGCGAAGTTTGTTGCCTTTAAACTCCATTTCTTTCACCCTTGGAGCGCTAAGCAGGTGGATACAGGCTATGGGAAATTAGGTGTGCTGCAGACATGTTAAGTGATTCAGTTTTAATTTTCCATTTTAATGTCTTGCTGGGTAGACATAAACATTGCAATTAAGCAAGATTTAATTCAGCCAGGTGACATCTTAGATACCCGATAATAGATGGCATAGCTGAATTATTGAGCTGCTTTGTGCTGTAGATTTTACTGTAGCCCTTGCCTGTTTAGAAGATGCATTAAGGAGGAATTTTGACCTTGGCAGGTGTGGAAAAAGTCAAATTTGAATTCAGGAAAATTTTCATGGAAGAATTAGGTAACCTATGAGAGTTTTGTGCAATAGGGTTACAGATGGAGCAGGGAGAAAAAGAACCTGGTGAATGTACAAATATATGTAATTTTTGATAGAAAATGATAAAAATGAGAATTTTAAGGGACTGTTTTACAGAAAGTGGGATTTTTTTCAGCAGTTTAGTTCACTATAGGGGGAATCTGGAAGAAAAGTGAAGCTGAATTAGCCTCCTGAAGGACAAGGCATTAGCTTAAGCATGATTTGCTGTATTTGCACACAATAGGACAGGATGCTAAGATGCATTTGTAGAGTTTTGCTATTTACTAGTATGTTAAAAAGCTGACCTTTTTGAAACACATGCATTAACTTTGGAAACTAATTTTCCAGTATCATCACGTTCTCAGCTGCAAAAGAAACAACAGGTATTAATATAGATTATCAGTTTATTTAGTCTTAGTTAATTTGTACTCTGCACTGGAATAAGTACGCAGAAAGGCACCTGTGAAGCCACGTGTGAAGAATAAACTCTGGCAGATGTTGCTCATGTTAAAACAATCCTTGCTCCGTGTATGTGAGAGGGCTTGAGTGATAGGAATAGAAATTTGTCGTTCAGTGTCTGACATCTGTGTTGGGCAAATTAGCGCAAACTGCAGTGGGGCAGAATGAATGGATATGGGGATCAGTGGAACATGTTGGGAAAAAGTCAAAACACCCATTGTAACAGAAGCCATATGCATCACAGCCCTCTGGCATCTTTACAGGAGGGAGTGGGTGTAAGGACAGGAAATCTGCTGCCACAGCCCTTTCAGATCCTCCAGAAGGGATGGACCAGGGCCTTCACCAAAGGCTCTTAGGTGAGCTGAAGCAGAAGGTCCATGCACAGATTCCCTGGCTGAAGGGTGGAGGCAGTACTGGAGCTGAGCAGGGAGCTCTGGGCAGATGCTGGGGTTGTACCAGCCCTGAGCAGGGAGCTGAGGTATGGAAGGTTAGAATGCAGCTGTGCAGAAAGTCTCCAAGTATTGAGTGACATGATGATGAACTAGAACATGTGATTCCTATGCACTGTGGTTGGATTTGCCTCAGGATCTGAAATATTCAAGCAGTTTGATAAACCAATTCACAAATTCTGTGAGAAAACAATCACTGATGACTTCCAAATACAGATGCAGCCTATGAGATGTAAAACCCAGGGTCTCCTGTTGACAAAACTCTAATACATCTGCTGAGGAAAGTATTATTATTTGCTTATGTTTTTACCTCTTCCTGTAGGCTTCTTGTTGCTGTTAGAGCATATGGGTTAGTATGGACCCAATATAATGTTTTATATATTTAATGTCTACATTTTGTTGCATAAAATCAACACTATTTATCATTTTCAGGGATTTTAATGTTTTCCACATGTATGAGGATTGGTGCTAATTATCACTGGCACTTTTCTAAACATAATTGTGGGAAATATTTCCAATTAGTAACGTAATCCACAGGAAATTTGGGAAAAAATAATACAAAGACCTTGAAATGTAAAACTTAAACTTTTTTAAAAGGCATTTCCAAATAGCAGTTGAAATCCTAGGTACTGGTTGTCCTTTTTGACTGTACTAAAATTACATCATTTTTTCTTTAAGGCAACAGCTTTCTTGATCCCAGTGAAACAGAAATGGTTTTTTGAGAATAATTCAGTCCTTCTTGCCATTCCACCCCCCTCCCTTTGTAAAATGGGGCTTCTCTGAAATCTTGGGAGCATGTTGTTTGTATTACTCTTCATAATAGGTGAAAATGAGCAATGTGTTACCCATGATGTCTGTATATTGTGTTTTTCACAAGTGTTTTACCTTGGGCTTTCATGATGTGATTAACCACATGTGAATATACTACCTATCAGTGCACTTAGTGTGAAAAAGAATTATAGATACCAGCAAAGCCAGTTAGAGATTACACTCTACTTATGTGAAGTACTGAATTTGTTTCTTTAAATGTTTGTTTTCATGTTAGAAACAATCATACTTACTTTGGATCTTCCTTTCCCCTATTGGAAGAGACTGGAGTAAATTAACTGATTTTAGTAAATTTTTAGAAGGAATAATGGTCAGAACTTCCCAGCCTCAGAAACTGAGTTTGTGGGAAGAGGAATATTTGCAGAAGGATTCACTTTTATGAATTAGCAGTGTTTGTTGTGGCTGCAGGAGGCACATAAATAAATATTGATTAACGTGCGCAATGTAGTGCTGTGCTCACCTGCCTCCCTCAGAGGTCAGGGATGGGTTCCTGGGGCTCCTGGAGGCCCGTGCTTGGAGCAGAGTCAGGTGCATTTTTCAGCTGCATCTGATTTAAGTGGAGGTCTTGTCATGCACCACCTGCTTCTCATTGCCCTGCTCTCCTCCCGGGGTCACCAGTTCAGTTTGTCAGGAGAGATCTCTGAGCATCACCCCCTCTGATTGCTCTCACCCTCGGTAGGTGCTGGGACGCCTTTTACAACAGATGGGGAATCAAAACTGTTTGAGGTGGGGGACACTTCTGCCTGCTCAGCTCTGCTTGGTTGCCCTGTGGGAGATGTAAGATAGAGGCAGTCAGGAACAAGGACAGACAAATGGGGAAGGAGCTTCCTTAGCAGGTCATGTTTTAGTGCCAGGAGCCTTTCTGGTGACAAACACTCCATCAGGTACCTTCCACAATCTATTCTTGCCTTTCACCAACTCCTCAGTGTTCAGCTGTGTTCATATTTTACATATTTTTATAAATTGCTTGTTGCTCCTATTATTTTTTCTTTTTATTTAAGCATAAAATCTATTATATACTCTGTTCAATGCCAGATGAAATGATTTTTTTTTCTTGGACATTAAAAAAAAAAATATATCCCTTTGCTTGCCAGTTGGTAATTCCTTGAGGGTTTTGGTGATCTGTTTCCATTTTGAAATATGATGGATTCTCCATCATCTGATTCTGTTTTTTCAGCAGTAAGATTTAGCACATCACTTCTTCTTTTGGAAGACTCATCTATTTCTTCCCTTGTACCTCTGTGGATAAAGCATCAAATATGTTGTTGAACTTTCCTCTTCTGCCCTGTGTTGACTTAATATGCTCCCATTTAATAGAAGGATTTTGTCCAAAGGGTGTCACTTGTGTAATATGCCTTTTTCAGCATGAGTCACTTTTTTCTTATGCTGTTTCTGAAAAAGCTTTCTTGCTGTTCTGAAACTTTCCTGGCTGGGTTTAGACAAATTAGTTAAAATACAGAGTTAAAAGTACTTCTTTTATGTACTTGGAAAATGCAACATTTCAACCATTTCAGTAAATTTAACAATATTAAGAAGTTTGGCTTGCTACACTTTTTTAGCAAATAAAAATACTTCTGCTTTATGCATTTGTCTTAAAATCTGATCATGTGCAATTAATTTCTCTTGAATCTGTTAAATTATTTTGGCATGAAGATTGAGCATCTGCAGATATTTTAGGTTGAAACATGGGCTGCAGATGTTGGGTTTGGTTTTGCGTTGCCTCCTGCTCCCCCGTTCAGTAGCCGTGTGCTGCGGTAGGTAAGGCTGTCACGAGAGGCAGGCAGGGAAGGGAATGCCAGGCCAGGTGAGGCCTCGTCTCTTGGAATCAAAAGGAATCTGAAATAATTGCAAAGTTGGACGCGTGGAACAGTTTCCTGCCTGGGACCTGCCCTCACTTCCCTGTTCTGTTTTTGTGAGAGGGAAGTCAGCCCATCCCTGCAGCTGTTGGACAAATAACTCAGAAATATATTCATGGGTGCATCATGTGCTGGAGAACTGCTGCTCCTTCATCCCAGCAATGGGCACGTTACCTCATGAAACAAACACTGTGGTTTGCCTCTGCTTCACCTTGCAGGAAGCTTGTAAACTGTGTTTTTGTGCTATCTGACATCTGGTTTTATTTCCTCTGACAGAGTTTACATCAGAAGATACTGGGGGTGGTGTCTCCACCTAATTTTTATTGCACTTCATTTTCTAGTATATGCAGAAAGTCATAAAATCGGGTGGTACATTGCTTATTTCCTCAGCCCTCTTGAATGGTGGCTCTTTTCATGCTGAACAAATCCATCAGTACCTTGCCAATACATACTTGGTGATCTTTTTTTGATGCTTTTAAGTCTGGCAGATTAATATTAAAATATAGCCTGTAAAGCATGTATGGGAAAACCTGTGAAAATCATTTAACAAGTTGAATGTCTGAAAAAGGTCCTCAAACCTTTTTATTACTGGCTCTAATTTCTTAAAAAATGTATATTATCATGTTACAGTTGGCAATCTTTAGAAGTTCTGGAAGCTTTAGTAGTCATTGCAGTTGTTTTGATACCTATTGCTGTAGGACCTGAAAATTGTAAACCAAATAATTCAGCCATGCTGAGTGTTTTGTACAAGTTCCTTGTTCTTTCCACCTGGGGAAGAAACAAAATCCCAGCACTGACTTTGTAGAACCTGAAAGAATGTCCCCAACTCCAATTTAGTACAGCAATGACAAAGCAATTCTTCTCATGAATTACCAAATGCATAAGAGCAAATTTTTATCATTATTATTGTTAATAGCTCAGGGTAAGAGCTCGGTAAGGTAATAATCTTTATCTGCACCCACTTAGCAGTCATCAAGGGATACACAATAATATGGTGTCCTGTGGCACTCTGTCGGTGTGGCCAAGCCCTAGGAAGTGTCTTTAAAAATGTACAATTAAGAATTAATTGCATTTGGGTAGATTGTGAATATTTTCACCTCCTCAGTTAATATGGCCACTCACCTTTCCCATCCTGCAGTGGGATGAAAGCAGGTTGTTGCACACATGGGTATTTCATCATCTCTTGCTCACCATGATTCAAAAAATACCATCGTTTTTAGAATAATACTTTACAACAAGAGGATGAAAGCAGCTTGTTGGAATCTCAAATTATCTTTTTATTATCTTGAGCAAATACTGTGCTGCTATTTCTGTTTTTCTGGATCAGTCCTGACACAGGCAGGGACATGGTATATCCTTTCAAAATGATGGTGAGATTGCACTGTTACTTGGAGACTTAGCCCCAAGGAAAAACTTGCTTTTTGCAATTGTTTGAGCTCCAACTATATGACTCTTTTCAATATGTGGGCTACAAAACCTCCTACGGAACTGGGATCAGACCAGCACAGATTGACAACCTAAATTAAACTTAATTCTCTCGTGCAATTTAGGCCTCTTTTTCAACATTGTACCTGATAGAGCAGTTCTCCGGGACCAGTTCAGATGTTTAGATTAAGTAATTACTGCTTAGCCTGGCTGTGGGTGATGAACTGAAGGCTCTGTTTGCACTGCAGCATTCTTACCTTGCTAAAAACATGCAGTCCTTTCCCTCGGCAGGTACTTGGTTTTCTGAAGGAGTTGTGTTCATTAATTTATTTGAATCTGTTGATTTGGGTGGATTGCTCACTGTTACGTGCTTTAACAACAGTGTGTTGGTCCTCAGTTTGAAAGTCCCCAGTATCATGCACAGCTCCATCAGATCTGAAACTCCTTGGTGTTTTTTATGTTTTCCTAAGGGTTGAATCACTCACAAGTATTTCTTGTTTTCTTTTTCCCATAATTTCTTAAGTTTAATATCCTGTCCATCTGCATCTGTTAAGAGTCTAGAATGCTGCCTTGATGTTGCATGCTAGTTTCATGAGTTGTCAGGCCACATTTATCAGAGGATTGTTCTAAAGGCTTCTTCTTTGCTTACACCTCTTTGCTTGGCATGGGAACCTCTCAATGGGATCTTAATGTGCCTATAGCTTATTGATTGAATTTTCAGATAACTGCTTCTTCTCTTCCACTAAAACACCAGAAAATTAAACACTCCTTTCAGGAATTCCTCATACATAAACTGTTCTTCTAAAAAAAGCAAGCCAACTGCTTGTGAAAGATTACTTAGATATAATTTGTATGCAGGTTGTAAAAGGGGAATTTCCTCCCTGCTTTTGGAAAGTCTGACTGCATTTTAGATTGTCCAATTCCTGCAGAATCTGTGTATAATTTAGTGCAGCTATCTTTGAGGCTAGATCTTCTATTTAGAACCATTATAGCATTGCCCTTGATCTGCTGCTCCCTTTTTACTGTTGCAGTGACCCCATAGATCTCTGAAAGCAAGGAATTGAAAAGATCTAGGTGATGTTAGCTGATGGCTATAATCCTTCTTTAATAAGAAGGATTTTTTTGTTGAAACTGTTCTACAACTTCAGGATATAAATTTATGACAAAGCACAAGCTTTGTACAATTTCCAGAACCAAGCAGCTCTTATCCAGAAAAAAGGTCAAAAGTGGAATATACCCCTTTCCCCCTCTGACATTTGCATCATATTACTTGAGCATTTTGAAGAGTGGACTTGCTACATTATTTCCTAGAGGGATTCTGCTTTTGGCTTCTTCTGGAGGCTTCTGTCATCTGTTCTACTCTGCTTTTGTATCAGCTGTTGAGAATTTTTTCCTGTAATTGTCAATTGCTCTTGTTAGGTGAGCTCCTGATTAATCTGGTGACAGCAAAACTATTCACTGGTGGGTGACCTGTTGGTGCCTAAAGCCCCCTCCCCCTGAAACAGAGTTAGAGAAACATCTTGCTTTGAGCATTAACCAGGGATGCAACTTTCCTGCCTGGTGAAAAAAAAAATATATTATTTTTTCCCCTCTCTTCTCCCTCTGATTTGCCTTTTTTTTTCCCTAGAAGGATGACACCACCCCCCCCCCCCCCCCCCCAAAAAAAAATGCAACAGCAAAAACCCCTTGAGATTCTCAAGAAAAATATGTGGAAAAGTAATATACATATCAAATTGTAACTTTATCTACTTAAAAGAATGAGAAATACACAGTGTTAGCTGTCACCAGAATTCCTTTATCATCTCATAGCAGTCAGCAGTGGTGGTGGCATAAATCCCTGTGCTAACTCCTGTGTTTATAGGTTGAGGCATTTAAGTGTTGGGACAGTGTCCCTATGGTTTGGGAAACTGTGTATAACCTCAAATCATTGTGCTCCTAGACGTGCTTGTAAATGAAAGTTAAATTAATGTTGTATAATGACAAATATGTCTTTTGTGCTGTATGCTCACTATGCTGCCTCTTGCTATTGCTGTGTAAGAGGGAAAAGTCAAAATATTGCAAATCCTTGGTGCTAATAGTATAAACAATAGGAAAACACATACTTTTCTTTGGGATCAGAAAGACAAAGGAGGAGCTTATCTTCTGATAAGCCTGGAAAATGTAAATTTTTTAATAAATTTATATATCAGTTGGCACAGTATAGAGCAATAATAAAATTGGTCATAATTATACTCAATGTTGTAGAACACTTACTGATTTTCAGAAAGAACTTAGGATGGAAAATATTCAGATTTTCCTCTTTATTTTAAGACAAGATATTTCACATAAACTTATGTGTGGTTTATTTTATTTTTTCCCACAAAATCTCTTGGCTATGCTTTTGCATTCTGCAGAGTGATGATATGTCCTATCAATTTTGTCACAATGCCAGAAAGGGCTTCCAGTGACATTTTTTGAGTGGTCATTGGGATCAAGTCTATCTTTCTTTTTGGTTTGTTGTTTTTTTTTAACTGTAGACATCATCTAAGACTGGAGTAAAACTCTCTCTGTAACAAGAGAGTAGCACAGTGCTCAGGGAAGATGGAACAGTAGAAATAAACAGTTCCTGTATGTTCATCACGGAGCAGTTGTGGAGTTTTGAGTGTGTGAGGGTTGCAGCCCAGCCAAACTCTCAGATGTTTCTGTTCCAGCTGAGCTTCAGGGAGTTCTGACCCTCCAGTCCACATCCATAATCCCAGCAGTGGGGAGCCCTGGAATGTGTCTTGGGAGGCTGGCTCTGCACTCGTGTGTGCTGTAACGAGGCAGCAGAGCGCTGTAATTTGGAGTGCTGTAACTGAGGACAAGCCCACCGTGCTCATCCCCAGCATCCCAAGGACTCTGGGCACAAGGACTGCTTTGGTGCTGCTCACGTGATGCAGTTAAAGAAACAGGAGCACCCACGTAGGAGCCCACTGATTGTAAAAATGGGTATAGCAATAAAAAGTATGGAGTTGGCTTTATTTACTCGTTCTGGGTTTTGCAACAATAGTACACCATCTAGCATGTGCTGCTTTCAAGGTTTCAGCAGGTTATGGGCAGATGACTTTGCTTGAATGACCACTTTGTGTTGGGTTTTGTTCTGTTTGCATTACATGTCTGGTTATATTTTCAATTTGTAGAGTCTACGAAGTGTTTGATGTATTTGTATAAACAATTTGATTTCTGAAAAGATGTTCTGAATTAAATGCCATTGCTGTACAACAATACACTAACAACATTCTGAGATCATTTAAAGCCCTTTGTTTAGTAACACAATGCATGTCATTAGACTGTTACAGTAAGAATGTGAACATTAAAAACAGCTTGTAAAAATGAAGAGTTTTTGAAACCTAGAATTATGGGGGATATCAACTTGGAGCATCTGCTTCTGGCTTTAATTTTTGAGTGAAATGTTTTCCTATTGATTCTTGACAAATGTGTTTCCCATCAAATCAGGCATTCAAGTTTTTGTTTTTACAATCACACCTCAAAAAACAATTTTCAGTGCAAATTTTGAGGTGGATGTTGAAAGCGTGAAATTAAAAGTTGCCGTTCTTTTGGTTTGCCTCTCAGTTGTGGTACTTAGGAGTCACGAGTTGCATATTGCAGCCACACTGACTGGAAACACTTCATTTCCACTAAAATAAAAGTGAGTATTTTCATGGAATTGCATGTCATCAGAATAAAAATAAAACCAGAAACTTCTATAAGAGCATCAGATCTTCTAATATAAACTGTGTACAATTTTCCTCCACTTGCCTCTGTTCCCTGCCGTTGTTTGTATTGGCATTTATCGTGTACTGGTCCTTTGCTGCTGGGGCAGGCCAGGTTGTATTGAGCTGCTCAGTGTAAACATGATGCTCAGAGCTGTACCCTGTGAAGGCACAGGAAGCAGAAATGCAGGTGTAGCTCAGGAATGCAGGGGAGCCTGCAAGGGAGCTGTCACTCAGATCAGTCCAGCACTTACCAAATAGGAGGGGGAGAGGCTCGGGAGGAGCTGCGCTCGTGTTCTCTGACCCCCCCTTCTCCGCTTTCCTTGTGCCAGTTGTGCCTCCCTATGTCCTGTCCCAAAGCTGTTCTGATTGTGGGGCAAAACTGTTGGCTGGTGGCTAGTGAAATATTTCCAGGTGTGCTGTCTATAAAGAGTGCTCCAAAGCTCAGAGGGGTGAAAATCTTCCACTGGGAAGCCTTGACTATTTCAAGGATTCATGTGCTATTTATATCTGTTTTTTCTTTGAAGCACTACAAGTGTTTGGTGTGTTTGTAAAATTTTCAAGATAATTTTAACTGTTCTATTGTATAGTTTTGAATGTGGTTCATTATTTTTTCCCAATTGTTTCGGGATTGGCAACTGAGACAAACAGTGCCACTCAGAAAATAATTATAAACATTCTGTCTCCTTGTAAAACAGGTCTATACTTTGTATCTATGTATAAAGTTTTGTAGTCAATAGAAAATGATACCAATTAACATGGAGCATTTGATAATTTGAGTTTTCTTGGTGTATCAACTACTTGTTTGTTGTTATTAGTGCTGAACCATGAATAATTTACTGGCTTTCACTTTATAATCTGCAGCGTCTGCTAACTTTGAAGTTCAGTAGTCAATTTAAAGTTTGCTGGAGCTGACTAATGATTCACCAGAGATTTTTGTGAGATATTTTGTCATCCATTTAAAGCTTGGAAAAGTCTGCTGTGGCAGCCATCTGGCAATTCTTGGTTCTCTGGAGGAAAGAGAAGCCTTTTGATACAATAGATCAAAGCATTCTGCTCTTTCAGTGACTGATACCTATAAGTAACTTAGAAGTTTCTCAAAGTTATTTCACAATGCCTGTCTCGTTTGCCAAACTTTTGTATTGTAGCTACAATACAATATTGGCCATGAATTACATTTTAATTATATTTGAATCATTATTTAGAAACTTCTGTTTGCAGTTGATTTTAAATTTACAAATATGCTCTTATTATTAATAAAATTGATGTTAAATCTTATTGCTCTTAGTGCTAATGGTATAGGTAAGGATACTCTCAGCAACTGTACTTGTGCTACACCATAAGCCTGAGATATAGGTGCACTTATGAAGGAATTTCAGAAATAGCTGATGTGTCTTGGCATGTAGCTCTATCATCCCAACAACTGTATATAGTCTTTAGTAATAGGTGATCCTTATTATTGAACCATTCAAAGTACAGGTGACAGATGTGGTAAGTACCAGATATCCACTGACAAGTCCTTCAGACTTGCTGTTCTTTACATTAGGTAGCTTGGAGAAAGGAAAAGGCTTCTAAGATGCAGAATTTTTAAGTACTTAATAAATTTAAAGCACCAACCAGATAATTAATGTGGTGCCGAATTTTCAGAAATAGAATTATGTGAGTTTGGTGAAGGAATAGCTAATCTTTCACACATTAAAATTTGCTTGAACTCAGATTTAAAAGAGGCATTTAGGTGGCAAAAGTCTGGTGCTCTTGTTCATAAAGTTTCATAAACCTCCATGATTTAATGTTCTGCCTGCTGTAACTCTGAATCAGATACATGTGCTTACCTGATTGTTTATCTCCCTGTCTGCTCAACATGTGCTTCCTAGCAGCTACAGTTCAACATGTTTTTTCTTCTTTTTTTTTTTTTTTCCAGTGTGGGAACTTTGCTGTCTTGGTGGATGTTCATATTTTGCCTCAAGGCTCCAGTAAAGACACCAGCTGGTTTTCAGATCATGAGAAAGAGGTACAACAAATATCAATTCTACTTCAAAAGTGTATGGCTGCAGGGAAAAAGTTGGATTGCCTTGAACTGTTCAGGATTTTTTGGTGCTAGGAGAACATTGTTAGTTATACCTAACCATCAGTGGGTGCCATGGGATCCCTAAGTCAACCATATGTGCTATTTGGGTCACCAATGACCACTTTAAATTTGCTTTTTAATTTTTAAACTCTGCGTGTGTGCATTCATGCGCGCATGTGTGCTGTGTGTATTCTTCTGACTTTTAATTTAAAAATATGTTTCTCATGAATGCTTGTAAATTATCCTAAGTGATGCAAACCAGATTATGGCAGGTATCATTTTGCTGGTGAAATATCTTCCTATTAATTTTTTTCCTCATTCTGAGAAGTGTAAATGATGTTGCATTTAGAGGGTGCAAGAAAACATAAATATGCAAGATGAACCATAGTAGAACTGTTGCCGCTTATGAAAAGAAGCTTCCATTATTTTTAAGTGTGTCATGTGTATATCCTGATGATATAGCAGGAAATCAGTGAGCAGCAAAACTCTGCCTGTGCCTTTGATCCGGCTGCAGGGGAATCACAGAGGAGCTTGTGCTGCGTGTCTGGCGGGAGCTCTCCTGTGTGGGAACGTGAGACGCTCCCTGCCCTGCTGAAAGGGAAGGCAGGACGTGTTTGGGATGCCTGCGGACTTTCCCGCAAGTCTCCCTTACGGCACTTTCAGCAGATAGCTTCCCCAGTAATGCCATCATTAACTTGTCACTGCACGGGCCCCAGACATCCCAGAGTCATACATTTCAATGGAATTGAAAGAAACAATGCATTCGGATCCTGAGGGAGCAAAAGCACACTGTTTAGCAGCATGTGGTTCATCTGATTTCTGCTTTACTGAGCAGAGGAATAAGAAAATAGGAAAAATCTCTCAGATTTCTTTTTTATGGCTAAATGAATGCTCATTACCTTTTCTGTTTTATAACCAGTTTTACTCTCCTGGTTATCTGAGTTTTAAACGTTTTCAAAATGTATTTTGTAAGTCTGCCAAAACAAAAGAGATGAATTTCAGGAAATTAGCTCATGATTGATTTAATAAAGAGGCATGACAGGACAGCATTCGGTGCATTTCTGTGACTGCATGTTTCGAGAGAAGTACAGAGGTTGCATATTTTCAGCAGCTGAGAAGTGTGAGTCAAATAGCTTTCCAGTTCACTTCCTGAAAGTCCTATGCAGAATCTCTGTGTAAGTAAGGGGAGAAAAGGTCCTAAAGAAAGATTATTCCAACATATTTTTGAGAGCTTTTACATGTTCATCCCATGCGGTTTTCTGCATTTTTGTTGTTTTCCAAACTCTGAAAAATGCTTATGGTGGTGCAGCCCTCTCTGGCTAGCTGTGGGAAATGTGGATGCCTCTGTAACAAACACAATTCCTGCTGGTCCCCTGCTTATCCTGGCTGGATGTCATCGGCTTGAGCTCAAGGATCCTGGTGCTGCTGTCCCAGCGGCCCTTTGGCTGCTGGCTCCTCGGAGCACGAGCCATGGGGAGGGCAGGATGGAACCACCCCAGTGCCCAGAGCGTGGCCTGGGGTGAGGAAACACAGCGGGGTGTTGGACTCATCAGCACCCTGGCACACTGCTGTGGCCCGCTGCGTGGGGAGGACTCCTGGCATTGCTGTGAGACGCTGCAGTTTGCCCCTCTTTCTGCCCTGCCAGCTTCCCTGCCCTTTCTTTATTACCCCTTTTCCCCTGGAATGGCAGAGTCAAGGTTCTGTCTGTGCTCTCTGAGGTCTGTATGGGTCTTTGTGGGGAGCCATTTAAATAACATTTCCGTAAGGCTAACAAGGGAAATACGTTCCATGTAAATGAAGGAAGTGTAAGGTAATGTTTATTGCTGTGGAAGGAACCAAAGACACACCGTGTTTCTGCTGCTTCTGAGACCTTCTTCTTGTAACTCCATGAAGGAATGTGTAATGGGAGCACTTTAATGAGTTAAACAGAAGGACAAGCAAATACAGAAATTTATAATTGTGCTCTACAAGCAGAAAGGAAAATGGATTTCTTACTGTAAGGAGAAAATACTGGTTGTGATTGACTAATGTATATGCCCTGCTTTCATTTAGATTTTGATTAAAAATTTATTGTTCTGAGTATACTTTCTACATTAATCAAAAGGAAATTTCAAGGCAAGATAGTTTAGATACTACTTATGTAATTTTATCTATTACCCTAACACATTTTAGAGGTAAAATTATATTTTATTTTAAATAAAATAAATTATATTTAAAAATAAATTATATTTTAAATAAATTATATTTTATTATTTTGTGTGCCACAAAGTATCATTGCTGTGAGCACATAGTTATGAACAATGGAAAATGAGACTACTAAGGGAAGAGTCTCAGACATGTATCTGTGTGTGTGTGTATTAAGCTTAAAACCTATTCTGGTATTCAAGAGATGAATTTTTGATTTTTAATCCAAGCTGGTTGTTTTTTTCTGGCTAATTTTGGCAGAAGGTTTTGTTCTTCCTGAGTTGTATGTGGTTTTATTGTGCTTTGTTGAAGAAAGTATGAAAGATACAAACAGTTATGTTTAGGAGCAGAAAAATCTAAATTAATTAGAGCAATTAAGTTGCTGTGACCTAATTTGCTTGGTCTTATCCACTCCCCCCTCCCCCCCCCAAAATTACTCAGAATTGGAGCAAAATATCTGTTGTGGTTTATAAGGATTCTTACACAGAAATAGTGTGGTGACAATTCCTGAGAGGATTTTTACTAAAATTTTGCTTAAATACCTATTGTTGTGATACATTTTAACATGTATTTTTTCCTACTTTGCATGCATATGAAACTAACTTTTAAAAAGTTAGTATTGTAATATAACGTATTTCATCTGCCAAGTAAGAATTTCAAAATGTACTTCCTCTTTTGTTCTTTAGAAAAATTGTTTGATTCCCCTCCTTGTTCCCATCCATTTCCTAATTCATGTGCTTCTCCTCAATGTTTTTCCTTTTAATGGGAGAGGGGGTAATTTTGTATTGGTTTCTGCTGTGTGCCTCTGGGCAGTTCTGTAAATTTAGATCAAACCAGGCCATGGTTTCTCTTTCAGGAGGTCTGCAAGCTGCTGGAAGAAGTTGTTGCTTCAAGGGTCAAACACTACTTGGAGGCACCTAAACAGCGTGGTCAGTGGAAGCCCACGGAACAGGGATCATCTGGGCCTTTGTTTCTTACCGGTAAAAGAAATTATTTAACTTAGTGTGCAATAAAGTGCCGTGGAAAATATTGTTCTTTATATTTTCTGTGAGAAATTTGCCATCAGCAAGGCCTGAAATAGTTGATGTTTTGGTCTCGAATTACTTCAGCTATGTTAGTGAAAAAATTAAGTGGATTTTAATTTTCTGTGTTGCTTAAAAGTGAACATAATGCTGGTGCTATTAGTCCAAGAGCCTATCATTAGAACTAAAACAACTACTTATATAACCCTTGGTCCTGCAAAATTGGTTGAAGTCTTGCTGGCTAGTTAAATCTCTTTTCCACTCACCCATTTAGTGTAGAATTTTTAAATACAGAAATAATATCTTCTCCTTTTACTTTCGGCAGTCTGTTCAGTCTTAAAAGTTGGTGTGATGTGATAAGTGACATTTGTAATTTCACCAGTGCCACTGCAGGCCTGGCAGCAGCACCCATGACCTTGGGAGTGCAGAGATTAAGAGTCCTTCGCCCGTTTGGAACTCACTTTTGTGTGTGTGAGGGTGTTGAGGCCAGCAGGTGCCATTTCAGTACATCCACAATTTAAACTAAGTATCATGGTCTCTGTAGTTTGATCAGCTTTGGGGCTAAATGGTGCCAGTTTTTGTTTAACACCATTTCATTGTTAGCATAATGTGGGGTTTACAGTTGATAGGCTTATCTGTTGGTCTTAGATCGTACCAGCAATTTATCTTTAAATAGTTCTTAGGCAAAAAATTACTGGTGTTTGTTACTAGCCTGGAGCAGGTTATTAACTTGTCTCAGAAAAGCAGGGCTGCAGTAGTAAAGCTCTGTGCTGGCCGTGCTTTATCACATCTCCTTAAATCCAGCAGAGATCTCTACTGGAGTATGGCTTCTGCAATGCATGTGATTACATACTTGTATTATATCATCAGTATACTCATACATTTTACAATTCAACATGTATTAGATCAACGGTTTCAATTGGGAACAAGTTCTGTGCCTCTTAAAATGCTTTCCATTGTTGAAAAAGGTGTATTCCTATAGAATGCTGGTTGGTGGTTGCAGCTTTACGTGCTATTGTCAAAAATAAAGATAGAACACAGGTTATATACTGTATGGTTGGCTTCATATTGCAACATTTTAGGCATATATGGGAGCCAGGTTCTTCTGGCATGACAGGGGCTTTTTCCTACCCCTCAAGAGCACAATACCTCATAAGCAAGAGGTGCTTCAGGCCACTAAAGGATTTCCAAACCCTTTTCTTCCTTGCAAGTTGTAACTACTACATTTATCCCTTTAAAATATTATTGTTTGTCAAGCACATGAACTTTCAGACCCCGGTACTTTTCTGGTTGTTAGTGAACATTATAGATTGTGGGATCAGAATTTCTAAGATCTGTTGAGGTTTTTATGTGGTTTCTTTTATGAAGGGATGTTTTTTATTATTTATTTTAAGTTTCCTGTCTTAGTAAAAAGTAAGTCTTGAAAAAATGATGATTTTATAAGGTAAAATTGCCAGACATAATAGTTGTTTTTTATATATGTGGGTAGATACAACACTAATTTAAGTGTGTTTGTTAGAATTTAAGGTCTTCTATTTTCTTTCATATCATGAACTTTTCAGTAAAAATACTGGTGTGCTGTCCCAGGGTTGGGAGCTGATCTTCTACTTGACTCTTCCCCTTGTTTCCTGAAAATTCAAAACTTAGGGATATGCATTTGAGGAGGTCATCAGTAATATCAGTGACAGTGTTAGATTAAAGGATATTTACTTTGGATGAGGCAGAATGACTGTTCCATCAGTTTTCTGCAGTTAATCTCACCGTCATTAATTAACAATAAAGAACTAAAGGAAGAAAACAGGCTGTGATAACGAACACTCATGTTCAGCTTCACTTCCAAAGCCAACTTGTTCTTTTTCTCTCAGCCTGCTTTGCTCAAGGCTGTAATTTGTAAGAAAGGAGTGCTTTGTTCAAGCCCAAGAATCAAGTTTCTTCAAGTTCCCTTGGAGTCTGTTCTTACCTGGGAAGGAAATAACAGAATAGGTGGGTGTTCAGTGGGGCAAGGGGCCCTGCCCCCAAGGACTGACCCTTCGTGGTGAGCCGGGGGATGCAGCAGCTGCCTCTGGTGCTGTGCCTGCTCCGGGATCCCAGCAGGGCTCTCTGTCTGCGGCTGCAGGGGATGGCTCTGTGTTGTCAGTGCCACATTGCAGCCCCTGCAGGCTGCCAGGGTTCTGTGCCACACACAGGAGTGCAGGAGCCCCGTGAGCTCCACAGAGGTGCTGCTGGGAAAAGGCTTCAGCTGCAGCTCCTGATGCCTTTGGAGCTCAGGAGTTTCTGAGTTCTTCGAGCTCTGTGTGGTTTCTTCTGCTCCAAGTTACTCAGGTCTGTGTGGAGTTGCACTGCTGTGAGCCCCCTGCTTGGTAAGGAGGTGTGTATCTATAGAGGGATCCTGCACATGATTATCAACTGCTTGCTTACACTTTCCAGTGTCCCACGTCAGCATTCCACCCCTGGCTGTAGTTGCATCTTTTCAAGTCAATTTTAACTAGTTTGCTGCACACACTGCAGGATGTATTCAACACTTCTTGAAAAGAGAATTATTAGACCTGCACTAATAAGATTTTAGACTACCTTTACTGTCAAGGCATGATGTTTTAGGTTTCATTTCAGAACTAGAAGCCAAGCTACCTTAAGACTTGTTAAGTCCTCTACTTCCTCACTACTATAACAATTTTGAAGGGAAAATTTTCACCTATCACAGCTTCTTTTTAGTATTAACATTATATTATGTTTAATATTAGTATTACTTGACACTACCTTTCATTTTTGGTAACATTTAATGTAAATATCCATGCAAGTTACTTGTTAATTTACATTTCTTTTTCATTTGAGTTACACCCACACTGCAGTGTGTGGTGGGTCGCATACCAGCTCATTAGGAAATCTGTGGGTGTTACACACAGGAGAAGAAAGAAAGAAGGAAAGAATGGAAAAATGAGAGAAAGTAGCCAAGACAAGCAAGTTCTTCCTATTCTTCCTTCTGTCTGAACAATTTCCACACCCTTCCCAAATGGCCAGTACAAACAATTTGCCAAAGTAAGCTTTAATTTAGTATTTGGACAGAGGCTTCAGTATAAATTCTCTGATTCTTATGTTTAATTAATGTCCAAATGTATTTGACTTTGGTGTATTTTATTTTTTTTTAAGAGAAATTTAAAATGGGGTGGATTTTCAAAGGCTGAATTTTGCCTGCATCCAATCTGCATGGCCAAAATCATGCAAGAAGGGCATCAGCCAGGTATGGCTTGTGATTGCATTATTTGAAGGTTCACATTCCACAGAAAGTGTCTGGTTTTGATCAAGAGCAGTGAGAATTAAGAGGAGACTACAGAGGTCTGAGTAGAGGTATTAAATAGAGGAGAACAGGCAAAGGGAGAACTGAAAACAATAAGGAAGAAGGTGAGGTTTACATGGGCACAGAGGAAACAATAAGAAGTGAAAAAAATGTGGCTGATAGAAATGTCAGTGTTAGAAATGGAAGGAAGGAAGAAGGTATATTGTAAACTGACCTTCTTCCCCCTCTTGAGGGAGGAAAAAGTTAACTATGTTTTTCCTACAAGTAATTTTCAGACCTACTCTCATTCCTTCCCTAGCATCCTTGCTGTTTTTCTTGGCTTGAGGGTGGGACATTTTTACTCTGATTTCAGATTTTTTTATTGTACAGTCTCTTCTGCAGTGAAAATAATTAGAGAGCATGCTGTCACATGGCACAGTGAGCTCCCAGCTTGATTTTATCTGCTTTCCCTGTGACTCTGTGTACTTTTTTATAATTTTTAACTTTCTTCTCTCATGAAATGGGGCTTGCTGTGGTCATGTTTCCTGAGTCCATCTTTTCACCCAGTTGCTTTTTACAAATGTGACTGTACTTTATTAACAGGTAGACATCTCAGACTTGAAATTCTGAGACATTAGCTTGTGACAAGCCTACTAAAATGAGAAACTGGAAGAGGGACAATAGCTGTTATGAGTTGTTCAGCCTTACAAAGATCTGGAGTCAAAGTTCATGTTTTATTTAGTATAAAGAAAAACGCATAAGATGCAATTTCATAAGAAAATACATTTCTCTTGCTTATGAAACAATTTTTTTGGCTCCTGCAAGCACACAAAAAATATACAATAAATCATGATGGCAAATATTCCAAACTCTTTTGGCCTTGCATTTTAATTTGAACAGTATGATGTTTTTAAGGGAAACACCCTTTTCAGACTGCCCCAGTTTGCTTTAGGAGTGTTCACTATTGCTCTAGGACATGAATTGTGGGAAATGCTTGTGGGGTATGTCCCACATTGTAATCCTGTAACAGCAAAACTGATTTATTCCCACCCTCCCAGCTGGTAACTCACACTCCTCTGCTGTGAAACTGTTTGGTTGGGTCTGAACTAAAGTCTTTTCACTGGCCTTGCTTGAACAGCAGCTTTACAACACTTCAATGGGTGCTGCCATAGCAGTCTGGGGAGGAGTCTTTCCTATGAACTTTGAGATTTGGAGTTGCACATTGGAATATCTGTCTCTCAAAAGAATTACATTGCAGCTTCTCTGCAATGGACTCATTTATGATTTGTGGCCAAGTCCTGCAGATCTGTGTGAACTTTAAACTTACATTCATCTGTCTGTGACAACAGAGCTCCCTGAAGTATGCAGTAACTTATGCAAGAACTTATGAAAAATGTTTTGATTAGTATCTTGTACTTAATATTTCCTGGTTTTGCGTTAGATTATTTCCCTCGGCCCCCCCATTTTTTACAGCCAGATAATGGGGAATAAGGGTATCTTTTTTTCACCAAAGCATTCTTCTTCTAGAAGATCAAGGTTATATATCTGAACTCTCTTTTTTTTTTTTTTTTGTCATTTTGTCCTTTTCTCAGGGTAATGGGCATTTGACAAGAACAAAAGAAATGTCCATACTTACACGCTCTTTGGGTGTTTTCTTTTTTTGTGATTTTTTTCCTATCTTACCTTAGATTGTAATACAGTAAAATTGGGGAAAATGCCGAGAAGGGCAACAGAGATGATCTAAGATGAGGAAATGCAATACAGGGAACAGTTACATGTGCCTGGACTCTTCAGCCTGGAAAATATATCAATTATGGGGAATACAACCAAGATGTATGAAATCAGTTCTTGTCTCGTTCTCTTCCAGTTTGAGAACAAGGGCGTATCAAATGAATGGAAATGCTGTGGTAGTTAGGGGAGCTGTGGAGCTCTTTGCCAAAGGATAACAGATATGATAAAGGCTTGTGCTGCATCGACGGCAACATGGGAGGGTATTCCAGGGAGGGGACAGAATCTCCTGTGGTGCACTAAAGGCCTGAGCTGAGAGGGCTTGGAGCCTGGCAGAGTGTCAGGGAGGTAACCACGTGCCCTTGGCTCTTGTATTTTAGGGTCCCCTTGTAGGTGTTTGGCTGTGGGGACCTTTGGTCTTCCCTGCGTGGCCTTCCTGAGCATCGTGCCCCTCTGCAGCTGAGCCCTCATCCGCTCAGAGGCTGGGAGGAGCTCCTGCACTGCCTGGGCTCAAGCATCTGCCTTTGGGAGGATCTTCTGTGGGGACACTGATGCTGGCAGAGGCCTCAGCAGTGCCTGTCCCTGTTTTACAGGGGATATTTGGAGCTGCAGCACCAGCTGGGTTGAATGTGTTCTCCATATTTTGCTTCTTCCCTGGTGGCAGCTCCTCATGTAATGTTGCACTTAAAGATGTCCTTAACAAAGTGCTTTATATAGGTAGTATTGCATTGAAAAAAGCAACGGGACAGTTGTTTAATTTGGTGTATTCTTGTGAAAAGGAAGAATTTGGTGTTGGTTTTGAAAAGAGTATTGATCTCTAGCCTTAAAATACTCTCTGCCTTAATTCATTGTATCACTTTCTCTTGCTTTCATCTCATTTCCATTTGTTTGTCTCTTCTTCCCATATGATTTTTTTCATTTTATGAGAAGAAAAAATAGTATGATAATAAGTCCTAGTTATGTGTGTGTGCAAAAAAAAAGTGTTTGCGTGCACAAACAGCTACTCTCTTACATATCTATATGAGCTGTAAAGGTGTTCCTTTATCACCCAAATATTTCTGCAGAGGGATTTTGCTGTTAGTACTGCAGTTTATGCAATGACACAGATATTTATGCAAATTTAAAGTTTATCTTTGGAGTTTTCTTTCTATAGTTAGGCAAAAAATCAGCATCCATTAATCATGTGTCTTTACAAAGTGGAGTGGTGTGTCTCAGTTTCTCAGAGTTGGCTGGAAGTTAATAGGCAATTTATCTCTATCAGTTAAAAATGAAGTTTAGGGTACTAGTTTGATGCAGGTGTTTCAAGTTAGGCAAGATGAACCCCACCTTTAATTTCTGATTTGATACTCACCTGAGAATATCAAAGTGACTCTCATCTAGGCCAGGGAACATCTTGGAAAGAGCCCTTGGCATGCTTGTTCCAAGTGGGAATTCAGCATTTTTGGAGGGCACATGAAGCCAATTTGAAAATCTGTCCCTAAGCACTATTTGTTACTTGACTGCCTTACTCCTCTTTGCCACATGTTTCCCTCTTGGAGGTGCTCTTTGTGTGTGCTCTCTGTAGGTTTCACAGCTGCTCCCGTCCCTTGGAATCAGGAATGCAGAGCGTGGATTCTCAGGGTCCAGCACGGGGACCTGCTTTAGCACTAGGCACTAGCACTACATAGGTTTGGGGTTTTTTGAGTGCTCACTGTTTTGGTTGAAATGTTGTGATTCTAAAAATTAACTAGGTTTAATAGCCTCTTTTGCCTTTAGTTCAACTGTACGTTAAATGAGGTGACAAAAAAAAGGATTGATTCTTACCTTAAAATCAACTATTGGGCTCCTTTTTTTAAAAAAGTGCTCTTTATTAAATGTTTCTAAAGAGAGCAATATTGTTTTGGTTAAAATGTAAGCAAGAAAGAATAGGGATTTGAAATAAAACCTGAAAGAAATGTGAATTCCCTAGAAACGTTCAGAGGAATTTACTTAATTGCAACCAGAAGTTTGACCTGGAAGTGTAACGCTTTGACCTTTTAGCTGTCTGGCTTCCTAAATGTGTTGTTTTGCTCTCTCTAAACTGTGAGAAAATCTCTTTTATACATCTTTAACCCTTGTCTTACCTAAGAGTCTCAGTAAAAGTCTGCAAGCAATCACCAGCAAAAGAAAAATCATCATGATATTTTAAGAAAAAAAAATGGTTGCAGGTATGTATTGAGCATTGAAGTCCTTTTTATTTTCATGTTAACTGGAAGTAATTGGGGGTATAATTTCACTGTTAAATATGAGTAGGAATTTCTTTTAAACTTTCCATGCTACCATATTACACAATAATACTCTCCTTTGTTCTTAAGTTTCATTATCATATGACCAAGGTAGAAATTACAGCTTTTAAAATAGCAAACATTTTTGTGGGTTTATTCATATTTGGAAAAATTTTATAAGTCTTTATGGGAATCTGTCCAGCTAGAAATGGAGGGCCAATTCCTGAGAAAAATTATGCCTCTTTTCTCTGTGTTAGTAGTTTAGTGAGAGCAATTCTGGGTGTTTGATTCACCACTGAGTACCAGGTATGTTGTGGTTACTAAACACAAAGTGTTTCTGTGGACTACAAAGGCACAGTGGCAGACAACAAACAAAACTAACCCCACAAAGCTTTGCAGGGCCCATGCCTAATTTAGTACAAAAAGGAGATAATTAAATAAAAATTTAGTAGTGTAGCAAATAATAAAGACTTCTCCTTGAAAATGTGAGGAAGAAAGTTCAGTGTAATCTTGACTGGGTTGTGGACTTAGAACTTGGTGTATCCATCAACTTCAGACAGATTAGAGATGATCTAATGCGCAGCATATTACACATATTCAGGGAGAAATATTCCATAATCACTGCACAAATCCAGCTTTAAATGCCAAAAGTTACTTTAGAGAGATTAGTAAATGACAGTTCTGTATTTGTTTATGGAGTATCTTTCTCTTATTCCTTTAATTATGATATTTAGTTTTGTGGGGGTTTCATATGTGCACATATATGGGTCATAGGATATGGGCAATGCCTGTCTTTTGTCTGCTGTTTTCTTGCCAGTGCAAAAGAGAGGATTGTGCAGTTTGTCTTTTGCATAAAAGACCTTACATTTGTTATTTAGTTTTGAGGAAGAGGGTGTTCTGTGTACTTCTGTTCTTTGCACTTGTCATCTGTTAAGGTAATGTCAGAAATGGAGGCTGCTGAGCTGTGCCATTCGGGTGGCCCCCTATAACCATGTTCTTGAGTGAGCTAAAATGAGTGGCTTTATACAAACCATTCTGCAATCAGTCTCCAGCTCTCTCTTGCACCACAGCCAGAGCTGAGCTGGTGGCAGTGGGCAGATGCTCCCAATCATGGTTGTTCTTGGTTCTTTTAGTGGTATCCTCTTTGCATCAGAGCTTGAGAGCCAAAGGACATCCAGATTTTTTTGGAAATAGAGCCTTTCAGCAGCTGACTTAGGGTCTGTTTGCCAGCATTTAAAAAGAGAAAATACAGAAGGCTCTATTGTGGTACTTTCCACCTATTTGCTATGCCCCAGAATTTCCTTCTGTTCTGAGTTGTTGCAAATCTAACAAGAGCCTGTTGTGTGAAAAGACAAAAACCTGTGAACCTCTGGCACAGCTTGCTTTATTCAGACAGCAGCACGAAACTGTAGGTTCAAGTCCGCACAGGTCTCTTAGAACTCATGTTCCTTTGAAGTGTCCTCTAGATGTTAGGGTAGGAAAGGAGTTATGACCATCAACATCTACCTCTTAGCTCCCCTGGGATATCCTAACAGGAATGCTTAAAAAAAAAAAAAATAGCTATATATTAAGACCTTTGAAGAAACAATGTTTTCATGTTTAAGCTACTGTTTTGAACTTCTGCTGAATATTCCTACTCCAGGTTGGTCTTTCCCTCTCATTCTCTCCCGTCATGTCTCTGGTGGCTTGGGCTTTTTCACCAAGCCCAGAGGTGTTGTGGCCCTGTCATACAATATATTCCTGACATTTCTAGTGACCCTTGCCTAGAGACCTTGTTACTGGTGGAAGATGAAAGTCTTGGCAGCTGTGGGAGCTTTAGGGTTAAAACCCTTTCCTCTTGGGGATAAAAGTTTTGCAGAAGTTATTTCCTCTTGCCAGGGGAAAAATGGTGCCTGGAGACCTGTGAAAGGTTTGTGATTGACTTTATTTGAAAATCCTTCAGCATCCTAATATTGGCAGCAATGATTTTGCTGTTTTAATGAACACTAAGAGGAATCAGTCATGTCTGATAAATTCCAAGAGGCTCATTTCCACATTTTGGTTGAGTATTGTGCTTGAAGAGACCTTGTTTTGTAGAGATTCTTCACCCTTAAAATACAAAATCCTCCATTTCAAGTACTTTATGGCATCAAAATGTTTCCTGCAGCTCATGGATTTCTTCAAGGAAAAAACCACAGAGCCAGGCTGGAAGGACATACTTTGTGCTGTATTATGCATTCCCTAGCGTACTGTGAGTCAAACTTGGGTCCATCACAGTGTCTGTGTCTTATCTGAGCCAGAGTCTGCCTTCTTTTATCACTGTGAGGAGTTCAGTGATGGGAGGGGTTGGGCCATTTGGGTAGAGCTGTGTCTGGCCAGTCTGTGGGACAGACTCCCCCTGATGTGCAGAGGTGGCACCAGCCTGTGGAACTGAACCCCATCACAGTCCAGGCACTTGGAGGAGACTTGGGCTTTTCCTGGGCTGCTGACTTGTCAGACAGTGCTTACCACAGGCTTTGTCTTCCAGCTCCCCCTGCCTTTTGGCTGGTAGCAACAGATGCCTTTCTCAGCCTTTCTCTTGGTTGTTGTGCTCATTCCAGTGGTTAAAGAAGTCCAGGCACATGGCTTTCTCTGGAATACAGTTTAGATGTTCAAAACAGGGAGCATTCCTAAATAGCTTTCAGTTTGTGCCCATCATGTACAATTAATAATGTAGTTATTGAGTCTGAGATCAACAAAAGGGTGAAGTGAAATCTTGTGTCCTGTTAGAAAACAGTTGTCTGTGGCAAAGGTACACTGACCATCGAATCTATTGCTCTGCATCTCTCTGCTTGAATGCCTTGGCAGGCGCTGCTGGCTGTTACTGCTCATACATTATGGACGGGTATGGATTTTCCAGGAATGGATCAGTCTTCCTCTCCATCCCTAAGTATTGGTGAGGGGAAGATGGTCTTTTTCCTTCAGAGCTGGTGTGTTCCCAGGACCTCCATCAGAGGCATTACTCATCTTGCAGCCAGATGGTCTCAGATGTGCTTTTCCTTATTCTTTCCTCCAGAACAGCACTGACAGCCAGCCTGAGAAATGCCTTGTCCTGGATCCAGTTTGGCCAGGATAGTTCTGATTTTGCAGTGAATTCCACACCTCTCCTGCTAGACGAGAACCCTACAACCCTGCTATAGGATTTCTCAAAATGGCTCAGGCCAGTTTTGCAGTTTGTGGTTCATACTCTGAACGGTTTATACAGAGGGCTGTGTCTAGGCTATCCAGGTTCTGATAGAAGGGAGGATTCTTCCACCTTCTTTGAGCTGAAGGCAGACTGTATGGAAAGAACGGATGTCATCCTGACATGTTTCAGTTGTTTTGAAGCCTATTCTTTGCTGTATTAAACTTTGAACTTGGAGAAGATGCTACTTGTTTAAAGAATATCAAGTGGATTCCAGAAAAGGCTTTGGAAATCTCAGCAGCTTTTGTATGTGATGTCATGCGTCTGCTGTCCCTGTCTTAGACTTGGCTTTAAACTTAAATGCCAATATTTCATTTGAATCTCTTCTAAATTAGAAATGACAGCCTACTCTGCAGCATATGGTATGGAGTTGGACATTTTTGGGAAGGAAAGCTTCACAACTAACAGTAGGTTTAGAATGAAATGTTCCTTTTTTTGTTTTGTTTACAAACAATCAGGACTTTTGATTCTGTGGTGAATAATTTTAAGTGGAGAAATATGAGTGCTAAAAGGCAGTGTAATAATATGTCTGTAGAACACTTTGAAGATTAAAAGCTCTATATACTGTAAACATTATTACTGGTATAGCCTAATCTGTGTGGAAAAATTAATCAAGCATGAGCTAAGTGTAGGGTTTTTTTTTTAATGTGCAGTTTAGTGTTTCAGAAAGTCTAATGCACCCATGTATTTGCTTTCACATTGTAACATTAGAAATTTATCCTTTTATATTTTTAATATGTGTGTTGGAATGATTTACTTTGTTGTTACTTTCCAAAAGCAGAGTCAGTCCTAATCCACAACAACCTTTCAGAAATGTGAAGTGTCTAGGCTGGGAGAGAAAATAGGTATGATATAAAAACAGTGTGTGATGAGAAATGGGTGCCTGTCAGCTGGGGAAATGTTTTGGGGGCAGTTGGCCTTAGGCTTTGGACGAGCCTGGAGCGAAGCAGGGAGCCAGGCAGGTGCCAGGTGGTGCTGGGGAGTGAGCAGCTGCCAGGCTGCTGCAGATAACTCAGCGGCTCAGAGGCATTTTCCCAGGCTCCCTCCCAGGGAAAGGTCCGGCAGAGCCTGGGAGGGCTTCCCGGCGCTCCGCACGGCAGCACAGCCGCTCCTGGCAGCCTCCGGGAGCAGCGGCAGCCTGCCTGGGGCTCCTGGCAGAGCGAGTGCTGCCGGGCACTCTAGGGCCGGGCTGGTGTTGGTGCTTCCCTCCGTGCCCTGCCACTCTGAAGCACGAGCAGGGCAAATTGCTGTTCCCTTAAAAGGCCGTGCTCACTGCTGCCTGTTTCAGCTGAAACCGAACTGTGGCTTTTGTAGAACCACTTTATGCAGTCTCCTTTTGTGTTTCAGGGTCTGTTTATTTCCTTGGGGTTGGTTTGTTTGTTTGGTTTTGTTTTTCTGTTTTGGTTTTGGACCCTGGATTTGATGATTTAGTGCCCAGTTTTGAAACAAAAACAAAACTTCAAGTCACTAAATACAATTCTGTTTCTGCCTGTGTGCTGGTAATCCACAAAGGGAGCTTTGTCTGTGTTGCATGGTGAAGAGGAAATTGAAGATGGGATCAACTAGGTTTGCTGAGCCCAGGATGTGTGAACTTTCTACATTACTGGAAGAAAAATTGTCTGTAGCTTGAGGTTCAGACTTCTGTGTTGTGCTCAAAAGAAGTTAGTGATGGAGCATTTGGTATGTATCAGTTGGTCTGTTCTTCCATGAGATCACAAACAGATTTAAACTCATGCTGGGTTAACTGTGTAGAAAGCTTAAAAAGCTGCAATCCTATGGGCTTCTTGAAGAAGAAGGTTTTCTTGTGGGTCTTAAAATTAAGTTTTTCTTCATGAAGCAGAATACTTAATTGGATAATATATTTCCCCAGAGGGAAGCTGAAAGTGGATATCACCATTTTTATAGTTTTGCAGTAACTCTGACAGCTTTAGAACTGGGGAGTTTTTCAAACTCCAGCTGACTACAGAGTAGATCATATGTCATGTGCAAGAGGGTTTCAGAACATTTAATGAGTGTAGCTGTGTGATACTTTCAAAGTGCTGGTATCTTAAATGTAGTGCATCTTAATATTTTTTCAGGCTTATCAACAAGTAACAGCAAATATCTGCTCAGGCCTTTTCAGCAAAGTATTAAATAATCATGGACACTAAAATGGTTTTTTAGTGTTAGTCCCTCTGGGCTGAGCTTATCAGCTCAGGTGCAATTCCCTGTGAAGGCTTTATAAGACTTTCAGACTTGAGCTGATGCTGCAAAAATAGTTTGTAGAGGTGTCTTGATCTCTTACATAATTATTTGTTTTGTCAGATCTGAGGTAGGTGTTCTCTTCCACAGAACAATAGCTGGCTGAATCAAGGGCCTCTAAGGAGAATTTGAAGCTTTGTTCAGTCAATCACATGTGATAAAACACTGAACCTCTCAGAGAATACCAGGACAGCAACAAAAATAAACAGATATAGATGTCACTGATCTAGAAAAGAATTTCAAGAAAGAAGTGTCCTGCTTTTCCTGTGAAAAACAAAGATTCATACTTTTTCACTTTAGATTCCTTTCACAAAAACCCCAAAACGTGGAATATTGCCAACAAATGGAGGTGGAAAGAAAAACTTTTAATATTTACTGTCTGAAGATTTGTTTTCCAAGCTGTACTTTTAGGAATGCTACTTTCTCAGCTTTCCAAGGTCACAGTGGCATGTGTTGTTATCACACTAATAACTTATTTATATACAGGGCAAATTCTTTGATTTGACTAAGCCTACTAGCAGTGATAAAGAATTGTGGATGCCAAACTGGAGTAATTTTCCTTAATTGTTCTTTTAAGTAAACAGTTAATAAAGGTGGTGGATTGCATCCAATTTTTTCTCTGGTGCTCATCATTTTTAAGGGATGGTTCAACTTGTTACATCTTGACTCGATCTCTAAAAGGAAGTCAAATTTTGGGTGTCTTCCTGAGGGGAAGGAAAAAAGATGGCTGATAAATTTCAAAGGGATTGATTGTGATTGATAACTGTAGTTGTTAATGAGAGCTGAGGCTCAAGGGCACTCGATGGTGAGCTCCAGAAGATCTTGTAGAAGTAGGACAGAGGGGGACCCTTCAGGGGGACGTGCATTTCTACTTAGAAATAAGGCATGCCTTGGCACTTGCTCTGTAGGGATTGGGACTGGAACAAGCAAGCTTTCCTTCTTTTTAAATGGTTAGATTATAGAAACAGCAGTAGCACTTAATATTCTAACTTATCTGTGCTAATTGCACCTAGGGTGCCTGACTGTCTTCAAAGCATCAATAATTTAAGTCTTGCAGGCCCCATCCAAGTTAGGGGAAATATCAGCATCCATCTTTCACAGTTTGATTTCAGTGAGGTGCACAGGGAGACAGGGGAGGATGAGTCACAGATGTCAGGTTTTGCACATTCAGTGGGAGTCAGGTTGCTAAATACCTTCATGAATGAAGTGCTAACTGATTTACCAGGTCATTTGGGAATTTAAGTAGAACAAAAGTAAAAGCTGTGTCCTAATACTCTCTCAGCCATTACAGAATCTGTTCTGTCCATTTCCTACACCGCTGATGCACAAGGATTTCTGTCATTGTTGGGAATAGAAAGTGAAAAAACCTCTGGAGGTTACAGGTACCGGCTGAGTCAGCCAGGCCAGCTCTGGCTGCTGTACATAGTGAAGAGTTCAAATGTGGCCATTTCTCACCTCATTCAATGGAACTGTAGAATTGAGCCCTTTCATGCTTGGGTTTCTTTGTAGTTACCTTTTTTATTTTCCCTACCAGGTCTGTCACCTTCCCCTAGAAGGTGGTTAAGTAAATGGATATCTGCAGTGTTCCTGTAGAATGTGGCTGAAAGCATGACACCGCACTATTAAGTGACCATGACACCACACTATTAATCAAATGACACCTCTGATCAATTAATTAATTTAATTTCTGTGGTTGGGTTCCAGAACTTGGTGGTTGTTAATTTGTCTAGATTTTTGCCCTGTTTCAGGCACTAATTTCTTGAGACTTCAGTATGGAGTTCAGCAGTTTCTTTTGAAAAATATTCCATTAAAGTTACTTTTTCCTTTGTATCATTGAGCTGCTGCTTTCTCTCAATCCAGTCATAGCAGATGTGCAACGCTTTGAGACCAGAATGCCCAAGATACCCTTACACTTAATCTTATCCCTTTGTTTTATGTTGCAGCCAACAGTTTGCACATTACTGCCTACTTTATGAAGAGATGGGTTAATCTCCGTTGTGCTCTAGGGAAACGTTATCGAGGTAAGAAATCAGTTTCTTACAGACTTACTTAGAGGAGAAAGAAAGGGAGCATAACTAAGACACTGTCAGATTTTCATCTACTTAAATCAAAATTGTTTTCAGAGCTTGGGTTTTTTGGTGGGGTTTTTTTGTTTGCATTTTAAAAAGATTTCCTGAAAACATAAAAAAAATAAAAAGAGAAGTGTTTCTTGAGATAAGATGGATTTTTTTTAAAACTTAATTTTAAATTTGTGCATGCCTTGCCCCAGGGTAATCAGCTAAGGCTCACCAAATTCTGTAAGTATGACGGGACTCAGCATTTTCCCGAGTCTCTGCAGGGTGAATCAAGCAGAGGCTGCAGCATGAATCACTCCATTATTGCTGGAGTGTCCTGTGACATCAGCAGGCAGTACAAGTGTATGCAGGAGAGGCTTTCATTCCCCACACACCCGGAGAGCCCTGACGCAGGTGATGTCATGGCACCAGGGCTGCTCTTCAGGCTCTCTCAAGGCAGGATGCTCTGGGAGGAAGGGAGATCACTCCTCTCCTGCCAACACCAGCGCAAAGGAGCTGTAATGATCACTGCCCTCTGCTCTGTCCTCTTGGCATTAAACAAAAAAAGCAAAGTCCTTAACAATGCTGAATAATTGAATGGATATTTGAAAATAATGTATTGTTTTTGTAGGGATTCATGGTATTCATAAATCTTTAAATCTGTCTTCAAATGCCAACTGGTTATATTCTAAGTCTATATTGGCTGAAGAGATCAGCGTTGACTTTAAATATTTCATCAAGCTTGTCTTGTTAGAATAGAATTTCAGAGTGTCTGCATTGGAATCTCAACATCGTTTCCTGTCTGTTAAATCTGAACTGTTCTAAAGCATCAATGAATACCTAAAGATACCTGCGTTTTGCTAACCAGCAGATGAGACTGTTATAAAATGTAACAATAAAAGCATATTACTGGAAGCAACTTGGCCTACTCTTCGGTTCTACAAAAAGAGATCTGTGAGATCAATCTCATAAGTTTATTTCTGCAAGCCTTGTCTCTTTCTTGTCCCACAAAAACAGAGTGTTATGGCTTCATTCTGAAATACAACAAACTTCAAAATATTTTAATTCTCTTTTTATAAAAACAAAACCGAGCAACAACAAAAAAAAAAGAGGATACTGATCTGGAAATAATTCCATATGTAAACAAGAAAATATCCAGCTGTGCTCTTCCCATAGCATTGCCAGGTACTGAATAAAGCTTTGTCTCATCTGTTCTAATCTGAGAACCTTCCATTTTTAATCCTTTGTAAACAGAAACTTTGTTGTGTTCATAGCAAGCCATGTGATTGTGAGTAAAATGTGTAATTCAGTAGAAGTTAACCGCTTTGTTTAATGACTTCAAAAATCTCTGTAGGCAGAGTGTGAAACTCTGTGCCCTGGCCTTACGCTGAGGTTTGGTGCCAAGCCCTGCCTGAATGCTGTTGTGGGCTGCAAACCTAATGCACACCTTTTGTGATGAAAAGACTCATCACAGAACAGCACAGAAGAAATCCTTCTTAAGTGGTTTGTCTGTTGGCTCTGTCTGGGCTTCCTGTCCAGGGGTGCAGGTGGACTAATGTGCAGCCGTGACTGTCCTCTTGGGAACTCCATTTATTCTACTTATTGATTTTTTGAATGCTTTATGAAAACAAAACAAAAGGAGGGGTGGCATGTAGAAGAGAGTAGGTGAGAAGCTAGTGAGGTGAATTAAATGAGTTAGTGTGCAGTTAAAAAAACAAGTAATTTTATGTACTAAAAGAACATGTATGTTGTTGTTGTTATGAGTGGTTTTGAAAGTGGTTATAACTTTTGTAATCCTCTTTTCAATTCTTTTTGTGTAGAGCTCCGTGTCTTTCCAGAGAAATTTATTGTTTGTGTCAGTAAACTTGACTTTGATCCAAGTGCTTGGACATGTGACAGTGGTGGATTGGTAGGTACAAAACTGTTCTATAAATTTTGGGGGATTTTTAATAGAAATGAAGCAAATGTTTATATATATAGATGTAGTTATGAAAGTATTTGTTACTGTCATCTTGGCACCAGAAAGTCACATGAACAGTTGGGCCAAAGTATTCAAAAGGGCATCCTGAAACGAGCCTAAATGCAGGCAAAAATGGAAATTTTGGAAGCTCAGCATTTTTCTGAGCCTTATAAGTCTTGGAGACAATGTGTTTAGAAAGCTGGATATGATTTTAGCACCTTGATTTAAGGATCTTTTGTCCCTTTATATTTTGTCCTTGTAACATTTTACTTTCCAAAATTCTGATGTAGCTGTTTGTAATGTCCACGGGCTTCTTGTATGTTTTCTTAGCACTTGTTCTGCACAGCAACTCAAGCAGATCAGTGCTGGCCCTGCTGGGAAAAAAAATCCCCGAACAGTTATGGAGGAAAAGGCACTGGTGTGTGGTTAAATACCATAAGCAATTCTCCTTAAATATTTCATCCTGAAGGCTTCATCAGGGTCAAAGGCTTCTGGATTTTATCCTGCAGTTAAGTGCTGATTGTCTCAGGAGTGCTCACATGGGCCCAGGTGCCGCTCTGTGCCTCACACTGAGGGTCACAATTACACCCCGAGGTCTGGGTGGATTTTAGGAGTTGATCTTACATGTATTAAAGTGTATTTGACCCTTGAAAAAACGTGTTTTCTTTTACTCATTCAACTCTTTTTTTTTTCCAATACCAGGCAGGGTGTTCATATTTGTAATGCTAAATGCAGATTATCTTGTTTCGATTCCCAGCTTGGTACATACCCTTAAGTGTCAAAGAATCAAGCAAATGTTTTTGGCACTCTCAGAAAAAAAGATCTCCCTGCTCTAGAAGTACTTTGCTCTTTGGAAAATTATTACTTTTTCAGTATTGTCTTGAAAACTACTTAATGCCTGAAGTAGAAAATTCTATCTCTGCATTTTGACTGAGAAATAATTATGGGGTTTCTTATTGCTTAAGTAACTTTTATGAAATATCCAATTCCCTCATTTGGTATTTTTCATCTTTCCATAAAATAAGAGTTGAGAAATTTTCTTTAGTTTTTCTTGTGATTTTGTGTGGGAAGGAGAAGGCAAATTTAAAAATTCAATGTTACGGGCTTTAGCTTTACTATTTCAAAATTGGATCTTCATCTGTGGAAACTGATTGTTGTTTAAAAGGCAAGTTTAAACACTTTTATATTTAAAACGAAAACTAACATCTCTTAGTGAGCTGATAACCTAATCAACAATAAAGTCTTGGGAGTCTGCTTTGCTTACAGATGCAACGTGTGTGCACAGCCCTGGCTGGGATGGGCAGGGCAGTGTGCTGGTAGGAGGGAGTACAAGACAGCCCTAAGCATCTCGCCTGGTTTGAAGAACTTGGCAAGATGGGAGCAGACCCTCAGCAAATGCTTTGGAGCATCTGTTTAATTCTTGCCACTCTCACTTAAAGGGTCCGCTCCAGAGTGTTTTGTTGTTCCAGGGTTCCTAAGGCACATTAGGACCAGATTTGTCATATACTCCAGCTGAGTACTTTGCCAGACTGGGGGAGTGTTTGATTGCCACTGAGAGTTTTTCAAGTTTTTGGCACTGCAAAAGAAAGGCAGAGAATCTGCACTGTGTGTGTGTCTGCTTTTCTCCATGCAGTTGAGCCATGAGTAGGCTGGAATTCTAAACTCTGCCCTACAAAAGACCACCCAGAAGACCTTTCTGTTGATACACTCTGCAGAGTCTGTCATGGGCTGAAAACGAGGCTGTGTTTTGTTTTCTTCTCCATGTTGTTTGGGTTTGAATAATGCCACAGTGTTGGATGCAAGTTCTTTTAAACCTTTCATCAGCTGACACCCTTGGATTTGAGGGCCTGTTTGTGTTTTACAAATGCAGTTAACTATACATTAATGGAGACTTTGTCACTTTCCTGTGTTGCTGTGACTGTGATTGACCTAGTCAAGGCTTAGTGATTATGTATTTTTATTTTAACTAGTTTTATGCTGGTTTATGGTCTGGGTCAAGCTTTCATTCCTGAGCTCTGTCAAGACAAATCAGGCTCAGTGTTCCCCTTTCCCGTTACTGGGAACCAGTTTTATGTCAGCCTGGTGCATGTTTCCTTCAATGACCACAGCTCTGGTCCTTCACCTGTCTTCAGCCCTTCATTCTTTGCCTCTTCTCTGACTTGCTGTTCTGTACCTCCAAAATAGGCTGTGCCTAAACAACGAATTTCAAGGGATGTAGCCAGCTAAGAAATGAAATCTTTGTCCTACACCTTAGGAAAGATAATAATTAGATTGCTTTTGAGATATTCACAAGCACAAACCTCAGCATCAGTTGCTGGGAGAACCAATTTTAATCCTTCTGTGATGCCTCATGTACGACTAAGGTTAGGGTGGATTAGACAGTGTCTGTCAAATTAGCTTTAAGCATAAGCTAATAAAATATTTGAGAGCACCTCTAAGGAGCAGGGATGAAATAAAACAGAAGAAAATCTATCGATATGTAATTTTCTAGGATCTATTTATAAACATGTGTGTGTCCGTGGTTATGTTTAAAACTCAGGCTGCAGGCAGTAATAGCATTTTGGAAGAAGGGAGATCTCTAGTAAAGAAACAATATAGCAAGTTACTGAAATTACATAAGCAAATTGGAAGTCTTAAGGAAAAGATGGAAGAATAGGCTGAGTGATTAATGCTAAGTTTAAACATAAAACCATTGTTTCCTGTTTTACCAAACTATGTTTGTTATCTTGAATAGTTTTATCTTGAAAAAGAAGACAGTTTTGGGAACATGGCAAAAGAGGAAACCCAAGGAAATATATAAGAGCCCTGGAGAGATTAGTCATCTTTGTCAGTGACGACATTTTCTCGATTATTATTATGTAGGGAGCTATAATGGAAAATTGGAAATGGGTTATCTGGGGAAACAGTGGAAATGGAAATGGGTGGAAGGCTTATGGGCATTTGAAAATGTGCAAACAATGGAGTATTCATTGATAACCACATCGGCTTTATACCAGAATCTATGAGAGGAAGCACTTCTAGGGAAAGCATGAAGGAGGTTAAGCTAGAGATGGTATTAAAGTGGAAATTTGAAATTACTCTTTCAGTAAAATCAGAAAAGAAAGTGAGGAGTAGAAGATCCTGTCTTTATGAAAAAGGTCTTGGGTTTTCCACTGAGATTTGTTAAGTTACAGAAAATATTAGACAAAAATAAAGATTCTATTCCAGCAGAATATTGCACTTTAAAAACCAAACCAACAAAAAAAAAACCCTTCACAGGTTCACACAGAGAAAAAAGTGTTAAAGATGTGCCCAGTCCTTTTTTAAATCCCTAGCAGTGAAAAAGCCTGTTTCATCTTCTTGATACATGTCTGATTTATAGATTGTGTCATTGTAATACCTTTCAGGAGCATTAGAGAATTCTCCTTCTTAAAACTCCTAAGAGCCTTAGTGACAGGGTTTGCTTGGGTTTTGATTGTACTGGGAAGAGGCTTCTGGTTCTTTCATGCAAACATGAAACTTAGCTGTAATTAACAGATCTGTCCAACTGGAGTGTATGCTGGAATAGTGTCTCAATTGGAATGTAGAATGAAAACTTGAGATAGCAGCAATTTGTAAAGATTAGTACAGGACTTTCTGTGGAATTTAGTTATCTTAAATGCTTTAAAGACTTATTGTTAAGTGATATCAGATTGGGTAGGGGAAGAAGGAAATGCTGTGAAATAGAATTGCACAATTCACACTGTAAGTACAAATCTTGGCGTGTGTGTATATCTATATATGTGTATAAAATATTACAGTGAAGCTGCTGTGCTGGTGGGCTGCTACTGAAAAGGTCACTCCACATCCCCTCAACGTCCAGCCACATACTCCTTTCCTTTCTGGGTACAATGGACCAAGTGATTCTTCAGCTGAGAATGAATTAGTTCATTGACTTGACCTAGCAGAAAATGATTTATTTGTGAAGTTTCTCTGTTTTTCGTTGGAGGATTAGTTTTCCATCATGTCAGTTCACTGAAACAACTCATCCTGTACCCACGCACTTGCCAATTGTGATGCAAAAAAATGTTGCAGGAGCATGCAGCAAGGATTTGGATGAATGGAGCGGAAGCAACCTTTAGGTAGCAGCTAGAGTTACCTGGGTTTGAAAGTAACATCCACAACGTGTTAATGTTACATTTCTTGTAATATTTGTCTTGTTGCTGGCTTTTTTATGTCACTGTCCTTTTTGAATTTTATAAAATCTGGTTTTCTGGGATTTTAGATAATGTGCTGGATTATTTTCAGTTACTATAGTAAACAAGAGAAAAACATTAAGCTATAGTTGGTAAATATGAACAGGGTTCGCTACTTCTTTCAAAAAGGTAGAAAGGGGAAACTGCAGACTAATGAACTTTTGCCAAATACCAAAAAGTAGAAAAGGCAAAGAATTGCTTGGGTGAGTTTTCACTTTTGACACCTCAAGCTTTGGTCACTTTTCTTTTATTCATCCTTCCTGTTCTGTGCTCCTCCTGCCTTCGCTTCCCTGGGCATTTTTGTCTTCAGTGTTTGTCAGTGCTGGGGTCATCCAGTGATCCCTCTGAAAACAAGGGGTGTTTTTGGCTTGTATTTTTGTTGTTAGCATGATTCACTTCAGGATTGATCCTTGGCAGGACCACGTGTTGGGTAAGGGTGAGACTTCCCTTTTATTGTCGGTGTAGCTTTCAATTAGCTTCAGTCATTAGGCTGCTGTCCCTGAGAAAGTGCATCTCAGGAACGATCCTGAAGTTTCTGACTCAGTTATAAAAAGAAAGCTGCAGCAGCTTTCCAATATTCCCTGTTGTGCCAGCTGTCTGCCTCTTCTCCTTGCAGATCCTGCTCCTGCAGCAGCACTGCCAGAAGGGCTGTGTTCCTGCATCTCACCTTCCTGGGCATCACCCTCCTGGGCTTGGTGGGAGCAGCTGGGCTCTGTGTGTGTGTGCTCCCTTCTGCCAGCTCTGAGTGGGGCAGGAGCTCCTGCAGGAGGGCAGGGAGGAGACCTGAGAGCGGTGATGCTGGGAATTGCCTCAGTGAGATTTGTCTGAACTTGTCGCAGTTTCTTCTCTTAGCTTCCAAATTGATTTATTTTCTGCATGGCAAATGTCTCACAGCTGTCTGCTGCATTAACTGTCCAGAGAAGTGGACAAATGATGAAATGAAAACTGACACAATTATTTCAATTAGTCAGGATTGGAGAAGGCTTTGGAGAATTTCAGAGAAACCTCCCAGAGCTGGGTAGAGAGGCACTAGGGCTGTAAATGAAAATCATCTGTTGATAAATGCACAGTATTTTTACTGAAAAGAGCAATTGCTGTGCTCATGCAAACTGCTGAGTGCATTAACTGTGTGATGGCTGGAAAAAGGCCAAGATATTGCTGCAAGGAATTGATTGGAAAACTTTGTTCTGTGGCATTATTTATCTGAAAAGCAGACAGAATATTAGAGTATGTATGGAATGAAATGAAAAGTAATATTTATTGCCTTAAATCCAAAAAGTAAGTGGAATACATCCTCAATAAACGAGTACCTCATTATGCAAAATCAGGTGAAGCAGAGCAGAAATATAGATGGTCCTGTAGCAGCAGTATAAATGATTAAGGTTGTAAAATTATTTCCGCATGAAGCAATCCTCAAAAAGTAGGGACAAATTGAGTAATCTTTTACTCATTTTGGTAGTTGCTTTTTATGAGTCCTCCAGTTGATTTAAATCTCACTACTTAGCAGCGTTCACAAGATCCCATTTGTCAAAGCCTTGTGGTTATTTAAGATATTATCATCTGTCATCATCCTTTCACCTCCCTCATTTTCCTCTCCCCTCTCACTGTTGCTGTCACAGCTTACGCTGGTGCTTCATGTGGATTTGACCTGATTCTCTGCTCTTTCCTCTCTGCAGCCTTGGAGAGGATGGGCACTGCTGGCAGGGCTCATGTTAAAGCTGCAGGGAGCTAAAGATTTTATTTATCTGTGGTACATCTGTGAGATTTTGGTGGCTCTAGGATTTGAAAAGGATTAACTTACTTAAGGTTTTGATAATAATTCTTGATATTCCAGTTGGGCAAAAAATGTTTGACAGGATTTTTAAAAATTGTTTTAAGGAGCAATCTGTTCCTCAGTCTTCAGCAGAAATCTCTTAGAACTAATAGGAAGTTCATAACTTGACTGAACAGGAAAGTGAAATGTATGATGGTAAAGTTCACGGCAGGATTTTTGAACAATTTGTAATTATTTGAAATTATTTGGAGGGACAGATCCCCAGTGTGGGCTCAGAAGTCTTGGGGGTTTTCAGGGTGGTGGTACTGGTGTTGGTTTTGGAAACCAAGCTAAAACATTAAACTGTTGAATAGTAATTATTTCCTGAGCTGTGCTATTCTTGTTTTACATATTTTGGGTTTGTGTAATCAGTGGGATCAAGAGCATTAGATATTCTTTACAACATCTCCTCTGGGTGTTACTGCATATTGCAATTCCATAAAAACAACAAAAGAGCATAAAATTGATGTATTTTGTTTTTTTCTGCAAGTATCCAAGTGTTGGGCAGCTGAATCCCACTGTACACATCACGTGCTCCAAGGAGTATTCTCTTATATCATATAACCCATGCTATGCCTGGGCAAATGCAAGCTTTGCTTCAGTGTTGCTGGTGGGTAATGCTGAGGGACATCTGCGCTGACCCCATACCTGGTGAGGTTTGGTAGGCACACAGAGGATCCTCATGCCAGCCTGTGAAAAGCTGCAGTACAGGATTACAGGAGGGCCTGCCTCAGATATTCTCTCTTGATTTGTAAGCTGGAGAAAGGGGTCAAGCGCCACAGAAAATTGCTATTCCCTTATTTTATAAAAAGCTCTTTCAAGTATGAAATGTGTGTGTCTTGCATGCGTGTCCTCTTTCATAATTACTGGAGTCAGGAACCTAAAAATTGATGGAAATGGCTGGCTGAAGATGCATGTTTATAAGACATTGGTTTCCTTTAAAAAAGTAAAAATTCCCTGTCACTGTGCTTTAGATTTTTCTTTAGTGTCATTGAGAGAAGTTAATTTGGTTGAAAAGCAGTTGTCTACTCCTCCATTTCTTATCAGTGGACACTTTCTCTGAAGATAGAATCTGAGTCTTGTAGCATCAGTCTATAAAATCAGAATGATTAATAGCTCAATTACTTAACATTAATTTTAGCAGTTCTTGCCTTCAAGCAAATGCACACAGCCAGTGTCACGTGCTGCTCAGTATGTAAATAAATCAGTTATTTTGGGAGCACTTCTGTGCCTTTAGAAAGTGTGATGGGGTATTTGCTCCCTGTGTTACACACAGGTCTGATTTATAAAAAGGCCCCCCTGCAGCTCCGAAGTTTTAGGAAGAATCACATTTCATTTGTTCTCTGCCATTTACAGCAGGAATTCTTCTATTTTCTCTTCTTTAGTGGGTGTTCAAATGCAAATCTAGAGAGCTCTGAATTTCCAACACTCAGAACAGTCTGGGATTCCTCCTATATGTGAAATACAGTTAAAGTCTGAACCAAATACTTCAAAAGGAAGAAGGCATTTTCCTCATAGAAATCATATGCTTTAAGCTAATCTGGTGATGCCTGGGGGACCTTTGGAATGTTCGTAATTGCCAGGACTTATGTATTGAGTGAGAAACTTGGGTTCACACCTTGTGTTTTGAGAAAGTGGAATGTGTATCACGGGGGCTTGTAACAGACTGGGCCAATGCTTGGACTAAATAGTGCAGCCCATAGGGTCTCCTGAGCAGCAGGAGAAAATCCGTGGTGCCACATTCAAGGGAATTTTGGTGGTAGACGATGAAGACTGTGCTGATCCAGGAGTTGGATTTTGCCTTCTCTGCTAGGTCATGGGAGGGTTGAACAGTTCTGCTCCTCCTGGACAGATGCAGTTTGCTCTGGTTGTTACATTCTTTTCAAGATTGAAATTGGAGTTTTTTGAAAACCACTAGCATTCCTTAAAAATACTTATTTCAAAGGCAATACCAGTATTCCAGTGTAACCTTAATGGTTTTTACTGGAATTTACTGACTTTTACAGCAGGACAGTCAACTTTAAAATGTAGATCAATATTCTACAAATCTGATCAAGGAACTCTATTTCAGGTTGAGATTAATACCCATTTCTGTGCTTGGAAAACTTCTACAAGCGTGAAGTTTTTTATGATGTGGTTGGAGTTCATATGTAGAACTGCCAGGACTGATGCATCACTACATTGGAAATGCAAAAAAATTTGCATCTTGAAACTGTGGGAAGCTTTTCCTTCATGTGGGTTGGGAGAGGGCAGGAGACGAGACCCAAAGTCCTGTCTCTGTCACTTTTTTATCATTTAGATTGTAATGTCTGATTCATCCTTCCCTCAGAAGCCTCCTCACTTGCTTTAAGGAGCCCTTTTTGCTTATCAGATTGGAAGGAGTCCTGTCTGACCTCTCTGATCTGCCCATCATCTGTCAGGACACCTCTGAAACCTAAAGGTTATCTTTGATGGTTGAGCTCATGATATAGCTTAGAATGACACTGAGAGAAATCATGCAATTGCAACCTTACATAAAGCTCCCCTCAGTAAGGGTTTCTGTCTTATTCATTTCACTAATTTTAGTTTTATTGTATGGACCTGAGATAATATGTTAGTTCATAGCTTTGCCTATTTTGTTATCTTTATAGTCCCCTCCCATTTGCCACCGTGATATAAAAATCAATTCTTGAACCCGCTGATGTATTCTATTAAGTATTTTTGATGAGCCACATTGATAAATGCCTTTTTAAAACTGGGTTTTGTATTATGGGGTTGGGAACCAGACATGAAATTTAATTATCTCTTAGTCTTACTTTATAAGCTTGTGGCACTGAGACAAGTGAGAGACAGCAAGCAAGCATGACACCAGAGAGGCAGGAGAGGGGGGCAGCAGTGTTCACTTTGAAGATTTTCTTTCAACCCAGTATTAGACTGGAAGAAAAAAAAGAGTATACTCATATATATGAGTATATTGTCATGCTGGAAAGGCCAAAGGCCAAATCTTTCACTCTGCTTCAGGGTAATGAGTTCCTCTTCAGGGTAGGGGTTCCTCACAAGTGCCCATCCATGGTAGTTCTTTAACAGATATTTAGTGCTGTACTGCTGAATTCAGCTGTCCTGGAGAGAGATGGAGACAGCAGCGAATGCCACTTCTACAGTTCTGAGGGTTTCTTTTTCAGCTTGAGTGTGTAGCAAGTGGAATAAGATAGCTGAAAAGGAAGGGAATCTTCAATTTGATAAACCTTATAGTATGTTCTGTGCCTAGCAGTGTGCCTGGTATTTCTCTGTAGGTTTTGATAGAGATTTTTCTTCCCCCAAACATCTCTTTGGATAAGTGTTAAGGACCTTGAATTCAGGTTTGGGGAGGCCAGTGGCTGTCGCTATAGGACACAAAAGAACACAAACTCACCACCGTTCTCAAAGTGAAGGGAAAAAAGGGAAGTTTATTTTCTGACTCCAACATTTATAGTTTTCCAAAAGTGACAGTGGATTGGAGGGTGACACCTCTCCAATGACACTGGTCAAACCAACAGTCTGTCAACTCTCTCCTCCTCCATAAAGGAATGCAAAACAATGAGCTATTTACACAAAGTGTGTGAGAAAGTTCACTACAAGAATGTCAACATCAGAAGGCTTAGAAAAATCTTAAAAAAAACAGGGTGACAAGTGGCATGAGCAGGTAGGCTGGTAAGACTTTGCAAGCTTCACTTCTGTGGCCCCTTCTCTGCAGTTTTAGTGACAAAGAGGACTGAGCTTACCCTGGGATTTTAAGAGCACATATTTCTAATAGAACTTGGCAGTTCAAGGGCTAGAGAAGCATTTTAATCTTTTGTGCCCACCCAGTCTCTATACAAATGTAAATATGTCTGTCTTTAACAATTTGCCAAGAAATGTGGTTTTAATTTGTTAGCAACGATCCCACTCCCTGCAGCTCTCTGAGTCGAGTCGCAAGTCTGGCGGTGCTTTGACGTTTTTCTCTGTCATGGTGTCATTGTTTATATGATGTCTGCTTCTGCTGTCCTCCCTTTTATGCCTGGAATATTTTTCTTTAATTATTTCATTGCCTAAAAGGAATCTGGGATTACTAGACAGGATGAGAGCAGATTAGCTTTTTTTCTTTCTTTAGCAAGTCCTGAAGTTCCCATAGGAAATAAATAGTATTCCCAAAACAGACGGTGTGTTTTATTTTTTTTTTAATTAACTAAAATTATTAAGTCTAATAAAGAAAATAAAGGAAGTATCACCAATAATGGCTGTGTGTCTTAGTAGTATATGGAGTGCCCACTGTTGTTATTTATGACTCCCTCTGCCTTCTATTGTGGACTTATTCCAGCCTTAGGGAGTTTACATCACTACTAATAGCAAAAGGCTCTCTGGTTCCCACAGAGTCTTTCAGAGCCTGACTCATATGCCTTATGTTAATTGTTCAGCTCTCAAAATACAGCACTTACAGGGTGTGGTTCCGAGGGGAAAATCTACTGTACTTAGAGGGCATGTTCAGAAGCGTTTCACATATAAATCATTTTGGTTTTTTATTTTTTTTTTTGATGCCTTAACCCTTTCTGTCACTGCTTTGTGTGATAAGTTATGTGAAAGCAAAACAAAAGGTCGATGACAGCGCAGTGAAGGGCATGTGTTAGCCCTGCAACTTGGGGCCATTAGCTCCAGCCTGACTCAACTCACAAGTGCTGTGATTTTGTCATCCTGGCCTCTCTGCAGGGTCTGCTCCTCTCAGCCTGGCAGGACCATCCCAGTCCTGCAGGGTCTGGAGTCAGAGGCAGGTCAGAGCTGGGGCTCATTCCTTATCTGCAGTAGGGAGAACACGAGGACAGGAGCTGTCCCCAGTCCTCCCCTGGATTTTGTACCAAGGGCTCCTTTTCATGCCTTGCTTGCCCCAGTGACGAGAGTTGCCTGAGTGGGCTGCTGCTCCTGGCCTGGTCAGTGTGCTGGGGGCTGAAGATTTAACAGTTACCCGTTTCCACCCAGCAGGAACTCAGCTGGGCTCTGGCTCTCTGGCCAAGTATGAGTGCTCTCCAGCTGCTTTGATGCTGGGTGATTGTGCAAGACCCTTCAGCCTCCAAGCTGTATGGCTGTTACTGGAAATCAAAATAGTTTCTACAGACTTTGCAGTCTCTGCCTTCTCTTAAAATTAGCATAGGGCTTGAGTATCTTTGTAGTATTTCTTTCTTTAATAGCTTACAAAGTATGAAAATATATTTAGTCAAATTAGGGGAATCTACCTCCAGCAAGAATAGAAGCAGCAATTAATCCCTCCGATTAAACTAGTCAAGCTTGATTTCTGAGGCTGGGATCACATTGCATGTTTGCTGTTTTCTGCCTGCTGTAAACACACTCGTTGCACCACGAGTGGACAGAACTTCATACATGGCTCAATGTGCACATTTGTGTAACTTGTCTCTGAAAGGAAGGCTCAGAACAGCTGTAGCTTTTTTAAGTGCCAAAATGGCTTTACTTCTTTGCCTGACTACCCTCCATCTGCTTGCAAAATAGGAAGCTGTTTTCACTGGCTATTTCTTCTGGAAAGAGCATGGAGCTCCCCCCACCCTCTCCTCTAAAACAGAAATAAAAATGGGCAGGGCTTGATCTCCCCTAAGTGACAGGTTCCCGAGGGGTGTTCCAGGCAGGGGCCATGCACAGGCTGTGGCCTTGTGCCTCTGCTGGCTGTCTCTGTGTCCCTCAGTTCTTCCACACCACCTGGCTCCAGTGCCTCACCAAGGAATGGGCTGGAGCTCCCCTGCAACTGGGGAGCCCTGTCAGAGGCTGCATCATGGGGGCTGAGGGAGAAAAGTGCTCTCAAAGACAAGGAGATGCACAAAGCCTCTTCTCCTCTTGACTTCACCACTTCTTTTTCCTCTCCTCCGTGCCCTCAGAGATAATACTTTTTTGGAGTGTGTGGTAGTTAATGGTGAAATCAGCAAACGGCCCTTCTCTGATTGAGATTGTTTCATTGCAAAGGGAAGTGCTCACAGCTTGAAGAAAAAGAGCATTTTCCTTCCCTCCTGCTCGCCCCTACCTCGTGTTATATAAAAGGATGGTGCTGCTGTTAGCTGAGACCAGAAAGAATTCCCCTGGTGTCCTGTAGTAGCCAACCACTACAAGCTGCGAGCGTTTAAATGTTAGAATTAAAAGTTTTAACCCTTGCCTTGTTCAATGAGCAAATAATGCTGTGTATGGTTTTTTGCCAGTATGGAAAATTATGGGAATTCCTCTGGGAATAAGTGTATAGACCGCTGCGCCAGTCAGTCTCTTCAGAAAAAAACTGACAAGCGTGCTCCTGTCTGCAAGAGAGATTCCTGGCATTTGTCACAGTTTGAGCCACAAAGATGTCAAAAATTTGCCAGCAGTTTCCTCAGATGGTTTGGAAAGCTACATCCTTTACATTGCAGCCTTGTTTGTTTGCGGTGTATTTTAGCATACAAAATATGTTGCTTGGGAGTCAAGGGGAGGGAACTGACTAGACTTCTAAATATTAAAAGATTTAAAATAATTGTTTCTTTTAGACTGCTTAGATCAAAATAATAAAGAACAGCTGTAAATCTTAGTATTAGAAATTGAGCTTTCTGTTGAATAATCACGGTTTGATGTGTCATACTTTAAACCTGTACTTTCTTTTGGAGCAGAAAGAAGAACTTTCCAATGGGACGTCTGAATATTTTACTGAATCTGCTGAGAACAAGAAGCTTAAGATTAGTCTGAGTGAACAAATAAAGCAAGACATCCTGAGAAAAATGTATGCCACTATTCTTTATAAGCTTTTGAATTTATAATTGGTAAAATTTGATTTGGTAGAATCTAGCTTATGAAACAAAACTTTAAATAATATAAAATTTTAAATAATATAAACTGCTTTACAAAATATTGTTTTAAATTACTGAAAGATTACTACTGTAGTGTGGATAAGCACATAAAATGATTGTTGTTTTTTACAGCATGGAGAAAGCTATTACAACCCACATAGATGTAACAACACATAGCACCAGGCAGAGTCAAAACAGGCTGCTTTTCCTTGAATGAAGCTCCGAGCCAAAATAAATATGTGATGCTTGAATCGGGTGAAAAACACTTCACAAATATTTTTTGTTGTTCATTTTGAGACTCTGGATCAATAGTCACAATTAAAGAGTATCCCTGGAGGAAGGGATGGGGAGGATGAGCTGATCAGCTGAACTTGTCACTGCTCCATGTCGTACCAGGAGTCCATCCCAAGCAGTGGGAGATGCCTGCAGCCCCAAATCACCTGTGAAATCAGGGATTTGCTGTCAACCCTGGCAACTTTTCTTTTTACCACAGCTGTCTCATCTGTGTTGTCTTTAGCAATGAGATTAGCTTTGGAGGTATGCCAGCTCTACCTGTTTTGGGTGAGCCCTCTTTGAGAGGAGTTAGATGCTCTGTCCTGGGAGCTGCTGGGCAGCAGAACATGGTCTCAGCTTGGGACCATCTCTAGCAACTGTGTGTTTAGACTCCAAATGCAGCTTCAGGACTTGGGCATAAAGTTCATTTTCTGGGCTGTGTGAGATCCAGATCTGTGGGTAGCATACTGCTGAGGAGTGTTTATGTACTGATCCTCCGTCAGGTCCCTTGTGATCCCATTTTCCTGTGTAATTCCTTTCAGAATATCATCTACTTGCATTACCCAAGTCCTTGCCAGATGAATGGGCTTGATACTAGATGAGTAGTGGTTAACTTTAAAGCAATGCTTTGAAATGTCCTGGGAAAAATTCCAGAGGAACATTCTAAAATAGAGATTAGGAGCTCTCACACAGAGGCGCACTCACTGCCTCTCCCGCCTGCCCCCTCTGTCCTGTAGATATGCATTATGCATGTGGAAGTATGGGAATGGTTTGCAATCATTTAGGCACTTAGGAAATGCTATTTTATCTAGCCAGCTCAGAAAGGAATTCAATATACTTCTGCTCTGTTGACCTTTAGCATCTGAAATGAATTCAGTTCTGCCTCTTGGAAAAGAGTGTGAACTCACTCCTTCATGGCTTAGTCATTAATAAATAGGGCTCTCCGCTAGCACAGTGGAAAATCAGACGGATAACGCTTGATATTATCCACACTAGACAAACATTGCTGCTTGTCAAGATGATACACAGGGATTTTTTCCATGTTCAGAAAGAGGATGGCCCAAGTGGTGTTTCAGAGTTGGGAAAACAGTAAATGGAGTCATGCGCTTTCCTTTTTATTGCAGTGTGAAGAGGACAAAACCAAGGAGAAGTAGTGCAAGCAAACCTCAAATCAGCAAGGACTCCAAGAAAGTGTATCTTGGCTGGGCAGACTCGCAGACAGAGAACAGAAACAGTGATTGTGAGACTTCTCTCAGTGCTCGGTCTGCTGTGAAACGCAGGAGCCCAGGCCTGCTGAGGGACTGCACAAACACAGCTGAGAGCAGCCTGGGCCTTCCTGTGCTAGAGCAGAGAAAGGATGTTCATGAGGGCCAGCCAGAGAAGGTTCACAGCCAGCACAAACCTCGCTCTCTGGAGAGCCCTCCTTGCAGCTCTGAGTCAGCGCCGCCGGCTCCTAAACAAAGCCAGAGAGTGACCAGAGCACAGGCTCTGCTCGAGACCTGTGGTTCGCAGGAAAAGTTGGAGCATTTCACAAAAGGGTCCTCTGAAGGGACTCCTTTAACTTCCATCAATACAGAAATGAGTGAGCATGATGATAATTGTTTGGGTCCATTCCTGGAGGAGACGACGCCTCTTAATTCCAGGTTGTTTTCAAAGCAAGATGTGATAGAGACTATGCTTGACAAGAAATCATTGACTTTGAGAAAAAACCCCTCCCGGTCTCTTTCTGTGAGCAGCAGTGGAGTTCAGACAAGTCAAAATGAGCCAAGCACAGCCCCTGAAGAGCTGCCTGCAGTGCCAACATCATGTCTAGAGCTGCACCCTGTGTCTTCAGAGAAGAGTTCCCAAAAAAGAAAAAAAGAAGTGGAAAATGGTCTTGGGAAGCTAAAACTGCGAAGGCTTAAGAAGTCAAAATCTGAAATACTGCCTTGATAGCATGGGTGGTCAGCCAAGGTTGTGCCTAAGCAAAGAGCAGGAAGCAATTCAAAATGATGGAAAACAATAGAAATACAAAATCAAAATTAGAGAACACATTAAGAAAATTTAGTTAACTAAGGATCTTAGTCATTTGGCACTGTAATACAGGTAATCCTTTTAAGTCTTTAGGAATTAGTCATGATTATTGCACAAGTCAGCACCACATTTATAGAAAGAAAAATCTCTTATAATATTTGCTAAGCAAAATTTTAGATCTATACATATTTAGTGCTATTAAAAAGTCCTATCAGCTGCTGACAGCAAAAGTTAAAACTCCTTGTGTGATCTGTTAGCAGCTGCAGTTATTTGCTATCTTGCTTGTTTCTGAGCATGTAGTTTATTTTAGTAAAAAATTAACCCTTTCTCTATATTAGAAAGTTTGTGGTTTACTCACATGATCTTTACAGCAATAAAGCAAATTAAGTTTATTTCAAATAACTCTTTAACCAGGATTAATAGCTGATGATTTGAGGCCCACTTTTTCAGAGAAGTTTCAAAATAAGTATAGTTTCTGCTTGTGTAGTTTTGATATGAACATTTAATTCTAGCCCATGGTGTGGATGCAAGTCATCATGCATTCAGTCTTGGGGAAAAATAAAGGTTTCTTTTATATATTTAGATTTATATATTTACACCTGGATGTGCAAACATTGTTCTTGGGTTCATATGTAAACATGTATGCATATCTTCATGGATACATGTTTCAAAATGTGGCCTTGCTTGTGTGCAAGGGCAGCACACTGGTTTTCATGTAGAAGTAATACCAGAGTTAAATCTCATTTTAAGATAAATTTTAATTTCACAGTGCTTGTTCATACCCCTTCTTAAATTTAAATGCTAATGAGCTAAGGAAACGTACCTTTTTATTTCATGCTTATCTTTTTAAAATATGTAGAATAAATGTGTAAGCCGTTTTCTTTCATCATTCTCAAGCTCAGCGTGACGCAGCCCCTGAGGCAGCAGGAGGGCCGGCCATGTCCTTGGCATGCAGCTGGGAGGGCACTGTCCCACTCTGGGCTGGGGACAGTTGTGGGCACTGGAACGTAAGGAGGATATAAAGGTGCGTGAGAACTCAGGAGGATGGTGAAGGCCTTGAGGGGAAGCCCTGTGAGGAGCAGCACTGGGTCTGTTCAGCCTGGAGGAGACTGAGGGGACACCTCGCCGCAGCTGCAGCTTCCTGCTGAGGGCAGCAGGAGGGGCAGGCACTGATCTCCTCTGTGTGGGGACAGTGACAGCACCTGAGGGCATGGCCTGAAGTTGTGTCAGGGCAGGTTTAGCTCGGATATCAGGAAGAGGTTTTCCACCCAGACCCTGGCTGGGCACTGAGCAGGCTCCCCAGAGAAATGGTCATGCACCAAGCCTGGCAGAGCTCAGGAAGCATTTGAACAACGCTCCCCTGCGCAGGTGGGATTGTTGGGGCATCCTGTGCAGGGCCAGGAGCTGGACTTTGATGGTCCTTGTGAGTCCCTTCCAGCTCAGCATATTCTGTGCTCTGGGATTTTGTGTGAAGTAATTTAGAAAAATCTCAGTGACATTCATTTACAACTGTGGATCTTCTCCTTGAGGTTAAGGAGATGATTCACATCCAGGAGCATTAGAGTTGGTGGTGTAACCCAGGTCCTGATGAGACTTAGCTGCTCTGCAGCTGACAGCAGGACTCTGCTGATTGTACAGCTTCCTCCTGCTGGAAGTGATTTCTGCTCTTGCTGCAAATGAAGAAGATTCTGCATGTGTCTGGAGGACATGTTCTCTTTTTTCTTTCAGCTCTTTGGGTGATGTTTCTCAGTGCTTTGCAGTCAGGTTGCAAAAACCTTACCCAGCTCCAGGCTCTGCTAAAGGCTCTTTCCCAGTACCAGCAAAACCAAGGCTGCAAAGAACCTGGTTTGGAGGAAGAAGAGCCTGAGGTATGTTTGCTGTTGGCTTTTTTATGCACTGGAGATACTGGGCCAGGAAGGGAGTAAAAAGCACCTTTTTTGATGGACTTGAAAGAGGTACAGGGATATTTAATTAAGCACTTATCAGAAAAATGAGAGTAGTTAGAATAATTTGATAGTTTATATTAAAGTCTTAGCATAGATAATTCAAGTATCAGAAACCAGAGGGCAACCACATCTAGTTTTATCACACCAGTTTTCATCACCACTGTTATTATGTGTATATGTATATATATATATATGTATTAACCTTGTAATTACAATTTAGTTTTAATCTTGACTGAAGAACATACCTGCCTGTACCCTTTCAAATTAAGGTCATGCATTTAGAGGGGGCTTAGGTAGGTTAAACTGTTGTCTGTGTAAGTAAGAACACTTGATTTTCCCTTTAGGATATTTTGTTATGTTACTTAAAATGCTGTTTTTATCTCTGCTGCCTGGGAAGGTCTCCCTGTCAAAGCAGTGGTCATGCAACAGTGAGAGACGAAAGGTGATGGAGGGTGTTAGAGGCTGGAGAGTCAGAACAAAGCTGGGCTTTCTCACAGGTCCACGGTGGCATTATTCCTTTTGTCCATTCTGTCTTGATAAGTTCTCGACTCTGTGGAGCTGTGTATTTTTGAGCTTCATTACTATCAAAAGTTGTGTCTTGGATCCTCCCAGAAATGCAGCTATTTAGGGAAAGGACTTTGAATTCACAGTCATTTCTGGATTTTAGAAGGTGTTGCTGCTCAGGCCTGCGCTTTCTTTTGTCTGTGCAGCAGGACTTTTATACCAGCTGATCTTTTGCAAACCTGGTGGTGCTTTGGGGGGTGCTGGGACACCCAGGCTGTGTCCGTGTCTCTCTTCTCTCTCTGCTTCAAGCTCAGGGTCATCTTCTCAGACTTGGCTTTTTTCTTTATCACCCATCCACCTGCGCCCAGAGGACTGGCAAAGGTGTGGTCTGACATGCTCTAGAACCACAAATTTGATTTCCTAAATCAGGTTTAGAGGGGAAAAAGGGAACTGGAAACTGAGCTGGAGTAAAATTAGCAGTTTGCAAGTCTTGACTTTCTATTACCAAATTACTTCTGAGCAGCACTAGCATACCTTTCTGTAAAAGTAAGGAATACTTAATATCTGTGCTCTTCTGAAGCTGCCATTGAAGCACAGAAACAATACCTTTGGTTCATTTTTTTATCCTAAACCAGCCAGCTTTGGTGGGTTATTATTTTTAATGAATCCTCTGGTTCATTTGGTCTATGCTTTTGCTGATAATGAAACAGTTGTTTCCTAGTGAAACACTCTCTAATGGGTACAGATGATAGTTTCCATTATTCTTTACATCAAAGCAGTTAAAAATATTTGTTTAGTGGACTTCTATGGTTAAACACACATCAAAAGCTAGACCAGCCTTTTACATAATCATTTATAAAGAGGAAGCAGCTCATGTGAAATCTCCCTTGCCCAGTGCTGGTTGGTAGGAAGGTTTTAAGTATCCCAAGATCTTGTGGGTACTAATCTTTGTGCTGGTTCTGGTGTTACCTGCCAGGTAAGCACCCAGACCTTCCTTCCTACAGAAGGCTTTGACCAGGTGAGGTGTTAAGTAGCTTCTGAAGGCATTTCTTTGGTCAGTGTGAACTTCCTTCCCTCTCACTGCTCAGCATGTGGATTGCATTGGAGGAGTTATAATTGGCATTTACATCATCATCTCATTGGCTATTGACTAGAAAATGGTTTCTTCCTAAAGAAAAAAAAAAGGAAGGAAATATTTTTCTGTTTGCACTTGGAATAAGAAGGATGTGAAGTATAGACTCTCCCAGATTGTATGCTAGGAGTAGGTATCTCCGTGGCTTTATCAGTACCCAGGGAAAGGTTCTCTATTCAAACAGGCTGCAGCAAACAGAGGCAATAACTCTGAGCCTTTTTGCCAGCAGTGGGAAGTGAGGGTTGGCCTCAGAAATTAGCTTTAATAAAAGGCACTCCTCACTTCTTTGCTTTGTGCTTTTTCTCCTTTAATAAACATAAACTCGCTGGCAGTAACCCGGGTGCAGGAGAAGATGTGGGCTGAGGGAACGGCCGCGCACGGAGCCTTTCATCAGAGGATATCAAAGCGCTCCACTGAACCTGGAGGGAGCTGGCAGTGCTTCTTCTGACAGCTGGGGCAGCACTGAGGGAAGAGCTGCTTCCAAGGGAAAGCAAACTGGTTAAGGAGCAGCAAATTCTTTTATCAACTCACACGAGTCTTTTTGTCCACCTGTTTCCCCCAGATAATTAAAATCGAGCCTGGTAGCGCATGACCTCATCCTTTACACAGTGGCAGTAAGGTGACATTTTTAGGTAGGGACTTTTTGGTTTTTGGTGTTGCCTTATGCTGGGAAATCCTAGTAGTTGTGGAGGTGATGGAGTGTCACAAGGCATTTCAGCCATAACCTGGAATTTATTCAGGAAATTAGCCACAACTGTCCTACCTTCTTTACCATCCACTTAAATTATTCCAGAGCTGGGAATCTGCTCCTGTGAGAGCTGACAGTATACCTTTTGTAAAGGACAATTTCAGTGATTTACTCCCATTCTGTCCAAGTTAAATCTTTTAGTACAGCAGTAGGAATTGGTACTCTAGCTCCATAACTGCCTTACTTGCTGGCATAATAATTATCTTTTTTATTTATGCATCCGATCTTTAAAGAAAACTATCTGGAGCTCTAATTCTAGAGCTGGGCATGCCCCTTTTTAATATTAATATGATCTCATAGTGCTAGAATGAAAGGAATAGAGATTTATTTCTCCACCCTGTAGGGAAACTGGTTGAAACAATTTGCACATCACAGAAGGCGCTCACTGGCAGATCTGGGCTGGGACTCCAGCCTGACGCCGTCTGATCCCGTGTGGCTCTGCTGCTGCCTCAGTGCCAGGGAAGCACTGCTGAACCATCCAGAGCCTGCACCCCTCTCCTCCGCCCCAGAAACTGCAGTTCAGTTTGCACAGCTTTTTCACTGGGTTTTCCCTCTACTGGGAGGAATCACTGATCTTGGCAAGCAAGCTCAGTGGGCGCTGACAAACAGTAACCACCATGGCCATTGCTGTCAATGCTGAAAAAAGAGGAAGCCAAAAAATTCTTAAATATCCTCAAATATTCTTGCTTCTGTTAGAAGGGGATGGGGAGGTTACGCAATCACTTCCATCTTCTGGGGAGGAAAAGGCTGAATTTGGTACTTCCCTTGTCAGAACTTCTCATCTTGGCAGGCACTCCTAAAAACCATAAAGGCTCTGCCTTGTGACTCTGCAGATGGCAGGGTAGCACCCTGGACCTGGATAGCTGGGAGGCAGGGCTGGATCCAGCCCGAGGGCTGGCAGATAAGGAGCAGAAGCAGGCAGTCTTCAAGGAGCAGCAGGGAGCATAACCCTGTACATCTCAGCTTGGCAGGGAGCTGATTAATACCATTTACTCTTGCTGAGCAGGTGTCAGCTGGTGTGAGAACAGGAGGTGTGTCTGTGCAAGGCAGAATGGTTTCACCAGGCGCAGCTGGAGATGCAGTCCCACCTTTGGGCCCCAGCCTGGGTCACGTTCCCCTGGCCTGAGGGGCTTCGGGTCCCAGCGCTCCCAGCTGCCCTTGGCTCCTGCCAGCACTGCAGAGGGAGCCCTTCCCGAGGCTGGCGTTCCCGGTGACGTGAATGTATTGTGTGAAGGCTGATGTAAGCTGCACCATCAGCACCTTTCCCAGGTACCTGCACGTAAGATGGGCCCTTTCCATGCGGAGGTGCAGGGCTTTGATGTGGCCATGTTCAGCCAGGCTGAACCAAACCCACATTCAGCAGGTTCAATTAGCTGTAGGTAGAGCAAAGCTCAGAGTGGTAAGGGGAGCCATTTCATTTCATTTCATTTCATTTCATTTCATTTCATTTCATTTCATTTCATTTCATTTCTGTTTCATTTCATTTCATTTCATTTCATTTCTGTTTCATTTCAATTTCATTTCATTTCTTGTATGCTTAAATGGCAGCTCAGGAAGCACACATTTTTCAATGCTTAGATGAAGAAGGATCCAAAGAACAAACTTAACTAGCAGTGGAAACTTCTCCTGACTAAACAGAATGTATCTTCCCTGAGTAGTAGAAGTGTGACCTGGCAAAGTATGATTTCCACAAAAATAAATGTGCCTTGGTATTCTAAGAGGGAAGTCCTAAAGTTCACGTTTCTATTTCTTTTCATGGCAACGGAAACCACTTCATGGACCAGCCCCCAGCCTGGTGGTGGATCTGGGCTTTGGGGGACTGTTCTTGTATTACAGTCACCAGTGTAAGTTTTGGAGTCACCACTGAGATAGGAGGATTAATTAAGTATACCATTATGGCAATTGTGTAGAATTTTCTGACTGCCCCCTGCACAACTTGCATGATTCTAATTTTCTAACACCATGGGATAGCGATGAAGTGAGGAAAATCCACGGGGAGAAGCAGGGTGTGTGTGGAGGAGCTCTGCAGTAGCAAAACCTCTGCATGGAGCACAGGAAAGCCTGGAAGTAAATAAATGAACCCTGAGCTCAGGGCTTTGACGTGTTTTGAAGCTTGAGGAACCCAGGTTTTGCTTCCACTGAGCCTTCAGAGACCTAAACAGCTTTGTGACTACATGTACACTTTGTTAAATGATTAAGTCTGTAAATAGAAATGGCCTCAGTAGATTTTCAAGAAGCCTGACAACTATTGTTCTCAGAAATAGCAAATAGCCTATTTTATTGATTTTTTGGTTAATAGAAGGCAGACTTTTAGAAATTCCTATAAATTCAGGTATGTTTGAGCCCTTTGGAAGAGGGGCTCAAGTTTCTGTATCCTTGAATTTGAGACCCACGTGAACAGCAGGAAGATGGTTAATTCAACGTTAAAAGTATGGGAAAGGAGTCAGGGAATAGCCCAGCTTTGCCCTTTGGAGGCAGGTGGAAGATTCCATTATCTTTAAGTAGCTTTTTTGGACATGACGTGTTTGCTTTATTGCAGATTTAGAAGTCAGGGAACAAAGGGAAATAAATACTCGTGGGATTTGTTTGATGAGGAATTATTGAGGTGGTCAGCTGAAGCTAATGGTGTTGACTTCTCCTTCAGGAGGCAGTAAACTAAACAGGCTCCAGTACCTGCCCTGTGCGGTGTGTGAGTGAGAAGAGTAAAAGCAGCACCCAGCCAAAGTAGAGTAGCCACGATGGAAATCTTCTAAAGTGAGTTTAAAATAAAAAGTAACACTAATTAGATTTTATCATTTTTTTTGACAGCTGTAAAAAAAGTACAGAAGAAAGTATTTCTCACTCTCAGGTTTTGTTAGCGTTCAGTGTATTCATATCGCAGCAATCTGTATATAAAATACCTGTTTATTATTACAAACAAATACAGATGCAAAGGCCTAGCCTTGCAGCAGGTTGGTTTAACTATTTTTCAATGAACTTGTTACACAGTTAATTGTTCCTTCAGCTTTGCAGTAGCCCCTTAGCAGAACAGTTTTGCAGCTTCATCAGAACATGGTAAAACCAGAGCAGACCCTGAGCCAGCCAGCCCCTGCCCATAGGTGGGAGGGGCAGCATTAGTTCAGCATTCAAAGCCATCGTGTTGAATACTTTCAGTGTTTATTTTATGCTTTACAAAGCACTTTTTGCCCATTAGAAATCAGCATCATCTATGGATCCCTTCCCATCCAGGTCAGCACTTTGGATCTTGCCTAGCTACTTAGATTTGGTTGCTATCTGGGGGCAGCTCATTGGCCCGTGCAGGGTAAACTCGTTGCACAGGTGCAGCCACAGCACCCTCTGAGAGCACCGAGGGACACTGGCCAAGAGGCAGTGAGAACAAGGGACATGCTGCTCTCAGGCCTCCTCGGTGCCACCGGGAGCCAGAGGGGAACGTGTCATCATCTAACAAAAACTGACTCCACCAAAGGCAGGGGCAGGGCCTGGAAACCTCCAGCAGCACCTGCCCCTGCTTTTGCACAACTGACTGGCCGGGAGCGCCTCCAAGCTCAATAATCTCCACGCTCTTTTATGTTTTCATACAAAAAATTTAATAAATATTACTTTTCAAGATTTATTGCCAGGAACAACACATCAAAGATGCATTTTCATATAACACTAATATCACAATACAAGGTATCTTCATGATCTCAATGGTTAACCACTGAGATGACTATGTTTATAAGCCTTTTGATCTTAAACATCGTAATAGCACTTTGATTTCCTCACTTGTTAAGGCGGGCAGTGTAATCTATGGCAAACCTACACAGTGATCTTACTGGACATTCTACTGTTCAAGTATTCAACAACTAGCTTATTAGAATACTCCCTAAATGCAGTAGATTACAAAAAAAGTCAAATCTACAAGTGGTTCAGTATTACATATTCATGGTGAGAAAAAAATAATTAGAATTTACAAAATAAGATTGCTGTGTTTCCAACTTCACACGCTAATTTGATATTTTTAATTACATGCAACCACTCACATTTCATCTACATAAAGTAATAGCTCAGTTTTGTTCCCTTAAACTGCTTCTTAGCAGATTATCTGCCTGTCACTCGGTTTTCAAGTCTAAAGCAGCAAAAAAAATTTTTCTAGTCTAATTGTCTAAACTGCCTCAGTCAGTACTTACAAATAGTCTTAAAGTGATACTATGGAAGGTGTTTCAAACGTTTGACATTGTACAAAAACCAGCATCAAGGCATGAAAGCCCATCCTATTAAAAATAAACTATTTTAGAACACCTTAGTTTTGGCATATAGGCAACATGTAACAAGAAAATAAATTCAAAATAGAGAAGCCACGAGCTTACAATGCTATCAAAAACCTTCAACTCTAAACACATACATATAAATAAAAAGGAATGATATTTTAAGGCTCTTGATTATTAAGTTAATAAATCAAATATACACAGTGATTAATAAAAAAAGAATTATTTACATATCTATACAAACTTCTATTTTTGACACATTTTCTTCTTTAAATTCTTCATTTACCAGCAACTGCTGACAAGTTCCCCCCACCCGCCCCCAACAAAAATACAATAAAAAAATAAATAATAAACTTATTTTTGATAGTTGCTGTGGTTCCGAGCTGCAAAGGCACTTTCAAATACAGAACTAGTTGTACGTCACCATAAAACCAATATACAAAAAACTCAAATTCAATAAATATAAATAAAATGTATTATTCTAAAGAAACTGTATAAATCGGAACATCTGGCAGAAAAAAAAATGAACACTAAGGAAGAGTAATAAGGCTATGTAATACCTTATGGAACGTTTCTGTGATGGATCAGCTGCAGCTGAATTTACAGGAGGGCACTTTTGACTAGTTTTGCATAGATGTGAAATGCAGCACTTGGTATTCCAGCCAACCACAGCAACTATCATTGCCAGTGTAAGCCAGCTTGTCCAAACTTAAATTAACACAGGGATTCTAAGTAAATAATAGCCTTAGACTCAAATATTACACAACAGTTTAAGAACTACAAGCTCTTGAGTGCCTTTATATTGATACTCAAAGGCCCTGCATGGCAGCACCCCACCGTCTGCTATACGATGTACTCCATCCGATTTAGGCTTTGTGCACTTTCCAAGTCTCTGTTGTCCTGTTTATTTGTCCAGTTTGGGTGTTTTGTAGGGGTGCTGTTGGGGGGCTTTTCATCTCTGTCTACCAAAGTGTAGGCTGGCTGCTTGGCAAATCGGGCCTTCTGCTGGTGCTTGTCCATGTCATCCTCCTCCACCTCGGAGTTGTGTGTCCTTATTTTGGCGATTTTAGAGTTTTTGTTTTCGTAGTCTTTAATGGGGACAGTATTTGCTCCGTGTTTCTCAATGGGGTTTTTGATCTGGTTCAGCTGCTCCCTGACGTTGTTGGTGGTGTTGTCATCAGAGGCCGTGTGGGTGTGGCTGCTCTGCTTCCGGCGCTTTCGGATGCACCAGTAAAACACGGTGACCAGGCAACAGATCCAGGCTACTGTCAGCACCGAGCTCAGCAAGGGCACCAGGAAATCTGCAAGAGACAGGAGACAGTTAGTCCTGCTGCAGACCACGGGGGACACTTTGGGATGTCTCACAGAAAACAAATCTCAGTTCTTACACCTTGTTACTTCCCGGATTTCTCCACTAGGAGCATGGAAGGGTAGTAGCAGCCCTTTTACCAGGTTTAGCAAACTTCTGGCAAGATCTTTTAGGGTTTTTAGCAATGAAAAGACCTTGTGTGCGAAGCCTCCCCATTGTTCCTGATGAACAGGGACTTGCTAAGAGTGTCCAAAGGGAGGAAAGGCTCTGGCCTTGGCAGGGGCCCTGCAGGAGCTGGGGCCAAGGAGCAGCTCACCTGTTTTGCTCTTGGCCGGCCGCCGCTGCACCCTGACCTCGGCGACAGCAGCGATCAGCGTGTTGTTCCCGTCGCGCTTACTGACCAGGTCGATGATCTTATCTGTGATGTCTTTGATGGGGTTTTCATCCTCCCCAATGTCTTCTGCAGACTGCAGGAGGAGGCACATAGTTAACACCAAGCACCACATCAGATGCATGGGAAAACCTGCTATTTATTAACCTTCACAGGCAGTGAAGGCTCTTGCTACTGTTCATCTATAACAAAAGAGAGTCAAAGCAAAATGGCCTGCTGTGGGCAGAAACTAAAGACTCTGAATTCTTGTCCTCATCCTTAAAAACACTAAAAACCCCCCTAAAGCAAGAGTGTAACAGAGAAATGTTTTACTCCCCCTATTACAAGTCCCCCTAGATGGCAGCTTTCAGGTACACACATGTAATCAGAATTCCTTTCCTGTTCTTAAAGGGCATCAGGATGGAAACTAAACCACAAGAAGTGCTGACAAAGCCAGGAATTAATATTTTTATTAAGTCCACGTGTTGCACACATATCCAAGCAATTAACTACTAAGACATTTAAAAATATTCCAGGAATACTCACAATAGCAACATGGATTTCATTATTTGCCAAGTGGGAAGGCTCACAGGTAATATAGATGGAATATTCAACAGAAACATTCTTCAGAATATTCAGATTCCTCAATTCACTGCAAACATGCTCTGTGGTAAGGCCCTGGAGGATACAAAAAAGATGTTGGCTTTTTTTAAATACATATGCACACAAACACACAGATACAAGATTTGTTTGGGATTTTTTTTTGCCCTGAAGTAAGAGTTCTCAGGGGAAAGGGAGGTGGAATTCCCTCCAACTTAGCTTTTTTTTCTTCTCTAGTCACAAAAGCATTTAGGCTGCAAGGCTATATTAGTCTTTCTCTGCTTTTTGCTTTCTTTGCTAATGAGGCAGAGTCAGCTTTTGCTGCAGTTTTCCCTACGGAAAACAACACTCCATGCTCTGGGAATGAGTGTGTGTGTGCCACAGCCCAGCGAGCTGCTGTTACTCACCGGGGCCATCATTTCTTTGTTAAAGGTGAAGGTGATGTTGGCACAGTTGTCCTGGTAGTAGGAGTCTGAGTTGCACTTGGTCCTCACAGGCTGCTGGTTGGAGGGCCAGCACTCCCCCACGGCGGCACAGGGGCGGGTGAAGCAGTGATCGTCCCGCACAGGGACACAGGCGTGGCCAGCAGGGCACTCGCCGGGGCCCTTGCCGTGCAGCACACAGGGCCGAGGGCCACACCAAACCTAGGACAGCATGAATACTGTGAGAACCCACTGGCTAGGGGACACAGGGTGGTGTAAGCCAAACCACAGCACAGCTGTACCTTAGAACAGGTGACTTTTCCATTCAGACACTGACAGGTATTGCAGTCGTCATCCCACTTAGTCCCATCTGGCATGACTCGAACGCTGGTAATGCAAGGCCTTCCTGTAACTGAGGAGAGATTGAACAGAATTATAAGCTAAAAATAGGAAACAAATGCCTTTTCAAAGTTCATCTAAACTTCCCACTGAGTTGTTTCTTCAATAAGGATACTTGCTTTAAAAAACAACAGATAGTGTGCCCCAAAACCAAACCCATGCAACCACAAACCCACCAAAGTGCAATTATACAGCTCTTGCTACAAGTACTAGGATCAGCTCTGGCATCTGGAATACCTTCTTGGCATGCTGGACCACTGCGACCCGGGGGGCAAATGCAACGGTACCCGTTAATTTCATCCACACACGTGGCTCCAAGGGCACAGGGCGAGGACTGGCATTCGTTGATGTCTGTGATGGGAAGGAGAGGAAACAGAAGTCACTCCATAGTATCCTTTTGTTTTGTCAGGAAAAAAGCAAACATGGGATAGAATTGCCTACTGGAGCTTTACGTTCATTTTCTAGTGTCTGCTGGGACATGGATTCCTGCTTGCAGCACCAGTATAACCTCAGAAAAGTCCTTAAACGTTTCTGCTGTGTGGCACTAACAAAGATCAAAACCTGACCCCTGTGGCTACTTGAGCTTTCCAGGGCAAGGACACATTCCTTCCTACACAGACACACTTCCTCTCCTCTCCTCTGATGTACTCCAGTTGTCCCCCACTAGATTCTTCAACTGATGGCAATGTTAAACCCTTCCCAGCTCTATTGCTGCTGTGAGACTTCTATTCCATGGCTGTTATTAAAAAAGTGTCCTCCTACCTGTAATTATTATTAAATTACAGGGAAGCGCATACATCACCTCAGGGCTTGGAGGTAGATTATTAATTGACAAGGTTTTTGGCTGGCACACTTTCATCTCAGGCAGAAGTCTGGGCCACACAAACACAAGGGAAGGCTGTCCCAAAGGGCATTCTGCCCACTCGGCTGAACACAAGAGGTTTCAGCTGCAGCTGAAAGACTTTAAATTTCTTTCATTTTCAGTGTGACTCCTGCCTTCTCCAAACCTGATACAGCTCCAGGTACAGATGGAGATGACACAAGACACCTATCACTCATCTGATCTACTACTTAACTCAATTAAGATGATTGTCTTGCAACAAGATTCAAGCGAGACAAGAAGCGAGGCAGAGAGCCATGGGAACACTCACTGATCCTGCAGTCGGGCCCGGCAAAGCCTGGAGCGCACTCACAGCGGTACCAGTTCTCTCCATCCACACAAGTGCCACTGTTGTAACTGTGGACAATTACCACAGACATTAAAAACTGCACAGATAAAGGGAACCCAGAATTCTAAAGCAACAAAAAGAGCAAAGGATAAACATAACAAACTTACCAAGGATGAGGACTGCAGTCGTTTGTGTCTGCAAAGCAAAGACAGACAGCATTAAACATGTAGACTTTGGCTAATACAGCTCTACTGGCAGTAAAGAATGATCAAACTTCCCCTAATGCCTAAGTTATACTTAGCTCAACTTTTACAAAAATATGCTGAAATTCTCTACTAAATTGATTCCAGGCTTGTACCACAAAATTTGTTAACTACATTGTGGAACACATGTATGCAGGAAGAGATCCTTGTAAAGAATCTAACGGGGGGGGGGGGGAAAAAGTGGAAGCAGACAGAGCTGCTCGTAGAAAAAGAATGCAGGAGAAAACAAGACAACATCTGTCTCCACTTAGCTCATTTGCAACTTTCTCATGCCCAGGTCAGGGCTGTATCACATAAAGTCATTAAAAACAAAGATTCAGGTGATGCTAAAGCCTACATCAAACAAGCTTTCCCTTCTGGATTCAATCTTGACTCCAAGGGCGACAGGATGAGCTCATGTTCTCATCATGCAACACTCTGGAAGAGTTCAAGCAGAGCTGACTTACTCTGGGTGCACGTGGGTCCTTCCCAGCCCTCCTTGCAGACACAAGTGAAGGAGTCCCCGCTGACCACACAGGTACCACCGTTGTGACAGGGGTTTGGCAGGCAGCTGCTGTTCCTCGCTGTAACACAAACAACATTTGCCGCTCAGTTGTTAGAAAGCCCTCAAGGCTGAGCCAAGAGGAACAGCTGAGGTCAGAGCTGCAGCGCTGCATCTGCTTCCTGGCGATTGTGCAGGCTATTTACCTATGTTACAAGTGGCTCCTTCCCATCCTGCAGGACACATGCACTTGAAAGTGTCCCCCTCGTCGTAGCACGTCCCCCCGTTGTTGCACGTCGCCTCATCGCACTGGCTGTCACCTGTGGAAAACCCAAACTGTCCTCAATGCTGGTGCTCCCTTAGGGCAATGAGTTCAAGCAGCCTATCAGAGCAGGTCTGGTATGTTTTGGAAATGCTGAACTTACGGGAGTGGCAAGTTTTTCCTTTCCACCCATTTTTACATTCGCAGAAAAAGTCGTTGACCAAGTCTCGGCAAGTTCCTCCATTGTGGCAAGGGTTTTTACTGCAGTCATTAATATCTGGATATGTTAAAGGAGAGAAAACAGGCTCAGTAGTGTTTACAGAACTGACAAACACAATGCTTGAAAGAAGCATAACCCACCCCTAATTTTGGCCTGTGTTTCAATTGTGGATTAAATGCCTAAATCAGTATTTGAAAGTTTTAAGCACTGTCACATAGATGAAGAGTGTTTCACCCAGTCCTCCAGTTTGTTTTTATTTTGTTTGTAATCTTGTTTCAGTGAAAAGGTCTATTACATAAACTACCCTGTTAGTCAGGGGAAGGGAGCAGAGCACTCAACTCCTCTCCCGTTCCTGAGATTGACAAAATGCAGACAGGCCATAAAGTGGCATCTACTAATGCAAAGGGTGTCTTCCTGAAAGTTATCCAAAGGATAGAGCAGGAAACTCAATAGTGAGAGAGCCAGGCCCTAAATCCCAGTCCAGCTTTGTAACTCGGGCTTCGTTCCAATACAAAAGACTGGGGTGGGAGGACCTGGTCCTCTGTGGCCTTTGAAGTGAAGTTTATTGACATAGGTCACTGTCGTCTTGAGAGTACCAGCCATTCCTTCCCAATGTTTTCCCCAGAGATCCTTCTGTGTGCTGAAGCATGGATAACTTACTCGTTTCACAGTATGTTCCTTCCCATCCATCGCTACAAATACACTTGTAGGAGTTGATGCCATCAATGCAAGTGCCACCATTTTTACAGGGGTTGCTTTCGCAGTCATTAATATCTGCAACAGTTGGGAAGAAAGAAGAGGATTAAAAAAAGAGGGGAAAAAAAAGTCAGACTAGAAGTACAGCTACTAGGAGTCATTATCTTACTGCAGACTGTTTGGTGCTACTTCCATTTCTAATAATACCCTTTGGAAAGGAAGGGTTATAAGCAAGATGACAAATGGGTAAAAAACTGCACAAGGTGATGAACCTGTCACTATTAAAAACAAAAAATTCAGGAGTCCTTAAGATCTACGTTAAACCCCACTACTAACTCCCTCAGACCTTGTATACATAAGGTTTTCAACAACATACAATTCAAGACCAGAGGGGTCATGGCTGTGAACCTTCCCCAAGGCCTAGCAAATTCCACTCTGCCTCGCCCAAGAGGGATATGAAAACTTACAGCAGTTCCAAGGTTCACTGAGTTACAATGAAGAAAAGGGGTCTGGGAGGGAAGGACAGAAACTTTTCCCAGTAAGAGTGGGGGACAGTAAAACACATTCTCTTTTTTGCTCTTACTCTCATGACAGTAGGTGCCGGTGAATCCCTTGTTGCATTCACAGGTAAATTTTCCACCTGCCTGGCTCTTGCACTTCCCGTGAGGTCCACAAACGTTGGAAGAGATGTAGCGAACCCCTTCGGGTGTGCTGTTGGAAGCCACTGCCACGGTGCAGCTGTCAATTACTGCAGGAAGGCAGAGACCAGCGTGAGAATTACCCATGCCACCCGATTCCTCAAGAGCAACATTTTCACTTCCAGCCACGGATGTTTAGAAGACACTTGTGCCATTGAATCATTTAGGTTGGAAAAGACCTTTAAGATCATCGAGTGAAACCGTAAACATATGACTACAAATATGTTTGCTGCTTTAAAATAACATTGGAGTCTGCCAACTGTGCATAAAATAATCACAGCATCTTATCTGATGATTGCTGGAACACATCCACAGGCTGGAATAAATGCATCAGGCTACTTGCTCCCTGTGCTTTCTGTCCACATTGACATAATGCTGCCTTTAATAGCTGATACTTAAAAATATCACACATCTTTTCACACGGAGAGAGGCCTAAGGCAGAGGGCAAAATTCAGCCTCTTTACAGCAGAGCTACTCCAGTGACTCCCCTGCTGGAGCTGCATCAGGGCCCCAGCGAGGGCAGGGCAGGAGCCATTGGCAGCCACGGCCCTTCACCCCCAAAGCAACACAAACCTTCACACGGAGTGGTGCGGCAGTGATCCTTCAGGTGGGAGCAGTTCTTCCCTTCGTAATCCTCGGGGCAGTTACAGAAATAGTCCATGGCAAGATTGAAGCACTGGGCGCCATTCTGGCACGGATTTGGCTCGCAATAATCTATGTCCAGCTGTAAGTAGTGCACAGAGAGGGAAGGGAAATGGGAAGGGGGGGGAAGAGAGTGAGGGAAAGCTGAGTGAAAGAGGTTTATCATGGCTTTCCCTCACCACGACAGGCTGACATTGTGGAATCTGACCTTTTTATCTGCTGCCTCAAAGAATCATTCATAGCACACAGAGTTTAGTCCCGCTCACCACTATTCCGGCAGACAACTCTCGATATTAAAGTGCCAAAGTTAATAGTGAGAGCTCCACAAAGCCTGACGTGCAAACTCTGCAGTCTGCTTAACAAAGAGAATCCTCCACAGCCTGTCAGGGGTTTGTTGGTTTCTTCCCCCGCCCCAATATATATTAATCAAGCAGTTTCTTGGCAGACTGACAGTGATATCAAGTACAACTTAATACTATGCTTCACTGGATGCAAGGCATTCCGCGCTCAGATCCGGAGCGTCGGAACAAACGGCACTGGCTGAGGGCCTGCCTTTCACCCAGCCTTCTTACCTGACAGAGGTTTCCTGAGAAACCAGCGGGACACAGACATTGGAATCCATTGATTTCATCCTGGCAGTGACCCCCATTCATGCAAGGGTTACTTGCACATTCATTGATGTCTTTCTCACAGTGATCTCCTGCATAGCCAGGTGAACAGATACACCGATAACCATTAACCAAGTCCTGGGAAAGAACAAAAAAAAAGTTTCAGAGTTAACGTTGTTCCTCCCTTGATATATTCTTATTGAGAAAAAAAATTTTTTAAAGTTACAAAAAAATCATCTATGTCCAAAATATTTAGAGGGAAAAAAAACAAACACACACACAGACCATGCAGTCCCAGTTTACATTCTAAATTTCCAGGCAAGATACAGGTTGAAGGGAAGTGCCTACATTTCCAGTAGGTAGTTTGCACAACCACCAGCTCGTTCACTGGTGACACTGGCAGTGAAAATGAGTCATTTAGTGAAGTTAATTTTTTTTGCCCTTACTGTTCTACAGACATATCTCAACATGCTGTAGCATGACATAGGCCCTCCCCCAACTTAAAGACATGACCATTTGTATCGGCTATTTGCTATTTTATAAACTTTTTGTATTTAGGCTCAAATGTTTTAGTTATCATTGCAAGTCCTGGGGAAACCAAGGTAAAACAAGAACAGCTTACCCGACAGGATCCTCCATTCTGACATTGTCCACGACAGTCGTTAATATCTGCAATAAAATTAGCACAGTTAGAAGGCAAAAATATATTTACACTAGATAGAGAGTTCAGGTCTCTCTAAAACTGCAGCTAGATAAACTTTTTGTCAAGTTTCCTGCATGCCTTCCTTGAGATAAGGTTATTATAATGGGTGGGAAACCTTTTGCGATTCTTCTAGGAGAGGCAGTAAAACTTCACATCATTGTTTTAGTCCCTTTATCAGAATATAGCTATGGTACAGGCTAATGACTTTGATAAAATTGTGTATTTTCATTCGGCACCAACTACTCCCTTTCTAAAAACATCAACTGCTGGGGCTCTGCCCAGTGTTTAAATTGAGCTCAGAACTCAGGGGCACATATGCCCAAGGGGCTGGCTGTTAATAAACCCCAGGGTATGGACACTTACTTATATCACAGTTGTGGCCAGACCAGCCAGTAATGCAGTCACAGTAGTAGCTGCCAATCAGGTTCCTGCAGGAGTTGGCATTGACACAGGGCTTGCCCTCACATTCATTGGCATCTGGAAAACCAAGGGGAACATTCAGGGGGGAAGGGAGAAGCCCACACCCCAGCAATAACCAGCAGTTCCTCCAGAGCTAAGAGGAACTTGCAGCGTACAGCCGGGATTAGCATGACTTGAAGGAACAAAATCAATCATCATCAGCCTCTGAAGGCTCTTTCAGTTTCTCTGCAATTAGAACATACAGGCTACGCTAATTATTTCACAATTACCCAGCCACTCATTAAGAGCAACTTGCCCCCACACATGCATCTCAGCTGAGCATTCTGAAGGAGGAATGCTGCAGCCTGGTCACTGGGATGAGTGTGTTGGGTAAAGAATGCAGCCAGCTCACTCTCCGTGAGATCATCCCCGTTTTGGAACCCAGCTGGGAGCTCCTGGGTCTGGAGGAGTTGACATGGTTGAGGAGATACAGCAACTTTCTCACAGGGCTAAGGGAGAGAAGCACATGTAGGGGCGGGACTGGGAGGCACAACACACAGCCTCCCCACTTCAGGGCAGTTCTGGTTTGAAGGATGTCTCTGTTAACTATTTCCTTCAAGGGCCAGTATGCAGAAGCAAGGTTATGGAAGCCACACTGCTCTTGGACACTGACCTAGACCTCAGTCCTGCAAACAGACACTGAATGTCTTCAATGTGCCAAAGTATATCCACAGGCTTCAGAAACATGACCATGAGTAATGCAGGACTATGATCCCTTTTATATTTCTCTTTTCCAGCTCTGGAACAACACTGGATGAAGAGAAAGCACTTCTTACCTAGCTGGCATGTTTTGCCAGTCCACTGAGGTGGGCAGATACACTTAAATCCATCAACTAGATCTTGGCAAGTTCCTCCGTGACCACAGGGATTTGGAGAACAATCATCAATATCTGTAATGCAGAATACGTAGAGGCTTAGCTCCACTACCAGACTGGCAATGGCAATAACTGACAAGTCTGACAGATGGTTCTGCTACTCAGGTTTTCCCTGAGGAACAGAAGAACAGGACTTCTACTTGGAATTTACCAGTTATCTTTGATTTCAGCAAAAGCCTTACTTAAAGAGAGGAGTAATGTGAAAAGGAGGTTCAAAGCGCTGGGGGAAAAGTTTACCCCTGTGGCCTTTTTGCAAATGGAAGTCCTATTTGGATCCAGCAAGTCCCTCAGAGCACATTTTAACAACATGCCAGAATGCTACAAAAAGTCAGCATTCCACTTCTTTCAGGAAGCTTTGGGCTATTCCTTCCCCAGTAATTGACAAAAGCCTTGGTACAAGCAAGGGGGAAGAGAGTGCACAGGGGTGTAAATGGTTGCTGGAAGCAATGCTCAGGCTGGGAAAGGTTAAGTAGTCTGCCCTGTAAGGTTCTGAGGGATTAGAAAGACTGATCAAAACCAGCAAACTGGCACATTTTGAATAAACGCTGAAAAGAACTCACTGTCAGTGCAAGTTGGTCCAGCCCAGCCAGGAGCACACACACATTCAAAGCCCGTGGATGTCTCGAGGCAGCTTCCCCCGTTGTGACAAGGGTCGGAGAGGCAGGCGTGCTCCGCTGCACAGGGACAGAAGGACATCAGGGCAGAGGCTACAGCAATGCCACCACAAGCCACCCCTGCTCCCTCCACATGCTTCTGCTCTGGACACACCATCAGCACTCTTGCTGCACCAGGAATTTCCTGGCTGGCAGAAAGTCTCGTTCCAGCTAAGCTCTCCAGCACACCGACTGGCACCTGCTGGGGGCCATGGCCACACAGTGACCTCCCCAGTGAGCAGAAGGCTGATGTCCAGAGACACCACACAGTCATGACAAAGTATGAGAACAGGAAAGGCTGCATCTTTGTACCCAGCCCTGGCTGGGTATGCTACAAATTGAGTTTTCCTCCATTTCATACAGCGCATCCAAAACCAGCCACCAAAAGCTGGCACGAATTAACTGTGAGGTGGCACTTAATCTCAGCAGCTCCATCCAACACTTACCAATTTCACAGTTCTGTCCTGAGTAGCCCTCAGGGCAGGAACATTGGTATTTGTCAGGGCCAGTGTTGCTGCAGGTACCACCATTCAAGCAGGGCGGGTGGGTTCCACAGTAGTTCAGATCTGCAGGAGGAGAGGAGCGTTAAAGCCAGGCTGGAAGGTTACAGGAACATCCCCACGTGCTTTGTTCTGCTCTCCCAGAGCCTTTACAGAATGCATGCCCACAGAGGAGTGGGACAGGACGGGGACAAGCTAAGGACAGATGCTAAGCATGCTGAACAGCAGTGGGATAAGGGCAGGAGCTGAGGGCCAGCACGCTGCCAGCATGTTTCAGCAGCTCGCTGAGCCCGTGTGCACAGTCTGCCAGCGCTGACATGCCAGTGTGACACGGCCCTCTGGCATTAGCATACCTTTGTCACAGAGCTGACCACCCCAGTTGGTTTCACAGAGGCACTGCCATGGTTCAATGCAAGTGCCATGGACACATCCCGGGTGTGGAATGCACTTATCACAGTACTGGCCTTGCCATCCATACTGACACCTTCAGTAAAAGAGCAAAAAAAAGGGAAAAAAATCAGAACAGGGAAAGAAACCCAAACCCATCATAACTGCTGTGTGTAGATATGAGTGTGCAACTCCAAAGCTTGAAGAAAGGCTGGGAAGTGGGGGAGAAGGGCAGGATGACGGGAGGGGAGAAGCTATTCAAGGACTGTTTGATGGTTTCTTGTAAACAAACATTTTGGTAGTTTTGCCAAGGTCTCTGTAGCCGGCCTCCTGACAAAAGAATAACTGTTCTGAGAAAACCAGCATGAGGCCATTCAGCACAATAACACTCTTTCGGAGCCTCATATAAATGTGGCAGAGAGGGTGGGTGTGCACTATAAATCAATCTCTGGACTTTGACAGGGTGCTTTATAAATTGAGGGGGGAAGAAAAAGTCAGTGGAAACAATAGTTATCCAAAGATCCTCATGAATACAAGGTTCCAGGCGTTTCAGCCATGCTGGGTTTGCAGGAAGACAAACAAAACCATAACCAGCAACTCTGAGCCCTTGGCAAGGCAGTAGCAGAACATGAGGAGTTCCCTGCTCTGTCAGAAGGCACCCTCACTCTGAATGGAGAGACACACACGGTATGGACTGGGCCACAGTCAGGGATGAAGAAAGCACGGCAGGGTTTTACACGTGCTCAGAGATCAGCTGTCAGTGTGCTTCTGAGTTTGATTTGTGCTAATAACCTTTTTGCAGGGAACAACTAAATCATGTCCAGTTCTGAGAAACACTGATGTCTGGAGAATTTACTACTATTTGAATTCTTTACTGTCACAATCAATGAGCTACCTGAATTCTCTACTTAAAAGGAAGATGTTCTTTTAATGTAAAGCCCCCTTAAGGGAAAGCTTATTTTGGCTTTCATTTAGTTCTCACTAGCAAGACAGACCAAGGATCCTTCATATTAAAGTGAATCTATAGACAGGAACAAGCAAAACAAGTTGAAAATGAAAAGCAAGGGCTTTTTGAGGTACTGTATTTCATTAACAGGTCCTGAGAGTAATTGATCAGCAGCAATTATGCACTAAGCTGTCACTAAATTATGAAAACAAACCTCAGCTCTACAGAAGTCAGCTAAGCTTTCTATTTGTAAAACCCCCCACCATTCTTCTGCTGGCAATTTCTTCTCATGGGAAAAAGCCAGAAGGATCTATCCAATGGATAATCACACACAGCCAGTGGTAAGTCCGACTTCCCTTCTAAAAATCTCAGGTGACAAACTGCATCCTAATTAACTTTTTTTCTTTAATAGCTATCACAATAGCAGCCTTTTCAAAGTCAATGGGAAATTCTTATTAGTGTGTGTGTTTAAAAAAGCCAGTCAGTGCAAAAAACATGAAAAAAACCCAGATAAGGCAAAACAACCTCCCTCAAGTACCTCTTGGAAAATCCTTCTGTACAGGGCATATACTGAGAATGCACAAAGATCAAAATTTAGGACCAGACCTTTTTAATTTGTGCAGCATACAAAGCAACTTGCCTGTGAGCTTGCACACAAGCCATACTAAGGGACCTCATCTGCAAAGGCAAGTATCTAAATTGAGGATTGATTTTACTCCCATCAAATCAAAGTGGTGGTGGGTTTTGTTTTCTTTAGAACAAGTGTAAAAAAAGCAAAATAATTTTAAAATCCCACAGCACACAGGGGAAAAAAAATCATGAGCTTTAGAGCCAAAGGTACTACTTCAAACATCAGCTTCAAAACATAACAAACAAAATTGGATAAGGCTGTGGGCATTTAGGGAAAAAAAAAAAGCAGCATATCAATTCCAGAGGAAGATTCACAGTACTAACTCAGGTTTAATAATATGTATGTAGCAGTTTCTCATGAGAAATTTCAAGTTAACTTTCCTTGTATAGTGATTCATGAGTAAAAAATGGGTTAGTTGGCTGGCCTGCATTGAAGAAAGTGACTGGCAGCGAAAGGGAAAAGGATATTTTAAGAACGTTTGCAAGTTGTCTGTTGTACCAGAACACAGAGCAGTTTCTGCTCGGATGTTATTTTTAAACCCTGTTGCATTTGTAGCATACAGGCTATATGACTCATCAAAACTTAAAAGAAAATAAAATCTTGTTTCTGTGTTCACTTTAAAGATAGTGGTCTAACTTGGCAAGCAGAAGTTATCTGAAAGCACCAGAAGGACAGCATTGTTTCAAGACTATGCAAATCAAGTGTGGGAAAGTTGCACCTTAAGTAAATAAGAGCACTAGTGCATGTCTGGGCAGTGAGTGGGAGGCAACAGACTTAGAAAGAGAAAGGGAAGAAAAAAAAGTCTGGAAACAAAGCCTGTTGTTCTGACTAGGAGACAGCAACCCCTACAAGGCATGTTTATTCTGATGACAGCAGCACAAATCACTGGTAGCCCTGACTGATATGCTCCTCTCACCATCTGGGCCCCCAACCTTCCTACTACTTGTTAGGCTTTTTTTTAATTAAAAAAGATTTAGATTTGGTGCTCTGGGGGTTAACCAGCTTATATCAGTGCTGCTGAACATTAAAATCACAGGACAAGTGACAACAGTTCATCCCCTGGCTGGACTTTCACTGTGCCGTGGCTCTGTGAGGATGAGAGGTTGCTTCCCACCTCACTTTCAGATAGTTCCTTGGTAATTTTTTTGTTTTATTTTGAAGCATGAATTACAGAAGTAGATAAAATGAATGAGTCACTACAGCTGTTTAGGCTGAATTCTTATAGAATAATTTGTCAGACACTCCAGATCCAGTTCCTGTAGGAACTCTAGTCCACTTCATGCAAAGGTTTCCAGCAACACAGGATCCACCAATATGCTTGTTAGGCAGAAAAATTACTTTCTATTCCTTCAATCTTATTCAGGAATACCCAAACTTCACTTTTAATTCTTCCTACACAGGATTAATATGAATATTTTTGTAACCTTAGAAGCTCTCAGTTGTAAACAGAAATGATAAAGGGTTACATGCAGCTACTTGGAACCTGCCTGTTGATAAAGAATACCCACATTTAATATCCACTACCCTTCTAAGGGACAAGACTTCCCTGTGCTGTAAATATGTGCTGCATATTTTAAGGCATTCCAGATATTTAATTGTTGGGCTATGGATAAAATCTGCTTTCCATTGTCTCCTTGCCAGGACAGAAGGGACTTCAAAGCATGGCAACAAAATTCAGCATTCATCAGAGCCCACTGACAAGATTTCATCCCAGCCATTAACCTCTCAGCACTCAGAGCCAGGCTCACAATGGGAAAGGAACCCAGAGATTTAACTAATCCCATTCTAAAGAATGCTTGACTTTTGCCTACTGATGGAAGAAACCAGGGGGTGGGAGGGAAGGAGGGGGAAACACTGAAAGGGAGATGAAGAGAGAAAAGCCACACTGTACTTCAAGTTTGGAATTGAAAAAACCTATTAATCAGGCTGCTGGAAAAAACATAGCCACCAAACATTTGCACTATTTATGCAGAAACAATTAGTTAGTGCTCATTAGGCAGCATTCACGCGATTTATCCCATAGCCCCCTCTCCCTCGGTGCCACCACTTCACAAACCAAAAGCTTCTTAAAATTATCAGTGCATTAAAAGCCTGCTCCCCCCCTTATTCTGGGCAAGTCAGCATGAATAATATGTCTTGCTCAAAACCACAACTTCCAAAACGCCCTCCCTCCCCAGTCCTATTGTGTTTAGCATCACTTGTTTAATTAGCTGGGGAAGGGTGGGGGGAAAGCAAGGAGGGATAGGAAGCATTTACCTGCACTCTCCTGGAATTGTGCAAGAACCATGCTTGGGGCTACATCCCTGACGACAAATAGCTGTTAAAACAACAAAAAAGAAGAGTATCAGCACACTGCCCGCTTCCGGCGCCTCCACCACACTCGTGGGAACGTTTTAATCTTGAACCAGCACTGTAATCCTGCTGAATCCAAGCTTTTAACCAGTATCTCCTATCAAGTCTACCAGAAGGAAAACCAAGGTAGGTGTCTCCCTGGGATAGGAAATCTATCAGCTTTTCCTTTCTATAGGAAATCTGTACCTCCGACTTTGCAGAGGGCTCACTCCTAATGCTGTTCAAAGAGCTGTTTTCATGTGGGAGAAACCATTGTGCAGAGCTCAGGTCACTTGGAGTCTACAGGTTTTTCTTCTCTCTCTTTTGCAGGTGATCTGGACCACTCTCCCTGGTTTTACACCTAATTCAAAGCAGCTTTTAACTACTCTGGATTTAGTTCTGGCTGTATCTCTGAATAGACAGGATAGCAAGATGAGCAACAATTCAAATTGCAGGTAAACTCAGTCATTAAGAGAAATTGATAGTCTGTTCCTAAGTCCTGCTTTCTCCTTCCCCAATTACCTAGGTAGCAGCCATTCCCTAGTAAACATGTTGAACATGATCTCAGGTGGAACAAACAAGCCTGGGACTTTTCAAACACCAAAGCTTTACACTTGCCAGGTCAGCTCTAAAACAAGTCTCTCCTTCCTGCTTGTCTTGAAGTTCTGCACCAAAGGGGAAATCCTTTTTGAAGTCAGCAGCAGAACTCCCATTGAAGTCAGTGGGCTGGGTTTTCTTCCCAAGGGCAAAGATGCGGATAATCAGAGAAAGAACACATCTGCTAAGTGCCCAGTTCTCTCTCCAAGACCTCTCTAAGACTTCAAGGCAAGGCAGAAACTACTCTTCTCCTGCCCCCAGCTCTCCCTGTGAAGAGCTGGTCACTGTCCCATCAGTCCTTAGCCCCCTGTCTGCACAATCTCACCACTGAATGCAACCTGGACAGGCCACCCTCAAATCCCTCCCAGTGCTCCTGGTTTGCAGGCGGAGCGTTTGTCACAAACCTTTGTTGCACTCTGGTCCCATCCAGCCTTCCAGGCAGGTCTTGTTGCCGTTCTGGTCGCAGGTGTGGTGGGTGAAGAAGTCGTCCCTGGGCCGGCAGAACTTGTTGCAGCCGAAGCCGTAGTAGTGCTCGGCGCAGGTGACGCGGATCTGGTACTCGAAGTGCGCGGCGCCCGCGTTGTGCTTGAGCGTCTGCCACTGCCGGCTGGGGTTGATCATGCCCGAGTGCGACGCCTTCTCGATGATGCGGTCGGGGTCTGCAGGCACAGGAGATGATGGCAGGGTTAGACCTCCCTGCAGCTCTCCCCACTGACCCCCGCATCACAGCTCTGCAGCTACACAGGCAACGCGCTCTGAGGCAGCCAGTTGGTTTTATTAACTCTGTTTCAGACAGTCAGATAAGGCTGCCCTGGAGCTACAAACCATTAACTGAAACACACAAGCAGCATTATCAGACTGAACCAAGCTCAAAATCAAAAGGCACCCTTCAGTTACTGCCAATCGCTCACCCCTTCTGCAGTGTAAGGGCATCACTAAGAATTCATACAGTTCATGACTAAAGAAAATTCAGCTCCAACAGACCGGTACAAAATGTGTTTCCCCTGCTCCTCCATTAATGGCACTAGTTTTGTTTTCAACTGGAGCATTTACAAAAACAACATACTACAATAGCCTAATAAAGCCATGTCTACAGGCTGAACACAGGCACTGCAAAAGGTTTGCAGCCTTTTCCTTATGTGCAAACACTAAATTGAAAACTACCAGCTCCAGCATTCAGATGACATGAGCAATCTCAGCAGATTTTGGCTGAGAAATACCACGAAAGTCCTGTCTTCAGACAGCACCTGAGAGTACAAAATCAAGATGACCAGAGCTCAAAGCAGAAGACTCAAACTACTGCATATATGTGCTATAGATCCCCTTCCTTTCTACAGAGCATTTCAAAGTTTAAGTTTGCACTTGACATTTAGTTCTGGCAAAAGTCTTCTGGCTTTCAGAGCCATACAACTGTCTGAATTATGGCTTGAAATAATAATATTTCACATTTGCTTGGAACATTGTATGTATCTGTGGTATTTCACTTTGTAGTCCAGGTCTTGTGACTTAAACGATCTGACACTGCCTTACGACCTGCTGCTACCCAGCACTTGACTGCTGAGTGAAAGTTTATCATAAAACAGCCAAAATATCCTCGCAGACTGAGCTCAAAACCAACAGTGAGTACATGGGAACATAATCCAGCGACAGGAGAATTTGAGGAAGGAAGGCAGTTTGCCAGTGATGTGTTAGCAGCGTGTGAAGTACTGGCACCTCTGAGTGTTAAGAATTAAATTGTACTGATGTGCTGCTTGTTGTTCCAACAACTACAAAAGAACCTTCTGGGATTTTACATAAGGCAGAGCTGAAGACTAATGAAGTCTCTACTAAAGCCATAAGATGACACATGGGCAGTTTTTAATCTAAGATACTTTTAAATGTATTGCTAAGGACCTTTGATTTGCAGCTTTCAAAAAAAGGAACTTCCTGACAGGCTTCTCAAGCCTCAGATACTCACTATGGATCCACCACTAGGTCCTGCCTGCTTGTCTGCAGTTTGGAATGAAGTCAAAGCTCTTGCTGCACAGCCACAGAAGTGTGTCAAGACTCAGACATTGTGAGCATCTGCCCATTTTTGGGGGTATTTGTGACTTGAGACTACAGCATTCCTTATGTGTTTACACTGTGAAATTAAGGGCAACAACTTCTTGTTCACCTTCTGGTATTTCTGGTTCTATAATATTTTTCCATTTAAATCAGTTTTTATTATTCATTGGCACTAAGCCCCCAACTCCACAACTATGTGTCAGACTTTCAAATGCAGGCAGGCCTTTATTAATTTAAATCCCATTCACCGGTAATGTGGATGCCTAAGGACCTTTCCATACTGGTACATCCAGAGCAACATCATGCTCTGTGCTGTGCAGGTGTAAGGCTCTTAGATCTCATCAGCAAGATTATTGACTAATTCTAAGAGGTACTTAAGCAGATGCATATCTGCTCGTCTTGAATGGGGCTAGTCTGGCAATTACAGTTCCACTCATGCGTGCTGGAGATGGCTCTGCTGCACTTGCCAAGATTACACTCCATCCACAGCACAGCTGGAAAGCAAAGGCACTTCCCCAAACACCGAGTGTGCATAAAGACATCCTGCTCCTTGTGAGTAGAACAACTTTATCCTCTCCTGTAAGTGGCAGAAGAAAAGGAGAACGACACTCAATTTAGTTTTGCAAACCAGCCCCCCCCCCCCCCACCTCCACCCCCACACTCATTCTTGCTTTTCCAGTCTTTTCCTGTTCCCCCTTGGGAACATACCACTGACAACTATTTCAGCCCTTGGCACCAGAAAGGGAGTTGCCTTGAAAACGTGATCTTTCCTTCTGCCTCTCCTCTTCCATTCTTCTCCTATCTGCCAGCTCATCAGGAAGCTTGTCCTTGCTGGACGTCTATGACCTCTCACTCCAGCCATCAGCTCTTAACCACAACCTGAACTCAAATGGAAACACCCTTTTAAGCCCACTGGAGTTCTTTTTTTTTTTTTTTTGCAGGTCCTCAGATGAAACCCAGCTGCAGTTTCCCTCTGAATCAGGGATAAAATGTCTCCCATTGGATACACATTTTAAAGCTACCCCCATCCAGCTGAATTCTAACACAGCCTCACAGGTTTAAGCTCCCTTTCCATTAGCCATCACCCACAGTTTTCACAATGAAGCACTGGCATGTTCCTTCTTGTACTACAGCTCCTCCACCCTTGCCTATTCCCACCTGTCAGAGTGCACTTACACAAGGGTGCTGACCCAGACTCCAGGGGAGGCATTGCAACAACCCTGCCATTCTTAGCCCGCACCAACCACCCTTTCAGTTTTGTAGGAAGCAATCCCAACACAGCAGAATGGTTAAGTAAATAAAAAGCAGCAGACAGCCAGGCTTGAGACAAAGGGATCTTCTGAACTCCACTGCCTTCATCTGACTCAGAACCCCATGCTTTGATAGAAAGGTTAGAGGAAGCATTAACCCATTAGAAATTGATGAAGTGGAAGAGAGAGGCTTTCTGTACATCTCGGGCTTCCGCTCCACACTGCACTGTCAGAGACTGTTGGTTTTATTCACTTCTTGTGGCTAAACTTCAAAGCTATAAATCCCTCTTTTTATTCAGTGGGCAACTGTATCAAAGGTTTTAGACACAAGGAGATGAGCTATTTTGACTGCCCACCTTTGCCTTTCAGTGCTCCAATGTCTGGCAGTTATAACTATGCAGCATCAGGAAGCAAAAACAACAACAGAAAGAGCCCAGACTTCTCTGAGCAGTTTGGGTGGCCAAGGACAGCACAGTTATTTTTGAAAGCCTTTGTTTCAGACAACTTCCAGCCACGGCTTGGTTTACATTGTGAAGTCTCTTATGCCCGCCTGGAATTCACATGCAACTGATACCAGTAATTTACAATAGCTCTTTGACATAGTTTGAGATGCAATGTCAGCCCATTAGCTTTATGTATGAAGCAACAGTAGCAAGATGGCAACCAGACAAGAACCAGAGTAAGAAAACCATTTGAGTTGAATCTTGGCTCCAACAAAGCACGATTCTCATCAACTTCAGCAGGGCCAGAATTTAACTGCAAGCCACTCTTGGAAGTGAGACAAGAGAGAGTATGTGGTAAAGGAACGTAGGAGGAGTGGAATGTAAGGGGGGAAGGAAGCATCCACTCGAGGATCTTCTAACAACTGCATTGATCAGAGGATGCTTTTAGAGCTATTGAAAAGTCACACAAACCTACTAAACCCACTTTTATTGTTGAGAGCTCTCACGGGGTCTTTACGATTCAGTGGCAATTAGGGCAAAAGAAAATCCTGGACATCAAAAAACCCCACTCTTCTCATTATATGATGACAATTGTTTTGTTCTAATCGTTTTCTTCACTCGTTCTACAAGCCTTACTCTGCAGCTCTGGGAAAACTGACTAAGTCAAGCCGTGCAGCACAAAGGAGAAGTTTTGTGCAGTGCAGTGACTGGAGTGACCTACAGATGGGTAAGTGACAGCAAATCAGGAGCAGGAATGCAGATCAGGAACATATGCAAGAGCATGTCTGCACTTGGTCAAATGCACTGCTGAGAAATTAGGCAATTTTGTCTGAAGACAATTGTACTTCCAGAACATGAAAGCGAAGAAAGGGTTCATTGTGTAGCTTTGGAAATGAAGTTGTTTCATGAAAAAAGATGAGCTCTAATAATAGTAAAAGTGGCACAGACCCAGTCTGAAACAACTCCCAGATCCTACTATGAACAAGACTTTCATTTTGAATTCAGGCATTTTCCATTTTTAATATTTCACTGTGCTGCATCATCTACTTTCTTCTCCATATAATATTCTATATCCAAGAAATCCCCCAGCCACTGCTGCATGGCTGTGCTGGGGTAGAGTCTGAAATCACAGGTACTGCAGCAGTGCTGAATGAGGCTGGCTGCGGCTGCCCCTGACAGGCCACGAGATTTGTCTCAAGCAACAACTGCTTTTCTGCAATTAACAGGACACCCCATGTACATTTAAAAAAAATATAAGGAGCAGATTTGCACAGAGTAGTTCCCAAGCTATGCACTCCTCACCAATTAAAACATAAAAGCACAGCACTGTGCACACTTCTCCAAGGCCTTCCTCTGACGAGGCACGAAGCCCATTTCATTCCTACATAGCTGCCCCCTTGGCACTCCAAAGCAGACTGCAAGAATCTGCTGCAGGATTTCTGTAAGATGGAGCACAGTGCTGCTGCCTGCTTGCTGGAGGAAAAGGCCTGTTGTGTCAACAAAAGCTTTATGAGTTGAGATTCACACTCTCTCCTGTGGCTTTTACCACACACACACAGTTAAAGCCCTAGGTTGAAATAGAGCTGATTTTGCCCATCTCCTTCAGTAACAGCAGGCAAAAAGCAGAACAGGTCATGTGCCAAGAGACCCTGTGCAGCTTCCTCTAGCCACGGGAAAAGCTGAGCAGAATGGTTCTGAAACCAACCAGAGACATTCCAGGAGAAAGTTCCCCACCCTTGATTTTCAGCCAGCCCTACCAGGTGGTGTCTGGTAAATATTTTTTCAGCCCCTGCATACAAACTCCCAGACATCCAACTCCCAAGGAAGAGCTTGTAGTAACTCCTCTTTCTCATCTACAGTCGTTAGATGGATATGGATATCAAGTCTTACAGAGATTTTAAGTTGTTTTCTTTTTTTAAAGCAATACATTCAGTTTTGAGAAGTGCTTATAGAGTTTACAGAGAGGTCTCAGGTGAACAAGACTTAGGCTTCTGACTATTGGCCCTAATTAAAAAGAACAAAACAAGGCTAAAAAAACCAAACAAAGAAACCTGAAGAAATCCCTTGGCTTTTACTCTCCCAGAGGAGAAAGAAGGAATTAACAGCATCTATTTTTAGGCATCACCCTGTTGGTGCCTAGGTGAGCAAGCTACCAACCCTCTGCAGGCAATGTGAGTGAGCCAGGCTGCTGCAGAGCCTGGAGGAACTTCTCCAAGCCCTTTGGGGGAGAGCTCTTCCCTCTCCTTGTGCTCTAACTCACAACGAGCTGGGGAGGCTCCCAGAGGCCTTCCAGTGCCCAGGACACAGAGGTGTCAGAACTAAATAAGCCAGAGGAAGGAATACTTACTTGTGGAGTTATCATTGTAATCCCACGCCTCGACAAGCAATGTGTAGGATCTCTGCAAAAGAGAAATAAGAGTTAGTTTAAAAGGCACACATGACCAAGGGGGAAAAAAACCCCTGCCAACAATTTTAATTAAAAAGAAAAATTCTGGTCTCTACCCCAAAGCAGATACTTGAACACAGAAATAGGTAAAAGATTATGCTTGAGACAAACATGATCTTCTTGAAACCACGTAAGCTACCTTATCCAGTCTGACTTAGAAGACCTTTCACCTTGGATAGCTCATCTTTGTCATCATTAAAGCATCTTATGTACTTAACCGGGAAGCACAGCCTTTGACACTGCACTGCAGCCGAAATAAAGCATGTGGGACAACTGCACATGGAGGACAGAAAGCCCTGGCATAGCACAGCAGCATCAAAAAAACCCACACCAAACCCCCACTCTCAAAAACCGCTTCAAAAGAATTTTAGTTACAGAAAAATAGTCTGGATGTCCCTTCCCCCAGCCATCCTGAAAGCAAGGAGTGTTGCTAAGATTACTGTGCCCTGCCTTGACAGCGCAATCTCCAGGGACTTTGCTTTTCAGCACCCCCTTTGAAAGCTTTGTCTGCACGAGGGCCATCGCAGCTCCCACAAGTATCAGGTAACGAGGGAAGGACTGATGGGTATGGAAGGGGGTGGGGTGAGAGAGAAGCACTGTAAAACAAAGGCTAAGAAAGCCTCCTCGGAAGAGCAGGGCAAGGGAAGCCCGCTCTCCGCCCGCGTCCCTTCTACAGATGCTCCAAGCTGCCAATGAGCTCTGGAGCACTCCAGCAATAATAGTCATAAGCATAAACTGACTGAAGTGACTCCATGGGCTGGAAAGATGCCAGCTATTACATCTAAGCCACCTTTATCTTCAATCCTAACTTGAGAACAAGACCCATTAAAACATCTCCTCCTCCAGCTCTACCCCGAGATATTATTATCCAGGCTGTATCTTTCAAAGTTGCCATTTAGCCAGCCAAACTTACACAATGATTAAAAACCAAAACAAAACACCTTCTCTCCAGAAGGAAGGGCGGGGGGGGGGGGGGGGGGGGGGGGGGGGGAGCTGAAGAAAATAAGCAAAAAATATGACTTGAAAAGTAAAAAATATAATAACAGATAAGGCAATAAATGTAATATCTTTCTGGAGAGCAGAACAATAACACTACAAATAAAAATTCTGTGAAGGGTTTTGATGCTTTGCCATAGCAACTGTGCATTGCAAAGTTTACTTCTCCTTAACCGTGTCCATGTTCAGTCACAGGCTGCTCATTTGTGGTCTGCAGTGCCTCTCTGTAACAGACCAAAATACAGTTCTGAGAGTGAGCTGCTACAAGGTGCGCGGGAGTAAGGTAGAACTCAGACTTCTGAAGAGGAGGGGAAACAAAAAAGGAGGGGAAAAAAAAGAAAAAAGAGAACAAGAGTTGGAGCAGACTGCTTTCTCACAACTGGACACAGCATGAGGCTCTGAATGAAAACCCAGTTTGTGATAAACACCAGCTTGCTGTATAGCCTAAATATGTTTCATATTCAAACCAGGATTCCATTCTGTTCTGATAACTGTGGGAAAATGCTTCCAAAAGTAAGCAAAGCTGGGCAAGCCAAGACATGCACCCAAACTTCTACGCAGAGGCTCCATTGGCCTGAACCATTTTTGGTTAATATTTCATGAAAAGTTTATATGTTACTTGTTTCTATTCTAGACCAAGTCTGACAACCTGAAAGAAACTCTGAAAATGAAATGAACCAAAATGAAATGCAACTCGATCATCTAACACGGCTTAAAACAGATTTAAGAAGTCCTTGCACAAGTCAGTGGTGAAAAAAAAAAAGAAAGAACCAAAACAAACAAACAAAACCAGAATAGAACTCCCGAGCCATATTACAGATGCAGATTGCACTATCTTGGGTGCTTCCTCAGTGGTTTAATTACCAACATTAAGCAGCACAAGCTCAACATGTTACTGCAAGCTTGACAAAAAATATTATGATATAGAGAATGAATTATGACAACTAGCACTACTTCCAATAAAGTTAAGGATGTTTTCCTTTCGGCCTTGCATAATTGTTTTGGAAGATATTTTGTCTAAACTCATAGCAACAGTTCCCTGCTGGTTCTCAGGACTGTTTACCAACACACCTAGCCCTTAAGGAAAGGAAAGGCTGAATCCTAGCTGTGAGTGCTACTGTTGCTAGATACTTGTGTGACCACTTTCCACTACCACACAGGAGTTTGGTTAAAACAGAGGAGATGCTTCAGCTGACCTGGATGGAAACAAAATGCAGGGGGAACAGACCTACCCAGTCAATTCCCTTGTTTCTAAATGCCCCCTCTCGTTTTGTCTGAATGTATTAAATGAAGAGTGCCTGTCCTGAAAGGGGGTGATACAAAGAATGGCATGTGATCCCTTGGCTCTGTCCCTCTCAGCATGGGGAAAGGACCAAAAAACCCCAAGACTTTGTGTTCAGAATGGGACACTTTTAAACAAAAGTCACACAGACATCCAGAGCCTCACACCAGTAGCAAATCCCCTTCAACAATCCAGCTATCACATACCTCTAGCTAATTCCCTCAGCCCTCCCAGAAAAGCAGCTCTGTGCAAAGCTGCACTGTTGAGATTTTTTAGAAGTGCATGTCATCCCCACTCTATAGATCAAGGATTCAGATATCTCAGGAATGACTGCTTACACTGTGGAGGTTTAAGTTTTCCCATGCCCATAGATGACCTCTGCCCATCTTTGAATAAATATATATATCCAGACACAAGAATTCCACATCATGCACCTTATTCCATCAAAGCCATGTCCTAGGCAACAAGGCAGCAGTGAACTCTCCAGAGTCACACCCAATTAGCCACTGTAAACCTGAGCTTGACCAGAAGGCAGGGATTCCGGCTTGAGAGGAAAGGCAGCTTGAAAGGAACAGCAAATCCTTAAACTTTGCGGATCAGTCCAGAGGGCTGAAAGGCAGCATGGCCAAATTTAAGCAGAATTTCTGAGTGGAGCTAGGAGAGGATGGAAATGGTCAAGTTCTCCAAGAAACAAAGCAAGCATCAGTGTGCAAGAGCCGTTTTCCTCAATGACAAGACACTGACACTGTGTCTTGATCCCCTGATAGTACAGCTCAGGAGACTGTGCAGACCTGAAACCCATCAGAAATTGTTCCTTTTAAGGATCTCAAAGGGCAACACAACCTCCTTTCTGGTTATTTAAATGAATCCTGGCAGCTGCAGGTAAACAGGTGTTTAAAGCTCTCTGCTTGATTACCCTCTTCCCTGCCTTCACCCAGACATCCAGCCAAAGGAGGTGCTTTTGTGCTCTGGCTTCTGAAGGCACCCTGCGAGTCAGTGGGCCAGAGCAAGATTAAAACATGCGGCTCCTCACTGCAGCGCCGCCTCCTTTTCAAAGGGCTCACAACTCGTCTAACTCCTTTCCCTCCTAGCCCTGTGGTTAGAGTGTGCAAGAGCTTTGCTGAGCATGTGAAACCATGACTAGACAAATGCAGTGGGAAGTTTTGCATTCAGAGCGCTGCTCCTCCTCTGCCAAACAAGGAGAGCAGGTTAAGCCCAGCCGCCCTCTCCCGACGCTCTGCACAGCTGTGAGCAGCAGCCTGAGAACGGCGCTCACACACACCCTGTCTGCACCCGGGCACGGCGGGCACAGGCGTCCAGCTGTGACACGTGCACCAGGGAAACTGAGGCACCTTTCACTGTGCCCAGGGGCCAGGGAGGAGGGCATCTCTGAGCAGGGTTAAAGCCAGCCACAAACCCGCCGCCTCTGACCAGCACCGTCACTGCACGATGACACTGCGCAGGTGCATCACCACACCGTGCCACGGTCAGTCAACTCTGAGAACTGAACATCCTTCAAAGGAGTCAAAGGCAACTGGCTCCTCACCCAGAGGATATGCGAGCGTACTCCAGAAAAGGAGGAAAGCCACCTAACCCTCTTAACCTTTTGTGAAATGGAACATCATCAGGAAGCTCCTCTTTGGGACAGCCTACGTAAGGACAACACCCTACAAAGCCGGCGAACACAAACACAGCCCGAGCCGTGGCAATCTCTCTCACGCCTCAAAGCCTGTGGCCAAGAGCTCAGCTGAACCCCAGCAGGCAGCCCAGCCAAGAGCCTCATCAGAATATGCCCAGACCAAAACACAGCACGCTGCTCCTTTAGGCTCCATCCTGAGCAGCTCCTTTGCTGCTCTAAGTGCCAGTAAACGCTGCAGTGCCACAGAAAGGAGACATGGAAACGAACTGAACCATGTCAGCAGCTCCAGGAGAGACCTGCCCCCCGTCCTGCCTTGGCAAGGGAAGGCAGCAGCCCAAGTCAAGACCTTGGTGCACCAGCACGGCCACCCTCCTGCCAAAGGACGGAGGACACAAAAGTACCGCTATCCAAACTATGCATACGCTTAAGCATCCAGTAAACCAGGCTGATCTCTGATCTGGCAAGCCTGCTGGAATAATGAGTATCCTGTGAATACATAATGTGCTGAAGTTGCCATTGTGTGAAGTAAGTCCATGGTTTGTCTGGGAGCCGAGCAATGCTGAGTCTACTGCTGCTTCCTGTTGCTTGTCCTGTATTAGCATTATTTTTGGATAGGCCCCATTATGTTCTGTAATCCTCACTGCAGTCAGTATGGCCACACTATTGTTCTTGGTTAATATTAGCAGTCAATGCCTCTGTCTGGGTGGCCGGACTACAATGTATTCCAATCATAAAACTAGCATGCATTAACGGGACAATGTACTGGGCTCAGGGGGGAGACTTGGGGTCTTCCCCCCACCCCTTCTTTAAAAAAAAAAAAAAAAAAAGGTAAAAAAAAGTATAGTAGCTTCTTTAGCTTCTTTTCTCCCCCTTATGCCCCCTCTCTTTTTTAGCTAATGATTTCAAGTGATCTCAGCTAGCAGGGTGCTTCATACAACAGCAGCATTTTAATCAGCACCTTATCTAGTTACAGAGTTATTTTCTCACGGAGCCCCTCTTGTCAAAGAGCAGCAGATAGGCCAAAATGTCAATGGTTGCTTTCAACCTTCCCCAACAAGCAGATTACCTGCCCTTATCAGTCCCCCTACCTGTTTAAAGCATCCCACTGATAATTAAATGCACCAGTTACAAAAGGGTGGCAAGGTTAATAGACAGAATACCTAGTAGCCAGCCAAGCAAAACAGTCAGGTTCACATGGAGCAAGCCTGAACAAGAAGCCTTTCTACTTATTTACCTAAGTGCCTAAGAACTGGGTTGAGCTGGTAAAGGACTCTGGATGTTTGACTATTTACAAACCACTTTAACCACTTCTATCCACTTTTTGCAGTTTCTTCTGAACACTACAAGAATAATGAGTGTAATTTACGCTGCAGAATAGCGACCACAGAACCATGAGCTCCACAGACTAACAAGAAACAAATGCAACAGCTTCTAGTTTTGACATCTTTCCTTGTGTAAAGACACAGGGGTTACGAGTTAAATTATTAAAACTGAGTCAATTAGCATATTAAACTTCTGTCCATCTAGAGAAATTCAAAGGCAAGCTTAGTTTCAGTTTTCAAAACCAATCCTGTCATTTGTGTTATCTACAGAGATACCTCTCCTTATCTACAGAGAAGTACTTTTAAGAACCGTAGCTTAAGGCTTTTGCTTTGCAGGGCATCACAACTGCATTAGGAGTGAAGCTGGAATAAACAGCTCAGAGCCAATTCCCCAGCTTTAGAGGCAGCTGACTCCTACTCCAGCCTCCAGCCCACTGGGAAGCGGTGTTTCCTTGAGGGAACGGCAACTTTTAGTATAAAGCATCAATTTTATGCAATTCATTTTCAGCCATGCTGACTTCCAGCTGCATAAACAAGCTGACAGTGCTGGATGTGTGTAGCCTGAGAAAGTTTAGGAATAAACTTCAGTGTCAGGCCCAATCCAGCTGCCACTGAAGTTAAACCGGAGCAGGCCTTTATTATAACGAGAACAAAAATTCTAGGAGCAGGCAAGATGAGGATTTATTTTTAGACATATTATGTTAATATAGTCAAATGGTTTTACCATGAAGATGAAGCTCTGAATTGGCTGGAACATAAAAAAAACTCTTTAAACATGTAAGAAGTCCAAAACCTCTGAATGGCTGCATCACTTCTCTCCAGTCCTGGGAAAAAAACAGCCCTGTGATGCTAATTATGCTTCAGATGTCACTTAATACTCCCAGCTCTGTTTTGAATAGTAATCCTAGGCAAAACATTACACTTTGAGTGCTAAGATTTATTCTTATATTATTAATCAACAATAAATGACAGAGTATGGATTTAATTAATATGCATCTTGCTATTATAAAAATTTCTTCTGATCTGCCCATGCTCCAAGATGACTTTTTGTTCAAGAAAAGCTTGAACAATAATCTAGCATTTGCTTCTATAAGTTTTCAAGAAGTTGACAGGAAGGAGAGAAGAAACAAAATCAAAAGCCAAATTTTAGTCTTATGACTGTGACATACTGGACTTAAAAGAAAAAAAAAGCAGATGAGTGTACTGATATTTTTTCTCAGATTCAAAAGGCTGTTATTTTTAATATCAGCTGCAGATTAGTATTTTGGACGCCTCGTGTCAAGAGAGGGAAAAAGTTCACAAAGCTTAAAAAACACTAAAGCTCTTTTGCTATGTCTCTGTAGCCACAGAAAATAATGCCTACCCAGAAAATGTATTTTACATCTTCAGGAATCAGGACTACTAAGATTTTTCATGGAAAAGGGGCTTTTTTATTTTTTTAAGGTTGACTCTTTTTATTTTAAAGTTGAAATAAGATGCTCTTTTAAATTGTATTTTATGCTAAACTCACTGAGATCCTGGAGGGTTTTTTTCCACCTCAGTAGTTTCCTGGTGTGTTGGTGCAATTGGCCCCAATATTAAATAATTACAAGGAGCATAATTTTGGGATAAACAAGCTGTTTGAAATTGGAGCTATGCATACCAAAGGAATTGCCAAGTTTGACCTTCTTACTCAGTCTCGCCAAACCCCCAAAAGATCTTTCTCTACATAAAAGCAAAGTGTAGTGTTAAGTTTTGCTTAGTTAATTGACGCTCGGCTCCCTCAAGGTGCAGCACCCATCACACTTGGGGTTCTTTAAGAAAGGCCAGAGGTTTGATTCATGTGAGAGAAGAGCATGTGTCTGCCTTGGAACCAAACTTGTTCAGACAGAGCACTTGGACAAGTGGAACATGGAAATGCTTTTGTTCCATACTTTTTTATACGGCTTCATAAAGCCAAGCTTGCCTGTCAAGAAAGTCAGTGAAGTCTCAAAATGAATGTCAGAAGCAAGCCCTGGTGCATTTTACGTTTTTAAATCATCATCACTATTGTTTCAATGCACTGAAGAATTACCAGCTACTGCAGGGGCAGCTTTCTGATCCACTCCAGTTCCTTTATGCTGGGCTGATGCCCTGTTTCCTAGCAACTTACTCAAACCTCCCATCACTTCAATTAATTTATGGCCCACCGTCTCCACACCCATTACTCACAGGGGAACGTATCAAAACTGACAAGAGCAAACCCCATAAGTTATTAATAAGACTCTGACACTTCAAATCTACATTACAACTGCAAGCTCCCTCTAACAATACTTTTAAAGCACCCCATTCTCTGCCCTTCCTCTCCTGCATGATGAATAAAGGCCTCTAACGCAATGCAACTATTTTTCACAAATGGCATAAGGGGGCAGCTTGACATGGGAAGAGGCTTTTTCTTTTTAATTTTTTTTAAAGTAGTCAAGGCAACAAGACTTCTGAATGTTACTACTGACTCAAGCTGGAACATCCAAGAAAAGGCTCCCTCAGAGTAGAACACAATCCAGAGAAGGGCATGAATTTTCAAGTGCAATATGATTAACATTTTGGTCTGGCTCTTATTACCTCTACTATAATTTTCAGCTGAATGTATTCAAAGATACCTCTCATGATCAGCCACATGAGTAAATGCAATGCTAATCTCAAGCTCTTACTGAAGTCAACAGTATTCAGCCACCTAAAGAGTTTAAGTTCTGAAATTTCAGCATCAGATTAGAGCTGACTAAATTAAGTTTACTACTTTATCCGTAGAGCTTTGAAAATGCCTGAAATGATTTGTGTACACAATTTTAGTACAAATAAGAGCTTTGCCACATTAGATATTCTTTTGTTCAAATGCCATTTGGAAGTCACAATGGCTAGCATAAAAGCTGTGTCCTGTGGAAGCTAAAGCTGGGAAGCAGGCTTGATAATTGCACAGGGACTATCATCAGCATCTCAAAAAGTGCATTTCTGCCTGGGAAAATGCAAGAGCTTATTCCAAAATTCCAGGCTTATGAATCAAGGGTCTCAAGTTGTTGAGTTTTACCCATTTCAAAGGTTGCACTGGAGTTTTGCTGCTGCTGCTCCAGGATTCCAGTGCTGAATGAGATTCAGCAGGACAATAGAAGCATTTCTTTTACTAAGATGCAGGCAAGCTTAAGAGACTTCTCCCAGGGTCCCCACCCCCCAAACCCACCCTCTACACACAGATTTCCCTTCCCAACCCTATGAAGAGAGAGGCTGCTGGAAGGAACGTGTTTAGTTTTCACACCATTTTTATATGCATACCTATAGATTCAAGACAATCAGATTACTGGGAGCTAGTTTAAAAAAAATCCTTGATGTACCTGACTTCTCTGACAAAAGTCAAAATCTGCAACACAAGCACTGCAGCCACTGGCAGAGCTTCAAATACCTCAGATTTTTACAAAGCCCTTTATCCCTTTGATGGCATATTTGATAACAGTTTTATCTCATTTCATGTTAGGGGGGAAAAAAAAGAAGAGAAAGAAAAGGGAAAGAAATAAAGGACAGACTTGTACTTCCAACAGAGAATACTTTTGTTAACTCTGCTATTGTACTGTGTAATACTATCTCCTTAAAAACGGAGACTTAATTTGTGCCCTGTGCCTCTTGAGCCCTCGATATTCCACAAGTCCCGGCTGACAGCGGAGGCAGGTAGGAGGCAGCACAGGACACTTGAAGAACGCACGGCTGCCTGCAGCACTTGGCGGCAGGACCACAAAGTGGGTGTCTACACCCCAGCTGCAGGAGGAATGCTTTTGGGGCGGGCTTTCCTCCCCCCAGAAAAAGTCCAGGCCCTCCCAGCAACCAGTCCTTATCCGACAGCGAAGGGCCAAGCTTTGGAGGGTCCAGGCATGCTTCCACCTCGCCAGCAGCGATAGTGGTAGAGGATAGGAAATGAGATTCACCCCTCCCCTGCATGCACATTCAGCGCCCTCCTCCCCTCCCAAAAATGACCTTAGGCATCTAGGTTAGGATGACTGGATTTACAAAACTGCTGAGCATCAACATACCCCAAGGCAGTTGGTAGGAAATTGTCTGCTCAGCGCCTTTGGAGAAGGGGTGTGTGTGGCAGGGGGAAACAGTTTTGTTTCCTAGGTGATCTCAAAATACAAGTTTTAGGAGCAGAAATTTGGGAGCGTTCAAGAGCCAGACAGGAGCCCCCCAGTGCAGGCAGCACTGCCAGGCACAAAAACCATGCACCTCCTGCCACCCGAGGCCAGGCACTGTCCATGTCCATACATCACACCCTGGGGCCCTGAGCCGGCCTCTCTGGGGCTGGCCTGCACAATGGTCCTTTTGGAAAGATGCTCCTCACTTTCCCTGCAGGGAGCTGAGGGCTCCTCTGCACAGCTGGCCAGCAAAGCCTCAACCCTCCTGAGCACCCCAGAAGAAACAAGCAGCAGCGATGTCTGAACGTTTTTTCCAGCCAACAACAAAGCAGGATCACTGACGAAGGAAGGGGTCACCCATCCTCCATCTCTCTGCTCTAAGGGGCTGACCAGTATTTACTAGAGTGGACAAGGCTGGAAAAGTGCCTGGCAAAAAACTCCACCTCCTTGAGCCACTGAGTTTTGCACACAACTAGAGAGAAGCCAGAATCTCTGGACCACAAGGGGCAGGTAGCCAGGAAGAGGTGCGCTGTGGGGAGGAGCGGGTGAAGCGCACCAAATGCTAAAGCCAGGCTTTTCTCAGTCTTCAGCTTCTGGAGTCCACAAGCACCTCCAAACACAGCCAGCTTCCCAGGGAAGCTGGCAACTGCTTCACCCAGAACAGCAACAGCAGCTCCCATCCACAGCGAGCAGTGCAGGGAGATTTCCCCTTGGGAGAAGCAGGAAGCCTTCCCAAACACGCTCCGGGGAAGGAGGCCAGCTATGACACACACTTTTCACACGGGATCCCTCTACAGCCCCTAGCCCACTGCTCTTCTGGCTTACGCCCAAGACTTCACTGGTTAAGAGAAAAAAAAAGAAAAAAAATGAACTTCTGACCTTCTAAGTCTCAAGAGACTTATTCATGCTGTAAAGTGCAGAGATACTGGGTTTGCTTCCCTGACCCATTTAGATCCCCCTCACTGCACATCTGACTTTCAAATTTAACAGGCTGTGCATTGTGAGCCCCAGGGAACAAAAACAAAAACACCACTACATTTTACTCATTTCTGTGCTGCGGATTCCCGACGCTCTTGCCAAGATGCCTGCTCCCTCCCAAATCCTGATCCCTCTTCCCTTGGCACAAGAAGTTAGAGCTCAGCTCACTAAGGACATCTCAAGCACCATCCAACAGAGCCAGAGCTCAAGCAACTCACCGGCCAGGCGAAACTGAAGGGGATAACGATCCGGTTCTTTTCATTATTCCGGTTGTACTTTAAATTGAAGGTATTTCCTCCGATGACAGGAGTGGATTTGGATCCGAAGCTGCAAGGACCGCCAGCAGTGACCCGCGATTGATACTCCTTCAGGCAAACTTTAAAATAGGTGTCACACTCGTCTCTGGTGCATTTTTTATCTCCTGGGTTTCGGGTGCCATCGCAGCAATTTCCATTTTGCAGTTCACCGTTCACATTTTGCATGGATAAGATCTCCAACTCGAACTGTCCCGACGCTAAAGTCACCTGTTAATCCCAAGAAAGAACCGAAGGAAAAAAAACAAAACAAACGAACAAAAAAAAAAAAAGAGAAAAGAAACAAGAGACAGACAGTTACCTAACTTTTTTCCCCAAACACAATGTACAACAACTCTGAAGATAGGAAAAAGTCATTTTAAGTGTGCTTTCAACAAGCACATGCATAATGTTAAAAATAAAACAAAGCTAACCACTCCAAGCTTTCCCCTATCAGACATCCATGAGAAGGGCTCATAAATCAGCCCAACTAAATAACGCCATTAATGCCAAAAAACAACCTTAAGTGCCAGCTCCGAAAAAAACAGCGCGAGGAAGGCTTCCAAACGGTTAGGAAATAAAACTCAACTAAACCAAGAGTGCAATACGCGAGGAGCAAACCCAGCAAAACGATGCAGCTCATAATGCACTGCCTGGAAAGGCACCCAGCCACCCCCTGTGCCTCCTCCGGGGTGCAGCTGAGCCGGGCACGGCTGGAGCTGCCCAGCTGAGACTCAGAACCCGCTCATTAATCACCCCAGCAGCGCAGCTATTAGGCTGATTAAAAAAAAAAAAAAAAAGTATTTAAAAAAAAGAAAAATAAAAGGGGGGGGGGAAAGTGAATTTTGGGGTAAAATAAAAGTGGTTTGCAGTAATCGCGTTTCTCTTTCCCAAGAATTAAGCCTGGCTGCAAGGCGCACTCCCGCGTTTGCCATGTCCAGAGAGAAGCCAGGGCAGCAGCTCCGCTCCGGCCGGAGGAGCCGTGCAGAAGCGCCCGTGCGGGAGCTCCCGGACCCAGGTCCCCAGGCCCCGCGGAGCAGCGCGGCAGCCGTGCCCGGTACGTACCTGGGCCCGCAGCGCCAGGAGCAGGGTGAGGATGGAGCACGCCGCCGCGGCTGCCCGCCGGGGCGCACGCATGCCGCCGCCGCCGCGCTGCCCGCCCGCCCGCCTGCAGCGCCGCCGCCGCTGCTGCTCGCTCCGGGTCGGGACGGGACGGGACGGGGAGGGCCAGGAGGGAGGAGGAGGAGAAGAAGGAGGCGGAGGAGCTGGTGGAGGAGGAGGAGGCGCCGCTGCTGCTGCCGCCGCCGCCCCGCTCTAATATACCGCGGCGCACCCGCGCCGGACAACGCCGCTTTTCAAGCGCTTTCAATAGCGCCCCGCTCTTCAATGCAAAGCAGCCCGGCCTCCTTTTATCCGCCTTATTCTCTCGCCTCCCCTCTTTTCTTTCCCTTTTCTTTTCTCTCTCCTTTTTTTTTTTTTTCCTTTTTGTTTTATTATGGCGATTATTATCCCAGTCCTTTTATTTCTTGCGGCGGAGCCCCTGGCCCCCCCGAGACACGCGCACGCACGCACACTCACTCACACTCACATTCACACACACACACGCACATGCAGCACACGCACCGCCCCGCAGCCGCCCGCCCGTCTGGGAGCGCCGCCGCCGCTCCGCTTCATCTAGCCCAGGGCGGCAGGCGCATGCGCCCATCCATATGCATGAGGGGGACAGCAGGAGGAGGGCGCGGAGGAGGGGAATGGCACGGGCGGGCAGGTACCGGCGGCCGAAGGCGGCGGGCACGGGGGGAGCTGCGGCTCGGCGGCTCCCCCGCCTGAGGGAGGCGGCGCGCCCCGGCCGCCCCGAGGGTCCGTCCCTCGGGAAGCCCCGCTCCGCAGGTGCTTCCAGCGCGACGCGGAGCAGGAGGAGCCGCGCTGCGGCGGCCCCGGCGCTCCCTCAGCGGCGCTCGCGGCTGAGGGCTTTTCCCGCCCCGCCGCTCGCTGAGGGGACGCGCGGGTCCTGCCCGCCCGGGAGCCGCAGCCCGTTCCTCCTCGCCTCCTCGGCGCTGCTGGAAGGAAGAACAAATCACGAAGCATTTTGGGGGACACTTTTTTGCGGTGAAACCTTTCCCCTGGCACTGGCCGGCGGCGGCCGCCCGCCCTCCCCGGCCCTCGGCAGCTGAGGCGGGGCGGGCCGGGGGCGCTGCCGGAGCGGGCCGGCGCGCCCTGAGGGGACGGGAGGCGCGACCGGCCCACGACTCTCAGGTAGCCCCGGCCGGGCGCTGTCCTCAGGGAAGCGGAGGTGGCAGTCGCCACCGTGCGACTCGTGCCCGCCTCAACACGAGGTCGCGGCGCCGAGGGTCTCCCGCGCCCCAAGTGGGAGGAAAGGTCCCTCAGCTGATCAGTGCCGGTAGCACAGTGCTGGCGGAGTGCCGAGACCATCAGGGACCCTGTGCCCGCGCTGCAGAGGCTCATCCCAATTTTCAGGTGGGTGCTGGGGTTGTTCTGCCACACATCCTTTGAGGAGCAAGGTCCACAGCCACACAGCCAGGTGATTTACTTAAGGCACACCGTGACACAGGTTACTGAGAAGCCCAAAAGTTTGCACAGTAGCAAAAAGAGTTCAGACTGGTTCCCAGAGGAAGAGCCACACATCAAAGGGCATTGAACAAAAAAAGAAAACCCAAAAAAACCCCACCCCTAACTTTGTCTCTGGTTTGGGAAGTCCCTGGGCTGCGGGTCTAGAAGTTGGGTGACTGTGCTGGGAACTCGCTGCATCACTGTCCCTTTCTTCCTGAGGCGCTGGCGACAGGAACTTGGCCTACATGACGTTCGGTCTGACCCAGAACAGCTATTCTTATGTCCCGATCTATTCCACCCTGATCTAACACAGTAGATGTGTGAATGTCTATTTTATACACCAGAGTTAGTGGTACAGAGGAAAACAAGATTTCTGACCTAATTTTATATCCTTTGTTTTCATTTCCTATGGCAAAAGCAAAGTGCCTGTTCTTGGCTGTGGTGAGCTCTGTCCCGTTATAGGGTGCCCCAGGCTGGAAAGCTGGTGGTATTTGTGCCCCTCACCTTAGAACTGTGCTCAGACTTCCACCTGACTCCTGCAGATCCTGTTCCCATTGGTGAGTTCACGGCTTAGATCACACTCTGGCGATTTTGGCACACCTGTGAGGTGCGCAGTTGCCGAATTCTCCCAGCCTCGCTCAGCCCCCAGGTTCGAGCAGTGTTGGTTGTACCTCACCAGATTCATTAACTGTTCAGAGGCTGGTAAACCATCATGGTGTTTAATCTGCAACATGGCTGCAGTTTGGTGATACCAGTGCCTCTCTTCTTTTTTCCCGGTGGGTGTTGGTTAGCTTCCACAGCCTGGTTAAATGTTATTCATTCCCAAGTGCCACACATCTGCTCCTCTGGGCCTTTAAACACCCTGCTGCTGCTGGTATGCTCTGTACCTTTAGGGCAGGTCTGGAGTTGGCCTTGCTGTAAAAGGTTACTCCACCTGTTTGACTCCAGTGCTTAGGAAATCCAGAGGTCTCTTTCCCACAGTGCTTGTGACTCAGCAGTGTAGCTGCCCTCAAACAGAATTACTTGTCCAACAACTTAAAATGCTTTGCAAGCATTAATGAATTAAGTCTCCCAGTGTCTTGAGATGGAGAGTATTAGTGATAGGTAAAGCAAGGCAGAGCGTGAATCATGTGCAGAAGCACATTGCAAACCCTCTCCCTTGCAGCCCTGAAAGAAATGTTGACCTCATGGAAGTCAGCAGTAAAATCTCCCTAAACTTATTTAGTCTAGAATTTTCCCCTTGGAGTCCCACCTCTTGCTTTTTTTCTCTGGGCTGTCAAGAGCTCAGAGACCCAGAGGCCCCCTTGAGCCACTGCATAGCGCAGCCTGCAGCCACTGCATAGCACAGCCTGCAGCCACTGCACATCTGCCTGCAGCCACTGCACATCTGCCTGCAGCCCGAGCATCTTCTCAAGGTGCTGCCTTCCCTGCGGCCACGGCACCATGCAAACCGCTGTGTGTGCACAGGGCCTGAACCGCAGTTCCTTGGAGCAGCCTGGGAGCGATGCACATAAAATCCCTGCTGCAAGGCTCTGCCTGCACGTCTCATGAGGTGTGGAGCCGACGTGCCTTCCTCTGTGGCTGCTGAAGAACTTTTCAGCGTCTGGCACTGGGCTTTTTACATTGCGTAAAGTTACTTCCTGCTAATCTTCCTATTCCGACATAATTAGATCGCATGCACATTAGGAGCCGTTACAGACATGGAGCGTGCCAAAGCCCAGCGTTGAGGTAGTGCTTCAGCTCAGGCTTTGGGCCTGGATCAGCTCCCTGCTATAGAGCTGTTCATTGAGGCCACTGGGAGATTGCCCAGGACTTTGGTGGGACCAGGATCACAGCCTTCAGAGGGAGTGTCTGACTTACGAGGGTCAGGTGTCGTGAAGTCAATTCTTTGTGTGAGGAAAGTTGTAATTTCCTTTTAAAGCTCAGTGACTCATTGAGCCGTGGCTGTGAACAATCCCACAGGATTTCCTTAGATTTGTGATACCTGAAGGTAAGCTTGGAATGGCGCCCCTGGAAAAGTTCTCCGTTCAGGGACCTGATGCATCTCATTTTTGAGTCGGTGACTAAACTTTTGTTTACTACTGTAATGCAGATCAAGACAGCTGCATAATCATAGGGGACTGACACTGCATCAGCCTTCAATAAACTAGTTAAAGGAGTGCCAGAAAAGAATCTGTTGACATGTGGAATCTGTGGTCATAAAGAATTCATAAAGCTCAATGACCTCTTTTCACAGCAAATGAAGAGGCTAAAGGAGCCCTTTGTTCCTCCAGATTTTTATAAAAGTAGTTTTGCTCCTTGAAATTAGCCAATAAAATAAATTTGCTGCAGTTTTAGATGTAAGCCTGGACAAGCTGAGTGGAAGAGTGAAATTTCATCCACTCGGCTAATCCTTTATCTAGGACCTGTTAAGCTTCCCTGTTGCAAGGAGAAGGACGTATCGGCACAGTCAATCACGGATGAGTGAGCTTTTAGATAAGGCCTTTCCTATAATACACCCACAACACTTCATTTTCCTCTGGCTGTTGTGGAAGTGACCTGCCCACTTGGGCGAGTGTCGCGGAGCAGAGATAGGGACCGCGCCGTGCTGCTCGGCTGACACGCATTTCGGAGCAACACATTCCAGCAGATGAACCTTCTGCGCAGTTGAGTGATCTAAACTTAGAAAGCTAATTTCTCTAATTACAAAGTGAGACTGAACTCCTGTAAAGCTTTTCATCACCTGAGTGGAATGGGAATTGCGCTTCCATAATCATTTAATGCTTAGAAACTAATTAGGAAGCGTTTTGTGGGGAAGCCACACCCGGTGTTAGACTATTTCACAAATGGAGCAGGGGAGAAAACTACCACTGATGAGAATGCTGAGCAAGTGGCTGAGGTTAGAGAAAGAGCACAGCACTGAAGAGTGCATTCCCACTTCCATGAAAGCTTCAGTTCTCCCCAGTCAGGCAATTTCTTAAAGCCGTGTCTTCAGACAAGCTTTCCAAATGTGACAAAACATTTTGGAGAAAAGATGCTCTAGTAACCAGAGCCCCAAATCCAGTTTGCTGCCATGAGCCCTTACTCTCCCCTTTCCCTGGAGTGCATTGCTTCAGACAACTAAAATTTACAAGCTGCGCTGTGTTAATTGTGCATGTGCATTTTGTCACTGTGAAATTCCCACCTTAGTTTTTCTGTAAGAAATGTTTCATTCCCCAGAATGAAAGTGAGGCACTAAATCTATTTCAGAGGATACTCCGAGAACAATTTAGTTAAAAACTAAAAGAGATTCTGGGGTACTCAGAAATTACTGCAGTGAGAACCAGTAAAGTCCCTGAAACAGTTAAAGCTGTAGTACCAAAAAGTACGTCTGTTGTAGAGCCTTTATGTCTTATCCAGCTGTAATTAAGTGAATCCATAACATTATTGCTTTCTGTCACAGCTTAAAATTGAGACCTTACTCCATTCCAGAGAATAGTGCTGTTTCTCCTTCAGTTTCCTTTATTTATATGCACATAAAACCTGCTCTCTGGTTGTTTCTCTGTTAACCCTTCAAGGATCAGATGCCTCCACAGTAACCTGTAGACCCAACTGCTTTGTCCTTCACTTATCCTCCCCAGGGGTGGGATTCCCGTGCGGCAGTGATGTGATCTCAAATCCCCACTTTTAAAAGCAGGGAAGAGCTGAGACTATGGTTTTAGATCTGGGTAGGGGTACAGCTTATCAAGGTGGAGTAGCTCCCAGTAGGTGCAAAGACTGTGACACTGAGCAGTGCTGGCACGTCTGTCACAGACAAGATCACACTTTCATTTGATAAGCAGCAACTCGGCTATTCTTGTCAAAGAGGCTGCACTGAAGCCTGGGCTGAGCCCCATCTCCAGTGAGCAATGGGGTGCTTTTAAAGTGCTCCATGTTCCAAGTAGTGTTTTCCTCACAGCTTTCTGCAAAGCTGCTTCTTTGAGCCAATTTTGTTGAGGAAGCGCTCAGACCAAGTTTCATTTTCTTGTCATGACAGCATCAAAATGCCTGAACTTCTCTTCTCGTGCAGATTGTTTTAATTGCTAATTGCATGTGAAAGTATGTGTTCAATATGTTCCCAATCACAAATTAGCCTGCAGGTGTGAGACTGAAGTACACAGGGGTGTCATTTAGCTAAAGAAATGTCTAAAGAGAAGAGAGATGTGATTAGCAGATTTAAATTTGAGTGTACAGTAAATGACTTCTTGTCTTTGCCTGCAATCATTCCCTGGCTGATCTAATATTCTGGGCCTTGACTTTACTTATTCCTGTGGGGGGGGGGGGGGGGGGGGGTATAAAGGGAATTGCTTTCTTTGGCCTGAAGAAACTTTTAAAGACATTAAGATTTTTAAAATCCAATTTCAGCCCAAAATAGAGATGTGCCTAAATCAAGAAACAAAAAACTTTCGGTAAGGAATGTGTTTAAGTAACTTGCTGTGGATTGGGCCACAAACTTCAGTGCATGGGAGTGATGCTGCTGATCTGCAGGGGAAACCCTTTCTTCAGGGAGCTAGGGACATGCACAGTGGCCTGTGCTGACTCCCTGGTGGAAGGAACCTTTTTGATCAGCTGAATGTTTTTAGATAAAGCACAGGCCACGGCAGGTGGCTGATGTCCTTGGTAGTACAGATAAAGACAAGGCCCTAAATGGGATAAAAAAAATGTCTTTCTCTGTGTTTATCTTTTACACAAGAATGAAAAAAGCCTCCTGACCATTCTGCATGACACAACAATGCTACTACTGCAGATGTGCATTGAGGACTTTTCTGTCACTGATCATGCAGTGAGAGATCTGACAGGACTGGGTGTTAGAGCCAGCAGCATTTGGAAGAATCAGAGTCTGCACTGATTTGGGAGTTCTGTTTGGTGTTAAAAATTCTGCATTTTGGACAAGATTTGCATCAATACAGTTCATCACTTGAGACTCTTCCAGTCCCACTCTGGAGTTAGCTGTGGTCAAAATGCCTGCAGCTTCCAGCAGGATAGTGGAAAATAGAGCGAAGGAGAGGGACTGGAATAAGAACAGTCTGGGGGTGTCAGGGAGAGGTGGCAAAGAAAGGGACTTATTCTTAGGAGTCTGAGCAAGTACAGCTCCCGGTCACCCTGCCTCTCTGGGTAAAGGTTTGTCTTTGCTCTTGCACAATACCTGGAAGGTTTTCCACTCCTGCCTCCCTGACAGCTGTTTTGTCTCACAAGGTCTTCAAGCACAGGGGAGATGATTTTTCTCTTCAATTGCTCCTGATCTCAGCCCTGAGGCTGGACCCACTCCAGGTGGGGTGAAGGACATCCCTGATTTGTGGCACTGTGGCAGCAGGACAGCTTGGTGAAAGAAAAAGAGCCTGGCTGTAGAATTGGACCCTTAAAACCAATTAGCTTCTTTGAAGTGTGCTCCAGCTTTCTGTCTGAAAGGGCCACAGACTCTTGTAGGTCCACAATCTGTGTGTTGCCTTGAATTGTGGGGATTTTTCCTATATATAATAATGATTTTTATTTACTGTGGCAGAGAAGAACGAATGAGGATCTGCCACAGTAAATAAAAATCATTATTATATATAGGAAAACTTGAATAGAAGCAATTCCACACCTGTCCCTTTAACTGCCCATTTGTGGTTGGCTGCCTTTTATTGTCCTCCCCCCTGTGGGGCTGCAGGGCAGCGTGTGTGTCTGTGTGTGTGTGTGTGTGTGTGTGTGTGTGTGTGTGTGTGTGTGTAAGGATTTGCCAGCCTGGTGGGTGACCCCTCATCTCGCTGCTCCGAGCAGTGCCTTCCGTCCCCTCCTTTCTCTGCAATATTTATTGGAAGCACGTGCTAAGGAATCTGTGAGCCTGCAGTGCTAATGAGTGCGTGGCATGGAGCGGGGCAGCAGATGCAAAGGGACAGGCACGTTTCCTAATGAGCGAGTCTCGAGACCCATCTGTTGAGTCTCGTGGGCCCTCAGTTTGCTGCCCAAGGTTGCCAGTGGAGGTTTTTCTCCTCTGATGCTTTCAGTTCTCAACAAGTGCAATCCTGTATAGAGCAGCATGTCATGGGGTTAGGTTTTGTTGTTACTAGCAGATAATGTGACTTTGAAAGGAACGCCCCTGCCCCAGCTGAAAGGAGGATAACCCTCCTCTACCCCCTTCCTTCCCATCCTTCTTGCTCGGATCAATAACAGGTCCCTAGGCACAAAGCCTGCATTCTTTTATTCTCAAATTAGAGCAGCTGCAGCAGCAACACCACAGCTCATTGGAAAGCTATTAGCTTTTGAAAGACTTAATCCAGTTTGAAAATAACTAGTGTTTCTCAATCCTTCACGCACTCACCCCCGTAAGAGTTCTTAGGCTGCATTGACAGCGGACTGGGCTTATTATTATAATAACCTGCATCTCGCCGTGTCCCAAAGGGGCAACAAAGAAGGCAAAATGTCAGTTTCCCAGCTTCACAGGGCCTAAGAACATTGGATTTACTCTGCCATATCACACCCTATCGCTGAGCTCTGCCGCCTACCATCCTGCCTTCAATGGTGACTGATGTCTTGTGATTCACTCTCCAATTTCATAGTTTTTAAGGCCAGAGGGGCTATTATGATAATCTATTTGACCTCCTGCACAACACATTAGAATTTCATCCTAGGTGGGATAAAAGCTGGGAGCAGCTGGATTCTTTGATGTGGCTCTGCTGGGCAGCAGAGGAAATTTGGGGTTTTCTGGGGGGTACTCTTTGCTGTAGGGGGAATTTGTTTTTTTTCCTTTTTTTAAGGCACCTGAAGCACAGAGCTTTGTGAATGGGTGCATGTGCAGCAAATGCCTTGCTTTGGAGGTAGGGGAGCTGATTTTACTTGGAAAGGGTTTGCTCCCCTGTCTTGGGTTCTTGTTTAGCTTCTGTACCTCCCCTTTACTCAGGATCTCCGTGCAGAAGAACTTTAAACTAATTATTCTCATTTTAAAGGTGGGGGTCTGAGCTTCAGAGGTGTTTAGGCATTAAATGCCTTCTGAAGACCATTGCAATGAGGAAATAGTTTTCTGGAACAGGATCCTCAATTTCATGCCCCAAGTCACACTGGAAATCTGTAGAAGATGAGGGAGCTTGTTTTCTCATTTTTCTTGAGTCCCAGGCTAGTGTGCTTGCAGGGACATCTTTCCCTGCTCATACTTTTCCTGTACTGTGCCAGCCCTGAGCCTTTCCTGTAAGTGCTGCCAACTGTTATCATTAGTGTTGGTACAGATATTTTGCCAGAGGTGGCTGGGGTGGGACCACCAGCTGATTCCCGAAGGCCACTGAACAGCAACAGCTTTTGATTTCTACTGACCTGGACCAGATTCAGTGTGGTGACCTAGAGCTAAGGGGCTCAGTATCTCATTACTAATCCCTTGAGCTAGCCAATTCCTTCCACCAAGTCAATGTTTTCTAAAGTGTTAAAAGACTTTTCCTGCCTGCCTGCCCATTAAATCCTGCTCTTCTGTCCGTGTCCTTGGATCAGCCTAATCACTGAAGTGGATCAGTTTCAAGTCTTAATGATGCAAGCTGTGGTCCTGACAATGCAGAAGATGGCAGGCAGCGCAGCTGAGGCAGGCTCTGCTCTGCTCTGGGGGCTCGGCTCTGGGGTAACCCTGATGTGCTGCTTTTGTAGTGCATTGCCAGCTGGGATGCAGGGGCTTTCCTGCCTTTTGCTTATTTATCTGAGATTTACAATTTAGGTGTGCTTCCAGGCACTTTTAATTTAAAAAGAAAAGAAGCCACGTGTTTTCCTGGATTGTCCATTGGCATTGCTTTTTGGGTGCAAGTAATAATTTTCTTCTGTGATATTTTAATCTTCTCACTTTCCTAGATGGGGAATTTGGCTTTGCAGAAAGAACTACATGGAACACCATCACTATGTTTCGTGTATCTTTATTATTATAGTCTTATGTCGCAGAGAAATGCGTTTCAAGAGAGCACGTACAGAAAACCACATTAGAATCAGCAACAGCCTCATCCTCATACACCTAGCAGGAAACAGCTTCCATTTGCTTAATTTTAGATTGAACACAGAGCAGTTTACAAGTCCCATGTATGTGTCTCCTCTTCCAGCAAAGCTTCCTCATAATTTTTATAGATTTTGTATTTAGACTTCATAATTCATATAATTCATATAATTCATATTCATAACTTGTATAATTCATATTCATAATTCATATGATGGTGGACATACACATTTCTCCATGTATATGTATTTTTCTCCTTTTATTTATGTATCTGCATGAAAAAGAGAAGTTATTCTCAGATATTTCAGTTACTTATCCCTGATAATAGTTTTATTAATATTTACTCCGGTAAAATGGGCATGGCTGTGTTTTTATGAGGAATCTTTTTCTTCTGGCAAAGTAGGAACACTTTCCCCCGCTGCTTAAGTGCACACAGGCACTGGAATACAAATTTCCCTCCCAATTTTTTCTTAAATATTATTCATAGAGAGCAACTCTGCCTTTGACTGCCTATAATAGACCAGGCTGCAGATGAGAAGAGCATGAATCTCCTAGGTCCTGCACTTGCTCTTCTGGAAGGAGCTCAGTATCCCCTGACTGATACTAAGCGCATTTTACTTACTTACTTTTAGTCGGTGGATCAGGATACTCTAATTCTAGGCTATCTCATTAAGAATCTTCCCAAAATAGTTAATTAATCTCCAGAATCTCAGGGGGTTGCTCCTTTCTAGTACTGGTGATGTCAGTTAATGCTGTGTTACCATTTGAAACCAAGTTCTTGATGTGGAGTTTGACATGAAGGGCCGTGTCTAGTAAAGACACAGAAGCAGAATCTGACAGTGCCCTTCCTCTCACTAGCACTTTGTTTATGTGAATTGTTTCCCAAGTTAACTCCTGTGGCCTAACCCCAAAGAAGAGAAGATCTAATCTCTACTTGTCCTCTGGGACCATCCCTGCAAGGTCCTTGAAGAATATATCCTGTTTCCCAGTCAAAGAGTCAATCCAAGGATGTGTCCTGGCTTCTCTTCTCATTGAAGATTGTTTACCTGTTATTTGTGAACTGTGTTTTGTCTGTGGACTATTTCTAGTGCAGTCACATTGTGATGCTTGCTAGAGAAGGAGGAAGGATTAAAATGGCACAGATTTACATTCAACATCACATATTCCATGCAGAAGGATTTACAGCCATTCTGCAATTGCACCAAAGTCCAGTCAGCCCTTGGAGGCTGCAGGAATTCTGCCATTTGTAGAAGACAGATTCAGCCTGTAATAAAGAAGTGTTGTGGGAATTCCTAATTACCTGCTCTGAAAATGTTTTAGAGCGGCATGGTATGTGTTGGTAGGTATCAGACGTGACACAAAACATTGAACATTTCAGGATGATGCTAAAATGGAAGCAATTCAAGGATCAAATGATGTATGAGTGTCAATATTCAAACCCAGCTGTAGCAAACAGAATGCTCTCATTTATGCCAGCTGGGACACAGTTTGGACATTTTATTAGAGTATGAAGTGGTCGCTTATTGTTCAAAGAGATTTTTCCTGAAAGGAAGGCAACCAGGGCTGAAGAGCTGAAAGCACTGAGTTGTGTCCATTTGGATTAAAATTGTGTATTTTGGGCCAGCGAAGCTTCAAAATAAGCTTCAAAATTCTCAAACCAAACAGTTTTCCTTTTGGTAGCCGAAAAGGAAACTGCACATCCAGGAGGAATGTAGATCAAAGCAAACTCTGCAAATGATGCAGAAACACATAAAATAACAAACAAGACTGGTGGGAAGAGGGAAGCTTTTGTAAGTAGATAGGTCTGTTCATGTTACACTGAAACCAAAGGCAAGATTGCTAAAGAAGATACTGGAGAGGGATATATAGGGGTATAGATTTTTCTCCTCAGAGGAATTTTCCAGCCTGTTTTTGCATCTCCATTGTATTTGCAAAGTAACAAATAAGGGGCATACTCAGTAGCAGATCTCACTGATACCAACTTTTGCCTTTCACCACCCTATCTTATCTCTTACTTTCCTTCTTTCTTTAGTTTTCCCTGAGCCCTCCTCTGCCAAAGTCTGTGGCAAAACATGTTTGTTTCACTGCTCACCCACAATTCTCTTAAAGCACATCATTGGGTCAATAAACTTGCAATATTTAGGTAGTTTAGCTTTCATACGCAGAACAGCACAATTCTGAATGTACTTACTATTAGCTGTTTACATTGGAATGCATTTGTTTAGGATTTTATGTATGAGAGTACAAATCTACCTCAGAGCTGTTTTTAATAGAAAAAATGATCTTGCTAAATAGTTTTAAACTCCTTGTTTCCCTTGTGACTATGTTGCTGCAATAACCAATTTTAAAACAGAATTGATGGGGATGTGGCAATTGTTGCAATGAAGTCATTCTTCAGCTGAATGACTTGTCCGGTCCTTTCTTGGATGCATCTTCATGAAGTGATGGGCGTGTAATTCCTGAACTCCTCAGGGTTTTGTTTCACAGAATTCTCCACACAAGAGGAAGTACCTTGCAGAAGGGAGAAGGGTTTTTTGTCCAACAGCCAAGAGGAGCTGGCATTTTGGGGATAGCTGTGCTCCCTCCTGTGGATCCTGCGGACGTCTCCATTTCCCTTTTGTGTTGGCAGCTCTTCCATGTGCCTCTCCAGCTGAGGAAGCTGCAAGTGTGGCACCTGCCTCGCCCTTGGTAGAGCTCTTTCCTTGTGCGGGAGGTCATTTATTTCATCTAGGCTAGAAAGTGGAAGGGCAGCATTTCTTCATCAGCCTCATTTCTTTACGCAGAGAATGTCTCTTCCTCTCATCCCCCCTCTCTTTCCTCTGCAGCCACACATATTTTGAAAGCACCCTGGTCCATATTGCTGGGGTAGAATGGCTTCCCAGGTCTCTATAGATTCAAGGACAGGGCATAAGCTGTATTTACACTGCCTGGTAGTTGGAAAGATTTGATTTCCCTTTTTTTTTTTAGATAGACAGCCCCTTTTCCTTCTGCTTTGCGGAGCAGCCTTTCATCAGGAAGGGCAGGCCCCACTGCACCCATCCTGTGCTGATCACTGGAGCCACTTTTCACCCTCCCATCTTCCCCTGGGCGGTGCACAAACGATGCCTGCTCCTTGTGGAGAGGGCAGGGGGCTGGAGGAATGCAGCTCTTCTCTAGACTCTCACTGGGATAGCTCAGGGGTGGGTGCAAAACAGTGTTTTCCCACTGTACCTATTGAGGCTTGTTTGCACCAGAGATTTCCTCTGGCAATGTTTTATTTCTCCAGGCCTCCGGAATTGTTTGCCCGTTCTTTGAACTCTTTTTTTTTGAAGTGGCCACTTTTAGCCTCGATGGAGACCAGTGAAAGTTTGAGCTCTGTATCCAGGGAAGCTCCTCTCTGCGTGAGCACTGGACCAGTCAATAGGCTCCAGGCCCAGGAGTGCCAGACAAAGGGACAGCCTGCAGCAAAAGGGATGTTTGTACTGTGGCCAGAGTAGGCTTCCTTAAAAATAATAGCCTAGGTAAACACTATCAATTCACAAGTCAGATGCTGGTGAAAAACCACCAGCCCATTTGCTAACCCATTAAGAAGGGAAATAAGACTTGACAGTTCACTGTGCTGTGATTCTAAGCGTGATGTTTCCCTGAGAAAGAGTGCCTCTGCTGCTGAGAGTGCTCTGCAGCCACTGATGGCAAGGGATTGGGAAGTTTTGTTGCTGCCCAGAAGTTTGTACGTGGGTTGGTTTTAGGTTGTTTAAACCTATCCACATCAAGTGACAAAATGCAAAGCTGTCAGACCTGACCTGGCAAAATGGAGCTGGCATTCCAAAAAGAGTATGTCCATTCTGTGACTTCTGTTTTTCTACTCAAATGGGGTCTTTATGTTTGTGACTTCAGGTAACAAAAAATGTGGCATGTTTTGTTGAAAGAGGATTAAGCCCAAGCCCAAGTTATCTTTCCCAAATTTATTCCCAAGGAGATAGATGCCTTCCAAATACGGAATAAATTCCCATGTGTGACCCGCTTCATTCTAGATAAATGGTAGATAAATGGACAGCAGATCTGAAATGTGGTCAGAACTCTGCATCCAGTGGCTAACTGGGTGATCCTGGTCACCAGAGGAGGAAATGCTGGCCTTGCCCAGTTTTGGGAGGAAGTTCATTGGTGGGAGAAAGTTGAAGAGATTTGATGAAAGGAATGGGGCAGACCAGCTCTAAAGCAGACTGGACAGTTTCTGAGTAATTTTATACAGAGTATTTCAGAGTTCCTAGGAAATCTCTCACTGAGTCCAAGAGGCTTTGTACGTCCCAGTGTTTAGCCGGCCTCAGAAATATGGGAAGTCATCTTAGAATTTTTTTAAGGACAGCAAACAAACAGCTTCCAGTACAATTGCAATGGTTGTGTTTTGCACTGATAACTGGGATCAGAAATCTACTACATTAATCAGGAGATAATACTTAATCCATAAAACTGAATTTAAGCGGTTGAGGCAGAAATGTGGCATAGAGAGATAAAGTAAATCAAAGTGAGTAAGAAAACCTGCTTAGGAATAAGCACTTAGCCTGGACCTTACACAAAAACAATCCAGGCAGGAAATGAAATATATACTTCACCATGAAACTGAAGACATCAATTGTCTGAGGTTCTTTTGCTGAAATACCTTGCTGTGTGCAAGGCTTTCAAGGCTGGTCTTTCACTCTGGTGACTCAAACATTGTTGATAAACAGCTTGAAAACTGATCCAAATGGACCTGTGGGGTCTTTATTTTGCACACTTTTCATCAGGACCCAGCTTTCTAAAACACATGATTAAATATTTGATAACTTTCACCACAATTAATACTGATTAGTCTTTAATTCAAGGTTTTTGTAAAGTAAGTAAACAATTTCCCTCAAACTTCCAGAGACTCAGAAGTCCATAAAGATCCCTAAGAATTAGGAACAGCTGCTTTTACATAAGTGTTAATATAGCTGTTGCTTTTATTACAGTGTGGTTCCTTCACAGTGTCTCTTATGCTTACATATGTTAGCACAAGAGTCATATTCTCACTCAAAATAGTCACTGGCGTTTTGGCAACAAAAAGCTATAATCATAAAAAATTTTTGTAGAAGCAGCATTTTCACAATTCAAGTCCTGCTTTTGAGAGATTTCTGACAACTCTTAGCTTGAAAGGAACAGTTTTTAAACAAGGAAAATGTTGTTAACATCACCATTCTGTAGAGAAATCAGTGACATGAGGAGGAGAGCAATAGGGAAACACAAACACTGCCCTAACAAGTAAGATATCCAGTGTGTAACATTTGTTGGTATTGGTCAGTATAAGGAAAAAAGAAATTAGAAAGCAATTAATTATTTTCCTAAATTAAAAAAGGATGCCAAGGCTTTTGTTAGTCATTTGGATGAGAATCACAGGACTTGATAACCCTGTGGTTGTACCTTGTCATAAATAACACTAATTTGTTGTGAACTGCTGCACTTGTGGTTTCCCGGTTGTTTTTCTGGCAGAGTTCCACGGATTATTTATTCATATCGAGACTTTTCTGAAATCACTTAAAAATATAATCTTTTTTCTCCATTGACAGAACCTTTGTCTTTTGTTAGGAGAGAAGGCTGAAGAGGACAGAGCTCTCTGTATGTTTGATCTGTTGTGTAACTCTCACATCATTTTCTTTAATAATCATAATTTGGGTGTTCTCAGCCTTTTTTCCCCAGACATTTCTTTTAGCTTCCTGGGCACTTCACTTGCCAGTCTCTGGACCCATCTTGTTCCTGCTCTTGTCCCCTTCCTGTGGATTCAGGATTTCAGACAAGGAACTTATGTATGGACACTACTGTCCTAGGAGAGTAATAAAATGTATACTAAATGCCCACATATTGTAAACAACTGTCTAGACAAGACTCTACAACACTTATCTCATCTTATGGCTCTTATTTTTTAGGTTTTAGACTTTTAAAGAACAAGTATAGTGAATTCTGTTGCAAAGAAAGTGATGGCTTGGCTGAGCCAGGTAGGTGTTTTACACTTCTACTACTTAATAATTATGTCTGAGTGAAAAACAAAGGTGTTGAAATGACAGAAGAGCTGCAGCACTGAGCGTGACTTTTCAGCCTGAGCACGATCTTTCATATTGCTGCTGGAGGTAAATTCACAATGAGTCATAGCATGGTGGTGCTGAAAATCTGTTGGTTCAGGCCTGTGGTCTTCTACAGGATGATCACATTACAATGTAGAAGTTTCCTGTACATTTGGGTATCTTTAATTCTGGAGTACGTGTTTCAGGAAGGCTTTCACTCTCCATATTTCAGCGTGTCTTGCTGCTGACACTGAGCACTGAGCAGTGTGAATGGCTCATGTCAGGGATCTTGGTCTGTGGTGAAAGAACAGGAACAAGGCCAGTACACGCAGAACAACTGGCTTTTGTTTACTGAGTCAAAGCTGCAAAACCCTAAAGGGACCAAAAGCTGAAATCAAAGGACACAGAAATAATGGAGTGGGAATGGAAAGGAGAATCAACATTTGAGGGCTCTTCTGTATGAAGCAGAGATCTGGGTTCCAGAGATGGGGGAAAGATGCAAATCATTCTTCCAAAACTTTGTGATGCAAGGAACCCCTTGTTTTAAGTTTGGATTTGAGGCTCTTGGAGTGGAAAAGATTATTCATCAGCAAGTATTCCTCAACACCTTCCCTCCCTCTCAACTTTCAGCCTGGTTCATCAAAGCCAAAAAATGGCTTTACATGATGATAAATTTTCTCTCAGACTGCCAGATGAAGCCAGAGTCCTCTTTTGTAAGAGAGAAAAGCTTTGTTGCAGGAAGAGCTTTCTTAGATTTTATTCTTAAAAAAAAGTGCACTCAACATTCCTGATGGAGACTTCCCACTCATTGGCAGCTACTGCTTTATTAAAAACCTTTGGTCTTTTAGAGCATTTTAAAACATGCTCGTAGGAAATGCTGTATTGCTGTGGGGCATCTGGCTTGTAATCAGCCAATGCTTTCAGTCCAACTCTTCCGTCATGACACCGACCCAGAGCGTGCCTGGTGTGGTCCTGGGGAGCCATGTGCCTTATATGTCCATTGCAACTTGCAGGAGGTCAAGTAGGGGGAAGCCAAAGGATTTGTGCAAATGGTGGAGCCAAGCAGAAGGTCAGGGATGGCATTTTGTGGCCATGGGAAAGAGACAGCTCTTTCTCCTGGGTCGGGATGAGTCTCCGTCAGTGCCGAGTCCCAGAGACTCACGGGGCTTCCGTGGCTGGCACCCAGAGTTCCTAATTTTGTGGTGAATAAGAGCCCTGAAAGCACATAATTTAATCCGCCTGAAGATAATTGTTGAAATAAATCATTCTCTTGTTTAAAGAATAAATCTTCAGCAAGTTTCAAGAGCCTACAGCACTGCTGATTTTAATCATTGCTCTGCACAGGGAAGTGTCTATACTGCTTCATGTTTCCAAACCAGCAGTGCTGCTATTAAAAAGCCAGGTTTGGATTTAGAAGCTGTTACAACTCAAACAAAGCTTTTTTGGGGATTCCTGGATTCACAGCTGAAAGAGAAGAGGCCTGGTGAGCAGAGACCCCACTTCCCTCTGTGGATTTACCTCACCAGTGAGCTGCACTGCACTTGGTGCCTCAGTTAGCGTGTCCAAAGGCTGGCTGTGCAGTGCTCTGGCATTCTGGAGGGGAGGAGTGCTCCAGTGGCATTCTGGAAGGGAGCAGTGCTCCAGGAAAGATGGGTGTTTGGGGTTTTCTGCTGTTGCTGGGATGTTGCTGGAATACAGGCTGTGTGTGACAGGAAATGTGCTGTGGTGTGTCGGGCTGTGCCACAGACAGCGATTCCAGTCAGTGGTGGGTGATTTTTATCAGACCGCCCTGTGGTCACCCCGTGGGCTCCCCAGGGCTCTGCTGGGCAGCTGCTCCTCTATACCATGCGCTGCTTTGGTTGAAGTTTTTCAGGGTTTGGCTGGTCCACAGGGGATTTTTTTTTTGAGGGTGTGAAAAGGATTGGTTTGGGTGAGACGCATTCTAGCAAAGCAGGAATTACCCTGGTCAGCTGAGGTCTGCAGAGTCTTGCTTCACTAAACCTCCCTGTCCTCATCTGGGAGCTGTGCTGGGGCAGAGGTGGTTCCCTGCAGAGGCAGGATGTGGGCTGGAATGGCCAGCTAAGGTGTTCCAGCCACGGGTGAGGTAGGGTTTGGATACACTACAGCTTCTTTCGAGGCTTGAGGGTTCAGTTAGCTCTCGGCAATATAGTGGCTCCTATGACTGCACTCTCCATTCCCTGGCTGGCTAGTTAAAAGGTGTCCTGCTAATTTATGATGCTTAAGTTAAATAACAGAATTTGGGCCATTTGTGCATTAATCCATTTTGGATTGCAGGCAGGTTCCTGCTACTTAACCATTTTTTCCTTGTCCAGTAGCTGAATGCCAGAGAATGTTGGTGATCCTGATATTCTCCCGTATTTCTGTTGGGTTTTTTCCCCTTTTCTTGGAGTTCACTTGAAGATTTTGTCTCTGGGAGAAAATCTAGGAGGAATGGACACTGCTCTGGTCTTTTCCGTTGCAAATAATCCCATTTCTCCCTGTCTTCCTAACTGGGAAGTACTTACTGCTCTTTTGAAGCTGATTGTAGTGCTAAGAAAGAAATTCAAACAGCATTTGGCAGAGCAGCATTTGAATGGTTTTAAGTGGTTGGGAATTAATTCACTGTGCCATTTAAGCTACTTTGAAGAAGAAGAGCTCTAGCTACATTTTATTTTGGTTGTATCTCGTGTGAAATGTGTGTCTTATTGGGACCAGGTATATTAGTTTTGTGCTAGGCTGATGTACACCAGTTAAAAATGTGTCCCCTGGCACATGGAATTGAAAGCTGAGGTTCCACCAAGCCCCCTCAATTCAAGGTACCCCAGCTGCTGGGTTTGTTAGTGTGTGTCAGAGACACGGAAACACTGGGTTCCAGTGCCCTTTCTGTCACGTCATCAAGCCTTAGAACTTGCTTTTGTCTGAAGCAAAGTATTTGTTAGATGTCATCAAACAGGACCTTACTGTGGGATAAATCAGGGTTTGTTAAACTGTTCAATATCATAGAATGGTTTGGGCTGGGGGGGAATCTTAAAGGTCTCATAGTCAAACCCCCTTGCAAGGGGCAGGGACATCTTCAACCCAATCAGGTTGCTCATAGCCCCCTCCAGCCTCACCTTGAATGTTCCCAGGGAGGGGCAAGCACAGCTCCTCAGGACAAAACGTGTCAGTATTTCACCATACTCACTGTAAAACATGTCTTCTTTTTACCCAGTCTAAATCTACCCTCTTTTACTTTATAGGTGAGCGTGGGATATGTTTAACTCCAGAAGTGGTGAGGTTGTAGACAGTATGTCATGAATTGTTCTGCTGTGTCTGCTATGTTTCTTGCACAAATCCCACAAGTGTGTGTCACAAGCACAAGGTTTCATAGGCAAAAACATTCTTAGAAATTTTCATTTGCAGAAAATCTTGGGAGCCTTTGTTCAAAGTTAAAAAACCCCAAAATAATCAACTTCGAGCACTTGTAAATCAACCTCCAAAGAAGAAATAGTAAAAGAAACAGCATGACATTTCCAGCTATCTTTAGAGGGAGGTCTGTTCAACAATACATTTCAGGTGACAAAACACAAATATGATGCACGGTGCCAAATGGAAGGGAAGAATAGACCCTCTGCTGCTGGGAATAGAAGAAGACTGTAGTAATGTGATTATGGTAATGGTCAACAAGTCATAGTCTTGTGCTTTTGTTCACTGTAATTAACTTCTTGGAATGGCACAGTCGCTTTCTCTGTGCGCATCAGATGGCCCTGCCTTTGTGTCCGCAGTCTGTTATTTCTCCTGCAGGGACTGCAAGCCTCCAAGTGCATTACTAAATGAATTCATTGCTGGAACAAAGATTCAGTAGCAGAATAGAGATTGATATCTTTTGTTGTCAGACATTCAATACCATATAGCAATCCAATTACTTAAGCTGTTTCTATCAGTCTTATTACGGCTCACTATTGAGGCATGCTTTAAAGCTGGATAATTCTGTCTTGCAAGAATGTAGTGGAACAGATTAGAGCTTTAATGAGAAGGCTTTCTGTGAGCCAGGGCACTTCCATTGTATGTGTTGGGATTGAGGAATCATACCTAGGCAAAGGCCTGCAGTCATTGTTGCAAAGAGTGATCAAAGGGAAGCCTGCAATGTGTACAATTGCTTTAAGAAATTTTACGGGTTATAAAAAAATAAAATAAAAACGGGCAAAGTTTCTGTCTGCTGTTCCCTATCTGTTGAGAATCTGTGCTGCACTGGGAAAAGGAAATTACTTATTGGGATTCAGATTCTGCAGGGGATATGTCATTTTGTGTTTGAACTTTTCCTCCACTGTGGTATAGGTTGAATTCTGTGCTTAGCTGTAGCATTTTAGGAATGCTGGCAGCATGGATTCAGCACAAGGCTTATTTGCATACAGCTTCCCAGGTTGGATGTTTGGAGAGGAGGGGTTTCTAGTGCACAAAGACATAGAAGGCTTTGATAACTGCAGGTAGAGGAGGAAGGATTAGACCAGCAAGTCAGCCTAGCCAGGTTTGCATCCTCACTCCTGCTCTGTGCAGCACAAAGCAGGTATGGGTTGAACCCCAAGGCAGCAGAAAGATGAGCTGGAGTGTCAGTAAGACCTCAAAATTGAGCCTGGAGGGTAGAAGTGGAGAAAAGTTAGTTTACCATGAGAAAAAAGCAACTAATAAATCTATCTCCTTAGCAAATGTATATTTTTTTGAGATTGCATATGTAAATCAGACCTAAGTTTGTTGTGTGAAACACAAGCAGTAGAGACCTGGGAGATGCCAGACTGAATTTGTTTGTCCAGCAAGTCAATTTGGCTGCTACTTGAATGTAGGATTTCTGATGGACGTTTAAAATGTGACAAAACTCTTCAGCTCTCTTTCAGGCCTCAGCAGAAATATCTGTGCTTTAAGTCAACACAGTGTGACCAGAAGAACCTCAGAGCTGCTGAGGATGAAGCAAACTGGAAACACAGATTGGAGTGCTTCTGTGTGCAATACACACAGCTTGGGGTCATTCATGAACACAAGTATTTCTAAACTTGTCTGAGATCCTGCCTGTCTAGGTCACTCTCCCTGAATAACTGAGGTATGGTTTATTTTTTGGTGTGATAAATGCACCTAAGCAACACTCACTTGGAGTGAATGGCAAAGCTATGTAATTTCCACAGGACCAACACTGGTGATGTCCAACAATCTGAGGATACAGCCTATTTTTCCTGGATGCAAAAACTTGTATGATTTATAATTTCATTATAATACAGCTGATTTTCCATTTCTCAGGGTGGTTTTACACTACCAACAGCTAAATATTTCCTCCTTGGGGATGAAGTTACAAAGTGTTGCCAATGCACACATGTTGTCTGCCTGTAACATTTCCAATGTATTATTTAGAAGAACAGCAATTATAAAGACATTTTCCAAAGGAAATTATATTTGAGTTAGGATAAGGACGTGGGGGTGTGAACATAAGTCTGAGGAACACCAGGAAGTTTATCTGTGCATTTAGATTTGTTTTCAGAAAGTGTTTGCGTTCCTGTCTGTAGAACACGAACACTGATTTTCTTCAGCAATGAAGGTATGACCCAGTTCTGCACTGAAGCTAAACTTTATTTTGTAGCCTCAGTTGCCTGATGGGCATTGAAGTTAATGTTTTATGAGGCAAAGGAGGGCACCTGTTCATTCCAGGAACAGTTACTGCTAAGATATTTGTTTTGGGTGAGAGTTAAGGTGATTTTGTGCTGAATTATCAGTTTGTCTCTCACTCAGTGGTGCGAGGACTAATTAAAGATTTCAGGTGGCCTGACCTTTATTCTGCTCTTGTTGACTTGTAACAAGTGATGTCTACAGTAACTGCTTTCTTGTAATTTATTTACTCTATTTAGGGATGAGGCGTTTGGACTTGGGATCTACCAAGGGGAGCTTTTAATGTGCATTTTTATTTATTTTGTCTAAATGCATGGAAACCTCCAGGACAGATACTCAGCTGGTGTAAATCAGCTTAGTTCCATTGACGTCAGTGGAGCAGCGCCAGCAGCAGATCTGACCCACTTCTTTAATCTGATCCCTTGTCCATCCCATTTATTTCAGATTACATCAGAGTGAGCGGGGCCTTACCTCATCCACCATGAACTTGAGATAGATACAACCTTGCAAGTTTTGGCAGAGGAATACCATCCCTGAGAAACATGTAAAAAGCAAAGGTACCTCCAGTCTTCTGCCATGCAGAAATTGCAATTTCTCAGCCATGAGCGGGTCCTCAGCAGCATTATCTCATGTCCTACGACCTCTCCAGCCTTGTCGTGCAGTGGCCATTGACTTTGTACTGGACTTTCTCCAGTACCTCCCTTCAAGAGCTTGCAAATGCCAAAATGATGTGAGCCATTGCAGTTCTGGTATCTTTTTCCCAAATACCAGATGTTGTCTTGGTTTCTCTTGTTCCCAGACTATGTCCTGTTTTGCAGACTCTGATGTTCTTGTTGCAGGTCTCTATCAGTATGTTGTCTCTTATATCTGTCAGAACTGTCCCTGCGCCCTAAGTTTCCCTTTGGATAAAGTGGCTTCCTTTTCTTGGCAAGTCCTAGCTGGGTTATTCCTAAATCTTCTAATAGTATTTCTTTGTCTCTTCCTCCACCCCTACAGTACAATATCAGCTTAACCCTCATACCAGCTTGTGTTTTCAGCTAGCAATCAATAACAGAGTATTTCCATCTTTTTTTCTCTCTCCTGGTTCAGTACAGTACTCCTGCACATTTGATAGTCTGCCTCCCCTGCCTCGGTTAACCAAACTGTATAAATCATCTCTGGCTTCAGAATCAGACATTCCCTGGAAGGAGAACATGATCCTGTTAGCTGGGAAGGAAAGTTGCTGCTCTAGCTTCTCTTATCACTCCTCTGTCTCTCTGAAGGGCTTTGACTTTGGTGGGATTTTTAACTCCTTCTTTCTTCCACCCAGAATATTGTCTTTGTTACCGTTGTGGCTGCCCCGTCCCTGGATGTGTTCTAGGCCAGGCTGGATGGGGCTTTGAGCAGCCTGCTCTCATGGAAGGTGTCCCTGCCCATGGCAAGGGGGTTCAAGCTGGGTCATCTTTAAGGTCCTCCAACCAAATTGTTCCATGATTCTGCTGCTCTATCACTCTTCTTATTGAAGAAGAATCACAAAACTCTGCTCATCTCCCCTCCATCTCTCTCCCAACAAGCTTTTCTCTCCCTGCATTCACTGGTGCAGTTTTCTCTCTGCCCAGAAAAGCCAAGCTGAAGGGCAGGTTTGCTCTTAGAGGTGGTTTCATTGCAAGCGTAGAAGAGGAAATCCATTTTACCAAAAAACCCTGCATGTACTGGGAAACCTCAGGGAGTGCACAGAAAGCAAGACAAAAAAATCATAGTTGTGAAGGTCAGGTTCAAGGTGTTCTGTTCTTACAAAAAGTTGTGGCCATGTTTGTAGAATATATGCTTAGGAACTTTGTTGGATGAGGGCCTGGTTAAATTTGATTAAACTAAATAAACAAAACAAGTACAAAATAACCAGTTTTTACAATATGCTTGAGAGAAAAGCAAGGAAACAGCTTTTTTCCTACTGCTAAGAAAAAAAAAACAAGTCAGAAAAATGAAGTATCTCAGCTCCTGGGAGCAAGTAGCAAAGCAGACCCAAAATTCAGAAGATTTTTGTTCTGGGCTTTGTCTACTGCACTGACATTTTACTTTTTAAATGTTTTTCATAAGACATAGTATTTATTTTATTCATTTCTGTGGTTGCTTTCCTAAATGGAAATAAGTAAATCACAGCAAAGTTAGTCTAAATTTGGGACAGTATTGAGTTCAAGAGGTACAGCAGAAATTTAATGAAGATGCACATGGATCTGGGTCCTGTCAAAAGTTACTCCTTCACTTACCAAGGAAAACTTCACTAAATTAATGGATTTTAGAGGAGAAGGAAACTTAAGACTATCTAATACGACCATATGTATTTTGCATGCCATAGAATTCCACTCAGTTATCTCTGCAGAACTATTTCCTGCCAGATAGCAGGCCAGATCTCACCTCTGCCAACTTTAACCACTGCAGGGTCCAAGCACTCTCCAGAGATGCTCTCTGAGTGGGCTGTTGCAGCTTTGCTGTGGAAAAGCCTAATGGCTCCCAAATCCATGAAACGTGAAATGAGGGCTCTACGTGTGTGCTCCCTCTGTAATCCCACAACCCGAGGGACTGCTCAAGACAGGAGTGAAACAAAGCAAAGGAAAATCAATGTTTAACTTGGAAATATTTGTCAGTTAACAAGTCACAAGGAAGTGAGTACCTCTAGCACCTAGTAGAAGCTTATTTTATGCTTAATTAATACTCCTTTTTTTGAGTGGGGAGTGTATTTTAAAAAAGTGAACACCAACAAAAAAATCTTTCTTTTGAGCTTTGTTACCATTGAATTTCCTAAATTCAGGAATAGTCTCTAAATGTACTTGGACACGTTTATTTTGTAGAAGGCTGACTATCTAGACTCTGACCACACGTTAACACATACTGAAACTTGTCCTTTTTATGGACAACATGTAACTGTGTGCATAAACTACTGTTCTGTGTAGGGATGCTTCCCTGAACTGGGAATACAGCTTGTGTGCTTCAGTTGTTTTAAGGGATTTCTTTTCTGGCATCTTGTTTGTTTTCTCCTTTTTTCCCTTCAAAAGCACTTCTCTTGAGTTTAAGAGTGTATTCCTTTACAGTCTCACAAGCTCTCAGTTTGTGAGACCTGGAATTCCTTATTCAAGAATATCTGCTGGAAATCCATAAAAACCCTGTGTACAATAAACAGGAGACCTGCTTCACCCTCAAGTTCTGGATCTCAGGCCTTTGTCATCATGAAGAATGACTTAATCCCTCCGAGGGAGGAGTCTCCCAGGTATTTCCGTGTGGATCAGTCCCTAAAGCCTTGATCTGTGTCTCAGAGCCACATCGATCTGTCCCGTCTGCAGTGGCTGAAAGGACTTAATGCATTGAATTTTCTCAGAAGTGCTATAAAATAACACGTCTTGGCCAGCAAAGCCAGCCTGTTAATGTATGGATTTTCTGTCTTGAGTGATTTTCTAAAATCAATAACTCATTAAAAAGAAAAAAGCTCAATTCTCACAATTCATAGCCATGCAAATAAACAGGCTGACTTTAGCAGCAGCGCCCAGCTGAGTTAGAATAGTGCGTTTGGAGGATGTTTTGTTGTTTGCTCAGTTGCCCTGACTGCAGTTTCAGTTTTGCTGGATCCTTCTTGAAAAAAATATTTTAACAACAGTATTCATTCATTAATTCTTAAGAATAACGCTCTGTTGGCAGAATGGTTAACTAGTTGCTAAAATTAAGGTCTGCTGGTGAATCCTTCAAAAATAGGACTACGTCCCCAGGAAATAACTCCCTTTCAGCAAAGAATAAAAGTGTAAATCTTTTTCAAAATCACAGTCTCCAGAAATGCTTTATGCACATAATAATTCCTCAAAAAAAGTGTCAGATAACTTGGCAGAGGAGGAAGCTTTCCATCCCAAGTGTGTAAAGCATTGCAGTCATTAATTTATTGACTGAATTGATCTGACTTTTAAAAGACTCCCTGCCTTGGTATCAGTATTCTGTTTATCTCACAAGCAATGAATCTCCTCTTCCTCCCTGTGTGTAAATTCTTAATAGCTGTTAACTTAAAAGGTCAGACCTTGCTGGATCCATAAGTATTGTACTTCAAGGTACATTTGGATTGAAGTTTTCTTTTTCCTCTGCTCTGATCTCTGGTTGCTGCACTACCTGCTCTACTTGACATGCTCAGTGGCTTGGAAACCGTGTCAAATGTTTTTCAGAGAGTTAGTTCTTTTTTTCAGGGTGATTTTTCTTGCACCCAGATGTATTGATTTAAAATATTTAGGGTTTGGGTTTTTTTCCCCCCAAAGTACAGCGACAGGATTTAGAATGCTCCACAGGATGCTGAAGTCAACCACTTTCAGGAAATTTTTCCATATGATGCATGTCAGCAGCACAGCTTCAAGGAGTGTCTTCTCATGCTGCTTTCCACTTATCATGACTTTAACAGGTGTCTCAGAATGCCTCTGAGCTGGGCAGGATTAGTGTCTGTGATCTGGGAATAAAAAGAAAAGGTGGTGGGGTGTGGGGGCAAGGAACTGAACTGTGGAGGATGAACTGGTTCCAAAGGACACCCTCAAGCAAAGAATCACCTTAGGTAGATTCAGCTTTAGTGTGAGAAAGAGCAAACCTTGCATGTCAGCAGGGACTCCTGTGGTTTAATAAATTACTGGAAGGTTAGGACAGTGAGACATGGCCTCTCTAGAAGAGTCTCTAGAAGGTCTGAGGGGATCCTGAGACCAGTAAAACATTTCTCCATCTCAGATGAAAAATGTAGCCACTAGTACGACCACATCTTCTTGAGTGCCTGTGTGCTGAATTCCTGCCCTCTGAGGGCACTGGAAGAACGAACAGAGCAGAAATTGTCCAGCCAAGGAATTAAAATCCAAAACTATCGTGTTCATTTTGTCAGAAAATTATAAGGGGCTGTTCCAGAAGCAACCAAAACTCAGTTTGCTATGGAACCATGTCCCGGGTCTCCCATGCACCTTGCAGGGACCTTGAAGAGACCCCCCAGATCCCAGAACCACTCACGAGCAGAAGGGCAAAAGGCAGCTCCTGCTGCATCTGCTGTGGAGCCCTGTGTGGGCAGATTGGAAGGCTGGAAATGAGCTGTTTGTACTGACTGGACAAGGAACCATTGATCACAGTCCTTCAAGGGGATTCTCCTCAGCTGGGGGCACTAATTTAGGGCTCTTTCCTCTGTGCAATGACAAGAGCTGGGGGAACATAATTATCTCCAAATCTTTTGCTTCTCCCCTGACAACTTGCATTGACATGTGGCAGTGGGTTTGAGTGTTATTAGGGGCAGACATGAACAGACAGAAGGCATGACTGCATAAGCCTCATTTCCTTAGGAAATCAAGTGGAAATGTTTGTATAGTTTATATACAGTGCAATATGGTTTGTGTCTGTCACATTACCTTGAAGGTTGTTGGTGCAATCATATGTTCTGTTGTTGTGCTTCATCTCGTTTAGAGTTTGTAAAAATACTGCTCTGGACCTTTGTGATTTGTTTTCCTGCATCTCATAGGAAGCCAGGACGGGAAGGGGCGTCCTGGGTCAGCGTGCCCAGGCTCCTGCCGAGGTATATGGACTGTAAAAGTTAAAAGAGAAAAATACTCTATAATAAACTTCTGATTGGTACAGTGGGAAAGTTAATGAGACAAATGAAACCTTCCGTGTGGCCTTTGCAAAGCTGAAAGTCACAGCATGGGGCAGTCCCCTTGCAAATCTTGGGTCATTAGCTTATCTTCTGCAGTAACTGCCATGGATCAGTGTCAGAGGCTGCAGGAATTTTCCTCTTTACAGCGCTGGAATATTCACATGTTCCTCAGAAAATCCTGGGGAAAAGATTGACAGATTTTTTCTTGTGCAACTGGAGAATTAAAATGTTAAATGTGCTTACATGGGAGAAATTATTTGATCCAGAGAGAGGAGAGACATCCCTTAGCTTTTAAATGTGCTTGAATGACAGTCTGGCATGTCCAGCATTCTGTAGCATTTTCCTAAAGGAAACAGGAGCCCAGAACACCCTCCATGAAATAAGACAATAGGCAAGAGGAGGACAGCAGCTTCTTATATACAGGTGACAGGGAAACCACAGTGTCAGATTATTTCTGGAGCTGTATTATACTGCTCAAAAGAGAACCTGATGAGGTAAGAGTAAAAACCAGAAGTGCCCATGTTTCAGAATTTCTGATGCTTGCCTTTAGCTGTGCACTGATTGTCAGTATTAAATGTGCTTCTCTGCTATGTATAAGTACTTGCAGGTTGTTAAGGACACTTCTAGAGTATTTATATTCCAGAATATCTCAATTCTTTCAAATCTCAGTGATAAAATTCCCTCTACATAGAATTATATATATGCAGCTGTTCAGAGGAAGATACAACCTGAGAAAAGAAGGACAATAGTTTATTTGACAGTTCCCAGAAATTGAACAGAAAATGAAACAGTACTTTGAAAAATCTCAGCTTTGCACTATTTAAACTTGTTCAAAAATAGAAAGATATTTTTCATATTGTTTCAGACCATTTGCCTTTTTGATAGTAGAGTCTATAAAAAGCATTGAAATTTTTAACGTTTTATATGGAATATCTCTAGGATGAACAGGGAAGTTCACTGACTGCCTTCAGTGTTGCCTTTGGCTTAATTCTGTAATTTTATGTCTTTGTCTTTACACCAGGAAACCAGGGAGTACTTCAGGCTCTTCCATCGACATGCTTGTGGCCATGGGTATTTTTAAGCGTCCAAAGAGTCTCTTTGGCTTTGTTTTCAGGGTTTGACTCTTAGAGCATGAAGTGTGCACTGAAACACTTCACTGGGCTGTGCGGTGCTCCCCACCCGAGCTCTGGGCACAGCTGGGACTGGCAGTGGCAAACTGGGCTCCATCAGCCTCCTGCCTGTTCACAGACACCCCGAACGGGGATCTGCACTGAGCTCATCCTCTGAGCAGGTCATGAAATCATAATAGGAAAAAGCAAATCTGCAGCTTTCTTTCAGAAAAGTCCATTTGCCATAAAAAATTACATGCTTTAGAAGAATTAGGCAGTTTAAAAGAGTCTTTCTAGAGTCCGCATCATTAAACTTTGGACCTTTAAAGGTATTTAACTGTTGAACTCCTGACTCGATGGAGACCCATTTCTGGAATGTTGTAGTCACTTCTGTTTTAAGGTGTTCAGAATGAGCTAGACTTTTAAACACTTGCAGCAGGTTAATTTTTAACAAAGAAGTTTTCTTCATGAAAAGCACGTTTTCTGCCCAGCAGAATCTGATAGTGTTTTCCACCCAAATTTTGAAGACTGCTAAGTTTGACACTGCTGCTAGGTTTGCTCAGTCAGGCTCAGCCCGTAGAAAACAGGCTGTTAAAAATCTGTCACCCAAAGGAGGGATCCTGACTGCTTTCCATTACAGGGCTGCCCCTCACGGCTCTGCTGCAATGGCTTTAAGCAGGTGTGACTCATGTGTATGACTTTGGCTCTCACGCTGCTTTGGGGAACCAGCCGCCTTTGAGCTGAGGGCTCAGCTTGGGCCTCTCCAGGACCTGTTTCTCAGCCCACCTCATCCTTTACTCATCTCATCTCCAATTGCCTCCATTACAGCACGGTCACCATGAAGTGAGGGATGATCCCAGCCCATCACTCTTCTCTTGTCCAGCCACCAGCAGCTCAGTCCCTTTCCCCTGGAGCCTGTGCAGTGCCAGGGCTTGGCCATCGTAGCTGAGCAGATGTGTGTGACTGCCTGACCAGTGAGTTTGTCTCCCAGTCTTCATTTGGGTAAGTACATTGTCGCCCATACTTCTGTGGCATCAAGCTGAACATCTTTGCAAAAAATATGGCCCAGTCCTGCCAACTTCAATCACTTCAGTGTAGAATTGAGTCGACTTGGTAGAACAAGTAAAAAGACTGAAGCCAGTTGGCCAAATCCTGTTTTCAGTCACCATTACATAAACTACACTGACTCCACCGAAGTCAACAGAGAAAACCCACAATGAATCATTTATATTGACTTCTGGGATAAGTGCAAAAGCAATTAAAAATTCTTTTTATCATTAGTTATTATAATGCCATATAAAAACACTTACATTAGGCATCATCAGCTTTTGAAGAAACCAAGTGCTCAAAGTATGTCCATGCTCCTGTATCATGTCAAAGCTACAGTTGAAAATTCCTCTTTCCTTAAAGGTGCATTTACCTACTGGGTTCTATTGCCTTGTGAGGGAAATACTTGCATAAAGACAGAAAAATTAGTTATCCATATCCACCACAAAGTGGGAGAAATTTCTATTGAAGTTTTGCCACCTATGTTCAAGAAACTTCAAAATTATTTCAGTTAGCAAGAGAGCATCACCTTTAAGTTTTATCCTTATGTTAATAATTGACAGCACTATCCCCCCCACAGTGTTTAATATAAGCAATACATCGAGGGGCAAAAGTATATTCACTTGAAATTCATTACTGTATTTACAATGCTGCTTTCCCATGCTTATTTTAGGGTCATTTGGGAAAAAAGCTGTAACTCCAAAAAAAAAAAAAAAGAATGCATTGCTATTCTGGGAATTACACTGTCACTTAATAAATATATTTCTGATAATAAAAATTGGTGTAATTTTCCTTGCAGGGACTTATTCGGAAGAAAGTTAATAAAAACTGCATGGAAAAACCAGCATCACAGTTGGTTGGGGGGTTTTTTTGGTGGGTTTTTTTTTGGGTGGTGTTGGGTTTTTTTTGTTCATAATTCCTACAGGAAAGTTAGCCTAATGCAAAAAGTATCAAGAAGCAGAGGAACATTCCATGGTCCTTAAAACCCCAAGGTAAGATTCTCTTTCTAAATATACAATTAAGCAAGGTAGCTCTGATGAACCTTTTAAATACCTTTTAAGGACAAAGACTTAACTGGCCCTGCTGATGGGAAAGTCATAATGTGGCTTTTTTCCTGACGGCTTTCTATTCTTTGTATGTGTGACAGATGTCAATGAAGTTGAAAAGTGTCCATTTCCCAGCAGGATGCTGGCTGTTCCCCAAAATGCCTGGAAAGTGTATAGAGGCCCTACTATCTCCTGATGGTGAGGGAAGGATTTGTAGGGAAAGCTTCCTGCCGGGCAGAGGCCTGCTGCCTTTGAATAGAAGGCAGCCAGCAGCTCTCCGGGCCTCAGCAAGAGATGCCACTGCACCATCAGGAAACTTTGATTTATTATCTGAGAAATTCACCATCCATCTGCATGAAGAGGTCACAGAAGCAACTTTCCTAATGGGAATCTGAGACCCCCATTATTTCCCACTTATTGCTACAAGCATGAAAAATTGCTCCAGCTGAGAAAGCTGGACCTTCAGGACTTGTTGCCATGGCTGAATTTATAGGAATATTTAGGAGCAATGCTTAGTGGGGCTTTTTTGAACCTATAAACTCCAACAATTTTCACAGGTTTTTGGTAATTAATGCTACCACAGTGGAAATGGAAGCAGTTCTGCAAACAAGCTGCAGCAAATGGGATTTTTCCTGCCAGTGCAAAAGCCCAGGGAATAATTAGCAGGTCCATAGAGATCTCTTGATTACAGACATGTGCACTGGTAATGTCCAGACACAAAGATCACCCAGGGAAATGTTTCAGGATTTTCACCTTAGGGCACGTTTATGTTGTCAGCTACGCCCTTCAAAATGCACTCGGACATTTGTGGGAAAATATGTAGTGAAATGTTAGACCAAGGAACCTGGTGTTGACTAATCTGGGCTAGGGAAACCGGCTTTGCTTTCCAAAGCACTGTCCGGCCACCAAGACTTGCAGATGTGAGATTTTGATATCTCATTAAAGCTGATTTCACAGAGATACTTCTCAGTGCTGCGTCCGAGCTGCTGTCAGCTGCCTGAGATGCTTTTGCAGTTATCACTGCCTGTTGAATAGGACAAAGAGGAAACAACGAGACTGATTATTCAAAAACCACATCACTCCTTGAAAATGAAGCGCTGAAAAAAGAACTCATGTCAAGGCAGGATTTATTAGTTCAGGTTGAAGAGTAACTTGATTTGGGATTTTCCTCTTGTCAAAGAAATTCACAATATAAATTATGAATCTACTCATAGAAGTGGTAGAGGTTTTGCCTTTTTTGAAAAGGCATGATTTTAAACAGGCCAATAAAATAATTATTTCAGGCCTGTGAAGCAGATCTTTAAGCTAAGGGTTTTTTTAAAACCACAGTTATTTTCAGTCGAAAAACATTAGAGTGCAGTTACCCCAGTTCTAGACTTGTTCATGTTGTACTAAATGCCAGTAAGTGCCACACAAAAGTCATCCCTTCCCTGAAAAATTTGTAGCATACAGGTTTGTTTGTGTTTATCAGTTATGCTTGGATACAGGATATAGGATATAAAATAAATTAATTTTATAATGATTTTAAAACATTGGTGACACAATGTAGGTCTGTCTTCCTTAGAATCTCTCTTTGATGGGATCTTCAATCCCACAAGCCTTGAAGCAGAAAATGCCCTTGAATTTGTATTTACACCCATCCTTTTCCAGGACAACCATTAAGCAAATGATTCATTTTAAGATACATTTCAGTCCCAGTGGCATCATTTATCCTACTCACTGGTCAGGCAGTCACTTACAACAAAGTTAAGTACTGAGCAGACCTAATTTTAAATCCAGGCTGTCCTTCAAGATGTCATGAGAAGGCAAGAATAACTAATTCTTTTAAGTGGCTTTTAAGTCACTATGTGCACGACACATAGCTTCACCCACTAATGCAACAACGTACCAGCTGTTTCCAGAGATCTCTATTGGCTTAGCTTTTCTGGTCTCTCTGTGGTGAGGGGCAGGGGTAGAAGGAGTGAAGGGGTAGGAAAGAAGGAGAATTCAGAGTTGCTGAGGCTACTTTTGTTCTCAGATAACTGGAACTTGTATGACAAGTACATGTATATTCATGGGCACTGAGTACTAGAATCCACGCTTCAATCCAGTCTGACCCAGGATACTTACAGAGATGCGAAGCAACTTCAGGATGGGGTTTGTAATAACCTCATTCTGAGTCCTTATAAAGTCTTTCCAGAAGTCCCCAGAGATGCCTGTGATCGCATGTGTCTCATTGTCACCGCCTTGGACAGATGGGCAAGTCCCAGGAGAGATTGCTTCAGAGTGGTGTTTGCTGATCAGGATGTGGGCTGCAATGGCACTGGTTTGGGAACACCTGCACTGGCTCTGGAGTGCAGGTGAAAGGACACTATCTTACAGTGTCCTGCAGCCAGGGTTTCCATTCATTCTGGGCTGTCTTTCAAAGTACAGGCTCTTTACATGTACAATCCAGGTGACTTTGAGCTCCAGCTTGATACATTTGTCAGCTGCACTGAAGGAAGTGGTTTACAGTGGCTAAAGGTACAAGTACATGGCACGTACATCTGCCGTTCAGAAATCCGATATGGATTCCTGTAAAGAAGGCATTTAAGCATAAATATGTTTGACTGTTTTCTAATGAGCCTTGTTCACAGGCCCTGCAGGGTTAATTAGGTTTCTAGATCTTATCTTTACTCTATTACACTAAAGGCAAAAACCTCTACAGGAACTGAATCCACTCAGAAAGAGCAAATAAACTAGCTCTAAATGATCACAAACTGACCAAGCTTTTCTGCTTCAGCTCCCTGTGTGCCTTCAGGCAACCGGGATTTAAAAGCACTGAGATTACAGGACCATAAAAATACACATTTACATTTACGTGTGGTCACATGCAAAATTTAAGATTTAGAGAAAGCCACAAAGGGAATGTTTAACACAAGTAGCCAGGCACAAGCTGAATTAATGACACAGCAGCCCCAGCAGAAACACAAGAAAAACATGTAAACCTTCATCTATTATTAGTTGCTGTAGCCCACACTCCAGAGCACAAGGACGCATGGTCATTAGAGGCTGTTCTTTTCCAAGAGGTCTTGTAGCTGCCTCATGAATGGGAGCTGGGCAAGTCCTGAAATGTAGGGAATTCACATGTGAGGGTCCTCGTTTTGAATTTTATTTCTTTGTTGGATGATTAAATCACTGAGTACATGAACAGAGTAGCCAGAAGCCTCTCCCCACCCCTGCCCAAGTGGGGACACTGCAGGAGGACTCCCAGCCTGTCCGTGTTGGACACCCTGGGCTGGGAGAAGGCTGCAGGTGGTGCTCCCAGGATGGGCACCAGCTCCTCTAGCACAGGGTTTGCATTCCTGCAGCCCCTGGCAGGCAGGCTGGGCTTTTGTACCAAGCCTTGTGCGTCTGCTACAGGCAATTCAACAGCCTGTAGCAAGTACAAGAGCCTGTTGTGACAGGACAAGGGGCAATGGCTTCAAACTGATGCAGAGTAGGTTTGGATTACATATTAGAAAGAAATTCTTCTCTGTGAGGGTGCTGAGGCCCTGGCACAGGTTGCCCACAGCAGCAGTGGCTGCCCCATCCCTGGAAGTGTTGAAGGCCAGGCTGGATGGAGCTCTGAGCAAAGTGGGAGGTGTCCCTGTCCATGGCAGTGGGGCTGGAACCAGATGTTCTTTAAAGTCCCTTCCAAGCCACTCAGTTATTCTAGGATTCTGTGAATTCCTTTGCTTAAAAGTCCTGTGCTGTAATGTAATGCAGACACACGGTGATAGAAAGCTCCAGGAGTTGATTCTGTTTGGTTTCCCACGTGTTGGTATCACACCTACCAGAGTGGCTTTTAGGCCTGACATGTTAAGCTTCCCGATGTTTAAAGTAAATATTAGATATGAAGAGAAACACATATTCTTTCTAGTTTTTTTCTTGCCTTTGTAGAAATAAGTACTTTTTTTTACACAAGAGTGTCCTGTCAGGGCATTAAAAACTAGACTAGTTCATTTTAAGCAAGTCTGAGTTCTGGTTGTGTAATTATGGATCTGCTCACATGAACATGCACCAAAAAAAAAAAAAAAAAAAAAAAAAAAAAAGTGGAGGAGTTCCCAGGGGAAAAGTAATGAAGTCAATTTGTCTTGCAAAAGCTATGTTGTATTATAATACAATGAATGATAGCATGAGATCTTCTGAGGTAGGACATTCTCCAGGAATAAAATTCAACCAACAGATGAGTTTCAGAAACAAGTTGTCCTGTTGCTAATTTCCCCCACCTCCTGCAGCAGTTTGTTTAGTTCCTTTGCAAATTGCAAACTCCTCAGCACCTCAGGCAGGGTCTGCTCCTCAGCTGGCCAGGATCAGCACAGTAATGGGATCAATAGTGGAGCCACTCAATAGCAGCCCTGAATTTAGAATGCTAATTGTTTAACCTTGCCAAGTGGAACAATTGCATTTTTGATACCACAGTGGCAGGGAGCTCACATAAGCAAAGGGGAAAAGGACATTCTCTTATGCATTCACTTTTTTTTTTTTCAACCTAATGAGGCTAAAACCTGTGGGCCTAATGATGTACAGAAAATTAAGCATTTGCAAAACTCCTTACAGGTTGGGGAAATAAAGGCATGGATTGTAAGACTGAGAAAAGAAGAAAAATCAGAAGGTCATGTTGTTTTATCTCTCACTGGAGTTTTCTCCTAGGATTTGTTATGATTTACTGTCATTACATATTATGTAAACAGTCACTGTTTCCATGAAGTGGGAGGTCCTGTTAATCTTCTGTAGCTATTCAGCATTGTTTGTGAGTTTAGCTGGAAATGTACCTCCTTACTGTAGGGGAATGATCAGGAATCTGTACCCTATAGCCTCGGGTTATGGCTCTGACCCCATTAAATGTGTAGGTGGGGTCTCCCTGGTAAGTCAGTAAAGCCAAGGAAAGTCTGAGATGATTTCCATGCTTCCTGCTGTTGTTTCCTCCTTAGTGGATGCTCTTGTCTCATCCAGATTAGCAACTGCCTGGCCCCAGGGCCCATGAAAATACTCTGGAAGAATACTTTCTGTTTGAGCTTTAGGGAATGACTGCATGGCAGGTAGTTAAAAAAAAAGGCAAACAGAGAACGAAGCCTCCTTTTTCCCCTTCTTTCTAAATCCTTTACCGAACTACATCTTTACTTCATCCTCTACCAGCAGAACCTGTATTACTTGGTCATGCAGGCTGTCCACACTTTCTTCAACAACAAAGGCAAATCAGTTCTAGCAAATACATTGCTCACAGTCTCGTGTTCCTGTTGCTGAAAAGCCCTGCCATTCAGTGTTGTTTTACCCACAGCCTATACCAAACATTTCACTGACAGCAGTGGGAGCCTTCCTGGGACATCTGAGAGTAATTTATTAATTCCCCTTTCCAGGAGTGATTCCTTCAGTGCTGCCACACCAGTGGAGACTGCAGCAGAGTCTCCTTCACACCAGTGCCTACACTGGAGCAGATTCTCTGGCACTGGTTCCTGTCCCTGGGAGTTGTCCTGGCTGGATGGCTGCGAGGAGGTGGGAAGAAATGCACAGCAGTCCTGTGCTCATTCACTTGGCTGCCAAACATGCACATTTCACTGCTTTCTTGAGAGCACTTTCCTGCTGTGGAAATGTGATATGCCTGACTAGGTAGGCCAACAGCTGTGTGATTGTCCATCTGCTGCTTCTCCAGATTAAATATTAGCCCTCATGTCTCCTCCAAAGCCATGAATTTTCTCCAAGTGCAGTTCTCAAAGAAGAGCTTTTCTTGCTTCTCTTCTTCTGCACCAGATACTCTGTGAGATAAGCGATACAGATGGGCAGCAGGGGAATTCAAATCACACAACTGCCAAAAAGCAGGGCCTATTATTTGTGTTGATTTTTAAATGTAATTGCTCTTCAGCGGTGAAAGAAGCAAAGCACGCAGGCACGGCGAGATAACTACACCGTGCTAGTGAGGGAATCCTGTCACATCTGCAGGGTGAAGGCATCTTGGCTGTTGGCTGGCCAGATCTCCCCAGGAGACAAATGCTTCACAGAGAACTTCTTCCATGAGAAACATTTCAGCTCCTCGGGCCTTTGTTGCTGCTTCTGCTCTACCCTGACCATGTACAGTTGTTTATCAGTGTTGCTAGAATTTTTTAGTTTCTATAGATGAGGATCTATAGATCCTCAGTTTGAGCTGACTGTTTGTTGTTTTTTTCCAGCTGACATAGAAAGAAATATTTAAGATAGATTTCAGAAGTAGACAGAGTCATTCTTAATTTGTTTCTTTAGAGCTTCATTTTCCTCATGCAAGTTATTAGTAACTCCCACTGAAGCCAATAAATTCCTAGTCCTTCATGGCAGGAAAGGCACTAAAGTCAATGGGAATTATTTGTATCCTGCAGTGGGGGGGAATAAGCCTCCTGGGAAACTGTGGATCTCCTGTTTGCCATAAGCCATCCATTACTTCCCTGCCAGTAGCAAGTCATTCCAGGATTTGTAGGATCTCTATTGTTTTTTGAGTGTATCTATGCTTTAATTCTCACTTCTCATATAAAAGTAACTGATGCAAGTTATGAAATTGCATTAATATACGGATTTCTGCTGACTCTTTGTTTATGGTTTATTTTTCATTGCCTCTATTATAGCACTTGTTGTCCTGGGATTCAGAGTTATGTCCAGGCTTGCTGCAGATCTCCTCTCCTCAGAATTTCACCCATTGCTCGTGAGAATTTCGACTTCTAGATAAATAAATATTTTGGGTCAGGTCTTAAAAACACAGAAGTCCTTATTCGAATGTTATTTTTGGAACATGCCCATGTCTTAGTGGAACTCTCATACCACAATAGCTGATGGAAGAAATAGAGAAATGTAACTTTATGTCTTGGATCTGAGGGTCAGAGGGAAGGAAGGAGATACGAGTAGACAGATATGGTGCCTGAGCTTTCCCTGCAGAATAAAAAGGGTTTAGTAGTTACAGTAAGTAGAACAAGCACAGTGTCAAATCCATCTTCCAAAGAGAGCTAAAAATCATATCAGGCTGAAACAAACTTCTGTGGCAGCTCAGGGGGAGCTGCAGCAACAAGCTGAACTCGCCCCATCCTGTCCCTCTTGGCCTTTTGTTCTAGGAACAGATGTCCCTTCTCCCCAACTGTCTTCTAGTTTCAGAATTAAGAACTTGGGCTCTGAACTTTTAATTCATTATTGCCTTCATAAGCTTCTCTATCCCTGCACTGTGAGAGTAAGTTCATTGTTTTTCTTCTAATTATCAGTCTCTTCCTGTATTGCCCATGTAAAATTTTTAAAAAAAGAAAGAATAAAAAGACTGGGCTCTGCTGACTTCTTGGGCCTGTGCTGGACAATCCTTCCTACCCAGATATTTAACCCTTTTCAATTTCCAACAACACATAAACTGAAGAAGTTTCTGGAGAGGAATACTTCTGTCTTTGGAAGAAAAATTAGGTGGTACTTTACAGACAGAATCCATTTGAAACTGTGCTCAAATAGTAGAATTGTAAATTGATCCAGAAAAAAAAGAATAGAAACCAGAGAAAACTTTTGGGATAAAATGCTTAGTGTTTCATGCCATCAGGAGCAATAAAGTTTTGTTAAGTATATTCCTTTGAACAGGTGGTTTTGACAGTGCCAAAAATATTTTCCACACTCATGTTAGTGAATTATGTCTCTGTTATTCTTAATTCTCTTCCAGACCTCCTAAACTAAGGAGATACAGACTAACTGTTCAGACACCCAGAACAGGCTTGTGGGGTTTAGAAAACGAATGGGGGAAATCAGATGTGATTGGTGGGCAAGCAGAGGGTGTCTGTACAGATCTGTGGCCACTGTGGGCTCGGGTTTGGCGCTTCCAGCCCATGAGGAGCTGCCTTGGTGAAGCCCCAGTGGAGAGAGCAACGCAAGTTTGTAATCATGGATGGGACAGGCTCTTCAAGGGGGAGGCTGTCAGGCTTATCAGCAGAGAATCCCAGAATTCCAATGAAGGCAGGCAGAAAACTTTAAATAAGAGAAATCCTTAGAACCTTCCAGTTGCAAAGGCAGACAATTAGGCAAGTATTGCCAGTTGATTTTCCTGGCAACTGAATAAAAAATGATTGTTAAACAGTCAGCTTGAGGTCACATTATAAACCTACAATTTATTAAGAGAGACTACAGCTATCAAACACCCTGCAGTGACTTTAATTATAGGATTTATACACCGTCTAAATGTTATGCATCTTTTAAAAATACCAAATGAGGGTAAGACATACTGTGATCATGTCCTAATGTGATATAAACAACCATAAAGAGATTGAAGAGATTCATTGGGGTTCTTTGCCTCTCTCTCATTTTCCAAACAGCCACACCCCATGTGATCAGATGGTTCATTTCATAGAGCAATGTGATTCCTGAGCCCATAGTTTGTGCAATTATTTTATTATTTTTCTTCAGCCAGCCTTCCAAATGCTTGCAGGAGGGGATTGTAGCAGTGTGAAATGTGGCAGTGACCCAGAGATTCCACACCTGCTGCTTCCACTGTGTTGTCTTCTGTGAAACACTAACTTGTTCATGGGGATGCTGTAGAATATTGATCAGAGCACAGAATCATTAACACAAAGTAGTTTTCCACATCCTGCCTCATGGCCGCTCACACAGTTGATGTTCAACTTTGGCAGTGCCGTGTTTGGGATGTGGAAGTTCCTTTTAATCAAATATTACAAAACAAGGGCCACATCTCCAGCTCCTGCAAATGCCCTGGCACTTGTCAATTTCCGCTGGGCTGCATTGATTTTTCACTCTCTGAAGAACCTTGTCCCTGAAGCTTCTAAATTGAGATAAATGCTGTCTTATACAGAGCTTTCCAGTGATCAGCTGGAAGCCTGAGGTCCCCTGGCTCCATCTGGGTAATAGAGTGCAGATGCTGGATGCCTCTCTCCACCTGATGAGCTGTCAATGTGCTGGATAGATGAGCTGTTGGGAAACGAAAGAGGTTTCAAGTTGAAACATTTCTTAGTCTTTTCTTTCTTAAAGAAACAAGAAGTAAAAATAATTCTCTGGAATGCCTTGATTTCACCAAATCAGCATTTTTTTTCCAATGAGCATCGGTTCTAAGAGAAGCCAGAAGAGTTCAGCTGAGTTTTAGAACTCTGCTACTGTTCTGGTTTGGAGTGAGGAGGGTTTGGGGAGCTGGAGATCGGTGCCTTGCATTGCACAGGCAGCGTGGCTCTGCGGTGAGTCACGGGGCAGCAGGGAAACGGGGCAGAGTTCAGTGCGCAGGGGGTGGGGGAAAGGCCTGCAGCACGGAAAATCAGTGCTAGCAGGGGCTCCCTCCAGCACCCCCAAAGCACTGGGCACTGCAGGCTTAGGGCATGTGGCCCCAGGGTGGGTGTTAGGTGGGAATCAGCCAGGGTGGGCATGGCGTGAGTGCAGAATGCCGAAGCAAACAGTGGGTATGGGTTTTGGAGCTTCCATGATAGTGGAAAATGTGACACAGACTAATCACTGTGCTAGAAGTAATCATTTCAAACACTTTGCTCCACTTTGATTTCTATCTGCTGCTGTCTTGTTCAGTTAGGAGCATTCCTGTGAAGATCCCTGAGTAGATGGAACTGGATCCTGCCTCTCTAGCACACAATGGGAGATATGCTGTTTATTTCATTAAGACACTGGGCCTTTAGGGAGAGAGAGTGTAATTACTACTCAAACAGAATGGGTGCAGCCCACGGATTCTTTCCTCAGCTTTGAAAATCTCTCCAGTAAAGGCAAAGATGTTTTTAAACAGCACAAAGCATCCATAAAGAGCTTAAAAAGCTTCATCTCTAAATCACTCCTTCAAGCACGAAGGTGGCCCAAGCAGATCCATTTAATAGTGAGCAGCCAGGACATGGACAGTCTCACAGCTCTGCTTTTGGGCCACTTGACAGCAGAGGAGAGTTCCCGTGTGAATGCTGAGTGCTCCAGCTCACTCTGCCGAGCCAATCCATTTCTTCAAAGACTAGACAGTGCTGAACTTAGTAACATGAAAAATGTGACTTTTTAAATTTCTATTTTAAGCCCACAGCTGGATTTTCAGTCAATTAGGATGTTTCTTTTCTTGTGGTTTCTGGTGAAAATATTACCTTAAGTCAACCAACTAATGTTTTAGTCTGCCCTTAAAAGATGCAAAGTCAAGACTGCACTTTTTAAAATTTTCAAGACAAAATTTTTCTCTGTGATATTTACCATAGCTTCTGCAAATGGGTAATGATCAGGATCTGAGGTTTCTCTTCTGAATATTTGCTGTTTCCTGATAGGATGGAATACTCAGACAAAGTGTCCATTTTAATGTCAGTGGGATATTGAAAGTCCTCTGAATAACTGCAAATTGCAGATCAGGTTGTACACCCATTTAAAATGGTCCTGACCTAAAAAGAAATATTAGCATTATGAGAGAGTTCAACAAAGCTTTTGGGGTCAGAATTAGCCTCTGGAAGTATATTTTGATTTTCTATACAAGGCACAGAGTGTTGGTCTGGTTTTCCCAGGGTTTCAGTGAGACTGTTTGCCAGCAGGCAGTTTGAGTTAGCCTGCACTGCAAATCAGTGCATTACCTTATAAAGCACTGAGCACAATTTTGTACCTTCTGCTGCAAAATGTTATGTCCTAACTATTTTCTCACAGCATTTCCTCTGCCCCTGAGTGAAAAATTAAGGGTGAAAAAGGAAGGTAATACTGGTTTTATGTCCAAGTGAGGTGGTCAAAGTTCCTTAGGCGGGCCAAGTTCCTCACACACCTCACCTGAACAGCTGTAGGACTAAGCTTAAAAATCCACCTTCTTCACTTCTGAAGCACTCACTGCACTGCCACTGCCTTCCTTCTTCACTGTTGGCTGGGATTTTATTTGTTATACCTGTGGTGTCCTCTCCAGGTCTAGGACTCCCTGGTTTGACTGACATTGGTTGTGTCTTTGATCAGTCAGAGACTTGGTGCTCCAGATGACTGTGCTTGGACAGTCTGTTTGCACATCATGCCTGGGGCAGTTCTGTGACTGATGGCTGAGTGGCAGATGGAAAGATTGCACAGCCTTGAACTTGAACTATTTGGGGTTTGATCTACAGAGATTTGACACACGTTCTGTTGCAGGGTTACAGAAAGGGAACTATGTTCTGTGGCGCTCTGAAATGAGAGTTTGGTGTATTGAGAATGATGCTTTGCTTTGTTTTCTTTTTCTGTGCACATGCCTAGAAATCACACAGTACCATGTTTTACCAGGGGCATGAAAGCTAATCTGTTTAACAGGTATTTCTATATCCAGTTACTCTCATGTTAGTTCCACAGTCAAAAAAGCAAGACACAAAGAGATAAAGGGAAACAAAGAATGTGCCGAAGAGTGGTATCAGAGAGGAGAGGTAGAGAAGCCAAGCTGTTCCATGTTAATTTAGCACTGGAGTATTTGATTTCTGGTAATGTTCATTGTCACAGACATGCACCATCTTTGGAAAGAGAAATGTCTTTGAAGATAAATCCAGCTCAGAGGTTTGTGTGTGCTTGTGTGTAACAGGAGCATTCTAAATGACCTTTAAGGCAAGGGCAGTAGCTACCTCTACTTTGTCATTTCCTTGTCTATGCAGTGGAGAAACTTTAAAGCATGAAGAGAATATTATCCCAGATAATTGATGGAGATAGAAAAGGTGAGCATGGTATCCTATCCTGTCACATCCCTGCAGGCAAGGTACACCACAGTAGAAAGCATCAGGGAAAGCTGAGTACAGAGCATTTCCTGTCATGTTTCAGAGGAATAATGACAAAATCGTGTATTTTGCACACTGTGAAACACTGAGCTGGTTTACAACAAGGCTGCAGCTGTTAGCACAAGTTAGGGCCATGAGCCACAGGGCCTGTTTCTCTCAGGCCTATTCTGCAATGCCAGTCAGAGTCTCTCTTTGTGGCCATGGGAACCGTGGCCACTGATGACTCCATGACACCTCTGAGGCTTCTGCCAGCCACTTTGGTTATCCCTCCTGGAACAGAGCAGGGATATGCTCACCCTTGTCTGGGCAGGGATGTTGAGGGAAACAGCCAGTGCCTGCATGTTCCATGGTAACAAGTGAAGCAGCATGGAGCTTTCTACCAGGACTTCTCTGCAGCTTTTGTACTTTTTCTGCCTCTTTTCTATATGTATAGGACAGATCACAAGTGTGGAAGAATTCACAGGGGTAAACACTGATCTCTGCTGTGTGGTGAGCAGTGACAGGACCTGTGGGGTTGGCCTGAGGGTGTGCCAGGGGAGGCTGAGGCTGAATATCAGGGAAAGATTCTTCACCCAGAGGGTGGTTGGGCATTGGAACAGTCTCCCCAGGGAAACGGTCACAGCACCAGCCTGAGAGAGTTCAAGAAGCATTGGAAAAATGCTCTCAGGCACATGGTGAGGCTCTTGGGGTGTCCTGCACAGGGCTGAGTGTTGGACTCAATGATCCTTGTGGGTCCTGCAGCTCAGCCCAGCTGGGGCTGTCACTTGTTGCCCCCATGATGCTGTAGGATGCTGCTCCTCAGTTTTGTCACAGCCGTGCCCTCGCTGGCATTGCTGTGCCAGGCCTTACCTGCAGTCTGCTGGCCTGGGCTGGCCTCAGCTCTGTGTGTGCTTGGCTGGTGCTCTGGGCTCAGGGCTGAGCCTGGGCTGTCACCCTGGATCTGCCCTGCTCAGCTCTCTGGCCCGTCCCTGGCTGTGTCACCATGCTCAGTCCCTGAGGGAGCAAGTGGCCCTTGCTGCACTCTGACATTACACTCTCCCTCCCTGCTTCTCAGGGCTGGGCTGGATTGTTCACTCACAATTCAAGGCCAGTGTTCCAAAATAGTTAAGCTGCTAAGTGCCTCCTCTCTGGGTAAAGAGGCATTTCTTCTTTTGCTGAAGGTGGTGAGGTGTCTTCATAGTCTGTATGTGCAATCTGTGACAAGTATCTAACCTCCTCCTTTGTGAGTCACCTTCCAGGAAAACTGCATCAGGAATTCCAGGTGTAATCTGGACACAATTCAAGGGAAGGTGTATTTGTTACCTCCTCAGTGTGTTCATCAGAAAACCTCTCAGAAAATGCCTTTGCTGTTGCAGCTTTGTTAATTTCCCCAATTATTAAACCATCAGCGTTTGTAATGCTGCGAGCTGCCAAACAGTGAACAAGCTCTTGGCCTGGCCTCGCGTCGTTTTTTACTTTACACTGGCAAGTATTTAATTGTTTGGGAGTCAGTCCAACGTACACTGCCCTTCCCATTATTGATTGCTGGAGCAGCCAGCATGTTTTCTAACTGCCTGTTTTAGAGACCGACAACTGCATTTGAAGTGTATAGTCTGTATTTTGTCAGCTGTGGCAGGGAAACATCTTTGGAACTGGATCACATAATGCACGGACCTGATAGATGGACTCAATTAAATCAACAATAATATAGTAGTTGGCACACTCAGTGTAGCTACTCTGATCCTGCTCTATCGTTTTTCCAAATCCTTTTTATTCTCCAAGCCTCTGATCAAAACTTTAGGCCCTTTATAACCCTAATTCAAACATCACTTCAGAGGTTAACACATTTGAACTCCCAAAGCAATGCTTTTAACTTCCATCTTGTGGTCAATAAGAGGCTAAGTCTATCTATAAACAGTGTCAGATGGTGTCTCACACATTGCACTTAAGAAACCTTACTCCTGATAGTTCCTTGACCTTGGTGGCCTTGCAGATTGGGCAGTTTAAATGACACTGAGCAGGGTACCCACGGAGAGATCACACTCCTGATACTGTAAAGCTGACAGCAAACTGACAGCGCTCGGGGTGTGAGGAAGGAGGCAGGAGAGCATCTGAGAGAAGTGAGCAGTGAAGTCTGCCCCAAAGCAGCAGGTTGAGATTATTATATGATTTATTTATGGCCATATCCCTGGTTGGGTTTTTTTGGATTTTTTGGGGTTTTTTTCTGTTTACCATATATTAGCTACATGCTCGTGTTCTAGAGAATCACAAAAGATTTGCTTCTTGTGGTTACTCTCTCCTTTTTGTGCCTGGTAGTGTGGTCAGTGACCGTAATATTGGGAATTACTTGGACCAGAAATAGTGTTACTGTAGAGCAACACCCACACTGGCGAACAATTCCTGGATCGTCAGCTGGCTCAGGTGTGGGAATATTTTGTGACATGGGTGTTAAGTTAGTTTGTGTTAGCTGGGGATCGGGTCCAACAAAGCATGAGGAGGAATTCAGCATTCAGGTGCTACTGTAAATCCTCCAAAGGACGAGTGACTGCTGGTGTGATAAAGGTGAAATTGTATGAGAGGAAGCAAGTTTGTTATTTCAAGGGACTTGTTTACTAAACAAAGCTGTTCTCAAAGTAGTGTGAAACCTATCAGTATCCAAGGCTGAAAGGAGAAGGTTTTTCATTGTGGTTGCTTTGATGAGGATGACAGCAGAAAATCTGGGGCAAGGTAGAAGTCAAGCCCTTTTCATTCTTCATAGAGTACTGCCTTAGAGAGTAATGGAAGTAATCCCTGCACATCCAGGCTCTGTCCCTAGATCTCATGCCAGATTGTACTGGGTGATTTCTCTCAGTTGCAAATACCGTATGCTGTACAGCTGATGTGCTCCTGCTGCAGCTGCACCCTGTTAGCAGAGATGGTCATAGATCCTTTTGTCAGGAGCTGAACCAGAACACCAACGGGCTGCTGATACAAATAAGGCTGTATGTAGAGGCAGCTCCTGAAAGCCATCTGTGTCCACCAGGATCGCTTCTCCTTGTGCGTCTGATGGATCCAGCTATGCTGGCACGAGTCTGTAATACATGTGCAGCCTACAAGCCATTTCTAAGCTCCTGAGCACATAAAATATTTATTCCACATGCCTCTGTTCCGCAGCAGCATACATTTCTTCAGTTCTGTATTGTGGGAACAACTTGAACATGCCCTACCTAAAACTTTACATATGCTGAGCTGGTGGGAAGGATGAGAGTAGGGGGGAGATACAATTCTGCCATGTTGACATATTTCAAAGGCTCCCATTTCTTACTGTTCACAACTGCAAATTGTTTGATCATGGAGTTGTTAGAGCTCAGCTTTGCAGAGAATGATACAATGAATATGATTGATTTTTTTTTGTGTGTGTGTTCTTCACTTGCTTGGTTGATATGAGGCCTATGAGCTTTTCAGATTTAGTTAATGGAAATTAATCAAAGAATCCAGGGGTAAAACATGACAGAAATAGGGATTTGTTTCCAAGCTGCAAAATTTCTTCAGATTGCACATAACATCTGTCTATTTGTGGGTGAAGGGAATGAATGTGGAATATCAGACACTCATGTTTCAGAAATGAATGAACACAGATTAGCTGGCTAAAGACACTAACATTTTGAATCACAGGCTTATGATGGCAACTACTGGGCAAGTTTAAAGTGACAAGCAGGAGAAGAGTATGGCGATTATCATAATTTTCAAGTATAAAATGGGATTTAGCTCAGTCAAGATGGACTTTTAAAAATAATTTTCCATTGTACTTACTCCATCACATTTATTGTACATTGAGATACAATGATTACCACGCTTGGGCTATTCCTCCTGTGAATATAGTTGCCCAGAAATTCTTTCTACAGTTGATGCTGTCAGAGGCAGGTAAACTGTTTATACAGCTGATTCCTGTTTAATAGGTATAATGTTACTGTTATTTATTTTGTAGGAAAACAGCAAAGTTTTTGTTTAACTCCAAGTTTATTTTCTTAGGGAGCAGCTAAAAAGCTTAAATAATTGTAAATCTTTGAGTATGCTTTTTTCCCAGTTATTTTACCTTCAGAAAATCTCATTTCCCAATAACTTTAGAGATGTTTGTATTTGAGAAATTTTCAAAGCTGTAACAGTTGACTTTGCTGATGCATGGGTTTGTCAAAGTCTTTTTGAAGTATCTTCATTTTGTTCTTCAAATGGAGAACTAGCAATATTTTCATCACCTGATTACTTTTTTCCATGTTACTCATGACCAAATGACAGGTTCATTGATCAGACCTTTTGTCTATAAACACAGTTTAAACATCACTTTTAAATGGAAAAGATAGACCAAACAATCTGATAAGGATTCCTGATTGTGTACACTGCACGTCTCCTTGTAATTGCATAGCTCTGGGCTCACTGCTCGCAGTACCTTCATTGCTAATAACATAATACCCTCTCCATTCTGTGTTTCTGTAATTTCTCTGCTGGACTGACTTCAGCAAGCAATTTTGTTGGTCACTGACTATAACCTGTACCTAGATCATTTCTTCTCCACCTCCAAGCTTACCCCCTTCTGCTGGAAGGTTGCACAGAGCCTGGGGGTGTGTTCCATTCCTTCTCATCTGGGTGTGTTCTGCAGTGCTCAAATAAAAGGTGTATCACAGCACAGAGATCTCTCAGAAGATGGGAGGGCTGTTGTGCAAGCTACTTGCTGATCAAATAAAAACCATCTGCCTCTAAACACAGACAGTCAAAGCAAAGAATGGCAGAAAAGTGTTATCAACTCTCATTTATGCTTAAAATGGCACAGTAAGGGAGCTCACAGCTCTACCTGCCCACACATTCAAAGCAGTCTTATGTCTGTCAGTGTTTGAAATTAAACCCTGCTCAGGCTAATCACTTAATTACAGGGTCACCTTTCCCCTTTTGAATATATTTTTCTCACTTCCAGTTTGAGATTACTTTCAGGGCTGAAATCAGTACGTCAGGAACTCAAGAGATGCAGAGCTCTGTACTTTTCTTGGAGCTGAGTTTATGAGTTTTGAGCTCACCTCTAATGAGCACTGTGACCTAGGGGGAGAAAAGAGCGTGATCTTACCTTACCCTTGTGGAAGTTAGAGCCTGGCCTGGGATAACTGACTTCAGTTTTGTGTTCACTGGGGATGGGCCAAGTCAAGTATCAGCAGCTGCACGAGTGGCAGAGATAGCCTGAGTTCCCCAGGAGGGCAGGGAGGCTTCAACCTCACAGGACAAGTGTAAAATGTTTTTCTCACCAGGGAACTCAAAATAAACACTATGACAGTCGGGGTCCCACATTACCTTGCTGCCTGAGAAAATGTAAAGTAAGTACCATCTCTAAGCTGGCCTGGAATTCCCCACTTGATGCTTTAAGCATCTCCTTGATGAGTGGAGGAGAGATTTGGCTTTCTCTATCTTTGAAAGGCGATAGAAATACTCCAGAAAAGCATGTGCCAATTACATGCATTAATGTCTCTGGCAAAACCCAATTCTCAGCTGAGGATATTGTGCAGACAACACCTCCCGTCAAAGCACTGAGCATAAAACAGAATTGTGGGGTCTGACATGGACGAGTGATAACTGAGGGGAGAGATTCCTGCAGGGTCCTGTGAGCTTCCCAGGGCTGTCACCGACAGGCAAAGGCTGTTCAGGGCATGGAGCTGGTGGCTTTGAATCCCTGACCTCAACAGATTTTGCCTTTGTTACATAAGAGTAAGAGTGCTGCCTCTAAAATAAGAAAGGGGAAGTTTTTGAGTTTATTTCTACCAGCTACATGCAGGAGTTGCACAGGGATATTTGACTTTCAGTTGTTTAGAGGAATGGGGGCTATACCTTACATATTGGGCCTTTGGAGGGCACCCAAAATTGCATTTGCTTGTGAAAATCAGTGTTTATATGCTTGGTAAAACATAAGGAGAGTACAATTATCTTATGTATAGATATCTGAAGTGACTAGCATTTCTTATCTGGCCTTCTACATAGTAATAAGAATGAACACAAATACCTAGAGAAGATGTGGCTACCCTACCCCTTTTTCTCTAGTCCATTAGACAGTTGCACATTAACCAAAAGGGAAAGTCCTGGGATCTGGCCCTTTGTTGACATAATTCCCTGCAGACATTGAACCCTGTTCCCTTCTGATCGGTTCTGTGCATCAGATCTCTCCTGCCAGGAGAAGGGGCTCATGTCCACCAAGGGTCTCTAACCCTTCAAAATACTGGCAAATACCAACAAATTGCTGTTGGGGCAAGAAAGTTGTTGTAAACTGTGAACAGCAGCAGCAGCTCTGAGTGTGGGCAGCTTCAGAGATGAAACTCTTCCCTGTGTTCACATCTCTCAGTCAGTGTCAGAAGAAAGCAGTCTTGTTCCAAGGTGCTTTGCTGCTGTCCCGTGTGACATTCCAGAGGGGTGGGTGTCTAGGCCAGGACATTGCCATGGCTTGTTGGGACAGGCTCTCCTCTTCTGGGATGTACCTCTGCCTTTCCCATGGGGATTTCTGGAGAAGGGGAATGGCTGTGAGAGGCATCCAGCCAACCTGTTCTACCTGTTCCATCCCTGGGTCTAGCTCCACTTGTGGGGAGTGCTCCATCCTCCCTGTGAGGTGCAGAGATTGGATCAGTCTCAGAGGACGATTCAGTGGGCAGTGAAACACAAACACATCTGCCCTCAGCTTGTGTGACTTGACAAAGCCAAACTGCCTCCAGTGAAGCTCTGTGGGTTTGTAGCAGCAGCAGAACTGGACCAATAGGGCACCAAGAGCTTCCGACTGCAGATGAAGCAATTCACTTCTATTATTAGCAGTTGGAGGCTCTTTGAATCAGGAAGAATGGCAAAATATACTTCCTTTTTGTTGGGCTCCAAAGTAAAAAATGGGGTGTTGTCATCTGCAGTGTTGAAAAACACCTCCTGATTTTGAGAAAATATCCTGTTCCTGAATTGTATTAATTATTTACCAGCATATTAAGCAGCTGTTACAGATGTTGGGGATATGTGGAACGTTAATAGACATTAGGATGAGAGATTAATTTAGGGAAATTACAACATGTTTCTGAAAATTGCATTAAAAGTTTGGAGTGCCCTGAACAGCAATATGACACAAACTGGGACCGAGAGGCTGAGAATCTGAATTCAATTTGTGACTCTGTCAGTGACACCCCGTGTGACCTCAGGGAACTTATATAAGCTCTGTGTGCACTATTTGCCTTTTGTTAAAGGAGAAGAAAAGAAAAAACTTTCTGTTTCTCATGTTTGCCTGCTTAGAGTTGGGGGCCACTGGTTCTTTCTGTAGAGCGCTGAAAAGAATGAGACCCAAATTTCTTTGTGAGGGGCCCTGGGCTTTACCACAGAAATAATTTGAAAAGGAACAAATTCAGTAATATCTGGAATGCTGAATCCCAAAGCAAAATTAGAACAAGGCAGCTCTGGGCTTGTACACACAATGCTGTTTTTTAATTACTACTTCAATCATTCATTATTTTTAAAACTAAATACACTGATGTTTATGAAATAAATAACTACATATTTTATTGTCACCAGCAAAGTGCTAAAAGGAGAAGAAAGGAAATCCTGTGGAGACCTTCTCCATGGGAGAGCCCTTCCGGAGGGAGCTGCAGAATTAGGTCCAGCATTTATTTACCCAGTCCTGGTCAGTTTAAAGCACAAATGCTCCAAGTTCTCATGTTTGTAGGACCCAGTGCTGCCTTGTTCCAAAAGCACAAGGGTGCAGTTCTTCATCTTCTGTGCTTCCGTAGATGTGGGGGGATAGAATGTAAGAAAATAAAGATAGTGCAGAAGGTAATCTCACACCTGAGGAGCTGCAGCTGTGCCAATCCCCAAAGAGCAGGAACAGGCCTGCCCTTAACAGGCCACAGCTGTGCCCAATAATGAAGAGTGCTACAAAAGAGTGGCTTGGCTGGCTGAGGAGAGGGCTGCAGTTTTGGGCTGAGCTGTGAAGGAGAAGGAGTCAGTGCTGTGAGGAGATGCCCATGAAAAACTGCTAAGAAGGTATGGGCACTCTGCAATAAGATAGCAGTACATGGAGTGCTGGAAGCTCTCTCTCACTATTTCTTTGGTCTGTGCCCCACAGGCCCAGCATCCCTGCTGGGCTTGGGAGTTGTAGCTCAGTGTTCCTTGAAACTGTAATCCAGCAGGTTGTACGTGTTCCTCTGGGGCCTGGGTGTTTAAGGAACACATCCCTTCAGGGATGCAAAGCAGCTGAATGGGGTGACCTAGGCCGGTGTACCATGAGATTCCCTTGGATTTGCGGTCACCGTCTGCCCTGGATACAGATGGTGAGGGATGGGGGTAAATCCCAGAGGGGACAGACCCATATGCCCGTGTGTGTTTGCCAGTTGTGCGGAGGGTCACCCGCTGTGGCTCCTCTTTAAGAACTTATCATGAAGCCCGTCTCCTTTGTGAACTTGCTCATTACCATCTCATTGTGCTGCCCGGCGCAATGAATATTGACTTCATGCTTGCTTTTCTAATTGAATTACAGGGGAGCAGGCTGAGCCACTGAAGTTTCCAGCCTGCAGTCCTGCTTCCCTGGCAGCCAGCTGAATAGAGGCTGAAAGAAAAGCTGTTTGCTTGGGCATTATGGATAACAGAGACCTGTCACAAAGCTGCTACAATGATTTATTAAAAGACAGAAGAAACAGAGAGAGAAAGAGACTTGCTCACTTTCAGCACCAGCTGCTTGCTTTGCTTGTCTTCTTTCCTTTTTCTCTTTAGCACTTGCTGGCTTTCTCTTTCATCCTCCCTTTCTTTCTTCCCCTCCCTCCTCTTCTCTCATTCTCTCCCTCCCTCTCTCTCTCCTCTTCCTGATCTTGTCTTATCAAAAATAGAAAGAAAAAGTCAAAGAAAAACATATCATTTAAGCAAATGATTCAAGAAAAAAAGTATAATTCTCCAGTCCTTAAATAACAGTCCCTGCCTAAGACAGATGTGTTTATCATTATGGACAAATCATAAAAAAGTTTGTCACTGCAGCTGCTCTAGCAAATAACATCACATACATGCCCCTACAGTGTTAGCCAGACTTGTTTAGGAAATCCTACTTAAAAAACGACAAGACTCTGTCATTTACCTTTTCTACTATTGAATTTAATTGTCAAACTCTTACTGATGTAATAGGAGTGGAATAAAGCCAAGTCTCAGTGGCTTTGCAAACACCATGCTTATTATGTAGCTCACCAGCAATTCAATTTACAGTGGTACAGCACAGTGAGAAAGATCCCAGGGCTGCTCATGGAACTGCTTTTACCAAAAATACCCAGAGCTCAGCTCATGGTCCTTGATCAACATAGCAATCACTTGTGTTGGGCCAGTTTTCCCTCTCTCTTTAGTTTGTGTTTGCTTTTTTTAACTTTAAAAGTTTTGATTCTGATCAAATAATAAGATGAAAAAGCACAATTCTGTTGGGTTCCTTATGTAGCATGCTTGCTCAAGGCTGTTGGAATGGGGCAACAGTTGTTTTGGTTTTTCCTTAAAGTCTGTGCTAGCTTATATTCCATATAGTTCATTTAGGGAGGCATTTCTGAAGTTTGGGTAGGCAGAGAAGGAAACTTCACACCCAACTCTGGTAAAGGCTGTCCCAGGTCAAAAACATCCAGGCTATTGCCTACTAAGAAGTTGGGCTTTCCCATGAGACTTTGGGGAAAAGGTGTTTCTTCTTGCATGGTCTGCTTCCTTGGAGGCTTTTTCATCCCCTGAAACCGCAAGATCTTAGCCCAGAGAAAGCTGTGTGCTCTCAAATCTCCAACTGGGCAGCTGGCAGTGTGATAGACTGTTGATTTTTAAAAGACCCTACAGGAAAGTAGTGTTCATCTCTATTCAACAGACTCACTCAGACTTGGCCTTTTTTCCCATCCCTGGGTTATCACCTTTGCTTGATTAAGTCATTACTTTGCTTAATTAGGTCATTATTATCATCTTTCCTGGTACCCTGTCTATCTTGTTCTTTATTATTTTCTTTCTCCAGTTTTATAGCCTTTCACTTAGTTTTTCAGATATTTTTAAAATCTTTCATTCAATTCTAGTTGGCCCCAGCACGGAAGTTTGCAATAAATTACTACAGAATAATCTGACTTTTCAGTGCCTGGCACTCTCCTTAGGTTTAACTCTTATCAGTGATGAATCAGGATTTAATCTTTGTTTGGAATAAGTTAATTGTTTACTGCTCTTTGGTAGCCACTAAGCTGTTTGCAAATAGAAGGGAGGTTTTTTGGTGACCTCATTGAAGATAGGCCGACAGGTGGATTTATTCTCAGGTTTACATCACTTGAAAGGGTAAACATGAAGCTGCAGCCAGTGCTTTGCATTGTAAAGAACACTTCCACAGGGCACATGTGTGTGCTTGGTAGGTACACCCCATGCTGAAATGGAATGGCTGTTGACAGAATCGGAAGGGCCTTGTAACTTAATTGATGACCTTCTGGTATTTGAATTATTAATACTTTATATCTTGTATAAAATAGCAGCAGGAGGAGATGTCACTAGACATAGGCATGTGCACATACACAGCCACAGCCACATCTGGGGCTCTGTGGGGCTGCAGGCTTAGGTAGCTTCTCCTAAATAAAACTTTCAGAGATTGTTCCTGACAGGAATTTACAGTCATGAAACAGAAAACTTCCTGATGCTAATAAAAGGATTCCTTTCCTCCTCGGCTGGTGCTGGAATTGGTACCTGTGCTGGTGCTGGAATGGGTACTGTTCCCACAGGGGATTGGCTGCCCTGCTGGACACAGGCTGGGAAAACTCCTGGTGACTTCACTGGGACCAGGATATTCTCCACTTGTCTTGTAACTCCTGTGAAGAAAACCTGTTACCCATGTATTTATCTGCCAGTGAAATTAGCACCTGGGATTTTAAAACTGTGGCATGAGAACCATAACTAACCAGTGCACTGAAAAGTGGTATTACAATTTCAGCAGAGGAAGGATTTGAGAATCACAATCTTACACCATGTTTATCTTAAGCTATGTCAGAGAATGAAGAACGGAATATAGTTGTTTCCATGGCTAACTGGCTGGCCTGAGTAACAATTGAGCCTTTGAAGGAACACAAGAGATCCTGACCATTTTCTTGGATTTGGGGTCAGTGTGGAAAGGAAGTTTTATAAGCCACCTACGCACTGTTTCCGCCAAGAATCAGAGAGAGAATCTTTCTGGATTACAGGCGTTTCAAACCCATGAACCGGTGCAGCTCTACAATTCATTCCACGCAGCTCGAGACAGGAACTGCTTTGTGTGGTGCTCTCCCATCAGGACTGGTGGCCATAAATCAGCATGAATGTCTTTCTGAATGCCCTGCTGCAGCTCAGCCCCGGGAGCTGGGCTGCAGGCAGCGAGCGCGCAGGGAAGTGCTTGGGCCTGTGGAATTCGGAAGGTCAGGCTGGGGACCACGGTGCTTCCTCAGAAGGCTGTGAATCTTCACATTGTACATTATTCTGGGTTATGGAAGTGTGCGAGAGGCAGAAGATTTTTAATTGCTAATAACTTATTCTCAGCAACAGAGATGGCTGTGACTGCCCAGAGTTTGGTATGTTTTCCGAAGGAGACAGAAGGAAAGAAAATCCTTCCACTTTGAAAAGCACAATGCTTTGGCCAGCTCTTTATGTTGGCAGGGATCCTGTGCTAGAGTGAGTTCCCTGAAAGGCGACCAGATTGTCCACCACAGAGAACTACGATGAACAACACGCGCTTTCTTTGCAAAAGGACTGCTTACAGCTCCCCATCCAATCCCAGCACCCTGCAACACATGGTGCACTGGAGTTTATTTGGTTTTTACAAGCTATTATTGCCACTCAGCAAAACTAATCCTTGAGAGCAAGGGGTGTTTTGTCAAGTGAAGGCTTCAGCTGCCTGAGTACGAGTCTGCTTTGCTCGTTCTGGCAGCAGTCGTGAGCAACACACACCTTGGATAAAGCAGTGCTGTGAACAGAGTAGGGAACCAGGCTGGCAGGTGCTGCTCTGAGCTCAGTATCAGCCTGCTGGCTGATCCTAGATGTGTAACCTCATCTATTAGCTTCTCCCTTCCCTTCCTCCCTTAAGTCCTGGGCAAAGTCCTCTTTGCCCATGCTGCCCCATCCCTGAAGCAGAGGTTTCTCTGTACATTCTTACTGTACTTCAGAGAAGAGTCCTACTTCATGTCACAGATTTAGAATAGCTGCAGAGACAATGTTTGAGATGTGCTGGCCAAAGCAGTGGCCTCCGGGCATGCAAGCCCTGTCTGCAGGTGCCTGCTGTGTCAGTGCACGTGGCCCCAGAGCCTGGACCTCTTAGCCTAGCTGGTAAATGGCATGGGCCACCAGAGATGGGGCTCCCTCTGCCCCTTGCTGCCCCACGGAAATAGCCATTCCTGGGTGTCATGGCTGTTACCTCTGGTGGCAGCCAAGCTGGTGCAGCACTTCCAGAGCTGTTTGCTCCTTCTTCCAAAAATACAGTGGCAGGTAAATCTTTGTGTTGCTTCCTGAAGACAGGGTGCCCAATTTTGTCAGATCTCTGGCACGCAGGACTGCCTGGAGGATTATTAGTCTGACATCATTCAGCAGGAAACAACCTAAGAGGCTCTGCTCAACTACAGCAACCTCTCAGTTTCTAAAAATTAAAATTGTATACAGTGGCTTCTGAATACAAGTATAGGAATATTTATTAATCCATTTAATTAGATAAGTCTTTCTTAATTTAACAAGCTCTGCTCAGCAGGGTAGTGATAAATGCACACAATTTCACACTCCTGACAGGCATGTTTAAAAAGGAGGAAGGGAGGGAAGGGGAAAAAAATGCAACATAGCTCCCTAAATGGTAATTCAACTTAATTTTTTAACAAGACTGTTTTGGCTTCAGAGTGATTCCGTGACCTACAGCAGTGATCAAAGTGGTGCTGCAGTGGTGAGTCTCCTGCAGCCAGAGCACTGCTGAGTGTGCTGCAGCAGGCTCTGCCATGCTTACACAGGTTGCATCTCTCGGCCAGGTGCTTCACTCTCCTGCATCAGAGCTGCTAGGCTGACTGCATGCTCAGCTCCCTCAGCACAACTTAATCAGGACCCTCAGAGGTCCAGAGAAAGGGGTGTTAGGACAGAAAGATAAGGTTTGTAGGTGTTTGAAGGATTGCCTGGATGCATCTTTCTGGGCCATCAGTTAAATATTTGTAGCTGTCCTGGCTGCCTCCATATTGTTTAGATCTTTTTCAGCCTAAAGACTTTGGGTTAATACTAGCAGGAACAATGTCTTGTAACCAGCAAAGCTATTGCATTTCAGTCTGAAGAGAAGAGCAGCTAGCTGCAGGACACTCTGTGCCATCACCATCTTGCTCTGCATCGCCAGCAGTGCCCAGGGTGGTGTTTATGTACTGTGCTGTGAGCTCTGCACCCTCTCCTCAGGGGGACATTCCAAGGCACAAAGACTGGAGACTTTTAGAGAACCTGGTGCATTTCTCAGTGCACATGAGAACTGTTCAATACTGGCAGAGAATTGCTCTGTGCTTAGACCATTTATTAAAGTCTAGACGCAACATAAAAGCACGTAAATTGGTTCCAGTCACTGCTAGTAAAAACTTCAGCTCGAGCTGGGAATTGATTGGTGAATCTCATAGCGTAATTAAAATTGACTGTTAAAGTTTGTCCTGCTTAATTGGTAACACTTTCTTTGGAAGTCAGCGAGTTAGGATTCTTGCTGGATCATTTAAAGGAGTTCCTGTGTATATGATCAGAACTCAAATGCAGTTTTATGGAGAGGTTTACAGTTATGTTCCACCCTGGTGGTCTTTCATCCTGTATCTTTCCTATTTAAGATTTATGCTGTCATTCACCACAGCCTAATTGTGTTTTGATAAAAATGAAACGATTGCTGACGCATTTCAGGCTGAAAGCCGATGACATTTTGAAGCTTTCAGTAAGATGATCTGAAATACTGTGCTGCTCAAAGCCCCTGTCTCCCTGCTAGCCTGCGTTTTTAATTCCAGCATTTGTTAGTCGGTTTTGTAGGGATTCTAATAGGCACCTATAACTCCTCTCTTAGTGTCCTGCCAGCAGTGTGTTATTCAGTTTGCCTAATAGCTCATGCAGACCTTTCATTCTTTTTTTAGCAGGAGGGAATGTGTGCAGTGTAGCCTCTGTAGATTAAAAAAAAATATATATAAATTTAAATTTAAAGTTACAGCTTGTGATAAAGCTCATCTTATCCTTTGAGTACCAGACAGCTGGATTTTGGTGTCATTTAGCTCCTTAAGGATATCCTTCCACAGTCTTGGTACAGTCCCAGTACTGGAAGTTGGTCTTATAGGATGGTACTACTGGACATACTTAGCTCTCTTTAACATAAGCTGTCTTGTCCTGACTAGCCATGGACTTAATCACAGCATTAACTGCTCTCCTGAATCAGGCACTAGAGATACACTTAATTCTCTCCACAGTCACGGTATTTTTAGCTCATGGTACCCAGAGCTTATCATTAGCAAAATGTAAATGTGTCAGGGGATCGTGGATGGGCACTACAGAAGCATTGTCACCCGCTAGACTCAAGATGAGGAGCTTTCATAACTGTGATTAATGTCCTACAGAAAAGGCAGGAAGACACTTGGTTACTTGGCTGGAAGTGCTGCACTCCCGCAGCTGGAAATTGTTTTGGAAGACACAGTTAGGTACTTGCCAGCATTTGGTGTTGTTGCATGAAGAACCCACAGAGCACAGAGAGAATTCACTGAACCTCGTTACCTTGCCATCAGAGCCATGAAAACTGGGGCCAGCTGGACCTTCACATGCCCTGGTACCCTGCTAACGATGCACATGGACAGAAATACCCACCTTGAACATGTCCTGTTCCACCACCATGGGCTCAGCAGCGCTGGGAGCAGGAGATCGAGGTCAGTGCTCTGTGCAGCTCTTCAGAAGGAGGTGTCACCTGGACTGCTGCCAGGGCATCCCCAGGTCAAGCCCTGGAAGTTAAAGAGGTGTTCAAGAATAACGTGTGGGTCTGATCCCAAGCCACTGGAATCACTGGGGATGTTTTGTTGGTACCAGTGGATGGCAGACAAGCAGTGTGGGTCTCTCAGCCTTAGTGTGTCACTGGCCTGTGTTTTAGTTGCTTCTAACAAAAGAATTTTACAGGGATGTAAGGTGCAGTAAATGAATGCTCAAATGCTCTTGCAGGTCATTCTGGCACCCTGACTAGGGCCCGTGGTAACAGAATTTCAGAGCTGCACAAATTATATCTGGACTTCAGAAGTGGATAGCTAAGGTTAAGCTGCCTCAATAGTCCTTGCAGGAGCAGCTACATGCTGCAAATGCTTCTATCCCATAACAGTTATGTTCTGTACCATACTGTGCTCCTTTCAAAGCCACAGAGCCAAATCCCAGCCTCAGCTTCGAGCCATTGAACTGCAAACAAGTGAGGACTCAAAAAAACTGGCAAGTATTATATTTTGTGGTGCATGTGCCATTTATACAGACACAGTTGTCTTTCATTATTTCATCAACTTTGAAACTTACTAAAGAAGCCTTTGTTTCTTTTAATGCTATCTTTATACCTCTCTGTTAAAGTGATGGTAAGAAAGATAATCCAGATGTTATCATGAATTGAATCTCGAGCTGTGATTTTAACAGTCCTGTAAAATATGTCAGGAGGGATTTCTGAATGACATTTGTGTCTTCTCTTGCTCTTGCCACCACAGGGTCATTCCCAGTGGCTGCCTCATGGCTGTCCTTTTTAGTATGCACATTTATATATATTTATATCTAGAAGGAGTGGGCTTGGAAGGTACCTTTAAAGATTGTCTAGTCCAGTCATGAAGATCACAGAGTCCAACCCATGTACACACACTCACACAACACACCCAGAGACCATCCTGCACACTCTTATAGCCACAGCACTGAGCTGATAAAGTGTACTCAGGATGAAGAGTTATTTCAGCTCAGCAGAGGGTGTATCACAAAGGGTGTCCCACAATATGTGGGCCCTGCCATCCTTGACAATGATCCCTTGGTTACTCAGTGTGTGAGCAAAATCTCTTTGGCTTTAAAATCTGTCCCTAGTATATGAAAAGATGAGCTCTCCTTGATTTGGCTATTTTCTCTGCTTTTGATAGAGGATCAGTGGGAGCAAGTAGTGATGAGCACACCCAAAGAGATTGCTTTAAGCATATTTTATTTTCTTTTCATGTTTGCAATATGTTCCAATTCCTTTTAAGCAGCAAGGTCATTTAAGAGTGCCACGCCAAAGGTTTTTCCTTTTCCCCTCATTTAGTTCCTTAAATCTTATTGTCAGCCATGTTCCTTTTGAGTAGGAGAGCAGCTGCTTGGGGTCTACTTGTGTGGTTATAATCCCATTAAAAAGCCCTCCATTATGTTGCTAATATATTTATAAAGGAGCTGGTCACCTGGGATTAGCGGTTGATTCTTCTCCCTGGACATACTGTACTGAAACAATTATTCCTGATCCCCCAGCTTGTTAGATACTACCAGTTGCATTTGTCATGGTGCCAAATTGGCTGACATAGATCAGCAATTAATGCAGAACATGCTTTCCTGTGTTTGTAAAGTCCTTCTAATCATCCCTGACAATCACCTTCTCATCAGCTCTTTCCTGATAGCAATGGGATGGCAGGTATGCTGGGGCTTTGGAACTTATGGTCTTTCACAGGAAATATGAAAGGCATTGAAAGAACATCCTGACAGAGAAGGTGAGGAGTCTGACAAAAAGGAGCCCTGAAAAGCCATTTCCCCATCTCAGCTGAAATCCTACCTCTCTCCCCTTGCCTCCATTTCATTGGTTCATTCTGCCCCTGCTCTTGGCTTCTCTCTGTATTTATAGCATTTGTGTTGTGAAGTGTTTCCAGATCCAGGCCTGGGGGACTTTATTTGAAGTGACGTGGGAGGATGAGCACAATGGCATGGGCTCCTGGCTAACTAATGCTGGTTTGTTTCTGCCTGCTCCTCTCAAGGAAAGAGGGACCAGGGAATGGCTAGTTCTGCTCTGGGAAGCACAGCAGCCCAGCCAAAGGAAGGATCAGCCTGAGATGGGGTACCTCAGGTGGCCAAGGGCTGTGCCCACAAAAGCAACTCCATTCTATGAGTATCTGAGCCGTGTAGGGGCCAGTACAGCTCTGTCATGTGGAAGTCCATCTCTCTTGAATATCTGGTTTTGATTCCTGCTAACCATGATTTTCCCCATACACTTCCTTTATTGTACTCATAGCTGGGCTGTGTCCTTCTGAAATGCAGAGTCTGAGCCAGCTGGTCTACAGGAGAAGAACATCACTTAAATACCTCTTTTGTATTTAAAGCCCTCTTGTGGTGTGGAAATTTGTGATAGAAAAGTACAATTTGGAGGATTAAACTAAAAGTACTGTCTGCAGCTGGAGCAATGAATAATGGGGATACAGTGGGTGCAGAAGGAGAACAAAGCTCTGCAAAAAGTAGCTGTTCCAAAGTGCAGTCTAGCTGCTTTAACCAGAATGTCAAATGTATGGCTTGCCAGTGCCTTCAGCTCTCTTTTCATTTCCTCTTAGGGGAAACAGTTCCCTGGAACTGTTGTGGTCTCCTTGCATTGCTAAGCTGGCAGTGCATCCCATGGAGCCTCTTGCCAAAGGTGTCAGGAAAGAGCTGCTCATGGCAGTGAGGTCCCTGAGTACAGCACAGCATGCAGGCCTTCAGCTATCTCCAGCTCTCAGCAAGTCCCCAGGAGTTCCCCTGGGTCAGGGACACCATTCTGAGTAGATTTGAGGCAGTTCTTAATTGCACTGGGAGGTCAAACCATTCCTGCTGGCCACCAGGACTTGAGGCTGAAAACTGTCTTTTACCCAAGCCAGGCGCTCTTCAGTGGAAGCAAGGGATCCAGCCCAAAGGTCTGTTCAAATGTTTCCATTTCATGTGGCTTGGTATTGTAACATTCTCCCCTGGTTCTAACAAGTTGTGCAAAATTGTAAAGCCAAAGCAGCATTCTTCCTTTAAAGTTTCAAAATTAAGAGAAATGGTTGTGAGGTTGGAAACTTGGGAGAGATGTGCTGTGGTTATCTACTGGTCCAAGAATAAAATTCCTATGGCTCTGTACAAAAGCACAGAGTAGTTGCCTATTTAAAAAAATAATTTCAAGTCAGGGTACCTTTTTAGTGGCAGCTGGACAACGTTTAGAGGATTTGAGAGGCCACACATTTCCTTCTCATGTGCCTCTGAGATTCCCGTAAGTGCAAGAAGTGCAAGTGAGATTCCCTGCCAGGGAGCCTGGCTGGCAGGAGGAGCACCAAGGCTGGGCTGGCCTTGGAAAGGAAGCACACCTCGGACATGGGAGTGCCTGAGTGCAGCTGTGCTGCTGCAGGGTCAGCGCACATCACACGGGCAGCTCTGCAGCCAGAGGACGTGGCAGCGTCCTCGAGGGCACCCCAGCTGCCCCCACAGCCCCGCGCTGGGCTGGCTGCACCCGCAGGGCTGGGCTGGCAGGACATGCCCTACAAGTGGTAGGAGCTGCAAGGATTCCGTGGCCTCTAGTTGCTTTACCCACAAGGAAGAGGCCGGACTCTTATCTTTGTGGAATAAAGGAGGTTACACATTAGCTACCCATAAAGAGGGTGATCCATTCATATAGGGGGAATCTAGGCTCTCTGTGGGATTGATAAATGACTCCGAGAATGAGTAAAAATAGCTGGAAAAAGCTTTTAAGTTTTGTTTAAATTTAACCATCAAAAATCAAAACATTAGAGGGTGTTTAGAGAAGTGCCTGAAACTTGGAGACCCTGAGAAGAACCAGAGAAGGAATCAAAGAGCCTGGAAAAAAAAAAAAAAAAAAAAAGAAAAAAAGAAAAAAATAAAGTGAGAGAAAGAGAGTGAGAGATGAAGATTAAACAAACCCGTCTGGATAAAGCTAATCAGCTGAGATCCTGCTCCATTGACATCAACTGGATGAGTATTAGGGCCTCAAGATGTTACTGGGAGGGAGCCCAAAAAATCTGTGTGTTTTGGGTTGGCTGGAGAGGCCTCGGCCAGATTGGGTGATGTGGCAGAGCCTGCTCTGGATGAAGAGGTAAAGTAGCGGTGCCTGTGGAGGAAGGGAGAAATTATAAAGGCCCCAACCATCTACGTGTGGTAAAACTGAATAATGGAGTGGCCAAAGGGAAAGGAGTTCCTGGCAAAGTCTGGAGTATTTATGAGAATCCAAGTAAGAGTTTGGAGCATTAATATTTATTGCAGGGCTGTCAGTTGTCAGTGCTGAGAAATCTTCACTTATGCCATGACAACCTGTTTTTGTTCCAGTGGCCGTAATTCAACCTGCTGTGAGGTTCCCCTGCCTGCCTGGTTCCCAAGTCACACATGGTGGCTGCTTAGCTTGTTCAGCGCTGGCTGCTCAGCTTCAGTCTTGCAGCTGACTTGGGTGCAGAACAGATTTTGGCTGCTACAGAGCCTCTTGCTGAGACAGAGTTTCTCCTTCCTCATAGCTCCCACTAAGAGATTCCCTGCGGTGCCAAAGAAAATAGTGATAATGCTAAGAAACAAGGACAGTTTGGCTGTTAGGAGATTTACTACACTCACTTTCTTTTTTGTGTGAAATTATGAAAAATGAACACAAGTTTGTTTTGTTTAGTTTTTTCCCTCCTTTTCTAATTTTAGTGTGATTCCTTCTGTTATCACTGCTAACACTGACCACTGGAACCTCTGGGCAGGCACTGCTTCTTTCCTGCAAGGTCCTGAGCTAGATTTCCTTGACTCCAAGATCAAACCCTGAGGCTGAGCAGTGAGGAATTCCTGCAGAGATTTGCATGTGCTTCATCTTACATGCTGGGCCCAGCTGTTGAGCCTGGTGATGGCAAGGAGCCCTCTCTCTCTCTCTCCCCCCTGCATGGGCCTTGCCGGCTGCCAGAGGCTGCACAAGGGAAGAGCAGATGTGGCCGGCCTGTTCTCCCCTTCGCTGGCGGAGCGGGGAGGGAGCGCGGCTGCAGCTCCACCCTTCACTGCATGCCAGCACTGCCGAGCCCGCCGGGGCGGCGGGGAGCCCTGTGCTAGGAAATCAGCACCGACCCAGTGCACGTCATTTCACCGAGGACCTGTCCCTCTGCACCTTGTCCTGCTTGCCTGGCTCGTGTCTTGGTGCAGCGCCCTGTGCGTGGGCTCGCTCGTGGAGCGCCTGTTCCGTCCTCGCCTGGGCTGGAAACTGCTCCTGGTGGTGTGTGGTACTCCAGATGTGTGCCCACCTTCCCGGGGCCGGCAGCTGGCTCTGTGCAGGGCTGTTACACACCGCGGGGCTCCGCTGTGCTCTGCTCTACCAGCACAATTCATCCCTGAGAGCTCAAGAGGCGCCAAGAGGACACCAGATAATCTGAAATGGATCTACCTTTATGAGAAGAGCAGTGAAGGATATGCAGAGGAAAGGACTCCAAAAGTAATTCCTCATTTCTCATCTAACAGCTTTAATTAACCTGAACAGTTGTGCTCTGGAGCCGTGTGGACTTCAGGGACCAGCTCGATGGCACTCTTGCTGCTGCCAGGAGAGTGGGAGCATGACAGTTCAGTTATTGCTGTGCATTGTTAATGTGGTTGATCTTGGTCCTGCTCCAAGAGAACCACTAAGCAATCATGGAAAATGAAGGGTAACACATTTTTAGAAGGATTCTGGATAATTTTGGCTATAAAACAGGCTGCATAATCTTGGCAAAAAGTGGATGAATTCATTATCTGCAAATAGTGGAAAATATTATAAATGGCAGTAAATGAAATAAATGGGTGTTTCCACTGTAATATGCTATTCTCTGAGCCACCCAGAAAGAATACAGCTTGGTTTACTGGGTGGGTAGTCCTAGATGAAGTGAAAGATCATGTTCGTACGCTCATATACTTGTTTGGGAGTGAAATATTTTATGCCTTTGTTGCAGAGGGAAATCTATACATTTTACATTTAAGAGGCTGTATTTTATGGCCACATATGGATGCTGGAGTGAAGTTAAAGTTCTATATGTGCTGTATATCTGTTTGCATTCCTCAGCTAACCACATTTTTATTTGCTCTACTACACCTTCAGGGTTTGGAGACCTCAGTGACATCTCTTATGGAAAGTCACCGACCTCCTTATGTGAAAAAAATTGATCTTCTGTATGTTTTGAATTTGTTTATGGGCCAGCACTCTTGCTGTGAACACATGGAATTAAAGTCCTGGCAACTTCTAGCAGAAAAACAATTGATGTCCACTAACAAATAGGATCTGGCTGGATGCTCTTCATTCTCACTCGTTTGGTCTCAGGATATATCCTCCTTTTTAAAACTCCCTTCCTGACAAAACCCATGTGTACCTTTGAACCTGTGAGTAGTCCCAGCATCACTCGTAGGCCTGGGGTTAGTCCTGTCTGAGGGCGCTTTGCTGGGTAAGAAGCTCATCTGTCTCGCTTATGGACTTTCCCTTTGGCAGCAATGGTGAGGGCAGCAGCCTGGGGGGAGGCTGCAGCTGTGGGGTGAAAGCCCAGGGCTGTGTTCAGGGAAAGCAATAATCCCACACTGTGTATTCTCCTCAGCTAGGTCAGGGTCTATCAGCTCACCTCAAAATGCCCGCAGTGGCTTTAGGGGGAGCCAGCCCCAAGGGTGTATGGGCTGGCTGTGCCATGCTTTGGTTATTAACACCAGAGCCTTTGTCAAACAGCCCTTGGTTCTGTCCTGTGGCCTTGCAGTCAGGTACAACGACAGGGTGACCACCCCTGCTGATTAAAGGGTTGTTCTGTTATACCATTTGTAGGTTGTTATTTTTACTTCTTAATCAGATGGTTACCATTCCATCTGATACTTCTTCTTCCTCCTATGCTGCTTAAAGAAGAGTTCCTCCATGGTGCCTGGATTATACCTGTTAAGGAAGGCGTTTCCGCAGACACTTGGATAAGATCGTGGACATGGCCACAGCGGATGAGCCACCCCTTTTCCCAGGAGCAAACACTATTACGATTTACTGTTTTGCAAAGAAAAAGTTGCAAACAGAAACAAACAACTGTCTGCACCCATGTTCACATCTGGCTCTTTACAGACAGGCATATACTTTAGTATGTGCATATGTATGTGTGCATATGTATATTGTACATTTGTGCACAGGTATATTTGAGTGTGTATATCTTGGTGATTTTAATTAGGTAAGCTTAAGAAGCTCTCACTGGCTTCAGAGTTATTACTAGCTCTACTGGTATTTTCACTTCAAGGATGGTTTAAATGTATGGCCACTGCTTGTATACATTTATGTACTGTGCTCTGCATGGACAGATCTCTGTTCTCATGCCATGTCTGCTTTTGCAACCTTGCTTCTGCATTTATAAACAGCTGCACTCATAATCCTGCAAGTACAAATAATTGCAACTAAAGAGGTGAACATTTATAGCTGGCCTTTTCAAAGGAGTCTAAGGGAGTTAAGTACCCAAATCTCATTGAATTTGGTTACCTAATTCCTGTGGCTTCTTTGAAAACTCCAGCCTTAATTAACTAATTCAATCAACTATCTGTGAACCAAGTGGAGACATAACATGCTAAATCCAGTCAGTTTGGATTGCACAGCAGCTACCTGAACACTTTTCAACTGAAACTTGAAAGGTTTCATTGTTGGCAAACACGATTCAGTAATTTCAGTGAAACAAGCTGCAATGTGTAACTTCAGCATGGCTATCCGTCCTCTTTTCAGTGTGGCTCTCAGGGTCCTTAAGCTGACTGCTTTGTGTTTAGATTTGCTAGCAAGGGTGGACAGTAACTTCACAGGCTTTCTTCAGACATCATCTCCACTTTTAGATGCTCCAGGCAATTCTTCCTGAGACTACAGGAATGATAGCTCCTGAGAAAGTTCCCACGCTGGACAACCAGTGAGCTGTATCAGTGGTACTTTGTGGTCTGTGCCTTGGTGACACCTTAATCCATGTGTTTAAGCAGATTGTGTTCAAGGAAAAAGCAAACAGCAAACAAAGAAAAAAAACATGGAATGAAAAGCTTCTGAGTCTGCATGTTACCCTGACCAATACTTACTACTATTCCATAATAGCTTTGCCTTCTTGCATTTTTTTTTTATTTTTTTAATCCACGTTTCAAAAATCTTTGATGTGGATTTGTTTTTTTTTTTTTTTTTCATTTTCTTCTTTGAAAGTCTATTTTGCTAAGTATGGAAAGCCACAGTTTTAACAGTTCCCCTGTTTGTTCAGAAATAGTATCATTCATATTTGGCATCAGAAGGAAGACTATGCTGAAGTCCAAATTTACTCCTATTAAATTAAACCTAATTGAAAAAAGGCAAAGACATTCATTAACTAGTTAAACAAACGGTATTAAATTTACTTTTTTATTTAAGAGAAGAAAGAAGACATCTTTAACTGAAGAAACATAAGTAGAAGAGTAGCTATTAAAACTTGTGATGGAAGATGTACACGTTGCTGAAAACTTAAGAAGAAACCACAGACATGTATAACAATAAAAGAAATGTACCTTCTTGGCCATTTCTCCTCTCTGTTATTGTGTCAGATGTTTCTGATTTGAATGAGAGCTTTCCTTCATGTCCCTGAGCTTCTCCTTCCATTTGACTTTACGTTGAAGTCATAAACCTGTTGTCATGGGAACAACTGTGACATCACAGATGGAGCATTAACTTCACCACAGGGCAAAATAAATGAATGTGATGGCCTGTGAGGAGAGAGAACCTTTGTTTGAGCCAAAGCCAAGCTTATCCAGTCCTGGCCTGGAGCCCAGTACCCCCAGAGCCTTCGGTGGATCCCAGTGTGTTCTGCAGGCACAGAACAAACAGCCCCTCGCAGCAGAGACCCTCCCTGGGAGCTGAGTGAGGGTCTCTGGGGACACGCCAGAGGAAGCATTGTCAGCTGGGCTTCAAGGTTGCCAAACCAAGGAAGAGAGAGAATAAGCAACTTTACCTCAGGTCGCAGGGAGGATTTGAGGCAGAGCCCAGAACTGTGCTCTGATAACTCAGCAAGAGCTGCTGGAGATGCTGAAATGCAGGAGTCAGAGCCTGTTCCTACCTATCAGTTCCTGGAAGTCTTTCCCAAGCTCTCTTCAAAACTGACAAAACATGCAAAAGGCAATAGAGCTTGGGACAAGTTGAAACATTGCTGCAAGCCTTTTAAATGGTTCAAAATTTCTTTGCCCTCTAGGAAAGTTTGTTTTAGGAATCTTCTCCACCACATGTGTGGTGAAGTCTTCCATGGCAGCATTCCCATGTTCTTCCCTAGGCCCAGGATTCCATCTGTGGCTTTTAAGGAGCAACAACCCAACACCTTGAGTTGCACTCAAATGTAAAGAAGGAGCAGATCTGTTACAGAGCATAAATATAGTAGCTGTTGCAGCCAAGCTGGCCAACTAAATGGTCTCAGCAATTCCTGTGTTTTGCTGGCACTCTGCTAATGACCTCAAGAAGTTCATCTGAATCTTTGCTGCTGCTGCTATAAGGGGGTGACATTGATCCCTCACAGGTGTCACATGTCATAGGTGGCCTGTGTTGAGGATAGGCACAAGCACCGGAATACTCTGAATTGCTCCGTATTTTCAGTCAGAAATCACTGTTTGGATACTGGCCCACCAGCTTCTGGGCTGTAGCTGGCCGAGGTTTCTGGTCGGATGCTCCACTGAAGTCAGCATAAAGGCAGTAACCCCCACTAGATCAGGGATTTTTTCCCCCCATCGTGCCCCCACAGACACACGAAGCCTGCAGCTTTGCAGGAATTAGGTGGAAGGGTGCCACGCCACACCCGTGGACTGAACCTCTGTTGATTTAATGAGAGCTGTGTGGCTAAATCCCACACAGCTCTCAAACTGGAGGGGTTAAATCCATTCTGCTTTTTGCCTGTTAGTCTGTGGCTGAGAAAAACAAAACTCCCATGTGTTTTAAATTGTTTTAACTGATAAGTCTGGCCAGCAATTGAGAGTAAATCACAGTATCAGTGCATACCCACAACCTATTTGATATACATCTACATTTTAAAGTGACTTCTGTGAGTCATGAGAACAGTTTTAATTAAAAGGATTGGAAGTGTCAGAAATTTCTTAAATCTTTTACAAAAGAAAGATCCCTCTGCTACACTTCTGTGGGTAATAAACAACTGTGATTTGCGTAGTGGAATCTGAAGGAGAGTTTATCTCCTGCAGTGTAATTTTCTGCTTTAAATACTCAAGTTTTATTAAGATACAGAAAATTTAAACCTGGCATTCGTATCACAGTAATTGTCTTAAGTTATCAATCTTTGTGACTGCCAGAGCTCTTTTATTAGAAGAGGCTTGTGCAACACATGACAGAAAACTACAGGCACGTCAAAAAACAATCAGAGTATCACAGTACTTCAGGCCAAACCACGTGTTCAACATGTTCATTAATCTGGCTAAAGTCTTTGGGAAGGTGTGTACAGCACTGAACTGGTGAAAGCTAGAAATTCGTGTTAATTATAGATTAAACAACATGGTGGCTGGAATAAAATCCTATTGTTCAAGCTCTAAATTCTCAGTGGGGCCACCCTGTCAAAATATGGTAGTCAGATTTGCCATGACATGTCAAACAGTGAAAACTATCAATCAAAAAGCCCAATAAATGCAATAGAAACATGGTGTTATTAGACAATCAGTAGAAAAGGGAAAGAAATTTATTGAAAACTAGTTTACATGTGCAAAACTGAGTTTGAGTTGAGTTGCATCCACAATTCATTTGTATTTGGGTTCTGCAATATTTAGTGCCCAGTGTTTGCCAGGGAAAATATTTATCAGAAGGAAATACAACAAAAAAATTATTTTTTAAATTAAAATTTTTAAACTAAAAAATCTAAACCAAAATCCAACCAGCAGATCTATTTTATTTTAGTGTTCCACACATGGAGTTTTCAACTTACATGTGTATTGCTTACCTATATGGACAAAAGGGATCTCTGGAATTAGAATGGATCATGACAACATTAGAGAAGGAACACTGAACTTCCAGGCTTAACAGGAAATATCTGACTGTAGAGACCAGGATGAGCCCTCTGTGGGAACTGAACTGCTTCATGTTGCAGCAACTGAGGCCTTATCAGTTCCTCAGGAAGATCTGATGCTGACCCCATCTAAGAGACATCATGAGATGCCAAGCAGATTGGGTCAAATCCTATGGGCCAGCTGAACTGTTCTTAAACAATTCCCTCTGGAAACAAACACTGTCCCAGGTAATTCTGGTCATTGCCAGCTACTGCTGAAGTAAAGTGAGGTACTGCAAAGAAGTGTTTGTCAGAGAAACTTAGAAATTTCCACATGCTAATGAGAAAGATGCATTAAAAACTGGAAACAAACGCCATGTGAAAGTTTAAAGGGAGAGACACTATTATGAGTTTATTTGCTCGTCTCTAATTAAGACTTATTTTTTCCTGCAGCAATGATTCTTTCTTTAACATGCATAATCATTGTACTGTGTAATGCATTTTCTAGGGTGTGGTGATATTCCTTGTCAGCCACAAGAGCAGTGCCAGCATGAGCAGCCACCTAACACCCTTGGAACTAGTAAAGAGTTGTGTTTTCTCCACTCCTTATATGACCTGCAAAACTGTGTGAAAGATCAGCATAAAGGAGTACTGAACCAGTTCAAAGGGAAAATCTGCTTTGGTTCTGTTGGCTTTTGGGAAATGTAGCTTTTTTTCCTGGAAAGCTGGACTGATTATACACCCACATCTCTGTAGCCAGCCCTTCAGACCAAACATTTTCTCTATGTGCCTGTCCCCAAAGTATGTTAATTTTATTACTAAAGTTAACCAGATATGTTTCAACTTAAGTGATTTTGCAATCAGTTCCTATAGAAGCATCTGTGGACTGGTCATAAATGAGAAGATTGCCAGTTGGACAGAGCAGAGAAGAGTGGGGAAATATTTCTGCTGTGTTAAGAGCAGCTCTCCTCTGCTCAATTTCCTTTCCCAGTCTTTACAGAGGAACTAGAGGAGTCTCTGTATTTCATCATTAATGTGTACTGGGGAAAAGGATTCTCCAGAAATTGAACATTTTTGCTAAAATCTTTTATGGCTTGGAACATCTAATGGCAATATTCACGAGAGCCAAATCGTGGTGAAGGACAAAACAGAGACCTGTCAAAAGCAGGAAACTCATCTCTTGTATGCAAGTGATTGTGCTGACAGGTATGATGTCCACGATATCCAACCCAAAGGTTCTGATTTCTGTAGGAAAAGCAGTGTATTTCCATTGTAGCTATGATTGTGCTGCCCAAGGACCTTATCATGTAGGACTGTGCAGTCACAGCAGCTGACCCAGCAGTTATTAGGCACAGCTTCAGATCTTGGATTTGCACATAGCCACAAGAAAACCATTTTTATTTTTGTTTGCCATTTTCTGAAATGGAAGCAAGTATTGCATTCCCAGATTCTTGCTGGTGCCACAGATTTATCTTGGTTCATCCTGGGGTTATAAGGCCCCACCTAGGAAGTCTGGCCTATAGCCAGTGCTAGAGGGGAGCTGTAGAGAAAATGTCAGGAGCTTTCTTGAGGTGCTTTTTTTTCCTTTGCAGGCAGAGGGTCAAAGAAATAAATACACAGGATCCCAAAGAATGTGCTGAAGGCTGGTTTGGGGCACCAAAAATTACCTGATGGCTCAAAGGCAGCAATTTTCAAAATACAGATCCTGAGAGGAAATCCTGGGGTTTTAGTCCCATGCTGAAAGGTGATCTGGTAAATGACACTTGGAGGGAAGACTGAACAGAACATTTAAAAAAGCTATACTGGAAGTCTTGGCTTTCAGGGAGAAACTTTAGGTCCTGGGAATAAGCCTGGCTGAATTTAACAGTTTTGCTAAATAGGAGAACTAAACAGAGGGACTAAAATTCTTTGGCTTTTAGACTGGCATATAATTTAAAAGAGTAATTTGGCTCTGTCTTGTTTTACAAGCAAAAGAGTGGCTGTTGTCACATTCAAATGCTATTTTTGAGGAACATGGAATAACTCAATTTATCTCCTTTTCGTTGCTTTTTTAACAAAACCAGTTTCATAGGGCTTCTGTAGTAAATGAGCTGGAGTGAGCCAGTGAAGACTGGCCATGTTTTGACTACCACAGACTGTACTGACACACTGCACTGTGGAGAACTTGGGTAGTTAGAGCTTGGTAACTCGTGGAACTTTTCAAGGTAAGTTACAGTGTTACAGTGTGGAAGAAGTGTTACTGCTTTTGACTGACGTCCAGTTTGGACATTTCTAATACAAAACCAAAGCACCTGTGAGTGGTTTTGTTCACCAATGTGTGTTTAAAATTCACTCCACCTTTCCTATGAAATAGTTTGTATCTGTAGAAAGTCCCTAAAAGGCTGAGAGTCAAAAAACCCAAACAAACACCCTGCAAGGTTTATTTCCTTAGAAGGAAGGAATTAGCTAAACACATAATGAAAGACTTAGAAGTAAACCCCACAACACTCAAGCTTTATACCCAAATAGCAACAAAAACAGTGACACCCGCAGTAATGACTGACCAGTTATCCTCTCTGGTTTATTCTTTTGACAAATGCACAGTTCAGGGATGGATGTCTGTTGCTCCAGGAACAATTACCTGTGCAGGCATGGGAAACTCTTCTTCTTGGAAGTCAGATAATCATTTCAGTTTTCCCATGAAGAGGAAGCCTTTGCTGCATATTCTCAGAGCTGGGATGGGGAGGATCAGGTGACAGTTCCCTCTGTCAACACAGATCCTTGGACATGTCATTTAAGGGCTGTCTGGAAGCTGCTTTGCATGAATGTAAATCAGGAATTGCCTCCAATGAAACACAGGAAACAAGTGTTGTATAAACAGCCTGTCTTTTTCCCCTACATCGATTTTCTGTCTGTAAAGTGGGGGGTATTCATGTTTCTTTTATTCAATGGCTTCTTGATTGCTTGTGCAGAAGGGAAATGCTATGGTGATAATCTTCAAAACAAAGCCTACAGCCATTTCCACTTTTTTTGTTATCATGCTAATGGACTTATTTCATTACTTTGTGTAATGAGAAGTTTCCCCTGGCTGTTTTAGCCATAATTAATCACAGCATTTCTGGCTTATAAACCACTTCCTTCATATGTTTAGCTGTTCATTATTGCCCTTTAGTCAGTTCCATACAAGCTTTAAATTCTGGGTAAGTCAATGATTTTTTTGTTTAGCTAAAGGTATGCTTAGACCAACGCCCTGAACTCCACAGAGACACCATCCCAAATTAATTCTCCAGGTTGCAGCTGCATGATCTTGCTAAAGAAGTGAGTAATATTTTGACATTTAATATTAAATGAGTTATCTTTGAGAAATGCTTCCCTGCCCCTGGTGTACCTCAGGCAAATGGAAACATGCTTAACGTGCATAATGAAACCTTGGTAATGGAAAAAGTGGGGAGCTGAGATGATCTATCAGCATCTAAATCTGCAGGACATAAAAACTGATGGCAAAATGATGGTGAGGTTAAAACATAAACTAATCAAATTGATTGCACTTAAGTGGAGCCCCCTTAACAATAGAGCTGTAATTATTCTTAAAGCCCTGCAAGCCTATAAAAAAATTTGGCAACAGTTTGATTTTTCAGCTTTAGAAATTAGTTTGTGATAATTTCAGTGGTACTGAGCATGTTAGATTTTCCAGCAAGTGACTTTGAAGAGAATTTTGCACTCTTCAATTCCTTTTCTTCCAAAGAGCACTTCCTATTCCTGGGATGGTCTCTTCCTATGCTGGCCACCAAATTGTACCTTTAATTCCAAAATTTGCTCTTAATTAAAAAACCCCATAAAATAAGCAATTTGCTGATCTTGTTAGAGGGTTTTTCTGGAATTGCAAGCCCTGAGATTATGGTGGGAAGAGTTTGAACCTCATTGCTTATCTGCCAAGTGTTTGGCTTAAAAGGTAGAGGTGAGGGGAAGTGCACAGGTCTGAAATAAGCATGTAAACAATTTTTCTGAAGCACAGAACATCATCACTCCTTGAGGACGTTTTGCATAACTCACTAGCTGTGAGCAATTTGGCTTTCCCAAGCCCTTGCCAGCCAATCCTTTGTGCCACCCCATGCCAACATTTGGCTGCATCTCTCTCTGGCTCTGTGCGCACCCGGCGGTGCCGCGCTTCCGGCAGAGAGCGATGGATACGGCGTGTGCCCGTGCCTGGCTCAGGCACCTGGGATCTCAGAGCCACCAGCAGCTCCCAGCAGCACCACTGACCCATCCTCTCGCAGACGTGTCTGTCACAGTCACTGAAATGGGCACAGGCACTTTAAACACGTCTGGGGCCCGGCTCTTTCCGTCAGCTTTACCAGACGGAGCAGGTCCAACTCCCATGGTTTTCCTGAGTGGTTGTGATTGTTGACTACTGAACCACTTGGGGCCATCAGGGAGTTCAGCTCTTCCTCTTCAGCTACTCTGTGCTGGATCATTTTCCCTCAGGTAAATTGATTGCCAGTCAATTTGAGGTAACTCAGACAGTTGCAGTGGCTGCTCCCCGGATGCTTGTTCAAAGCTGCAGATGTTTACTGTGTGCCCTGACTGTCCAAAAGGCAAGCAGCTAATGTAAGAGAGAAACAGCACCACGTAGGCAGCCTTCCAAGTAAATGATGCTTTCAGCAGGGAGGAAGAATAGATGGTGCAAAATACCTCAGATCATGAGAAGGATAATCACCACCAGGAATCTGCTTAATCTGTTGCATTTTTAAGTTTAATGATTTTTAGCAAGCATATCAATTTGAGAAGTATGGAGGGTTTTGTTAAGTATTTTGATATTGATACATGGGTATATTATTGCATGGGCTTAGTCACTTTTTTAGTCCAACAGAGAGAAAATTCTCCAGCCCTCCTTGTATCTTCGTTTTAGAAATGGGGATAAGGTCAATGATGTAGGTGGCACTGGTGACACGAAACAAGCATTGACTGTCACAGATAGAAACAAGCAGTGATTTACTTATTTCAGCTCCACAGAAGAGAGAACACACTTCCAGTGTGAGCTGTCAGATCATGTCTGTCATGTGCAGCTCCCTCATGGCTCCAGCAGTCACAGGGCTGCTGCTTCAGACCATCACTTTCTGAGGACATAAATCTCTCTTTTAGAGGTGAAGGAATGGATGCCTCTCTGCTTCATGTTTTGCTAACTGAACCAAACTATTAGCAAATAATTTGATTGAGCAGGAACTGAAGCAGACATTTTCCATGTCTTTCAAGAATATGTGAACCTCCCAAATTACATCCATATTTTGGCTTGAAGTGGAATATATATTTTGGATTAAAGTATGACTTTACCCTGCACATTCTTTTTGTTCTAAGAATATTTTGAAACAAAAGGTAGTGTTTTGAAATGAAAATACATTGAAATTTCATTACTTTGTATTTTCATAAGTATGGCTAAATGAAATATTGTGGCATTTCTGGACTAGATCTTCTAATCTTCTAATTCTGAAAATATTTTCAATATTTTCAATCCAATAAGTATTCTGAAATAAACCATTTTGGATAGTTCTATCCCTTCCATTAATCTCTATTCAAAATCATGCAGTCAAAATTTTAAACATTTGCAAACTATTCTGAGTCACTGAAGTATGACAATGGAGTAGTAGCTTTATACTCAATCGTTCAAAAGAAAATAATATGTAGGGTCATTAAAAATATGTAATAGGAAAAATGGAAAATTAGAAGTATCTGAGGGGAAAAAAGGGGATTTTTTTTCCTGACCGAAATCCATAGTTTCCCCCTGATCTGCACACTGATCCTGACACACCAGATGGGTGGAACCTGGCCCATCTTCTTTTGAAGGACTTATTTCATAGTCCTGGCTGAGGACAGACATAATTTCAGGAAGCTGTTGGCTATGCTCTTGTATTTTAGCTGTGTTTTGGGGCCTGGGTAGATGTGAGCATTGCTCGTCACATACCTTTCCTGCACTTGCTCCCATATTTGTTCTGCAGGGTAAAGTTCTGTTGTGAATTCCCATTCTGCAAAGCTGGGGGACAAAGAGATGGTGGGAGATGGTGAAGGAGCAGGGTTTGCACCCAAACTTTGTGAGCTCCAAGCCTTTGTAGCTGAGGCTCCAGGAGCTGTTCCTTGGACAAAGCACCAGGATTTGTCAATAGCCACAGAATCATGGAATGTTTGGGATGGACCCTAAAGATCATCTGGTTCCAACCCCCCTGCCATGTACAGGGACACCTTCTGCTAGACCTGGTTGCTCAGAGCTCCGTCCAGCCTGGCCTTGGACACTGCCAGGGATCCAGAGGCATCCACAGCTGCTCTGGGTGCCCTGTGCCAGGGCCTCAGCACTCTCACAGGCAAGAATTTCTTCCTAACATCTCATCTAAATCTCTACACTTTCACTTGAATATTGTCCTTCCTTTTCCCATCTGTATCTGCAAATGGAAAAAGTTGCTCTCCCTGTGTTTCTTAACTTTAGTTAAGTGTCTGTTTCTTAACTTTAGTGTCCTCCTCTAGTGCTGGAAGGTGCTCTAGAGTGTCCCCAGAGGCTTCCCTTCTCTGGGCTGAGCCAGGCCAGCCCTCTCTCCCCGTCTCCACAGGGGTTATTGGCAGTGCTGAGGGAGCCGGGGCTGAGGCAGGGCTCCAGAGCTGGCACCCCAGCATTACCTCTTGCCTGGCCAACCCAGAGATGTGGGCGTGGGAAGGATGCTCTGGATGAATGCTGTCCATGCTCAGTGTGCGTGGCAGCTGGGCTGGCAGGGGCTGCCAGGGAGAGCGCAGGGCCAGGGGCAGCACGGGGAAAGCAGGGCAGCCCAAAGGCTGACACGTGTGGCTCTGGCACTCCCGAGAGGCAGGCAGCCTGGAGAGGAGCGAGAGGGAAGAGTCAAGATCGAGCAACCCTGGCAGGAAATTGAGCCCGAGGGCCAAACGCGCAGCAGTGGAGCTGGGGGTGGCACAAGCATGTTTATCTCTACCTTCACTCCCACCCCATACACTCACTGCATGTTACAAGGTGTGAACAAACCTCTTTAGACTGAAATAGATTTTTTTTCCCCTATCCTGAGATGGGGATGGGTTTGGTTATTTTTTTTAATGGTAACAAGGAAGAAGGAGTCACATACAGGGACATTTGGCCCACTCTGATTTATTTTTTTTTTAACTCCTTTTGCTGGTGGAAAGCTCCTCCAAACTAATAAAGGCCATGACCTCCTCAAGGGACTTTCATTAACACCTTTTTACCTTTACTGCACTGCTTTATAATATCTCTCCCCAGAATTTTCAGGATGATTTAGGGTCCTGACCCAAAGCCAGTGGGAAGAGTCATATCAGCTCCAGTGAATTAGGTCCTTAGAGTCCTTTGCACAGCTGCCAACTCACTAAACAGGGTGTAACATGCATGCTAATAAGCTACTTAAACATAATGTGAGCACAGTTCTCCACTTTACATTGGTTTTACACGTCACTGAAGCCAACAGAGTTCCACTGGTGGAAAAGCAGGGTCCTGGATGGAGGCTCACCCCCATCAAAGCTTTCTAGAACTGGTTTCAGAGATCAGAGGCAGTTAGTCCTATCATCTACTCGAGCTGGGCCTGATCCATAGCTCCCTGTGCTGCCCTGGAGTTGTTCCATCAGGCCCTGGGGATATGTGTGTCTGTGTGCACAGATGTGTGCCTGTCTCTGTGTCAATCTCTCTGTGCTGTTTATCTGTTTTCACCGTGCTCCTCGCTGCTGTGACTAAGGGCCCGGGTGACTGAGGTTAAGCAATATGTAAAGTCCCCAAAGCCTTGATCTAATGTATACTTGCTGGTCCTGTAATGTAAAAATAAATGTAGGTTAGCCTATGATGCGTGGGACATATACATTCAAGCGTGCAGAACACACACAGAAAGAGCAGGGCTGTTTTCCATCCAGTTGGACAGGTTGTGCCATTGGCAGGACACAGGAAACTGCTGCCAAACAGGCATCACCCATTCTTTCATTCTCAGGCTCTGTTTTTATACGCTGCTGATGGATATTGGATGAATTGCTCATTGTAAATCAATAATACTTCATCTTCGGATTAATGAGGAACTAAAACTGTTTCCAATAAATGTTTAAATGCTTAGCATTTTTTAGAAACCAAGCCTTTTATGAAGAATCCTTTTTTTTTTCTTTTAGGCCAGAATGGTATAAAAACATTTAGGGATAACCTTGTGAATTGATGAAAAGGGAGAGAGCAAATGGACAAGCGTGTATTCTAGCTCTTTGCTCTATAATTTCATCTGTGCAGAACCACCTTGTGCACAGAGAATCATAACAGTATATAAGATGCACTATCTGGGTGAATATTATTGCTCTTCAGAAGGGCCACCTCACTATTAAATAATAGTGCTGTACTATAAGCTGTGCTTTTATTCCTCTGCTACAGACTGTGTACTGCAAAAGATCTGTGGAAACTGCCAGGAGGAGAAAAGTTTTCATAATTTGCCTCCTAGTAGTTTCTGAGCCTGAAGTTTTGCTCACATTAAAAAAAAAAAAAGGCAACTTATGGGTTTTTTTTTTTTTCCTTACTTTTGTATTCAGGAATTCTCTCTATGAAGTAATGAAAGATGAGGGTGAGAGATGGACTTGAAGTGAATGGGGCAGAAACAATTGATTTTTGCAAAGAACAAATGTTTTCTCCTCCTGAGGATCTATGTGAAGTGAAATTGTGTGTCAAAAGCAGCAAAGCAATACAGTGGTCAGCAAACTGCAAATCTTTGCTGTTCATCAAACAAAGAAAAGTAATGAAACGTTCTTAGAATTTCCTCTTTACTGTGTGAGGAATGAAAATAGCCCAAAATAATGTGGTGGGTGAACTGTATACACCAGGCAATAAACTAAACTTCCTGTCTCTAACAAAAGGCTTCTCTTTATAAAGTGCCAGCACTTTTAACTGCAAAACATTGGTATCCAATTCTCCTTTAGCTCTTTAAGAATGCCTTTTGAGAAGTTTGCAATTTGGCATTTAAATTTTTGGATATTTTTTTTAGAAACATAAGCTGCTGATAGATGAAGAACATAAGCTGCACTGCTTGGAGCCCTGGATTCCAAACGTTTTGGAGAGCAAACCACTGTCAACCTTTGATCCATGCTGCAGACCCCCTGCACAACTGCACAGAAATGAAGTTACAGATTTTGTTCTTCCATGCATTTTTGTGGGCTGGTTATGGACCTACTCGAGCACTCGCATTCCACAGTTTGAGCTGTGGGAGCTTGGAGGTTGTCCCCCTCCCTGATGGCACAAACGATTCATGTCTTTCTGTCAATTGTGCAGACAATCATGTTTAGCTGCTACTGGGTTCTAATGTCTCTAGTCAAAAAAAAACCCTTGTGATCTCTTCCATCAATGCCTCTCAGCATTGCTTTACTTTAATGATAGACTGACCTTTTTCCTGAAGAAAACCAGGACTTAGTCCCATTTAGTAGTCTTCAGCCTGGTAGTCTCTTGCACAACTAAGTTTTTTTAAGATGTGAGGGTACAGTTCCCATGGCTGGAGTAGATGGGACATGTCTTGCAGTTTCACTGACCTGTGGGGGAGAGAAGCTGACAGCCTGTATGTGTTTGGAATTGCTGAGGATCAGTTCTTTTGTGGTTTTGTGTGTTGTTTGTTTGTTTGTTTGTTTGTTTTTCCTTGTGTGGTTTACGCTGCAGTTGTGGGTTCTGTGCTGGCTGACAGGCTCAGCTGCAAAGAGGCAGACTGGGGCTGTGGGCAGGCTTGGTCTGGAACTGCCAGGAGCTGGTCTCCAACACCTTTCCCAAAGCTTGGGATGCTGCCAGGAGAGGTGCTGGCCCTGTGAGGAGTGTCCCTGACTCCTCAGAGGGATCTGTAGGCTCTCCAGAGTGCTCAGGTGGGCACCGGGAGCAGGTCTGCCCAGACTGCACACACAGCCTGGGAGGTGTGAGTGCTGCTGCCAGCCTGTGCTCGGGGACTCCAGGCACACAGCCTGACAGAAACTCTGCACTTAGCAAGGGCTCTGCCTTCTGCAAAGGGACTGCTGGGGGCTCCTTGCACAGAGGGGCAGCAGGTGCCTCTGGGTGCTGAATTCCCAGGCACTGCAGGACAGAAACGGCTTTAGGAGGAGCACGCTGCTCTGCTGGGTTTAACTACCCTGCCATCTTTGCTTCTTCTCCATTCTTCTCCCTTCCTATTATTCCTCTGTAACTGTTGTCAGGAGGGGAAATTCCTCCCGCATCCATGTGACTTAGAGGCCTTAGAACAAGGGATTATCACCATTTTTAGGGGTCAGGGAAGTCTCAAAGTTTTCCTTTCCATATTAGAGACTAAGCATGAAGGAAGAAACCCAGTGGGAGCTGCCCCCCTTCCAGAGGTAAGAACATGCCAAGGTGGTATTTCTGCAAGACACAGCAGATCCCCCTGGGTTTGGAGCTGGTGGGAGGGGGAGCATTGTCCTGACCCACCAATTCCTCTCTGGTTTCCTTGGGCCAGCAAACAGTGGTGTCTGTTGGGGCCCTTGTGTCCCAGGCTGCTGATCCTGCCCCAAGGGAGGCAAGGCTCGTTGCAAACTGGCCCAGACAATGCTTTAGGTGAGGCAAGGCCTAAATGAGCATCCTGAGGGCTTCTCACTGGTTTTTGAGTTTGGATATTTCAGTTGTGTGCTGTCTCCAGCCTCCAAGTTTGTGTGCTGTGGAGGAGTCCCTTTTTGATCTCCCAAACACCTGAGTTAGTTGATACTGGGGAGAGTTCCTCTTTACTCACACACACCAGACCATGTTCAGTTGCATCTCTTGGTTTAACAGCAAAAAAAAAAAAAAAAAAAGCCTATCCAGCAGCATTCCTGCTGGGCAGAACTCTTCAGAGATTCATGTGTTTGGCCCAGCAGGGCCTGACATTAATCTGCTGTTGGAATATCTATGGGAAAGAGCAGACAAGCGACTGAAGAGGAGAAGAAATCCTAGTTTGTCTGGCACAGACTGGCCTGCCACCATAAAAGATGAAAACACCAGAGAGGGGAGGGAGGAGGAGCCCGCTCAGCTGTTTCAATTTTCAGTTTGCAGTCTGGGCTGGCTTCCTTTGGTTATCAGGGAAGCTAGGAAAAGTAAAACAGTGTTGCTACTCTGCGGAACAAACTCTTTAAAACAAGTTAGGTCAACCAATGAACTTAGGGACGCTTGTGAGGGGAGTTGAAGTGTGTAATAATGATAAAGAGATAGCATTGATATAGTTTTAAAGTGTTTCATATTTAAATGTGGCTCCAAGTCGGTTGTGTGTAACAGGACAAATATAACTGAGGTGGGGCTGAGCACAAGAGCTGGATTCCATCCCACTTTAGAAAGCCAAAATAAACACTCAAACAACTACAACATTTCACATGGACTTTTGGGCTAATTATCTGCAGTTTCTGATGCTGGTTTGTACAAGGGTGGGGGGAAGACACTGACATATCCAGAAGGCTGCTGGAAATACTGCAGACTTTGTCCTGATCAGCAGTGTAAATAATGTCTGACTCCTCAGAAGTTCAGGATGAGGGCTGCCTGGCCTTTCTCCCCAGGCTGTGTTAGGCTAGACTTGAATTTTTACAAAGGGGGATGCCAGAATTCACTGGGTGGATGCTGAAGTGAGGATCTGCATGTCGGGCTTCTCTCCCTGCAAGCTGCTCTGTGTGGCTCAGAGCAAGTCTTTGTGCCTCTGTTTCCCATTTGCTCTCTGGCCTGAGACTGGCAGCTCAGTACTATTTATTGTTCTTCTGTTTTATCCCTCCCTCTCTGTTACTTGACTTGTCTTTCCCAGCTCTGCACACTCTGCTCTTGCATCACGAGCTGTGCCTGTTTGCCTGTTCTTGGCTTTCTTCTTGGCCCAGGCTGTAAAACCCTTGGAGCAGATTGCTTTGCCCACAGCCATTGTTTTTTCCTTTGTAATAAACATTATTGCTAATATTTGAGGTAACAATAACCTCATATTACCTTAAACAGCTTTTATTCTTTTTACCCCATACTTTTCTGTAGCTAATGACAACACTAAAAGTTTAGGATCTGCATCTTTGAAGCTTTCATAATGCTTTGTGCAGCAGGGTTGTGGTCTTTTTTTGGAGTCTCAAGGTGCTGCTGTCATACTACTAACAAAGTGCTCGTAAAACAAAATTATTTAAAGCTACTTTCTGTTCCTGGTGTGTTGTCTCCTAAAAAAATCCCAACAACCCTCTCTGTTTCTGCTTGGTTTTTGTGGCAGTAAAAGCTCACTGATGTGTGTTAAGCTCTGCAGAGACACTTTGCTTGCTGTACATCTTAGTGGCTGTCACATTAGGAGTTAAAGATCTCTATTTTAAGGAAAGAGGGATTTTTATGTTTCTAATATAAACGAGTAGGCTTCAGCCTTTTTACCAAATTCAAACTGCATGGAAGGGTATTTTATAATAGACTAAGAAGGCAACATGAAATTAAGTAAAGCTGGGTCTGGTGCCTAAAAATATTTGGCAGAATTCCCTGGAAAGCCACATTTGAACATTTTTAATATATATTACAAGGCAGACAAGAATAATTATATTCTCTTGAAGTTCCCCAAGTGAGAGAATTGTATTGTAATGCTCTTTGAAAGAAAATAATGTAAGTTACCAAATGATTATGTTGTGGAATTCTTCCCCACCCCCTTTCTCTTTCACCCATCTGATTGTATGCGAAGAGAGAAAGAGCATGGTACAAATGGAGCAGCTGTTCTTACGTTCCTTTTTAAAATACAAAACTTAGCACCTCTAAGTAGGTGTACCTGCCAATGTACAGAGGAGTCCTTGTAAAAATAATTGAGGCAAATATTTTTAAATTACTAAAGCACAGCATTGCTGGAGATGAGACAACCCTCTTGCAGTTCTATGTTGTGAATTCTTTGGGAAATTTCAGTAATTTTGTTTGTTTGTTTTTATTTGCCCTTTTTTAGCTAGTATTAAAATGAGCAGCAAAGCCTTAGCAGTGGGAGCTCAGACAGAACAGGATTAAGCGAACCTGCAGCAACCATGGGGATTTTAAGAGGTAAATTAAGTGGTATTGTAATGCCATTAAGGTAGATAAGTGGAAGGATGTATCTTTAGATGAGAGAGAACTTTCCTAAAACATGTGGATCCTTCTAGAGCCAGTAGAAAGATGCTTACTGACAGATATTACAGCTTTTGTTTTCTTTCCAGTCTCCCTGGGCCTGGCAAGAGCTACAAAAAAGGACAGTGGTACCAGCTTCCTGTGGAGTTTGTCTTGTCCATCATATAGGCTGATGATGGGCAGAGTTAGGGCAGCCAGAATTTAAAAAAACATAACAAAAGCAAACAAAACCTAAAATGTGACTCTTGGAAACTGATTAGAGTCAGATTTCACAGTTATTTTCAGTGTGTTTGGGGTCTGTGGTGAATAAAGAAAATCTGAGTCCTGATACTGAGTTCCTAGAGGGAAAGAGAGGCATGGGCTCACAAAATGAACGTGGGGCTAGAGGGGCTGGGGGAGAGGCCAGATTCTCTGCTGTTGTAGGCTGCAGTTGCTGTTACTTGGATAAAAACAGTTCTCTCTGATTCAGGCCAGCCAAGAAAGGTCCTGCAGGGTCTTGAGAGAGCCGCAGATATGTGATCCTGCGAGTGAAGAAAGCAAGCTAGGGATGTATGGAGGGCAGGGAGAGATGTTTTGGCAGCAGCATTTAAAGTTAGAAACGGTGGGAGGCAGAGCTGTGATGGGAGCACTGAGCAGTCCTACCCTGGGAAATCTGTCTGACTGCAGGGCTGCGAGCTGCTTTCTTAATTATTTATTTATTGATTCAGACCAGAGGATGTGAAATTAGACTGCCTCATTTCAAGGGGGAGGAGGGACAGCTGAAGAATAATACTGTTCATTTGCTCTAGTGGAATCTTTCATATGAAATAGATGTACACGTGGTTTGTGTCCAGCTATTTCAGGGAAGACCATTCAATTAATTGGGTGTCCAGGAGAGGACGTTTAGGTAGGTGTCCTGGGAAAGGCTGGATCGGTGTCCTTGTGCCCGGCCTGCTGCTCAGAGATAGGCACCTCTGCAAAGCTGACTTTCAGAAATGCTCTGCTTTAATCTGGATAGGAGCAGCAAAACTGTGGTCTGGTTTTATGGGTAACAAATGGATCCTTGGGATGCCTCTGTGCCCCAGTGCAGCGTGGTGCTGCCAGTGTGCACCTCCAGCCCCTCTGGCACTGGTGACAGTGTTCCTGGGCCAGCACAGGGCCCAGCCTGAGCCCCTGCCTTGCCCCGTGTCCCCCCTGTCCCCACCCTCTGCTGGCGCAGGGCCCGCGTTGTTCAGCCAGATGGGAGGGCAGCAGCTCCCCTGCCACCGCTCAGTGCCCGCTTCCCAAGGCTTGTCTTTTTAATGTGGCAGATCAGAGCCTGCAGGACAGGACATCTTGGAACTCAAACTAGATGAAGACAAGCTACAGTGAAAGTGAAAAAAGCATATCGTTTTACTACCAATTAAAATTGGGACCAGATGAAGCCTCTGAAGCCCTGGGCATTTCATTTACTGGAGTCGGTCACTCCTGTGTGAAACCAGCATTGGGCTGTGCTCTGCACATAAGTGATATCTTTGTTTGTTTGTATTTGACTTAATTGGTTGAAGAAAATAATGAGGTGGATTGTTTTGGTTTTCTTGTTTGCATAAACTTTCCGTGGAGGTGATTTACTTTGCCAGCCACTCTGCCAGGGTGTCTGTAGTTGACGCGGCTCAGAAACCCTGCAGAGCAAAGCCATGGGATGGGAGCTGCTCTGGATCTGCAGGAGCTTTCTCAATAAACCGGTTCCTGCAGCCTGCCAAAGGCTGGGCTTCCCTTGTTGTTGTCCTCCCTCCATTTGCATGCATATGAGTTTTTATCAGCCAGAAAGAGAGGCTGCTCTGCAATCTCACCTGCTTGTTCTGTTTCTGTGAAGTGAACACACCTTTTCCTGGGGACTTCTCGCCCAGGGCTTTCATTGTGTGGGACACGCTGACCTTCTCTGTTTGTGGTCATGGATATAAAAATATCTCTGTTTGTTCCCTTCTCAGGCTAGCAGGGCCTTCACACAGCCAAATATCAGTGTTTGAACACTCATTTCTTTTTGCACTGCTAGTTTTCAGATTTGTTTCTGCCTGGAAAATTTGGCCTATAGCCTGGACACCAGTAATTTAAGAGTCAGTCATGGTCACAAATCAGGTAACAAGAGAAACTCCATCCATAATTTATAGTACTTTATAGGGAATGTTTTCTGAAGCAAGTTTTGGTGGTGGTTTTTTAGGAAAGTTAGGGTCCTAAACCATTTTAGAAACACACCTTCAACAGCCCTCATGAGGATTTTATACACTTGAAGATAAACAAACAAACAACTCTCATAGTTCTAATGAGTAATAAGAAATGGAAGCACACATATCCCTACCTGTGGAAGTGTGATTTTCCATGGGTTATATGGACTTTAAAATAAAACCTTCTTTCTCCAAATGAATATTTTTTAACTCTTGCTACATATATGTCAGTAAAAATATTGATTCAGGAGTGCCAAAGCTCTTTATTGCATAAAGTAATAAAGCAATTTTGCTTTGTTTAGTGCAGCTAACAGCCAAAGCCTGCATTTGCTTGGATTTATTGAAAGAATATCTTGAAATGGGAAGTCAGAAGGATACAACTGAAATGAAACAGTTAAAGATTTTGTTATTTAACACTGTCAGAATGGGTACTTCCCACCCTGAGAGAGGAGAGCTCTTTGTTCCAGGGAGATATTTCTTCCTAAGACGCTGGATGAGATTTAACAGGAAATGTTCAGCCTTCTCCTGGTGTACTGCCAGGGTTTTGCCAGCCTGGGTGCCACAAAGAGCTGTGGTGGGATTCCTCAGCCTCGGGAGCTGAGTGCTGCTCAGGCTTTTGGCACTGAGGAGCTTGTATTTGTGTGGGGAAGAAAAGCTGTTCACAGAGCAAACCAGGATATTTATGGTATTTAGGAGAGCCTGTGAGAGAGACCCTCTGCGCCACTGAAGAGGCACAGGATGAGTGTTTTCTCAGTCCAGTGCAGTCTCTGAGAGCCCTGTGAGCGCTGCCTGTGCTGGCCGGGAGGTGTTGGTTGGCCAGAGCCTGGGCTGAGCAGGAGCTGCCCAGCAAGGGCTCTGTGTGTGCAGCAGGTGGGAAGGAGCTCTGTGCAGAGCTGCAGGCAGCTGGGTGCTCCTGTGCTGAGCCCCATGGCACCCACAGGGCTGGAGCTGTCCCCAGAGCACCAGGAGGAGCAGGAGGAGGCTGATCCCACCTGTGGTGCCCAGGCCAGAGAGGAGCAGGGAGAACTCCTCAATCTTCCTGCTGTGATTTGTTCCCAACTGCTCCTGCTCAAGCAGAGTGGGAGCAAAATGGCACTCACAGGACAAAATCAAGCCCACTCAGAGTGTTTGTGTGTGCAGAACACTTCTAAATGGAAAAGCCTGAGAACTGTTTTCTTTTGACTTTGTTCTGGGTAAGTTCAATGTGGTCCTCTGTAAAGAAAACAAGAGCCTGGGAACCCAAATCTCCAGGAGACTCTGGTCTATTAGATAATGTGAAAATCTTTAATGATCACACACATAGATCTGAGAGCTGAGGCATGCAGCTGGAGTTTCTGAGCACTGGCTGTATTTGCCATCTGTCTCTAAGCAAGCAGATTTTGGCTGGGGGCTCTGCTTCGTGCAACTGCCTGTTACTCATTTTGCTCCTTGTCACCTCTAGACTGGGCTCTCCACAAAGATTAATGGGACATGAGGGAAAACTCTTTCCCTGGCCTGAGAGAAAGCAACACAATGCCATGCCAGTTGTGTTAACTCAGATCAGCTTGGTGGCATGTTCTAATATCTGGGGCTTCTTTCCTGGGTGGGAACCCAGCCTGAAAATGCAGAGATGACTCTTCTGCTCAGCAGGGCTGTAATTGCTCATGTGTCTGGTTCTACCTCAAACCTTTACCAACTTCTCACAGGTAAACAGGCCCAAAGAGCACCCTGATGTTCTGGGGGCTTGCACGGCACTCCTGTAATCCCTTTAAAGTGCCTGGAGGAAGAATTGATTCATCATTGTGAATGTCTCCTCAGTCTGTTACTGGCCAGTGGCTTAAAGGAATGTCTCTTGGTTTGGGCAATGGAAGAAACTTTTGGTTTTCATTAGAGCCTGTGGAAAGCTTGGACTGAAAGCCTCAGGGGTGCTGTTGTGTGCTACTGCACATAGGTACTGTACCTAAGGATTTTTAAAATAGAGATTTTTCTGTCTGTGTTTCTGAATTCAGTGAAACCATGGATTACTGGGCAGCAATATACCCTCCCTTCTCCTTGGCTGAAGTGTGAGCATGGAGTTTGGTGCTGAGATTTTTTAATTTTTGTTTTCTTGAGTTTTACTCTGCCTTCTTCATTACTGTGGCATCAGTAGAAAGTCCGAATTTCTCCTTGCTCTTTGTGGGACTAGCTGATATTTAAGAGGCTGATATTGACAAACTGCCACTGGGGAAATGTGAAGCAAGCTTTTGGTGGTTGCTTTTTAACTAATAATTTATTTTGTTTGGGGTTTTTTTTTCAGAATTTGGGTCAATTACATGGGGAAAAGATGTATGTGGGGATCTTGTGCATATTGACAGGTTTTGAACCAGCTGACACTTTTATAAAGAGTGATAGTTCCTCTCTGTTTCTCCTGTGAGTGCAGGTGATAACCTTTCCTCCTGTAAGAAGGTCATTTTCTTAGGCTGCATTGCCAGCAAGTTGGAACAAAAACTTGAAATGCTAGTAAAGCCAAAATTGAAGCAGCCTGACATTTGATCCAGATAAAATGAAAAATCTGTGTTTCAGTGTTCATCTTCTGACTTCAAACTCTATGACTTCCATGGTTCTTTTATTCTTGAAAGAAAATTACAAAAATAATTAAAAGTTGTGTTTCTGGAGGAAGCATCCATTTAGAACCTGTTTTTCAGAGGGAGAACTAGATTCTGTTTTATGACCAGAACTCTGCTGTTGCCCAAAGACCACCTCTTGGTGAAAACTATTTTCATAGTTGTTCAGGCAAAGACTTAAGTGCTGTGATTTGGATTTTACATTTTCAGTTTACACATATTGCCATTCTTCTCTGACCACGGGAATTGTTCTGTAGTTTGCTTTTCACTTTTATCTCTTTGCTCGTGGTGATTATTTCTTATTAAAATGCTCCCATCAACAGGGCAATTAATTCTCAGCAATTCCCAGGCTGTGTTGACTTTGTTGGTGGTTAATCTGGTGCAGGCTCAGTGGATCAGAGCTGAGCCCCTGTGGCTGTGTGTGCTGCTGGGGAGCTGTGCTCTGCACTGGATGTATCCCCCTGCCTGTGCTCCAAAACCTGGGAGAGAAGGTGCCACACTAAACCACGCTGAGGCAAGCCTGGCTGTGAATCAGCTAGGCTGGAAAAGAACCTGGAGATAACAAGTGCAGCCCGTGACCCAGCAGCACCTTATCATCAGTGGGGACAGCTGGGTTTGCTTCAGAACTTCAGAGCTCCATTTGTGCGCTCTGAGCGCCGTGCTGGGATGGGTGCAATGTTTGGTTTCCACCAGAGCAGCCTGTGCTGTGCGGACCAAAGCCTCGTGGTGGGTGCCATGCTCTGTGCTCTCTGGGCTAACCTTGGCTTTACTGGTGTGTGTTGTAGAAGGACATCCCTCCCCGCCTGTCAGACACAGGGAGCTCTGTCAGACAGCTGGGCTGTCCATGGCACTGCACGTGTTACCTGAAGGTTGGCTGGATGTCTCTGCATCGGGATCCTGGGCCACATTTCCAGTTAGCTGGGAGACAGCCAGGCCAGCCATTCTCCTGAGGTTTGTAGAACCCTGTCATGGTGATTCCTGGATGCCACAGCTGCTGGGGTCCCTGTACAGACACCCCGGTGTCTCCTGTGAGCCTGCAGAGCCAGCACTCGGGTCTGTGTGTGCCAGCAGGGAGTGCTGCCTCAGCAGAGCCGTGGAGCTGCTCTCTGTGCCTGGGGACATCTGACCCTCGGGCTCTCCCCTGCCACCCCGGACAAACATCCTTCTTCTTTGGGGGGATTTAGGAAACACAACCTGGCAAGTGTTCAGTGACTCTTCTCCCTCCCATTCTGCCTGCTCTTGTGGTAACTCTTTAACATGTTTAGGGATTAAATGGACCCTCTAGCTACAAAAGCTGTTATGGGCTTAAAAAGCTTCCAGACTTGTATTATAAACTTTTCATCTGAATGGTAACAGGGTTCAAACTCCAGTGTAGTGACTGTCCACAGCTGAGTGTGAAATGAAGACAGATGTGGTTGCTGTCCTCTCCTCAAGGCATTGATAGTTTAAAACCAGTGAAGGAGGAGGGTTGGGCTGACTTGCACAAAATCAGTGCAAGGCATCATCTGCCCGGTTGCACTTAAACCCTTCATTCTCTGAGCTGCACTGTCTTCATGGTGGCCTACGCAGTTCTCCTTTCTGTAAAACCATCAGAACTGGCCTTTTGCAGTGCTTCTTCAGGCTGCCTCCTTTCCTCCTGTGCCTGCAGCATCCAGTGGTGATCAGGGACCTCTCAGTGACCATCCTTCCCTGGGATTTTCCAGTGTGCTCCTTTGCCAGCTCTGTCTGCTTGAGCCTCAGGAGCAGGATGTGAGCACTCATTTACACATTGCTCCGTTCTCTGCTGGATGGATTCAAGAGCTGCAGGCTGATTTGGACCCTTCTGCACCTCTGGAGCCTTGGGCTCCCCTGGGTGACCAGCATCCCCAGCAGCCCTGAGCCACAGAAGCTCTGCTGCAGCCCCGAGATGGGGCTGTGTGTGCAGAGAGGAGGGAGCGGGCTGGAGTGGGAGATGGGGATTTGTGCACTCCCCGCAGCAGCCTTCCTGGGTGGCCTTGAGCATATCACTTACATCTTTCCTGCCCCTCCTTTGCTTCCTCGTGCTTCAGCCTCCCACCTGTAAAATCAGGATGGTCAGGCTTCCTGCTGCCCTTCCTCTGGCTTGGCTGTCCAGGGGCTCGGCTCTCCACAGCTGATGTTCCCTGGGCAGCATTGGAATCATGAGGTTGTTCTTGGTCACGAGCTAAAGGGTTAAAGATGTGCACGTAATGCAAGTGTTCAGAAGCCACAATTTACTGTAGGTTTCTAGGGTGGGATTTTCCAAGCTCATGAAGGCCGTTGTCTGTGTATGGGGGGGACAACAGACTGATCACTTAGACAGCCTAGGAAATTTAAATTTTAAATCCACGTTCAGGCGCCTGAATCAGTGGCTCGACTTCAGAAGTGCTCACCACCCAGCAGTCTGCTGTGGATATGGCAGATGTGAATTTGGGGGCTTTAATATTTTGGCAGCTGTCCCAGATTTAGGTGGATTGGGAGCCTTGCTGTAGAGTGTCGAGGCTGTGGGGTGGCAGTGGCTCTGTGTGCCTGTGTGATTTCTTTTCCCCCTAAACCACTGCTTCAGTTCAGAGCCCTTACTCATTCCCAAGGCCAGAGCACATGCTCTGAGTGCCTTGGTTCATCAGTAGATTCCAGACTGCCAAATGCATTTGGTGGTCCTGGGTGTTTTCCAAGCCAGAGAGTCACAGAGACCTGACAGTGAGCACATGTTATTTTCACACAGGGATCTTCTGGCATTTCAGCGCTCTGGCTGTGCTCACTCGGTAGAAGCAGGAGTGAGGGGGTGGTCCCAGCAGGTCAGAGTTCAGTCCAGTGGTAGGGCAGGGTGGGGAAGCTTGGGTTGCAGCTGCCTACACAAAATTTGACCTCAGTTTAACCAGACAGCTTCAGTTTCCACTGCTGCTGTCCCAAAGCCTCCACGAGCAAAAATAACCAAAGCACGAGAAAAGGAAAATAGATCTTTGGAGTCCATACAAAATGAAGAAAAACATCTTTATTGTTCTTTGCAGTTTACGGATTGTCTCTGTCTCTGAGTAGCCCCTGCTGAAAGCAAACCTTGGGTGTTCAGGGGCAGCAGCACAGGGGTGCACAGGGGTGCTGAACAGGTTAGGCCAGATCCTGAGCTGATGTTAATCTACAGGGCCCTGCTGAAGCTGTGCCACTTTGCACCAGTTAAGGATATCATTCCTGAATGTAATCATTTACCTCATTATCCCCTTTAAAGTTTAAACTCCTCTTTATCTTCTACCTCTGAAAGCAGAGGTGTTTTTTATTAGCTAATGGGTTCATAGGAATGGGGGGTTTTTATTAAATATTAAAAATCCAGCATTTACCTTGACTGCAAGGCATGTCTGCATTTAGGCCTGGTTGAAGCTGACAGTGAGGAATGTAGGCTGCTCTTGCCAAGTCCTGATACGGTCCAGCAGCAGAGTTTTGTGAGTGGGGATGAGTCTCCCTCCTCAGAACTGATCTTATTGCATTTCCATAACCAAGGACAGACTTTCAGAAAGGCGCAGACTGGCTTATTTTTCAGAAACTGCTGAGTATTGAGTGCTCATCTTCCTTTGAAAAACTTATGTTCAATTTTATGCCAGAAGCTTCTGAGTGCCAGACACACTTAAAAGCCAGTCTGTAAGCTTCATTTGAACCATGTTGCCACGTAACAAATTTTACACATTTTCAGGCAATCTGATTTTTTGGTTTTTTACTGACAGTATTGTTAAGTGAAGGGTGGCAGTGGTGTGAATAGCCTTAAGGAAAATCAGAATTTTCCTAAAACTTCATTCATGTCTTGCAGTGAACTTATCTGAAGTCTTGGAATATTTTGAAAAATCCGAGAAGAAAGGAGCTCTGTTTCATGCCTTCTTACACCTGTGTGCTCTGTCAGGTTAAAACTGCTACAAAAACGTTTTGCTGAAGAACTTTGATTTCTGGCCTCATCAGAAGGAAGATGCACCATGTAGCTTGCCAGACCAATCCAAAGGCCACTGTATTTAAGCCCAGAAGGCATAAATTTTTTGCATAAGAATTTGTGAAGCTTTCAAAGCTCCTTTAGTAAAGTTGGATATTGATCCCATAGACTGTGTGTTTCAGCCCTGCTGACTTTGCCCATAAGAAATCAAAATAATATTTTGGAAAGGCATGAAATTGTCCCTGTCCCACAATGTATCAGACCTGACCTCTCGCCATGGCTTGCTATATTTAAGAGCACTCCAGGAGGTGGTCAGACTTCTGCATCTTCTGAAAAATGTAACACAAATTTAAACTGGGGGGTTTTTTTGTGCATTAGAATTTCATTATGTGACAAAAAATGTAGTGAAACAAATTCTTCCTTAGGTTTTCATAAATAGCTGTTGTTCAAGTGGTGCTATGGACTGAAGCATCCTCAAATTTATGCAAACAGGCTTTTTTATTGCAAAAGTATTTGTAGACAGTAGATGCAATGAATTATAAGAAATGTCTGATATAAGTTGTGAGTAGTTAAAACATGCAATATCACTGAACTCTGATCTGTATCTTTAGGTACAATCCAAACATGGAATTCTGCTTTCTCTAAATTGGCGATAAAACTTGTGCTGACTTCAGTACACAAAGTTATTTTAAAAATCAGATTTTTTTTCCTGTCATTTTCTAGTCAATCCCTCCTGTTTAATATTCAGTGTAGGCACAGAGTTAGAGAGTCAGTGGTGATCGGGGTGGGGCTGTGCCCAGCCATCCCTAACTGGGCACAGCTGTGCAGCACAGGTGAGCAGCGTTGGAGGAACGAGCCCTGCAGGGCACAGGGCAGATCCTGCAGCCTCCTGAGGGGATGTGCTGTTACTGTGTGTGGGCAGACTGCTGGACCCTTCTGATGAGGTGAGCTGTTGTTCTGTTTGGGGTGAAGCCTTCTGAAATTGCGTGCTGATATTCTGTGTGTTGTGGCCACCTGTGGCCTGTGCTGTGACAATTCAGTGTGGTACAGAGGTGTTCTATTAGAAGGCTTCAAGGTGGAGCTCTGAGTTTGGTTTCTAGGAACATATTTTCTCATTGCTATGGCTGCAGGCTCTTCCAAGATTCAAAGTTACCCTTAGGAGTCATTGAGGTGAATAAGAGAGGAATAACTGCACTGGTGGAAGATATTTGAGGGGAGAGCTTCCTATTCCCTTGAAGGAAGGGGTAATTTAAGTTTGGTGTACCTTTTCCTGGGGAAGTCTGGCCCATTTCAGTGATTTATGTGGACAAACAGGGCTGGACAGGCTATGGTTCCATCCTTCACTCCTCTCCTTCCACACTGACCAGGAACAATCAAGGCCAGAACGTTCCTAAACTATGGATGTGAAGCTCTTGTGGTGCTTGGTCCCGCAGTCATCCAGAGCAGGCTGAGTCACCAGTGCTGTGTTGTCGTGGAGATGGATTTTGGAGTTGGGTTTGAATGGATTTCCCTGACTTACTGAATATTGCTGAAATACAGGTCTAGAAACAGGTTTTCAAAGCCAGTTTGCACCCAGTTGTGGCTCACGTAAAAGCCAGGCTAAAGCTCCTTCATGCTCATTTCAGTTGCGTACTTTTCAATACTTTTCCATTGTTTTCTGATTGGTTTTTGTTGCTTATATTTGCACTGAATGGTATCACTACAAGTTGGGGTCAATCCTCCTGTATCTTAATTATTTGTAGGTGGAAGAACTGATTTCTGCTCCCCTCTGCTTCCTCATCTCTTAGTCTGTCTCCATTTGTGATTGTGTGCAGCCATCATTTGGAGTGATGAAAGGGCAAAGGTGATGTCCATTCACTTTCCTGCAGATGGCAGATAATTTATAGGAGCTCTGGTGCCTGGTACCTTCCCACTTTCTAACAGCCATGTCAGTGTGCAAAGGTGCCTTCCAGCTGCAGATGTTGAGCAATGAAGGGCAATAAACAGTGAGTTTTGGCTGACATGTAGAAAAGCATTCGTTTTTAGAATAATAAAGCTGTTCCTTAATATAGAAAATCACCATATTTTTGAAAAATGTTGAAGTACAGTTTTTTTGTATTGACTGAGACAAAGTTAGAAAAGATCTGGGTGGGAAATCCATGCTCTGACTAGATTGCTCATCTCTACATTTCAGTGTAATGACATAACCTTACAGAGTATCTTAAAACAAAGAATTTTGCTACTTTCTCCTTTGTTGCTCTTGAACTCAGTACCATCTTCCTTCCCATGACTTGTTCCATTATCCTCAGCGTGGCAAGTTTAGGATGAATTTGCTCCCTTCAGCATGAGTGAAATGATTAAATCTGCTCTAATTAATTGTTTCAGTACGTTGGAAGTAAGATCTTTCTTCTCCCCCTCCTTTCCCATGTGTTTTTCCAGCAGTTTCTGTAGTGGGCCAGGCTCTGTAAAGCATCCCAAAGCACACCTGGAGCCAGGTGTTTGGGATTGCCTGGGCTGTGCCTTCCTATCTCAGCACTTCCCTGCATCCCTCCCTGCTGCCTCCTGCCTTGGAGGAGGGCAGGACAGGCAGTTCCCTGGGTGAGGGCCCAGGGCCCCAGCCCATTAATTCAGCTGTGTGGGGCTGTGGAAGCTGCCACATGTGAAATATCCACAGGGTTAGGCACTGCTAGTCCTGGCAGACCCGTGCCTGACCTTCTGCCCTGGAAGTGGCAGCACAAGCAAGTGTCTGGCAGGCTCCCTCTGGATTTAAATGGCTTTAAAATCTTAATTTACTGCCTCTGTGTATGGGTACAGGAAGTAAAGATGTTGAGACAGTCCTGTGGCAACCTATAAAATTCCTCCTGTTCATTCTTCTGCCTCAGATAGATCCACTTTTTGTCTTCCAGTGCAAAGTGCACCTAAGCCTCTGAAACTGAAGTTTTAGTGGAACTGTGATTTCAGACAGACATTACTCCTCTGGAAAGGCAGAATCAGTCTTATTAATAAGCTTTCACTATTGTTTTTCTGTCTTTGTTTAGTGTGCTTGAATGTTGAATTATGCTAAATTATGTACATGTTAAGTGATAAACTACTAATGCTCCAATGTGGTGGGAATTAATAGTGGAACTGCCTTCGTTTTCTCTTTTGTTTTTTTTGCCATAAACCCCATTAAATCTCTGTTATGTGGATGGCTTTGTCAAATGATTGATAAGAAAGGAGGATGGGAAGAGGGGGGAAAACCCCAAAGCAGAGCCTCGCTCCCTTTGGACAGATGGTGAGGGCCGACCCCCGTGCATTTGTTATTGCCCCAATTGAAATGCCATCGGTGTATTGTTCTCGGGCCGTGCCAGGGGCGCTCCGGGATGGGGCTGCCAGGGCGGGGAGACGAGTCCCCCTGCAGAAATGCAGAGCCGTGCAAAGGCTCCAGAAGGCTGGGGGGGATTCCAGCGCCTCCTGGGCTCTGGCTGCTGAGCCAGGGTCAGGCACGGGCAGACACTCCCAGCTGCATCCCTCTGCCTTCCTTCTCCCCTGGAAATTACTGCAGGGAATGGATGGCCCCAGACAGCGTGGCTGGAGCCTGGGAAAACACGTGCTGCTTTGGGGGAGCTGGTTAAAATATGCTCAATCAGAGGCAGGTCCTGCAGTCACAGAACCCAGCAAGTGAAATAAATCAGGGCTGAGTTTGCGCAGCGTTTCAGTTTATCACCAGCTGATGAATTATGAAAAGATGTTAGTGGTGGGTGGGACAGGGAACAGCTTTGATTCCTGGGGCGAGCTGTGGAGGTGATGCTCCAGGATGTTCTCCTGATTGCACATCTGGGAATGATGTGGAGCTGCGGTTTAATCCTGAGTGTTGGCACAATTCCCAGCAGCAGAGCAGGAGCAAGTGCATGCATCCGTGCCTGTCTGCTGCTTGGATGTCAGAGCAACAGTTTTACACACAAAACACAGAATATTTTTAATCTTAGTTAATTCTGTTTATCCTCAATACCTGTGAATTTTGGCCTTAACCTTGAGTGCCCTCTCAAGAATGTCAGTGTTGAACACATTATTTCATCCTGACTCTGTTGTACATTTGGAGCCAGAGATGAGGTTCAGGTCATTGTCACAGGCCTGTGCAACCCAGAGAGTTCAGTGGCTTCAGCTGACTTCCTTTTTCCTCCAGCATGTCAGGAGAAGTTACTCTGTAAGTCCATGAAGTTTAGACTTTGCACTTTAAAATTTTTTTTTAGCTAACTTTCTTTTGGTCATTAATCATCAGTTATGGGGCGATCTTATATTCCTGCCAGGAAAAAAGGAAGTGCGTTTAGCCTTAAAAACTATTAGAGGTTCTGGTGTCTCTGATTTCAAAACTGCCTGCATTGCTCAGTCCTCTGGAGGGCAAGTCTGAGGAAAGAGCAGAGAAAACAAATTGCCCTTTTATCTCAGGGATGAAGAATGCTCTCACTGACACTTTCTATTTTTCATACTGAACTGGTGTGTTTTAGGGGGAATCTTCCTGTCCTCTTGCACTTTCAGAATTGGTAGAAACCAAGAACACACATACAAATGGCTCAGTGCTCATGTGTCAGATGTACTTTCATCCTAAGAATATGCCTTTTATTATAGCGTGTATTTTTGTATGTGCATGGTTTTATGTCAATACCTTAATAGCTGTTGAGCCTTTGATGGATTGCATTGTAACAAGCATAGGAGTACTAGTAGTGCAAGGTCAGACTAGAAAAGTTTTCAAAATTAAGAGATGTCAGAGTACTTTTCCTTTTCAAAGAAGCTCAGGAAAGACTTTCTTACACCTGGAAAAATAGCTGACAGAACTTCTGAGTTCTGACTTCAAATTTTGTTCCCTTCCTGGTTTTTTTTCTTTCTTTCTCCTTTCCATTTTTTATTCTTGTCACCCTTTATCCTTTTCTCCTTAGTCCCAACATGGAGACAGAAAAAAAGAATAAAAGGGCCTTTCAAAGTTTGGAACTTTGACTTCCCACTTCCATGGGAGAAAATAAAAGCTTTCCAAAGTTGGATACAAAGTTTTTCCATGCTCTTGGTGGCATGAGCAGTTGTATGTATGTACATATTCATAAAGCTCTGATGGCAGTGTGGAAATTCTCTCTGCAGTAGAACAATATAGTTATTTCAGTTTGCTTTCCTTAACAAAAACCCCAAGCTGGCCCTGCCAAAATCCAGAGTAAACCCAAAAAATCAGGAATCCCAGTGATGGAACAGGCATCTAATTTCCAAGTTTAATTAAGAAGTGGATAGACTTATTATCCATTGTCTTTCAAACTCAGCCATCTCCTGTGCATGGGAATATGCAGGTTGAGAATAAAGCCCCATGTGTTGTGTGGGACAAAGCTGAGATTATCCGTTAGTGGAAGTGCTTCCTTCAGGACTATTTTGAGCATCAGCTAACGTGCTGAATAAGGTACACACATTAACTTTGTGTTTTGTGGGACAGACCTCTTGGTGCTGTTTTTGACTCTGGTTTGTTGTAGTCTCCATAGGTGTATAATCTCTCCAGTTAGTCTGTAATGTCATGGTGCATTACTCTTGAGGCAGAACAATGACACCTTTTCCTTACACGTGCACCAGAAGATGCCAAAAAGCTCCAATTTTTTAGGCTGTGCCTCTGTTAAAAATGACAAGGAAACACTGTGTTGTGGGAAGCTCACACTTCCAAGAGGGATGCAGTGTGACTCGCTCACTCCCCTCCTGCAGCATTGCAGTTTGCTTTGTGCCTTCAGCCTTTGTGTCTGAGCCTTGCTGGCTCTTGAGGGTTCCGTGCAGTCCCTATGGAGCCTTGGGGTGTTCCACACCATCCCACAAGTGAAGCTCCAGTAAAATGCCTTTCCTGTAGACAAGTTCCCTCTCCTCTCAGGGGTCTGCCAGCTTCCCTTTGTGCTTTCTCTTGCTGTCTGACAATTTCAGCTGGAGCCATCCTGCTCTGTGCGATCTTCAGGCTGACTCTATGCAGTTATTCTCAGGAGAGGCACAGTATTTCCTGTGCCCTGTAGGACCCCACAACCCACCAAGGAGCAAGATGAGCACATGCTTTGACTCCCATTTCTTATTTTAACAGCAAATGTAATGCATAGCATCAATACAGCAAACTGGGGACAAATTGTTTTTCCCTCTCTGGAAACCTTTCAGGCAGCAGATGAGGCTTTGCATTTGGCTGGTGATGGAGCAAGGAGGTGGTGAATTGGCCTGATGCACGTGAATAGGTGCAAGGATGTGAGGATAAGGGGCTGGGGCAGTCAGAGCTCGAGTGCTGCTTTGTCCAGGAAGCATTGCAGGAGGGCTCCTGTGCTGGGAAAGCTGCTGAGGTGATGGCCAGGGAGAGGTGGCTGCTGACAGAACACATGGCCCACTCAGAGAGGGTAAAGGAGAGTCTGTGAACCAGCCTCAGGCTCTGATGGAAGTGAGGAACCTGACTGCTGTCCTGAATTTCCTGACAGCTCCTCCAGAGCCAGAGATATGAGGGAGGATACCTGGGGAAGTGGCTCACTGAGGGGGAGAGAGATACCTGGGAGGTGGCTCACTGAGCTGACACAGGCATGTATTTTGAAGTTATTATGAAAAACATGAAGCTGGCTGTCCCAGCCAGCAGCACGGGGGAGCTCTGGGATTCGCTTTTTTTAAATTTCAATTTCAGTTTTTCCACGAGTTTCTTTTTAGCACTACAGTTGGTCGATAGATATCTTTTCCTCCATTTCCTCTCTCCCCTCCACCTGGAGTGGGCCGTGCCCTGTTCTGTTACCTTTTTGAGTGCCAGTCTGTATTGAGGGTCCAGGACAGTTCCTGCTCACAAGAAGTGGGATTGTTGTGGGGATGCAGGTGTGTGTTTGTGTGTTCTCTGTGTTGCTTGCTCGTATTCCACAAAATGCCCGAGTCATCTCTCAGGGCCTCTGAAGGGTGTCCCTGTGCCTGTTCCCTGCTGAGCAAGAACTCTGCAAATATTGTGAACAGAGAGAAACCTTCCCTTGCTGCTCACAAGGCCTTTCCCATCGGAAATGTCTTAAAGATAATGTCAATGCAGGTTTTGTAAAGACTAAACACTGCTCACTGCTGGGGCTTGTGAGATGTTTCTAACAGCTCCATTCAGTGGCTTTGGCCATAATGTAATGTGGGGCTTGCCTCACAGGGCTTCAGGACCTTTGGGGCTGGAAAATGCAGCTCTGAGACAGATGATCTGGCACTTAGCACCTTGCAGAAGGAAGTGTAATTGATTTAAAATGAGAGATGTGGTGTTTACGTTTTGCAATTACCTGTGAGGAGTTTTTATTCTCCTTGCAATCAAATGGCTTCCACCTCTTGGTGTGCAAGGGGAGACCATCCCTCTTCAGTGGCTGGAACATAAATTATGCCTGTTAGGAAGATGAATAGAGTCCCTGTGTACATGGGGTTTCTATTTTTAAAGAGCAAAATATCCCAGGTGAACTCACTCATGCAGGAAAGACCTGCTCTGCAGTTCAGGAGAGGCTGCTGGAATTGTTCAACAAGTTTTTGATGTGTCATTTTTGTTGAAAAAATGCCAATTTCTTAATACAAAACCTTTGATTTTGAAAATTATCTTTGATTTCAAAATTTTATTGCTTCCCTTCACTTTTGAACAAAATATTTTAATCAGGTTTTTAAGTCTTGTATCTTTTGTGGGAGCAATGCAAGCGGATATTCAGGCTGCAAAAATTTGAGATTTCAATTTTTGTGTCGTGGTCAGGATGGGAAAAAGCTTTCAAAATCTCAAAAATTCTCATGGGTCAGGGGAAAAAAGGTTTCCCACAGAGCTGTAGTCAATGGGAGTGTTACCATGAACTTCCCTGTGCCTTGGATCAGGCCCTGAGAGCGTATCGGAGATTCTGTCAGCCTCATTGATTGCACAAACCAGCCTTGTTATGAGGAAACATTCCTGGGCCAGACAGAATTCTGACATTTGTCTGTAGCCTTCACATTGAGGAGAGATTATTGTCTCCAGAGGGCCATTCTTAATGATTTAAATCTGAGGTGATGGTTTTTTCTGGCAGCGTGTGTGCAATCTAATCCATATATTGTTGGGAATAATTGGCGTGAGCATAGAGCTGCTCTGTGGCTGTGGTCAGTCAGCGACGGCTGCCTTCGAACTTGCTGAGTAGGTGGGATAAACTATAAGAGGACCTGGAAAACCAAAGCAAACAAAAAAAAAAAAAAAGAAGAATTGTCAAGGAGATAGTCAAAGTAGGGAAATGTGGAAGTAGAAATGCTTTCCCCTGGGATCCCTTTGGAAGCAAACAGGCTCAGCTTTAGAGCGTTTCCTCGTGGTAATTACACGTTGGATAACATCACACGGCCCTATGACCAAGCACATGTAAAATCCGTGTTTGTTTCCTTCCCAAGGAGCTGGATGGGGACTCCAGGCCCATCCTCTGAGCAAGGGCTGCTGTGTAAACTGTACCACCCAAGGAGCAGCCCTGGGAGGCAGTGACTCACTGCCACGCTGCTCAGGCACAAATCCCGTCCTGCTCTCCCTCTGCTCCTCAGGCTGTGAAACAGAAAGGTTCTGCTCTTTGCTTTGGGCTTCTTCTCTTTTTTTGTCTCCCTAAAGACCAAGTGACTGCAGCTATCCCAGCCAGTGGCTGGTATTGAAGGGAAAATGCTTGGAGCAGGGACAACTTCCACTAGACCAGGTTGCTCCAACTCCATCCAGCTGGGCTTTAAACACTTCCAGGGATGGGGCAGCCACAGCTTCTCTGAAGAACCCTTTGCAGTGTCTCACCACACTCTGAGTCAAACATTTCTTCCTGATACCCAATCTAAACCCACCCTCTGTCAGTTTAAAGCCATCATCCCTTCTCCTTGTAAATAGTCCCTCTCCATCTTTCTTGTAGGCTCCCTTCAGGTACTGGAGAGTTGTAATTCCTTCACCCCAAAGCTTTCTCTTTTCCAGGCTTCCCAGAATTCCAGTTCTCTCAGCCTTTCCTCATGTTCTGGGGGCAGGGATGTGTGGACAACTCCAGCTTGTATCACGCTCCAGTATCAGAGTAACCTGTGGAAGTGAGTTATTTCTCAGGCCCAGCTCAGCAAAGCATTTCAACACACTCTCTAATGCTTTTAAATGTTGATTGGATTTAAATATGTGCTCAAAAGCAAGTGCTCTAATGCTTCACCAGAGAAAAATGTTGCTGTGAGATGATATTTCCCTGCAAACGTGTCTGCTCCAAGCTGCAGTTCTGCACATTGCTCCCATCTCCTCTGCATTCCTGCCCTGTCCTGTGCTGAAAGGGCTTCTTGCTGACTTCAGTTTTGGACACCTCACTGCTACCTAATTAGAAAAACATTTTAGACATTGTTTGTCAGGAGTTGGCACTATCTGTTAGTGTTGCTGCTGTGTACTAATGATCTGTTTGGATCAAAAGCAGAAAAAGGCTGAGGTGCATGGAATACTGTTGGTGGTACCCTACAGAACAAGGCATCCACAGCAGTGCTTCCCCCTGAGGTGCAAGGTCCAGTCTGGGACACGCCTAGCACATTGAACTGATTAGAAAGGTATTTGAATAGGAAAAAAATCCAGATTTAAGCCAAAAGGTTAAACTTTACTTCAGCCCCAACAGTTAATTTTGCAAAAATCAGGCCTCCCATTTCCCATCCCTTGGCACTCATGCTTCCTCCTTTTCTTTCCATGATTGCATTAATTGTCAACTGAAAGAGACATTCAATCCGTAGGTTAATTTCTTCAACATGAGTAGTTTTAGGGATACTGCTCCTAAGCATTCATCATACTGTTAATTTAGCATAAACCTGTGCAAAACTGCTTCAGGAGGCTCTGTTGAAACTGCAGTTATAAATATTTCACTCAAATTATTAGATCAATGCTGAAGACAACCTCTTATGTTTTTTAAAGTGTAAGCATTTTTATTGACTCTGATTTTTACTGAACATTAGCCAGATGAAAGAAACCTTGTCCTGCAGTTTGTGTGGTGGATTTGTTTTGTTTTGATTTTAACCTTCCACCTATTGAACCTGTTGGTTGTTGAGCATGTCAGTGATGGAACATTTGGGTGAGAAGTGTCAGGATCTGAGAGAGGGCAGTTGGGAGCACACAGCCACTGCTGTCACTTAGGGAGGGACAGAACTGACGTTCCTGCCGGTGCAGACTCTTGCTGTGCGCGGGCTGTGCCGGGGATTTGAACATCCTGGGAGGCTTTGAGACAATTGTTGTACTCATTTCCCTGGGGGGCAAGGCTGTGGCTGTGCTGGTGGCCTCGCTGCAGAGTGCTGTGTGGAGCTGCTGCCTGGGCAGAGCCTGAAGGAAATCCTGGCCCAGAGACTCAGCTTTGCTCCACTCCGGTCCCTTGGCTTCAGAGTGAAGTGGTTGCCCCTTTCCACACTCTGTAGTGTTCAGTCCTGAGATTGAATGCTGTATTTCCCTAATTACAGCTACCTACATATTGCTGGGGGATTGCCACCAACTGATGCTTACCAATCTGTCATTGGAAAAGCAATATTTCCTACTCATCTTACAGAGCAGCTTCCACAGTGCAACAGATAAAATAAAGGCTTGGCTTTGCACAATAACAAGCTGTGTTTTCCCTGGGAGATAGAGGGGAATTCTGGAGCTTCTGATGCTCTTACAGGAGAAAGCCTCATTTGTTTACTTGAAATAATTCCTGTTTCCCTGCCTAACATAGGTGAATACTTAGCTAATGCATTCCACCTGCCAGAGTCACCAGAGGAACTCCAGAGACAAGCTTCAAGTTGCTCCTAAAGGCTGCTAGTAACATGTCTTTGAATTGATAAACAGCAAAAGTATGTGCAAGATTAGTGATTTTATTGATTTTTTATTAAGGTCAGTTTAGAAAAGAGAGGCTGTGCTCATTGCCAGTTGAGCATTTCTCATTTTCGGGTATCATACTGGCAGTAGATGTCAATATTTGAATTTCTGTTAACATAAGTTTTGGAGCTAGTAAAGTACAAAATCTTGCACTTTGATATTTAAAGGAAACTTCAACCACTTCCCTCTCCCCTCTCACAAGATCCCACTGGTTTGACTATGTCCCCCTTTGCACATAGGGCCTTTCAGAAATGCTGGCTTGATGGATGTTACAAACTGAACAGCGGGTGTCTCATACTTGCACGTCTTGTGCATGAGCTTTTCTCCTTCCCACCTTGTAGAGTTTTGCTTTTGGGGTGAAACCCTCCTCTGCTTCCATCAGTGCTGGGTGAAATCAGGGCTGCAGAGCTCAGGCTGTCACAAAAGTGACGAGGCTGCTGTAAGGAAGAGGAATGGAAAGAATTAAGCTTGTGCTGGCTGCCTTGTGGGTATCTCTTAGCAAGAGGTAGCAGTGGAGAACAATGTTTATTCATCAAGAGATAATTGCTTGGAGCTAGATGCATTTCTGCCTTCCATGCTGGTTTGCTTTGAGTGCCTTGTGTTTGGATTTTTCTTTCTCCTCGCTGTAATTTGCTGTGCACTGGTGGGGATAAATGTCATCAAAGGTCTGAAGCTTTTGATGTTTCTCATATAAGATGCAAATGTTGAGCAGATGAAAATTATTTGCTAATAAGTAAATATCAAAAGCAGCAGCACAAATAAAACCCCCTTGTGTAATAGTGTGTAAAAATTCAAGTGACTTTTTTAAACACTGCTCAGGCCCTTCTTTGTGATGTATATGAATATTTTCAGGCAGAGGCATCCTCGTATTGTTAGAGCTCATTTTCTTTTAGACCTCACTTGAAGCACTCTGGGGAAGTGTAGAACCAGTGAATCTTTCTAGAAATATTGGAGCTGAGGGACAGAGACAGGATGGAGCCTTTCAAGTGACAGTGGTTCCATCCACTTATCTGCTCAGCTTGGAAGACTCTTCCTGTCTGTCAAATCTGGCAGAAAATCTCTGTGTGCTCTGTACAGACTCCTATGAGCTTCTTGTATTCAATACTGAGTTTATGGGGTCCTCATGCATGTCTGAAGCTTCTGCAGGCTGCTGTAATAAATAATGGGCAGCTGAAAACCGTCTAAAATCAGGATTTCAGATTGAAAAGTGAACTTGTCTTGACTAAGTCCCTGGAAGAGCTATTTTGCTGCTAATCATTGCAGCCCACTCAGAGCAAGCCAGAAGAGCTGCTTGGCCATTTTTTATCGTGACAGCCTGAATCTTTGTAGTACTCCAGCCGAAATCTGGGAAAGGATGTTGGGCTGGACATGCTATATCTTGACTGGTTTTTGGCTGATTGCTGTTTAGGGGTCAAGGTGCTTTGCCCTTTGGGTTTATTCACTTGCAGCTTGGAATGGCTGAAGTATTGAAACCCTTAAGTGCATTTCTTGTCAAGGACCTCTTAAATCAAACACAGCTTAAACGAGTCACTGAAAAGAAACAGTTTCCACTTCTCCCTTAATCTGTCTCCCATGCTCGGTAATTGATGTTTGGTTTCATGAGTCACATTAACTCCCCTCAGGTTAAATCCTGCAGCCTAATCCTGCACATCCTTCCGTGGTCTGTGTCTGGGCTGGGACATGGGGAAGGCTCTGCAGGACTGGGGAATGCCAGATGGGTTTCTGCAGGAGCTTGTGGTGCTTCTACCTAGAGGGGAAAGAAACTTCAGGGAAAACCAGCATCTTATCTCTTGGTGTCTGGGGAGGTGCCCTGGGCTGGTCTGGGGGCTCCCATGGTGTGATGGGTTCTGTTGTGTGACCGTGCAAGCTATGGAAGTGTTTGGGACCTGCTGTTAGAGCACCTGGGAAGCAGCTAAAAACACATCTGAGGAGGGTATCCCAAGCTAAGATTTCACAGGGCTGGGGTAAAAACAGGCATGGCAGCCAGGACGTGCTGATCCCTGCGAGTGTGGGCTTCCCCCCTAAGGAGGAGGGAGTTGGGAATGTGTGAGCTGTGTTACTTTGGTCCCCGTCCCTTCTGCAGAGAGGCTCTTCTGAGCTGGCAAAGACGTGCTTAGAATTTTTCAAAAGACTGAACAGCCATTCTCTTTCCTGATTTTTTCTGGTCTAGTCTTCTGTTACAGAAAAGGGAGAAAAAGCATCTAGTAATGGGAGTTTGGAATTTTGTCTGATGGGAAGGAAAATGTGACTGTAGTGCCCGTTTTCATTACAAAGCAAACTTTCAACAACAGAAATTTGTCATATCGTGGCTGTTGTCATTAATGTTGCTGCTGGAGAAACAAAATATATTGGAAGACAAAAGAGCATCAACATTTTCCTGGCTGCTGCCAATCACTTTAATTAACAAAGAGGAAGGAAGTTGTGTTCTTGTCTTCACTTGGTTTGCTGCCCCAGTGCTATACATAGTAGAGAATCTGTGTCTCGCCCCTTTTGTTTGTTTTATTTTTTCCTGTTCTCCCTATGATTTGTTTACTTTCATAACTAGACCAATTAACATGCTGACAGAAGAGAACCACTTGTGGAATTTTATTTTTTTTCCCCTCTGAGTCTGGAGCAAAGTTGAGCTGCATGGCCCGGTCTGCGGTGCAGGAGGGGAGGCTGCAGCGGGGTTTGTGCCATCACGAGCCCGCAGGTGTGACATCCCTCAGGCTGTGTGCCCTGGGGGCTCCGGGGCTGTGACACCGCCTGTGTGCAGGGTCACTGCCTGGCCCTGTGTGCAGGGTCACTGCCCGGGCCTGGCTCTGCAGGGCAGCTTCCCTTCCCGAGCCAGCCCTGCCGGCACCTGCGGGGCCTCGCTTTTCCCGGCCTGGCTGATGGCTGTGCCCACGGCCGGGAGCATCCCTCCCTCCCTCCCGAGCTGCCCCGGCACCGTGCGCGCTCTGCAGGGCCGAGCTCGGGTGGCAGCACACAAGGAAATCTAGCAGGATGCCCATGGTCCTGCCTAGAGACTGCCACTTGTTCTGCTCTCTCAGAGGATTTTGTATGGCTCTTATAAAGGAGCAAGCAAGTATCAGTCTGGGATTGGACCTCAGGTCAGCCATGCCTTAGCAAGGCTTGGAAAAGGAATAGCTTTTAAAAGGTTTTGCAGTGCTTGGATGTAAAGAAATGTCTCCCTGTTACATCACCTGAAGCATCAGAGCTGGGAACAGGTAAATATTTCCTGCCCCCCTTTTCCAGCAGCCATGTGGAATATCAATTGTAGCATAGAAAAGTAATAAGTTATTTGCATTCTCTCTCTTCTTTCCATATTGGACTGTGTGGTCCTCTCTTGAGTCTGGCTGCTTAGTTGGTGAGGATTTTAAATATTTTGAATCAAGTACCTGCATGTCAGACGTGTCACAGACTCCTCGTGTGCAGGGTGACACAGAGGGGCTGTCCTTGGACCACGATTCCCATCAGTTCTCCACAGTGAGATCCTTCAGGGAATCATGTGCACCCAGCCCCAGACTGCACAGCACAGAAAAGGCCATTTCTGAGGTGGTTATCTGTATTTTAATTCCATAAAATAGATTGCTGCCCTTCTTCCCCTGGGAAAATATCCTCTGATCCAGATTTATTTGCAGTCAAACCTTGCAGTGTCAGTATCTAAAGAGACAGACCTAGTTTCCTTCAGGCTTAGGAGTTTAACAACTTGGGAACTGTTTCCCTCCCTCCCTCCCCCCCAGAGATGCTGCTTGCTAGACGGGCTTTCCCAAATTCTCACAGCTCTAATCTGGATCCCATTCAGTGTGACAGGCTCCTGCCCGGGTTCCCACAGCTGGGGAGTGTTTTGAATTCCAGCCTCGTGAACTCATATCAGGCTGCATGGGCTAATGCTCCCAGCACAACCTAGAGCAGCTCTCTGATGACAGAGTGATGGGGACCTGGGGGCTCTCTGCCTCTGCTCATGATGCACACTCCCTTGTGCTGCTCTCCCCCTGCCCTGCAGAGGAGATGGCTGCAGTGCCTCACAGAGGCATTTCAATGGAAATGGAGGTGGGAGGAAAATCATTCAAGTGTGCTGCTTGCAGTAAACCAACCTGCTGCAGTGGGAAAAGCTTATCAAATCCCAAGGGTCACAAATATGGCTAAAAATGCCACTTAAATAATTGCTGTCACATCCAGCTGCATCCTTAGAAAGGAAAGCCTGAGGAAAGTGTCCTGTTTTTTCTCATGACATTCCTGCTCCACCTTGGCTAAGCAGTGTTTCAAAGAGCAGGGGCAAGAGGTGTCAGAGTGTGATGGGCACAGCACCCCCTGTTCAAGCCTGGAGTGGGAATTGCCATTGGATTCGGTGCCTTGGACCAGTTCAGGGCTGCTTTCAGAAGCAGCCTCTGGTTCAGGGGTTTGCTGCTCACTGTTGGGCACCTCCAGCACGTGGCTGGATTTGGGGGTTGTTGGTTCTGAGGTACACCTGAGGAGAGATGTAAAGAGGAAATTCCATGGAGCTGATAATTCCTCACATCATTCACAGTGGTTTGACAGTCTGTACCAGGGCAAGATCTAATATGTTGTCCCCTCTTTGAGTCTTTGGTTGTTTTTCCTTTAAATTACAAAACAATAACAACAAAATAAACCTCTCCTTTAGAACGAAAAGCAACTGTGCATCAAAATGGAAATGACTGGTGGCACGTGTTGAGAGCATGGGAAGCAGTGGGTGGAAGTCAAGCATTTTGCCTGCAATTACACAGTTCAGAATGCTATTAGGGAGCTGTTTTCCTTAAAATTTGTGGGGGTGAAGCTGCACTCGGGGCATGTGAGAAACAGGACTTCAATCTGAAGCGTTTTCAAAACACTTGAATGTTTGTTTTTCCTTTGATGTTTACACAACTGCATCTTATGATTTGCTCATCTTCATCCAGTGAGTAGCAGTCAGGAATTTGAGTGCTGTGTGGATGGGAAGTAGCTTTCATCCATGGAGAGGATGTAAAGAGGACAGTTTATTGGGAATCTGTGAGTGGATCTCTCTATTTACCAGACAAGCCCACTCTGGAGAAGGTCAGATACCCAGAATGTTGTTCAGTTTGTGGCCAGCTCCTGCACTGGATCTTTGCTGGGCAGAAAGCCAGCCAAGATGATGTGGGCCAATTAAAAATATTGTGTTAGTCAGAACTCCAGAACCTGACCAGGTACAATAAACCCCCAGAGTTACAGCAAGCAAGTAGGCCTTTGTGCCTTAAAACAAAATCTGCTTCTTTTGCTGTGTTTTTGTAGGTCAGTAGAGGCTTTTCCATATAGGCTTTTTTTCCCACCCTCTTGTGAAATCAGGTGGTTCCCCCTGAGTGATTTTGCATGAGAGAAATGACTTCTATATGGTTGAGGGCAGGACTAGAAGGGATTTGCCCACCAAAAAAACCTCACTGTAAGTGACCTGCTCTACAATCCCATTTGTACATCTATTGGGCTGTGTAAATTTGGATGTTTGCCATCTATTGAGGGGCAGTTTCAGAACCTTGCTCCTTGGATACTTCAAAAATCTCATTTCCCCTCTAAATGTGGTAGCACTCAACCTTTTCCAGGTGGCAGGATCACCCTGTGCAGACAGGGCTGTTTAACCTGGATATCCTCTAAAATGTGATACATCTCCTCAGTACCCGTGGCAGAGAGGAGGAAGGCAGCCAGTCCCAGTGCTGATTCCACCCAGGAATCACTCTGGCCTTGAGGAAACACGGCAGAGCAAATGTTTACTGACCGTGTAATTAGCACGAGGACTTGCTCTGTCTGCTGGCCCTTAGCACCGTATTTCCTGTCTGAGCAGGGGAAAGCAGAAATATTAGTTGCTGTTTTACTAGAGGAACAAGTGTCTTCCAAATGAACGAATGATCTATTGCCAGGCCTGCAGACTCTTCCCATGGGAATAGGCATTCTGCTGCTTTTTCTAGCGGCTCATGTCTTTCCTGCAGCAGGTTCCCAGACACATCAAATGCCTCGCACGTTGAGCTGTTGGTTAAGATTTATGGTCTCTGTGTTATCAGAGTGAATTAAGCTGTGCCTGGCAGTCAGCTTCTTCTCATGGGCTCCTGTAAAAATGTAAACATAAATTAATAAATTAGGGTCTGATATTTCATGTCTTTCTCAAACACAAGATGTTCCAAAGACCACTTTTCAGAAGTTTCTTGCGTTGCTGGGCAGCCAATAATCAGTCAATACTAATCCTTTGCTCATTGAAAGAATAATACATAGGCACAGCTTTGGTGGCTCTTCTGGAGCCAGATGAAAGCTGGTGGAGTTTGGAGTGAAATTCAGTGGCTGTACATTACTTTGGTGTTAACAGAGCTCAGCTGGAGTCTTGAGAGGAAAACACAGACTTAGCAGTTTGAAGAAGAAACACTTTGTACATTCGTTTTTTAGTCTAGATCTTCATTACACAGTGGCAGAGTTGGAAGGATGTGAGTGCTTTAATATTAAACTAGGTCATATGAGCCTTCATCCAGTGCTTTTCATTTCTAGTTGTAAGTCTGTCATGGAAACTTCTTTGTGGTAGCATAAAGCACAGAGATTAAAAGCAAAATTTGCTGTTTGAAAAGTGAAATAATTTTTTTTTGAAAGGTCAAACGAGCTCTTTTAATGTTTCTGGGAAATTTTCTTTAAACTGATTTGCTAATTCATGTTTAATTTTATGGGACAGCTTGGGGTTGAATGGAATGTCACTTCTAAATGTGAGAATCAAGAACTGCATATGGAGGTGTAAGCAAATTGTTAGTTTGGGGGGAAATGGAGAGTGGAATCCATGAGACATCACAGTTCCTCAAACTCTGCAGCTTTTTACTAAGTGTGTGATGAACCAGAAGAAACTTCTTTAAAGTAAGGAAAGCTAAGCCTGCCCTTCTTTTTCCTCTTCTGTCCTTCATCACTCTGCACTAAATATTGAGTTATCTAACGTTTAGTTAAATATCAGGTCTTATGAAAACAAAATCCCACCAAAACAACCCAAACTGTACAAAATTTCAATATTTACAATTTTTTCAAGGGATTGATGAGGAAAGGGAGGGATGCTTTCAAGCCAGAAATCTTCTACAATCTGCAACCAGCAGGACTGGGCCACAGCTGACAGCCTGGCTCTGCCTTTATCCATCCCAGACAGAGGAAGGGACATTTCTCCTTAAAGCCTTTCAGGCAGCACCATGGTGCCACATCACATCTGCTCCTGCTCTGACACCTCTGTTCTCTCCAGTGGGACCAGGAGATTGGTTAGACCTGGTGGTTAACCTCAGGCCTGAGCTGGTCAGACCAACAGGGCTTAAGGGCTGATGCTTTGGCCCCTCATCTGCACTGCCCAGGCGTTTGCTGCCTTTCTCTTGGGGCAGGTTTCACTCCTGCTGGGTTTCTAAGAATGACACCTTGCAATGTTCACGGCTGTTACATGGCTCTGCATATTTCTGCAGCTCTGAGTTACAGAAGGAGCCCTGCAGTGGTTCCACAGCAGGTGCTGCAGAGCTGTAGTGCTGTGTGCCAGCTCAGGGCAAGCATTTTAATCCTGGGCACCAGGCAGTGCTGTCAGCAATAGTCTGATAGAACTGAGTCTGGTTCCCCTGGGTCCTTACAAGCCACGAGCCTGCGTCCCAAATGCCGTTCCCCGCCCGGTGGGTGATCCCAGCCCAGGGAGCTCTCAGGGTGTGAGTTAGTGTTTTGGTGGGACCATTTCCCATCTGCCTTGCCCCTGCTCACCCTGTTCTGGATTGCTGCCCCTTAATTTGAGCTCCTGGTGTGACAACGCATTACAGCACCTGTGAGCTGGGATAATCCAGGTGACTGTGCTGAAAGCCAGGCTGTCACCAGCGATGTGACAGGGGATGTGGTGCTGTGGGTTTTGGTTTTTTCTTTTAGCCTGCATTCTAATCTTTCTGCTTCTCTGACCCTTAGAGTAATAAGGAGAAGCCCCTTTGTCTTGTCAGGCAGCTTCTCCAGCCCATTCTCTGGAGTGGGATCCTTCCCTCGTAGCAAACACAGACACTCATCACGTGCCAGGCCCTTCCCAGAGCTGGGGAACCTCTGTGCCCTGCTCCTGTTTGGTTCCCAAAGCAGCCAGACACCCCTGAGCCCCTGACACATGGACTTAGTTGGTGGTCTGCCTTGCACATGGGGCTCTTCCCAGGGGCTGTCACATGTGGTTTCCATCCCAAAGCCTTCTCACAGAGCCCCAGCAGCCCCTCTGAGCACTTGGGAAGGGGCAGCCTCTTTCTTCCAGGTGCTGGGCCTTTGGTAGCCTCCCCTTGCCTGGCTGCACCCTGCCAGGCATGTTCACGAAGGGTGTAGGGCATTTGATTTCTCCTTTTGAATGCTGCTCTCAGCTGGGACTGCTGAGCAGTTTTAATCTGCAGCATCTGGTCTGCAGTCTCCTGAGAGTGCTCTTGCACTGCCAGGCTGTTCTGACATCCCTTTAACATCTATATTGCTGAGCCTCCCTTTTTTCTTTTTTTTCCTCTCTGAGGTGATGTGGTTCACTGGGCAAGGGTTTTGCCCTATAGGTAACTTGAGAATATCACTCACTTTGTTTTTGTCTCTGCTTCCTTCCCTTCTGTGTGTGGGTAGGATAAACCCATGCTTGACCCAATATGAACAAAATAGTCACTAAATATTAATTGATTAGGAGGTATCTTCCATCCTCCCATAATGTGGCAAGATGTCAGATAGATGGTCTTAAATCAGATTTAATCCTGGATTGGCCCTCGACAGAGGATGGCAGGACCCCCAGGAGAGAGTCTCTGCTTTGCAGAACTTCTGCTCTTAGTTCTTGGCTCATTTTAGTTCATTGTCTGTCTGGTCCTGCTGGAGAATCTCTGCTCTCGCTGCTCCTCTTTGGAGATGAATAATGGTTTTTCTTCTCTGCCTCTGTGGCTGCTCATGTCTGCCTTGACTTGCTGCTTGTTTATTGTGCAATGCCAATCGCTGCCTGGCCCTCACTGCACGTAATCGAGGTAATTGCTCCTATAAAAATTATCTTTATCTTCTCCATATGAGCCATGTCAGCCCTGAGAAAAGGTTAAGCTTTCAGAATCAGACCTTGGAAAGCCTTCGTGTGTAGCCTGGGTAATACAAATCTTTGTGGTCTTAGTCAAGATGTCTTGGAGCTTTTGCCATGCTCTGAAACTGCAATTTTTTTCCTCTCCTTCCCCTCAGTCTTGCAGCTTCATCATGTTGATTCTCTCTGGTTTTATGAATGGAATGTCATGTTCTGCATCTGTATAAAGGTCCTTTCATTAGATGCTCCCTCTGCTCTTAAGACATTTATGGAGGTTAATTTGGGGAAAAAATTCTCTGTGATATGTGACATTTTCCTTCCATTATACTTCAGCTGTCCCAGATCTATGTGAAAAGCTTGCACAAAACATCTTATTTATAAGAATATGTACACTCATCATTCACGCAGACAAAACTATTACAATGTATTCTTTCTGCAGGGGAAGAGCTCTGGCCAGCCGGCCCAAATTACATCATGGGACTAAACACTTTGTATCAGAATCCAGAATTGACATAACTAATTTGCAACACTTCTTATGTGCTTTCCCAATCAACCTTACCAAAAAGCCAGATGCACAGCTCAAATCGCTGCTGACTTTGCCACTGTCTTGCCTTCACCTTAAGGGTTTTGGTAACACAAACATTTTCTGCCCAAACCTAGAAAGTCTTGTGGGAAATTGAACCAACTTTTTATTTTGGTTCTTTCAGCAGCAGTTTGCTTATCCTTTTTTTAATTTTTTCTCTGTTCCCAACATGCTAACAGATGTAAATATGAATCATATTTCATTCTCAGACTCCTTATAAAAATACACTCAGAACCAAAGTTTCTGAGTAATAAAAAATTCTGGATGCATCTCCAAACCACAATGAAACACCCTCTCCCCAAACGAGTCAAGGCTTGGCTTGCACACCTCTGTCTGAAAAGGAGGGGAGAAACCTTTCCAGTAGCATTGCTGTTTATTTTGCCTTTACAGACAAGCAGCACTGACAAACTGGAGCATGTGTGCAGCTTCGTGCTCCTGTGTGTGTTTAGGTGCGTGGTTTCCTGCCCTCCTTATCTCCCTGTCTGTCCTGGATGACTGATCAGCACTGTAGACATTTTTGTGGTTTTGATGGCTAAAATGAGCTGATGTTCCTTGTGTTCAGCCAGCCTCCTTCCCCTTTCTCTTCCGTGCACTCCAAGTGAGGTTCGGAATTAGGCTTTCTGAGCTTCTACACCAGGAAAATGGGGATATCTTAGTGCTCTGGGATTACACTTAGGCTGCAGAGTCTGCCATGAGTTAGCACATCACCCATTGTGCAGGGCCTGCTGCTGGGAGCTGGGTGTGAGGCTTGTTTGAATTATTGGAAGGAATCTTCCTGGCTTTGGGCTCTCTGTAATGACCTCTAAGGCAAAACCCTTCTTTCAAGCTCAGAAGAAACTATTTGCTTTGGTTAATGATCTGGGGATGGATGGGCTGCATACCATCCCAATAAACTGAAAAAGGCTGGGCTGTGAGTCTGTCTGGGCTCCTGTTGGCTGCTCAGAGTGTTTAATGGTTCTACAGCTGAGCAGGACTCCTGGCACGCTTGTCATATGCAGCCAGTATCAGTCACCCAGGTGACCTCTGGCCATCTTCTGGGATTAGAGAGTTGCCAGGGCCCTGTCCCAGTGGGCAATAGGAAGGAGCCCCCCTTCTGGGGAGGACAGGAGGGTCCAGCTTACATGGGTGTGAGCTGGGCTGCGCATTCATTCAGCCTGAGGAGAGCAGGCCCAGCCTGCTGAGTGTGGTGGCACAGGCACAGCTGCCGCTGTTCTCAGCTGGACCTTTGTGTTCTGAACAGTCCCCATCCCTTCTCCACGCCAGCAGTACGCACAGCACGGACACCCACGTTTAAGGGTTTGGGTTCGGTACTCTGAGCTGGCAAGCTTCAGTCTCACCTGCTGAAAGGATCAGCTGCTTAGAGCAGAAAACTCTGAGTGGGCTTAATTAAGCATGGACTGTTTGACTTAACTGGGTTTTGATTGTAATGGGTTATTTTTTCTGGCAAGGAGCCAGCGTGACAGAGGTTGTTCTTTAAGTGTAAGTGTTCACTTTCATCCTCCCTCACCAATTCACAGCATCTCACTAATGTGTGTGACCCTGCAGCACTGGAAGGTTCCTGCTTTCTCTGGGCTTTGCACGGGCTAAGTGTGTGCCAGGTGTCCCCAGAGCTCCAGGAATCCAGGTCACAGTAGGAACAAACCACAGCCATGGGAGGCTGGGCTGTGCAGAAGCACTTCTGAGGTGAGGAACAAGCTATTCCTCCATGGAAACATAACCTAAGCCTCCAGTCTTTGTTTAGAACTGAACCTTTAATTGCAGTGGGATTCAATGAAAACTCTTCCAGGAAGAACAGGCTATTGCTATCACTTGGCTGTAAATGCTCTTGAGGGGTTTCTCGTACATATATCTTAGCCAAGAAAATACCCACCCTGCTTCACAAGGCAGCTCCCTCCCCCAAACCAAAAAACCTCTGCAACTCCCTCCCCTGAATTTGCACAGTCAGGAACAATGACAAATGTTTTCTGCTTCATTATGCTCTTTGCATGGGCCAAGTAAATGCATAGATACTGCCTCTATCCATGAGATAAAGTTGTTTTTTTATAAAAAAAGCAAGAGACAAGGCAATCGGCAATGATTCGCTTCTGTGGGAAATGTGCTCCTTTGCTGATTTAGGGATTTAATGTAACTTTGGAATATGTGTGTCTGCAGAAAAAATAAGGTGATAGAGAGGTTTTAGTCCTAAAAACTTGGTTTTCTAGATGTGGGGGCCAGATGTGAGGTGTAGCCATGTCTGCTGGCAAAGCAAACTGGAATACAGCAAATGTGTCCTGCTGATTTTCTTTTCATATCAAATCAGTGTTCTGGGAATGCCCAGGATATCCCAGGCTCTGTGTAATAAACTTTGAGTCACTTGAGGATTTTGCTGCTGTAACTGTAGAACACTCATACAGAAAGGCCTCTTGGAAGTGTTTGTTTTGTGCTTATGTGAGCAAACAAGGCAGAGGAGTATGTGGTCAGCGTGATGAGGAGGATTTGCAGAGAAAAGCCAAAATGAGTGTAGGCATGATCAAAGCTTTAGGCTAAACATGCTCCCTGAAAGTGCTTTCCCAGTGGTTATGGGAAGTGCGTTTAGGAGCTGTGTTAACGGGAAGAGTGTGCAGAGCCAGGTTAAATCTGTCCTTATGCTAAGTGAGAATCTGCAAGGGAGGCCACCAGGACTCCTCTGCTTTTCTCAATACATTTCTGAATGCCTGTCACTGCAAAATTGTAGTTTTCTAGCTATGGGCTTCATTTGTTGTTTTTTGGTTTTCATGTGTCTCTCTATTAGTGCCTGGGGATTGAGCAAGAAGGGAAAGCATTTGGAGGTTCCCTTCTGAAGGCAGAGCCTGGCTGAGCTGCCTGGGCTCAGAAGCTGTCACAAGTCTTTTTTACAGGGAAACAGCAATTATTTATTTCACTGTGATCTGGAAGAAACAGCACCTCAGTAATGTGATTCTTAGTCATCATGTTTTGTAAGAGCATTTTTATAGAGCTTTTGTAACAACTCTGTCTATATCCAAAACTCAAATGTAGTGTTACTCTCGTTTTTGCTGGCGAGTGGGTCAATGTGGGCATGAGTTGACTTTTCTCCTCCAAGGAAATGAGTTCTTTTAGGTTTTTTCCCCCCCACTTGCTGACTTTAAAACAACGTTCTTCCTATCTCTATTGGGCAGACAGGGTGTCAGAATTAGGGCTGAACACTTTCCTCTCAGCACCACCCAACATCTGAGCACGGAGCTCTTTGATATGAGCAAGGTTACAGCATTTCCAGAGCAGAGTCATGGCTGCTTTTGCAATGAGGCAGAGCTTCCTTTGGGGCTGGACTTCTCCAGGGCAATGAACCTCTGGAAAGCATCTTCATTAATGATGCAGTCAGGAGGATTTCATGTGTTACCCTCTTCACCACCTCCCAAGATCTTCAGCAGATCACTTCGTGTGCTAGAGGCAAACAGGGTTAGGGAAAGATTGCAGTCTTGGGAAAAACAACTGAGTGCAGCAGCCAGGCCATTGGTTTTTCCCCTTTCCACCTCTTGAGACGCTGAATGGTTTTAAAGCAGTTTTGTGCAGCTTGGAGCCTGGTGTTTGGGAGAACTGGAGCTCTGTGCTGCTGGCCTGGGCCTGTGCAGGAGGGGGAGAGGCAAGATGGGGTGACACGTTCCTGTCTTACCTTCCTGCTGCTCCACCAGCAGAACTTGTGCAGTAAAAAGTATCCCACAAATTCTATTTTCCATTTATGGAATATAAATAATTTATAATATATTCCACCATTTAACCTGTCAGAATATACCACCTTGGGAGCAGCAGGAATTTTTCTCTCCTCAGAAAGATTTATAAGATATTTGTTTGTTGTATTGGGGATCTTTTGCTATTACAGAAAACAACACTGGCTGATGCAACACAGTTAAGCATTCACTGTGCTCATGAAATTCTGATTGTATACCTTGGGATGGAATTTAGTATTCAAATTTCTGTCTGGAAAGTCTTGCTCAGCACCTGTTGGAGGCTCTGTAACTCTCCAGCCCCACATGGGAGAGGGATCTCATGAGGGCACCCTCCCCTCTGGAGCTGAAACCTGCTTTGGTTCTGCTTTGCTTTGTCCAAGAGCACAGCAGAGCAGCTCCTGTGCCTCAGCCCCGTGATGTCCCTGTCTGCAGGTGACACCTCCCAGTGCCTGAGAGGGGACACCACTGAGCTTCCAGGGGCCTCTCTGGCTGCACAGGAGCTCCCAGGGGCTTTCCCTGTCCTCACACAAGCTGGGACAGCTCTGAGGTGCTCTGCAGCATCCCAGGAAATGCACTGCTGGGAAAGCTCTGCCCTGGCTTGGGGTCTTTCTGGCCCACGAGGTCTTTCCATCCCCAGTTACTGCAGTTCCGTTAATTGCGTGCTTTAAATTAAATAGCCTGAAGGAGGCTCTGCAAAAACCCCTTTCCATTCTCTGGGGCTGCCAATGAAGGCATCCATCCTCTTCATCATGAAGCTGCAGGACAGATATTAATGGGGGGAAAATACTGGATGGGAGGAAAAATATATCCTCACTAGAGTTATGTATGCTTTTCCACCAACTTTCTTTTGCCCTTAGAAATGCAAATTTAGGCCAATCAAAACTTTGGACTCATTCTAAATTCCCTACATTGTTCCACATAAACAGAAAATAAAGTATTAAGAGAATATTTCTTCTTTTAATGCCAAAAATATCTCGGGCAGCCTTTTTCTCTGACAATATTCAATAGCTAAAGTTGCACTGTACAGCAGTGTTGCTTTTTTGTGGCAGTGATTTTCTAGGAAATTCTTTGTAAGCAAACCTTTTTTACTCATTGTAAGCTTATAACCCAGCTGCTGTTTTGAGCAAAGTATTGTAACATAAACCCACAAATCTGTCTCTTCTGCAATTGTGAAAAATCTTTGTATGTGCAAAATAATTGCACAAAATCCTTCTGCCCTGAGGTGTGCGATAAACACACCAACCCCTTTGTCCCAGAGGGGAATGCACAAACAGTCATAAACAGAGAGTCTTTCTTTGAACCTGAGTCAGAAGTCTGAAAATACAGTCAATAATTCAGATACAGCCAAATATTCACAGGGAAGATAAAAAATAGCTGAGCACTAGGAATCTGTCTTGATGGTAGGCAAAGCTTTCAATGGGAATAGAAACTCTTCAAATAAATTCTTCACTTCCACTCTCCTTGAACCAAAAAACACTCTGAACCTATATGTCTGGGTACAGGCACTATCTAATTTCCATCATTATGTGGAACAAATGAGACAAATATGTGTTTCTTGTCAGGCAGAGGGAGCAGAATCACAGGGAACAATTGTGAGGAAAGAAGAATTGGAGAAAGTTTTGTTGAACATGGACAGATCCCACTAAGCCTGTGGAGTGCAGCAGCAGAGTGCTGCTGTGCCAGGTGAAAGTGTTCCTTGTAGTGCAGCAAACCTTCAGCAGGTGTAAGAGTGAGAACTCCTGCAGGTTGATGCCTCCTGCACCTGAGCATCTGACTTGTTGATGTAATTGATCAAGCTGTGATAATGTATTAATAATTTGCTCCCTAGGATGTTATTAGAGCTGTTTAATTCTGCACCTGATCTGTGAGAGCTCCCCAGGTAGTGGCTGGCTCATTTTTACACTGCTTGCCAGGTCAGGGTTTGCAGGCTTTGTCAAAATACAGAAAAAAGGACACTTGCAGGGTCTGCTTCTGTTCATTTGTGCCTTCTGTGGTGTGATGGACAAAGGGAGACAGGGCTGGGCCATGGTCCCACCCAAAGGATGAGCAAATCCTATGGAAATTGGGGTTTTCTGCTTTGAATTGTTTATCAGAATGGTAAAGAGTGGGTTGAGATCCGAGACTTTATTTGTTCCCTATAATTCCATCCCATGGTTGGCTTAACTTTCTTTTCCTTGACCCTAAAAGTGATTGAACTCCAAAACAAAAATGTGCTTTTCCTGTACACTGAGTTAGGGTTAGAAATGTCTCTACAATGTGTCTACAAGATGTCTCTAGGCACACAAGAGTGTGCCTATACATCTGTGGCCACCTACCTATCCACGTTTTGTTTTCCACTGAATTTATCTTTCTGTGACCATCTCCTATAGTTCTTCTTTCCTGCCTCTCTTCCCACTCAATCCTGTTTTTAATTAATTGATATGTGGCTTAGACCATGAGATGTAGTACAAAATCAGTGAAGTAAAGAGGATTTCCCCTTACTATTTTATAGGGATCCTTAGTTGTGCTGCAGTTACTTTTTTTTTCATTTTGAGGAGCAGTTCTTCATTAAGACTTTTTATTTTGTGTGTGTGAAAAGGATGACAGTATCCTTGGTTATTTTCCTCAGAAGACTCATAGGAGAAACTCACAGGGAAAATCTAAGCAAATGATAAATTCCAAGTTCATCCATATTTACGCTTTGATTTTTTTTTTAAAAAGAGAGCTTTAATATATTAGAAAGCAAAGGTTTGCAGGATTTGTGCTAGCTGGGAATTTAGATGTTGTACAGCTCAATTCCTAGAAAAAACTCTGTTTAGCTTGAACTCATAACGTCTGAGTTTTTACAGTGGTCTTTTTTACCTCCTCAAGCTCCCTTCTTAAGTAAAGTTCCCATTCTTCAACAGTATCAGCTCTTTTAAATTAATTTTGCTCCTTATTTGTTTGATGGTCCTTAGAGGAATGTCTGACATGTTTACATTTCTAATATTGCCTGTGATTTCTTCAAAGCCAGTTCATTTTTCTGAAAAAGTGATGGTTTTTAACTGATTGTTCTATGGGGAAATTCTCCATGGAATATGTTTTTTCTAAGATGTTACAGAAGTGCAGAAGCTGTACCTTGTATCATTCTTAAATGGCTTTTGAGACTGTTAATTCAGAATTTTGGAAGGAGTGGAGGCTGATCCTCTGGGAATCTAGAGGTGACCTCTTTGCTTCTTGTTGCTGTAAGATTTTTATTCTGGTGCCATCTGTCTTGGGACAGTTGTTCCTCAGGTTGTCTGAGGCATCTGGCTCCCTTTTGTGCTCTCCTTTCCCACGAGCTGGGCAATATTTGCTGGTGGTGTGCTGCTTTAACTCTTCAGGCATGATTGGCACTCTGTATTTAGCTGTGAATGCATTTGTGTTCTTTATCAGCCAACCAGAGTGGGGTTGTTTTCCCAGCCTCTCCTCGCACAGGGGCCGGGGCATGTCTGGGAGGAGCGAGGGAGCACTTGTGTTGGGCAGGAAGCAGGAGCTCACTGCCAGCTGTGCCAGCTCAGCCCCTGCACATCTGAGCAGGGAGGGATGTTCCCCCTCTGTTCATGGAGCACTCTGGTGTTTGGGGACAGGAGGAAATACAAGGTGAAAGCGTAACAGAAATGCTGATCACCATACTGGTACTCCTTTATCATCAGTCATGTTGAGGGTGATGTTTACCTTCCATTGAAAGCTCTGCTTAACGTGTTTTCCCAGGGGCTGGAAAACAATTCCAGATTTGACTACTTACCTACACTACAAGTACATTACTCTGACTTTGAAGCCTTGAAGTCCTTGCAGCTGACATGCAGAAAGTCTGGCTGATCTTCAGCTTCTTGCTATGAGATTTGGATTAATTTGTGTGCTAAACACCGTTTTAGATCTCAGCAGTTGCCTGCCATACTCTGATTCCTAGTGCTGGTATCTGTAATCCCAGTGATTTGCTTCCTGATGGTGGTATTGGCTGTCAACATTTAATGCTTTGCCTGTTACCTGCGCCTCTAAGAAAGAATGTCTTGTCTATCCCAGCTGGATTTGGTAAAAAACTGGGTAAAATATTGTACCTACCCATCGAGAAGTTAGTGATAATTGCACTGTCCAGATTACTTTTGGTAATTCTCACCTGTTTTTAAAAAAGTGTTTGTTTCTCAGCCTTGCTTTAACTGTTAGGAAAGACAACTTCTGACTTGATAATATTACAACATTCAACTGAAAAAGAGCCTTGGTCCTCACTGATATTTCTGCGCTACCTTGGATGACGTTCCATTTATCTTCTCCCCCACCCTCCAAAAATATTTGAAGGTCCAAAGGCTCCCTTTGGCACGAGCCCTGCTGAGAGACTCCACACAGAAAGCTTTCATGCCTCGTGATCTGGCCACAAAGGCTGCAGGCTCTCCAGCCTCCTCTGCTTCCAGCTGTATTCTGGCAATATATCCTGGTAATTACTGATACAGTACTGTGTTTTCCAGGATTTGTAGCACTGGCTGGGCTGTCAAACAACAGACCCAGCAATGATATCAGGTGAGCAGGGAAGGTGCAGAGCCTTCTGTGTGAGAAGCCTCTTTAGGAACCTGAAAGGTGCCAGAGTTTGCTGTAGTCAGAAGTGGTCTCTCTTGAATTCCAGGGGGGTTCAATTAGGATACAGCTGAAGGAAGAAGAGACCCCTGAAGGAATTTGGTTTCAGGGCCCTATGTGCTTATTATGCAATTTCATCTTGGTTTTTGATCCTGAGGGTGCCTTCAGCTAGACCAGGTTGCTCAGAACTCCACCCAACCCTCATTTCCAGGGGTGGGACATCTGCAGCTTCTCTGGGCAAACTCTTCCAGTCTCACCATCCTCACAGTAAAGAATTTCCTCCTAATATCTCATCTAAACCCCATTGCTGTCAGTCTGCAGCCATTCCCCCCTGTCCCATCACCCCATGCCCTTGTAACAAGTCCCTTTCTGTCTCTCTTGATGCCCTTTTGGGTACTGGAAGATGCTCTAATGTCTCCTCTGGGCCTTTCCTTCTCCAGGCTGAACATCTCCAGCTCTCTCAGCCTGTCCTTGTAGGAGAGGCCTTCAGCCTCCTGAAGTCTCAGGTGACAATAAAGTCTTCTCCAAGTAGGAGTACCTGGAGCAGGTATCTCTGCAGCTCCATTCTGTGTTTAGGGAGCATAAGACAAGTGTGAAAACATTTAAAAGTCTATGGTTTCCATATCTCTGAAGAGGTTCTCGTGCATTTTGGTGTGTCAGAAGCGCTAGGGGCTCTCACCTCAGCTGTTATCAGGCTGACAGTAACCTAGGTTAGAACCATGTCCTGATGCTCAGGTAAAGCAGAATCCTTGGTGCAGGAGACAAACTGACTTGCAAGTCTGCCAGCAAAGCAAATCCATTTCCTCTCTACCCTTTCCCCAGTCCTCTGCCCATACCCTCAGCGCTCAGTCTGAGAGGGGCTTTGGCTGTGATCTCCTCTCAGCAGTCCCTTCTGTGGCAGGAAAGCTCCCTGGGGACAAGCTCACTCAGGCAGGATTTCCATCAGCTCTCCTGGGCTGGTTGATCCTTGCCAGCTTTCAGCTGGTTGGATGGAGCAGACAGACCCTCAGCTTATGGGGAGGAGCCAATCCCCAGATCAACTGCTCCACTTGGATTTCTCCCTGGTTTTATTGAGTACAGTGTTCTTCTGAAGCATCTTAAACTTATGGGTAATGGATGTTTCAACTGCCAAATAGATAACACATTTCAAAACTGAATGCTTGCCAGGTTAACAGGTTTCTGGCAGATGTTATAAAGGTCTTCTTAGCTCTTACTGATGAGTTCATTAAAAGATGGTGATTAACAGGAAAGGAGCACCCATGCTTAGTACAGGCAGTGACCTTGAGATGCTTTTTGAGATTCTTCACATGACATTAAATATCTGAAACATCTGAAGGTGCGTCTGACCTTGGCCCTGCTGAAAGCCCAAGAACAAAAACCCCACCAAAGTGAGAGCTTTGACTGCCTGGACCTTACAACAGTCACCAAGCTTTGCCCCACAATCCCTGAGCTGTATCTCCTTGAAGAGCTTTTTGTTTCATCTGCTCTGGTCACCAAGAAGCCATCCTAAATATGACTGGGTTGTTGTTTCACATTCTTGGTGATAATTCCTAGTACAACTTGTCCCAGAATACTTTCTGTAGCTTGGAAGCTCTGCTCTTAGGGTCTGATCCAATACTCACTGAAGTCAATAAGCCTCCCTATTGATTTCAGTTGTCTTTGGATTAGATCCTTGTTTAGGGGCTATAAATATATCACTGGAGGGGAAAATACCACCCCAGACTTCTTGATAGATTTTTTTTTTTCCCCAGGTTTTCTTCTTTCTCACTCTCTTGTGTTTTGGTCAAACGCAATCTGTCCAGCTCCGTTGCATTTCCTGATCTTCACTGTTCTGACAGACTTCAGGCCAGCAGAAAGACAAGCCTAAAATTATGGAAATTAGGTGCAATTTTTTATGATGCTGTTTAAGATGTTTTCAATAAAGCAGAGAGAGAAATCACTTTGCCAGATTGGTGTCATGGTGTTCCAAAGGTTTTGGCTAGTTAGCAGACTTCCAGTAAAAATGCATGTTGCTCTTCAGACCTCTTGTGGGTGATCCACACCTCTCTTGGAGCCTCCTCTTATTGTCTTGTGGCTTCAAATGGAAGAGAGCCTGAATTATTTTGGACCTGTGCTGAGAGTTCTCAGTATTAATAATAGCATGCTGAGTGAGCTTGCTGTGTAAAATGCTCCGCTTGCCCTTCCTGCCTTTCATAGAGCAGGCACTTAAAAACCAGATTGAATTGGGGAGGACATGGCTTGATGAACCAGCCTCACACAGAGCCAGGAGGTAGGTGAGTATCTGGGAGAGCATTTCTGTGAGGAATGAAGAGCACGTGCTGCTCCTGAGCTGTGGCAATCAGGCTGACATCCGACATGCGTTGCCATTGGAGTGATGCTGCACGCTCCTGTCCACAGGGCTCTTACTCCCCTTTCTTGGAGAAAGGGACTTCTCTGTGTTGTTTGGATTTCAACTTCCCCAAGACGTGGTTTTTTGGGTTCTACCCATTCCATTTTCATGTTTTTATGATATAGAAATCCATCACCAGAAGCTTTGCAACCAGGGAATTACTTCTATCACCTTTTGGTGCTATTGTAGAAGTAATAGGCCAAAATACCTGCTAGACAGGTATTTTAAGCATTCATAAGACACGTGCTAATTGTGTCTGTACTTAGTTCTTCTGATAAACATTATTATCAGTATGTCTAAAACCTCTGGGGTTTTATGCACGCGACCCATAATCATGTGATTTTGATACGTGGTTTAAAAAGAGGAAGGTGAAAGCAGAGGAATGTAGCATTTGGAATTAAAAAGGAGCACAAAGCAAAAACGCGGACATTCCTCTGTCTAACTGCTGTGTTGGATGGATTTAAAACAGAATTTTCCACCATTATCCAGGGAAAAGGATCTGAAATGTAATAATACTTCTGGCACCACCTTTCACAAACAAGGCAACTGCATTTGCTTAGTAGGCATTCAAATTCTGCAATAAGACACTTGTGGCACACTTTAGAGACTGCAGCTGACCTGGGAGACTCTGGGGTCTGGGAAGCAGCCAGGATCACTGGAAAACATTTAGGAGGAAAGCAGTGTTAGTATGGCTTGTTAAAAAGCCCTGGACAGCCAGAACAAAGCGCTCAGCCCAATGCTGCTCAGGCCAGTGCTGCTCCCTGTCCATGGCCAGAGGTTTGGCCAGGTCCTGGGGAGGTTTTGGGGGGTCCACCTGGGGCCAGGGGCCTCAGCATGAGCTCAGCTCCTTCCTGTGGGGGGCTGGATCTGGTTTTGGGCTGTGTTTGTGGCCTTTGGAGTTGGTGAGAGTGTGGTGGACGGAAAGCTGATTCTGTGTGTGTTGCTGCACCCCTGGGCTCCAGGAGCCATCCCTGTGCAGGTGTGACACAGAGCAGCAGTTTAACCGGCAGGGCCTGGACACACTGACACTTAAGGGACTGTCAAAAATCCCTTTCTGCACAATTTTCAAGCTACAGAATAGAGTGGTTTGAAAGGTAACCTGAGGACCATCTCATTTGAACCTCCGCTGCCATGGACAGGGACACCTCCCACTAGGCCAGTTTGCTCAGAGCTCCATCCTGCCTGGCCATTCCAGGGAAGGAACAGCCACAGCTGCTGTGGGCACCCTGTGCCCTACAGGCAAGAATTTCTTCCTAATATCTCATCTACATGCACTCTGTGTCAGTTTGAAGCCACTCCCCTTGTCCCATGGCTGCAGATCCTGATGAAGGGTCCCTCTCCAGCTCCCTGGCAGCAGATCCTGGAAGGTGCTGTGAGGTTTGCACACAGCCTTCTCTTCCCCGGGCTGAAGAGCCCCGGCTTCCTCAGCTCGTTTCTGATAACTAGGCATGAGGAAAGTGAGGGTTAATTGCAGCTTCAGATCTGGAGCTGATGTATTTATCAGAAGCTGGAGAGCACAAAGGCGCATTGACCCCGGGGGGCTCGGTGACGGCACAGCCCCTGTGACATCAGCAGGCCCCCAGAGTGAATTGGCACCTTTGTGTGCGTGGCAGCAGCGGTGCCCTGGGCGCAGGGCTCTGTCAGAGAATGCTCTGTGGCGCTGCAGTCCTGCCCTGCAGGAGGGGGCTCAACCTGCCTGCTTAAAGCAGGGCTCCCATGCTGGGCTGGGGGCTGGTCACCGAGCCTGGGCAACGTGCAGGGGGTGTTTTACTGGCTGCAGTGGCACGCTCAGGGGTCTGTGCCTCAAATGTCCTCCTCAGCCCTACTGGAATTCAATTATACTGCTGCACAGAAGTACTGAGTTATTCACTGCTTCCTAATGATTAATTTTTGATAAATATGTAAAATAGATGTCAAGAGACCGCATTAATTGTTCATGAGGGAGGCAAAAGAGAATCCTTTAAGGCAGAGAAGTTGTTTTGCTTCCAAGAGAAGCAAAACAACTTCTATTCATCATCAATCACCCTGTAATCTGCTCGGCACTCAGAGAACATCAAGTGCATAGCAGAGGAGAAATATTTTAGCACTTCAGGAAATCTGGAATGCATTCAAAACATGGGAGAAAATGATGGCAGTGCTAACAGAACACAAATAGTGTTTTGAAAAACTTCTTGCTGCTTCTTTGTGGACACCTTCAAGGGTCTCCCTCTCACTAGAATTGTTTTCTTTTCCTGTAAGGCTCATGTTTCATATTTTTCAAACAAATTCAGTGTATTGTAATTCCAGGAAATTCTGAGTAATGAATGTGCTCACAAATATTCAACCCCTCGCGTAGAAAATGTTAACCCCTCCTAAAAGAATTTATCATTAAGCAGGAACTAGTATGAAACTATGTAGTTACCAAACATCAAACATTTAAAGATTAAGGTCTTTATTTGCAGATTAATCAGAAGCCACATCAAAATAACAATGCTATTACCACAACTACTGCTACTAATTGATGTATAGATCACATTGCATGTCTCAAGGTGCTTGAAATGCAGCTGTAAAAATGACACAAAGCCACAAAGGCATAATAAAATGTAATTAGGCCAAACAGTAAGTCTGAGATTTGTTAGGACAGTTCCATGGACAATAACTGTTGTTTTAGGAATTACCTTCTGTCACTCATGGGGCAGTGGGAGCTGAATTTGCTCCAGCTCTCTTCTTTATTTCTGCTGCTGACTGGCAATATTACAGTCTTGGAGTCTTCCTGTCAGAAAGTTGAAAAGGACCAGAATCAAAGCATCTCAGATTCATTCCTGTGCGTTTTCACATTTCACAGTTGGTTTTCAACAGCCCTTTCCCTGAAATTAGGTAACTAATTTACATTGCTCGAGGCCACAGAAGGTGTATCCTATACCTTGGGATTAGTGTGCAATATCAGCTCTTTTCATGTTTGAAGCCTCTGTTTTCTAAGCAGGGGATCTATTCCTCCTTTCTTTTCTTGTTTGTTTCCTGTTGTGACAGGGTTTATAAAATGCAAGAACTAAAGTGGAATTTTTTCTCTTAATTGTCTATGAAAGTATTGGGTACTTAGACTTTTCTTGTTTCATCAGAAGTTCATTTTTGTTTATTAAAACCTCCCAACTGTCTTTTACCACTGAAAGTAAAAGTACTCTAATTTGCCCATTGTTGGTTCTTTGGTTTGTTTTTTTTTCTTGTGAAGAGCACCACAGGAGCGTGGTGAGGCTTGCAGCAGTAAAAGAGCTCCTCCCAATATCTTTCTCTTTTGCACCTGCATATTGCATCTTTCTCCCAGGGCCCTGCTCTTCCCCTGGCCGTTCTGAGATTGGTCCCTGTGGGTGTGTCAGGGCTCCCTGTCAGCACTGAGGTGGCAGTTCTGGCTGGAGTTAGGGTGCCTCCAGGCTGGCTGGGGCAGCCCTGCTCACTCTGCACGGCCCTGAGCCCCGGGCCAGCTCTTGGTAAGGCTGATCCTTCTCCTGCCCTGCCGGGGAACATCCTGTGCTGGAGCAGAAGTGCTGAGGGGCAGGGAAGAGCCAGGGCTCTGAGCTTTCAGATGCATTTCTGGGGTTTGGGTTGTTGCTTCAGTATTTTCCCACCTTTCAGTTTTATTGTAATGAATCTGATAATTCTAATCTTGGCCGTTGAATCTGAGCATTTCCAGTGGAACAGGAGAAGAAATAGGGTTCAAGCTCATCTGTGCTGTCAAAGTAGTGAGCTGGCCAAGCCAAACTTTAAACACTCTGAAATTCTATCGTGAGCTTTCCTGGACCCAGGTCCAGAGCTGGAATTTGCATACAGACTTCTAGCAAGAGAAAAATGTGTACCAGTGGTTGAAATGGAGAAAATGCATCAAAGCAAAAATAATACTTATTTTGCAATAGCTCTTGCTCAATCTGAGCATCCCTATCTTTGAACTGGCAGTGTACCTCAGGAATGGAATGAAACCCTTAAGTAACTAAAAACCTTGGTGAACTTTCTGGTACAAATGCAAAGCTTTATTTTTTAATTTTTTTTTTTATTTCTTTAATCTCTGTAGTCACAGTTGCATGCACTTAAAATTTAAATAACTGGGACAGTAGTGTATGGAAGTAATTCATCAGACACACAACTGTTCCCATAAATAATAAATTTTCTTTAGTCTATAAAAATCACAGTGTATGCAAAGTTCCAGTAAAACTAGGACAGAGCAGTGTGGTGGAGTAGCTCATCAGGCCCATAGCCATCCCCATAAATAAAAAAAAAGGGAGCATGAATGATGGAATTTGAGATATTCTTTTCAGACAATATCACTTCATGCATTTAGGGAAGGGCCATAGCCATGGTAAAAGCCAAAATAGAATGTAAGAGTCTTTTTTAAATGCTGATGTAGTAATGAATTGACTTCTTTAAAATGGAAAAAAAAATCAAAATAAAATTTAAAAAAGAACATTAATTCCAAGTACTGGATAAAGGCAAAACCCATTCTTGGATTTGCTTTGCTGCTGCTAATGCCATGTAAATTTTTAACTGTGTTTGAGAAAGTGCAGACACTGCAAAATCCAGGGATGGTTATCATCTCATGCACTGCATTCTTCCAAGCTGGTAAATAAAATGCTGGGGTAGAAAAGGTTTATGATTCAAGTCAGAGACAGGACAGCAAATGTGTGATTGCAAAATGCTCCTGCTCTGGGATGTGCTGGTTCCCTATGAACAGACTCAGTATATCTGTCATGGGTGCCTCCTCAGGCAGCCCTGCCCAGGACAGGTCTGGAACTCTTGGGAATCCCTGGAAAAATTCCAGTCTGCTCTCTTGAGTCTTGGCCCAGCTTCATCTGTATTTTATGGGCTGCTTTTGCTACCCCTGTGGAAGGGCTGCAGTTAGAGGCTCAAATGAACTCATCAAATAATTGCTAGTGATGTTCACAGAATCACAAAATCAGCTAGGCTGGAAAAGCCCCCCTCTTGAGGGTGTGGAAGTGCCCCTGGGCCCCCATGTGAGCTGCTGCTCTTTTGGTGGTGGGGAAAGAGGACAAGCCTTGAAGTCATCCAGGTATGAGAGATATTTTGACAAGAATCTATCAAGACAAACACAGCATTGTTGTTTAATTTCTGTAACATTGTCAATTATAAAAATAAATTGAGAATAAATTAATTTTGACATATCTAGAAATTTTTTGTCAGCTTGTAAAAAGCAAGGTTTTCTACTGCTTTATGTGTTTAATTTAGTTTTTGGATTCCTTGTAGAAATTTAAATGCTACCATAGTACCTCTGCATTATTCTGTCGTTTTCCTGGTCAATTCTACTCCCTTGTTTCTCTTATTTAACACTAAGGACTCTAACTGAAATATTCTGATGTCAAACAACTGATAGAACACGTTGGAATCATTGGCTCTAGACTGGTATTTTCTAGAACTATGCAGAAAGATGTTTTGGTCTTTATATTTTTGGGATAACTTCCATTTTTTCCAACTCCAAAGTCTTACATCCTCATCATCTCCAATCACTGTATTTTCTATTAGGTGTAAAGAGAACACATGTCTGAATTTCTCTTGGCGTAATTGTGTGTCTAGAACTGGAATCAGATGCGGTGCTCTCACTCCAAACTCATACAGAGTACCCTTACAACGTAATACTGCACCCTTTTTATGTCAAGATGTCAGGTCTCTTTCTATTTTTACTTTCAGCTATATGAAAATGTCATCAGGGCTAAAGCTGAGCTGTTTTTCACACCCCATGCCCTGTAAAGCACAGAAACGTTGCACTCATTAAACTTTACAGGAGGAATTCTCCCTCCTTGTTCCACGGCCAGGAAGCTTTTGTGGAGCGGTTTTGGTGCCCAAAGGGCAGCAGCAGTTTGAGCACTGACTCCCCATCCTTCCCCACTAAATCAGGGTACTCCACTGGGTTTGGGCTACAGCTTGGTCCTGCACTTCAGGAGAGCCTTGGGGAATACTTGACTGGAGGAACACAGAGAATGGATGTACAAGTATGTAGCAGTGAGAGATAAATCATGTGGGTCACAATTAAATTAGAAGTTTTACTGCATAAATGCCAGAGATCAAACAATCATGATTGAAGAAACTGGAAAAAATACTCAATATACTTTGTGAAGAAAGCAAAGGAACATCACTGCAGTGCTATGAGACTTCATTGGAATGCAGTTATGTCAGCTTCTTGTGATGTGGAGTAGTAGGAAAGTTTAAGTAGTTATTGCTTGCATGTTTCTGAACACACCATATTATTTTATTGTTGTAATATAAAAATACACCTGGTGATGTAAATATAATATCCATTTTAGGATAAAACATATTGAAAATTATTCCTCATTCTGAATGTCTCACTTATTCTGCTGCCATGTTTGACAATGTAGTAAGTGCTATGGCCTGATCTCTGTAGGCATTTTGGGACTAGCAGGCAAAGCAGCAGCTCTGTGCAGTGTGTGTGCTTTCCCACTGGAGGACAAGGAAGAGCAGTGTTATCCTGGACCCCAAATTATCCATCGTGCTCCCACAGCTTTCCCTCATTTCTAGGACTTTAAGAAGTTGCTATTAATACCTGGTTCTTTAAAATTAACTCAGTGATGAGGGCATTTCTGAGAGTCATTAGGATGTATTGTACACAGGATCTGTTTGCTATTTTGGAACACTGTAAATTGCATATTTCTGACCTGGGGGACTCTATTGGGCGCCACTGCAATGTTTCACATTACCTCATAACCTTGTTTTACACAGTTAAAATGTTATTTGCTCACAGCTGAATGCCAGCACTTGCTGATGTGGCAACTGGAAAATATTCCCCTCTGCAAGCAGCAGAAGGAATTGTTGGCTTCCCCAGGCATCACTGGCAGGGATGTTACTGCTAGGGGAGTCAGAGGCTGAGGGTCAGTGGGGCTGGCTTGGGCAAGCCTGGGGTCCGTCCCAGGGGCTGTGCATTGATGTGCTCCTGCTGTCCACAGGGTCTGGCTGATTGTGAGTGCATGTACGTAGGCACTGAGAGATACAACATGCGGGTCATAATGAAATTAGAATTTTTACTGCAAAAATAATAAGAAGAAATAAATAATAAATAAATAGAATCCACAAGCAGGATGCAGCTACTGCTGCCAAGCTGGGGTGAGACCCTGAACTCCACGAGGGGATGGGGTAGGTTAGTCAGAAAACATTGTGCAACCACATGTAATCTCTGCTTTCTTGATGCATGGAGATACATCCTAAGACTATGCACATTTTGAACATACACCTGCTGCTTTGAAGGGCATCCCAGTGTTTTCTGAAACTGACTGAGAACACTTTTTAAAAACCAAAGTGCTCTGTTGCAATTTCTAGAGATCACTGCACGTGGAAGCAGAAATATGAGCTGGAGAAATGTCAGCATAGAGAAGTGACATGCCTCTGTTTTGTGTGCGTGTTCAGTTCCCCAGAGTGGGTTTGGCTTGTGAGGATGATAGAAGGGCAGAAGGTGAAGGCCCCTGTCAGTGTCAGTAAGAACACCATCAGCTCAGGAGCAATTCCCCTCCTGGGCCTGCCAGACACAGCCTGTGTGACCTTTCCTGGGTCTGTGCTCTCAGAGCCTGCTCAGAGATTTACTGAGTCCCTCTACTCACTCCAGGCATCATTGGATCACAGCAGCTCCACATCATGCAAATTTATGCAGTGAGAGCAAGATTTGTGTTATAAACTATTCTCTGTTATAACATTCAATTGCTGGGTTTTATGTCATTTAGTGACTTATTTATGCAAAATTCCAGACTGTCTGATAACACTATTTTTTGGACCTGAAACTCTGAGAAGAAATAGGGATGCAGAGAATACCAAGGCTTAGTTTCTTGCAGCAAAGGTATTCTAAAGCAAATAAGAACACTCCTGCTTTGTAACTAACTGAATGATTCTATTGTAAATTCAGCTTTTGGATATTTATTTTTAAGGCTTCTGCTGCTTAAATGATTTCCAGTCTGTGCTGATGCATTGTTGCTTTATCTCCATAGTTTATACAGCTGTCAGATACCTGTGGAGGGTCCCTTATAAATCAATTCCCCAGCAGTAATGTGCATTTGGCCTGAAGGGAGGCTCAGGTCACTTAATTGGAGAGGTGCAAAGAGGCATCTTATGTATTGTTTGGTTTTATTTATTTTTGTAAGACTTAAGCCTACTTGAAGCTTTTGTGAAGTAAAAGGGGAGGTTTTGGCCTGAAGGAAATAGTGTGAACTGTCACTAAATAATTTTGCATTTTCTCAAAACATACCTTTCTTTATTTTGAAGTTCTCCACTTTTACTCTGGTCACGTGTCTGTCTCTGCCAGCTGCTGCAGTTGGGTCTGGGAAAAGGTCTGGATCCTGATGGGGATTGTCTCAGGAAAGCACCATGCTTAAGGAAGCACATGCAGAAAACCCTGCAGCAACATAATTTTATAAGTGTCTGGGAAAAGGAGATTTGATCTCTTTATTTCCTAAATAACTTACGTTGCAACGTGTGTCTGTCTGTGCATGCACTCAAGTACAAGGAACTGAAAGGAGAAGAGGTAGAAAGAACCACTGGAAAATCAAGGGCTGACTTTCCAGCATTTGTTTTCCTTTTTATGATAGCATACTTTATTTTGTTTGGCACAGTATTTGCTTGAGAGCTGCTGGTCAGAGGCAGCATTTGGCTTTAGTGGTCGTGTTAGTGCGTGTGTGACCATTGCACAGATGGAAAAATGGAGGCACAGGAAGATAAGGACCAGCACAGGCTTCTGTGGGGAACCACTGGCTCAGCCAAAATTGGAGTTTTCCTTCTTACTCTTAATACTTCTTAGATCTACTTCATCCCCTCCTCTCCAACCCAGCAAGCTTTCAAACTGAGGAGGGACAGCCCAGGTGTGAAGAATGCAACCAGGCTTTGGTATCATTCTGGCTGGACTTGTCAGGTGTGTTGTGGTTGCACACTCGTGCAAACTGTGAGTGTGTGAGAGTGTGTGAGACAGCCCGGGTGTGCCACAGAGCTGCTGCCCTGCTCACTGAGCCACGGGGAACCTTCCCAGGCGCTTCCTGGGACTTGGAGCAGACCTCAGAGTCTACAGAAAAACTATTTCAGAGGGAGAACCATGGTGTAAACACAAATCATTTCACATCACGTGTCACAGGAACCTTAATGTGCTATGAAATGGAATATCTATTGTTCAAACCTCTCAGTGTTTTCCCTTTGTTTCTCTGGGTATTGTTTGTACTTTGGAGACCCTATGTGTGGCTGAAGCATCACCAGCGGAGTGTGTGCCTTTTAGGAACTGAATCCCATCAGAAGGCCACAACGTGTGTTAATTTGGCCTCATAAATGTCACTCTGGTACATAAAAAAGACTGTAAAAATAGGAAAACATATGTACTAAACATTAGCATTAATTGACATACAAATGCTAGAATCCATTCCCACACACTGTATGGAAGATTTTATTGTTATCACAGTTTTCTTTTAGGAGTACTAAATCCAGTGGTGATGAAAACCAGTTCCAAATTCTGTGTTATAAATGAATTCCCATTCCCTGGCAGAATAAGTTTCTGCCTTGTGGCAGGAGAGGGTTTAGCCCTTGATGACAAGGTCCAATTGCCCTTTTGCTCTTTCAAATGGGAGCAGGTCTTACCTGAGATGTTGACAGAGGAGACAAAACTGGGCTGACCAGGGGCAGGTAGGGGTAAGAAGAGAAATAAATGAGGTTTTCTGTCCTTCAGCATGTTGCAAATACACACTATTAATGACCTTTGTTCTTTGAGAAATTCTGTAGATTTAGATTATGACACACATTTAAATACATGAGCATGTTTTAGTAGGCATTAAATAACATGTGGTATTAGTTCTGCAATTTTTATTGTATGAATTGATTTAGCAAAATATCTGAACTGAACTCTAAGTATGTGAAGTCAATTAAGCTGCACACAGACTGGTGCTTGAGAGCACACATGCTCTGGTAAATTAGAAACACAATTTGAGGCAAGAAGGCAGATCTGGAGTCTGAAAAAACTTTTTTTCTCACTAGTGTTGCAAAACATCCGTTTTTTGGGGTTTTTTTTCCCCTTTCTTTCTTGAGGTGCTCTTGTACTTACTGCTGTCCTGAATTATTTTCCTGGGTCCAGATAAGGCTCTCCTGCTGTGTTTCCCACTCTTCTCCCCTAAGTTCCTGGCTGCCCAGGGGCACTTTGCCCTTTTCCAGAGGTGTTCCAGGAGAGCCACCACAGGCGCGGGGCGGCTGCGGGAGCCCCCTGCTCCCCACAGGGCTCTGAGGCGCCTCACGGGCGCCATTTTGAGAGCCCTCACGACGGCTGCTGGAGGGCACGGAAAAATCGCTGCGTTTAATGAAACCTGGAAATCACTAGGGCTGCCAGCAAAGCCCAGTCCTGGGAAAGGTGCTGGGAAAATGGGGTTTTTCCCTGTGCAGTGAGTGCTTCAGGAGGGACCGGCACCCTGGAGATCAGCCAAGGGAGAGCTGACCTCAGAAAAGGTACGGACAAAGAAAAACCCGGCTCCTCTTGAAGCCGAGGGCTCCTGATGGCGCTTGTGCAGGGCAGCTGTGACAGAGTGGCCTGCTCCCCTCAGAGATAGAGCCCACCTGTGGAGAAGCAAGGGTGCACGGTGCGCTGCAGGACTGGGGAGCTCTGGGGATTCGGGCACTTTCTGGGAAGGCGAGATCGCTTCCCAGTGGCTTTGAGAAGGGAAAGGCCCAGCAGCGCTTCATGAGGGAGCTCCCCCCGTACGGCCACCTACCCACGGCCGTGCAGGCTCCTCAGGAGCGGCCTGAGCGCACGGGCATGGGAGAGGGACAGAGGATTGAGCCACGGCCCCTCCATCAGCACGTGAGCTGCAGTCCACAGCGTGACTCCAAAAAGTGAGTTTTAATTTACTTACATTTGCATTTTCTTTGCACCAGCACTGTGCCCGCTAAGCAAGTAGTTGTGTGACATGGCTGGCTGTTGATGCCAGCCCTTTTCCTCTCTTTCTGCTTTCCATTGCTCTTGTACTTACTGCTGTCCTGAATTAATTTTTTTTTAGCAAATTCTCAGGCACAAAGGAAGGTCAGTGTGGGAGGGTACCTGCCTTGTAGCCCCAAGCAGGTGAAGGCAGCAGGATTCAGTGGAGCTGCTGGAGATGGACTTCTTGCTGTTATTGTGCAGATGCAGAGTGAAGATATTTTCAAATAACAGCTTCATAAAAAAACACGAGGAAATTCAGAGCTGCTCATAAGAGCCTGTTTTGGTCCCTGCTAGAAACCATTTCCAAACTTTCCCAGTCAAGGTCTGTGTTTTTCAGCTGATTTGGTTTCTAGGTATTTCAAATGCTCCAAAAATATTACAGCAAACTAATTCTTTCTGACCTCTGGGGGAGGAGTAGGGATGATTAATTCCACAATGCCCTTTGGTAGTGAGTCAGCAGGTTTCTTACTCATTTGCTTTTCATACATGATTTTTTTTGAGAATGGGAATTTCCTCTTTTCTCCCTTCTCACACCTAGTGAGCAACCCCACAGCTGGGCAGGATTCTTTAAATACCTTGGCCAGCCCTAAAACCCCCATATCACATTTGTCTGTTCCTGGCTGAATTGCCTGGTCCTAAGCAATATATCAGAATGTCCCAACTTCAAGCAAGTGCTCCCGTGTTCAGTCCATTGCTCTCTTCATTTTTACTTCATCATCCCTTGAACTCAGAGGTCAGCCAAGGAAACAGGTCAATATTCTCTGTGTGTGTTTAGTTTTTCCCTGCAGTAACAGTTTTGCTGTGGGCAGTTATTTCCATTCTCACTTTCTAGGCTCCAGGTCTTGATACCTCCCTGTGTATTATTTTCCTGAAGGGAATTAATAATCCTCTGTAATGCTCTTTGCTGAGGTCATTGCTGCTTTGAGACAATTAATGTGAATAGTGAACAGCCTTCATCAGCCTTCATGTGTGCTCTGAAAGAAGCACTGACTGCAGGAAATGTGGTGGTGGTTGCACTCACCTTCACAAATTAAATTTTCTGACACTTGATAAATCATGGCTGACGTGTCTGACAGTGTTAAAACTGAAAATACTGTGTTTTCACAAAAACTGCAAAGAAATGTGGGCATTGGGTGTGCTCACGAGAATTCCTTAGTAAATGTGGGTGCATGCTCTTAACTTCTGTAAAGCAAAATGGCAAATGAGACTAAAGATTGGTTTTAGAAATTTGCTGCTTTTCAGATTTATTTTCAGTGTGGTGATGTAAATTCTTATTTTGCCCAAGGAGATGTTTAAACACACATTTGATAGCAGCAGTTATTTATGTGACTGACACCTTTATTAAGCCACATAACAGCTTTTTTTTATGTGAGCTATCATTTACCCCTCCTTCTGTATATATTTTAGCACAGGGTTCTCATAGTCATTGCTTTTACCCAAGTTAATTGGTGTAAGGTTTTGTTAGTAAATGGCTTTTTTCTCTGCTCACTTGGACCCATTCCACAGTGCAAATGATGATGACAGTTATTATCATTATCATTGCTTGATAATGAGCTGCACACAACCTAATTCTGGGAGAAGTTCCACCCCATTGGAAACCTCTTCAGGTGTTCAGTCTTTTCCATGGAGCAGGGTTTCTGTATGTCCTAGATGATTTGTAGATTTGTCTGGGGCTTGAACTCTTCATCAGAATTTGGGATTCCTTCTGCATTCACTGTTAAAGGTTCCTCCACATACTTTTGAGCTGAGAAAGGAAAAGCCCCCTCTGTTTTGAGCTTGGTTGTTGCACTGTAAGTATAAATATTGAGATTATCAGACTTGCTTCTATGCCCATCACCCTCCTGGACTGCTGTTTGGGAAGATGTTCTGCTCATTCCCTTACAGTCACAGCTAGAAGTATGAGAAGGGGATTGCTACAGGGATTGAGAAGTGGTGGTGTTTATTAACACCTTTCCAGTTAGAATGAGGAAAGGGGAAAAGGGAGAAATGGTAAAATGCTGGGTTCAGGGAAGGGAGATTTCTCTAGTGGTAGACACAATCAATAACTTTTCTCAAGAGAAAATAGAAGCCCAGAGGGCACACATGAGCGATGCCAGGGGACAGGCAGTGTGCCTGTTCCAGAACAATCCACCCAGGGGAAGGATGATCCTCGTGGTGTTACCCAGGGCACTGAAACCTACAGGGGTTTGCTGAGGAAGGGGTTACCTGGGGTGGGGTGCTGTCCCAGGACCTGCTCCGTGTGAGACTCCCAGAATTAAAAACACAGGGGTGAATTTATAATTCACAGCTTTCTTTCTTCTCTCTTGCAAAATCCTGCTGAATATCTATAGGAGAAAATAAATCCAGAGGGAAGAAGGAATTATTGCATATGTACTGAATAAAAGCAACACTGGAGAGTTCTCCCCTCAGTAGTTTTTAAGTTAATCTCATATTAATTAAAACTCTTGTAAATTTGCCTTGAAGTTTGGCTGAAGCAAAATCTAGAATAGGGTACGTCATGAAATAATTTCAGGCAATGAAAGGAAAAATCTTAATTTTTATAAAAGAGGAAAGATCTTTTGATGGGAAGCTGTTAGGTTAGAAAACTTACATAAATGCACTTTTGCATGCAATATAGAGGGTGCAGCTTAGCAGAAGAAAATAAAGCAAACCCTTGCAGAATGTATTGTAGTGAAGGGAGATCTGTAAGGAGTTTTGGCATCGTGCTTTCTGAGATTTGGTGCAAACTTGCTTTGTGACTCTTTGCTGTGGCCTGTAGCCAGCTCAGACCTGTATCAGAACTCTAGAGAAGAACACATCTATAACATAGAGGAAACCCAGAATTCCATGGCAAAAGCAAGGAATCCAAAGCGAAAGAAAAGGAATGAAAAACCTCAGCATCTGCAAAAAGCAGGATTCCACTCAAGGGAACTGTGTGAAAAGTGCATTATTATCTCTTGTGAAAGTTGCCACAGGGATGGCTACACTGAATAATTAAAGCCTTGCAGTTTTAATCAACTTTAATTATTAAATATATCTAGCTGCCTGTAATTCAGTGCAAACCCAGTAAGTGTTTGGGTGTGTTTAGTCCATACTGGCACTTTGGTCAAGAGATAAAAGGTTGTCATCGGCTGCAGGTGTACAGAGTTGGATTTTTGGTGGTGCCTGTGTGGTTTTTCCCAGCTCTGGAGTGGCAGAAGTTTAGATTGCCCTGATTGTTATTCAGGGTCCTGTGATGAGCATCCCACCTTGCTCCCCAGTGGAGATGTGCTGGAGTGAGGATTTAATGAGGATTTAAAAGCTGGGCTCAGGGTGGCAGAGTCCAGCCCAGCAGGGACGGGGTGGGAATTTGGGGAGTCCTTCCCTTCCCAGTGAGCCAGCAGGGACAGGGTGGGAATTTGGGGAGTCCTTCCCTTTCCCAGTGAGCCAGCAGGGACAGGGTGGGAATTTGGGGAGCCCTTCCCTTCCCAGTGAGCCAGCAGGGACAGGGTGGGAATTTGGGGAGTCCTTCCCTTCCCAGTGAGCCAGCAGGGACGGGGTGAGAATTTGGGAAGCCCTTCCCTTCCCAGTGAGCCATGGTGGTAGCAGGGCTGTGTGGGGCAATGAGCACCTCCAGGGAGGCTCCAGGGATTCCCACTTAAATCCACACCCTGCTGTGTGTGGGCATGGGCAGTGTGGGAGGGAGGGCTGGGCTCTGGGAATGGCGCCCCCACACTCAAGGGGGATGTCACGTGGGCCAGTAAAGATTTTTCCAGGATTTGGCCTGTAATTAGATAAACGAATATTTTAGCATGTGCTTTGCAACAGTTTGAGTATAAAGCACGTGTCCATGTATTCAAATCCCAGGGAAATTTGAGTATTTTTTTCTCTTTTGAGTAGTGCTGCTATAAATACAAAATGCCTGCTCATTTCAATAAAGGGTGTTTTGTGTTTAAATTAAAACTGAATGAAACATCTGACCTATACTCCTCCACTTTTTATTTTTCAAGGAAGTTCCTTCTCAAAAAACAAACAAAAAAGACTTTTTGTAGTGGTGAAAATGCAAGATTCGGTTATTTTCGTTCGGGAGGTGGGTGCAGTCACTGCCCATCAACCCTCTGTTATCACCAAGACCCACAGCTACATTCTTTTCAGACACTTCCACTTTTACAGAAGTTTCCTTGCTCTACTTTATCAGGAAAGGGTCTTGGCTTCAAACCAAGAGGGCCATTTGGATTTAAATTTTGACAGGTTAAAAAAAATAAAATCTCATTTTGAAATACGTAAAGCCATAAATAAAAGATGAAGTTGTATTTTGAATAGCAGTTTTCCTCCAGCTGAGGTAGAGGAGCTGGGGCAGTGCTCTGCAGCTTCAGGGGTGGGAATCACAGAGTGTCCTGGAAGAGCTCAGCAGTGGCATTGAAATGGGAAGGATGGGGAGGTGCTCGTGCCCCACTGGACCAGGAGCTGCTGGGAAGTGCCATGAGAAAGCTGCTGAGTTATCTTGCCATTAAGAGAGGTTTTTGTGAGACACAGGTATCAACCCCTGATAAGGTATCATGAACCAAAGCACCCCACCCACCCTTTGCAGCAGCAGCTCTGGCCCAGTGGCCTGAGAGGGCAGCAAGGGGAGCAAGGGGCTGAGAGGGAAAGGTGAGGCACGGGCAGGATGGAATTTGGTAAAGGAGGGGAGGGAAACTCATGTGAATATTTTGTTGTGGCCTCTGGATGCCAGGGTTCGCAGAGCTGAGCTGTGTAAAGGCTCCCACGAGGAAATGAGTGTTTACACCTCCCTGGGCTCAGAAAGGGGGATGGATAAGATGCCTTCCTTTTGACGTGAAAAGGGCTGAAAAGGGAGTTGCTATGTTAGACAATGAGCAGCTGCTCTACAGCCCAGAAAGGGCGGGGAAGAAACCCCCAAGTCCCAGGATGTGTTGCAGTTCCCCTCCAGGTCTTCATCATGAATCACGTAATGTTTTCTCCTGGCTTTTTATCAAGGAAGATGAAGGAATATCATCAGCTTAACTGACACATGCATTTATTCATTCGGAGGGTTTCTTTTCCATCATTCTGTAAGCAAACAGATTGGCATTGTTCTAGTGCTGAGTGTTTTCTTTGCTAATCCGGGTGAGATTGATGCATGAAATGCAGAGCTTTCTAGCCAAGAGCTCTTAAAGGAAGAACCACGGTCCATGAATAATAAATTTTAGGCAAGACTAAAGACATAAGATGCTGTTCAAACCCAGGCCAAATGGTTTCTGCGCTCTGAACAGCAGCTGTAAGCATAGTGTGGCTTCACTCACAGATTCAGGAGATTTAAAGTACACGATTTATGCCTGGGAATTTTGGAGCCATGGCATTTATATCTACCTTTCCCTCCTCCTCAGCAAAATCCTACCTTTTATCTTTGGAATTTTAAAATTATGACTTCCTAATAATGCATAGAATTCCAAGAGCTACATCTTGACCTTGCAGAGCAGTTGTCTCGAAAATAATTGGAGGACTATGTCAAGTAACTGGTGTGTGGATGCACAGCCCTGTGCTCGTTTTTCCCAGTGTCGTACCAGGAACACGGCTGGAAATCTTCTCTTGTAGCCCGTGCCGGGCTCAGCCAGAGCTCTGTGGGCATGGGCTGCAGGGTAAGTGCCCAAGGCACTGGTAGCAGTAACTGCCCATCCTTTCCTACTGGTCAAACATAACACACTTGGTAGGTTTTCTGATGGGGTCTCCATCACAGCTGCTGGGTGCTGCACTCTCACTTTGGTGCTTGTTTTGGATCCCGACAGAAATTCCATCCTGTTGGCATTTGCTTACCAAAAGAGTTTATGTGTGTGTATTCTGTGCTCTGTTCCTCTTTCTTTTTGTGTTGGGAATTTTTGAATAATCAAATTTAATATCCAATTAAAGGGCATTTTGTGGTCCTTTTAAAGTTTCTCCTAGGGTGCCCACTAGAAAAGGTATAGTTGGCTTTTCTAAATTGTTGAAATAAGGAATTCTAAATCCTTTCTATTACGGTTTATTAGGGTCTCTGTGGTTTTGGTTAATTGTCACAGTCTCATTTACTGTAGGTGGAGGAATTTTAATGTACAGAGCAAGATGGTTTATTAAATCAAAAATATTTTATGGGAAGTTGCTATAAGCTGAAGGAAGTAGTGTAAAATGCACTCTTGGGGGCCCAGCTTTCTTAGTCTCATGTAAGAAACAAGGAAAGAACATCTATAACCTAAGAGTGGAAAACTCTGGGTCACAAACCAGGACTTCCTCCTCTCTTTTGGGTTGCTTGTGTACCAAAACTCCTTATTTTTCATCGTTGCCTGCAATACTGAGCTGCATCAGATCATCCCAGTGTGGTGCCTGCCCATTGAGGCATTGCCCTGTCTAACCCAAAGGCAGAATTGAACCCCAGTCAGGCAGGAAACAACAAAGTTTTGGTGAAATCAGGCCTGGAGGGTGGTGGTGGCAAATTCCCCATGCCTGGGAGAGGGCTCTGGGGTGCCCTTGGATTCCCCCAGCAGGACTTGGCCAAGAACACCTTGGCTGCAGTTTGCTTTCCAGGTTTCCAAATCAGCTGCTGCCGGTAGGAAGTGGTTTGTTTTATCTGGGTTTTGGAGGGCAGTGGGGAAGGAAGGAAGAGAACAATTTACTTTTTGGTTTTCTGCTGAAATGAAGGCTGTCAGGTGGCTTTAACTGAGAGTGGGGAAATCCCCACTGTAGGTGCACGTGCTGCCACTTGACCCATTTTTCCTAATGCGCTTGGAAGGGGGTTGTGTTTGTTTTTAATGCATCCCTTCAGAATAAAGGAGAACTGAGGGGGGTTGTGTCAGCCTGATAATTGAAGTGCACTCTCCTACAGCAGTGGCTTTTCAGGGGGAGCGCAGGTGGGCCCTGCATCTCCAGCAAAGCAATCTGTCCTTTCTTTTATTTCTAAAGGAGTAATTACTCCTGACTGCTTGTGTTTTCCTACGTCTTTCCCTCATGTGCTTTTTGGTTTGTAACTCTGTAGGTGTTTACAGAGCCCTCACTGCTGTTCTCTGTGAGCACCTTGAGTTTTATCCCAGAGATGTCCTCTGGGGTAATGAAAAATTACAAAAGTTACAAGAGAGAGATGCTTTTTTTAGGGCTGTATGGGCAGTCTATGTCCAACCTTGGAAGCAAGTGCTGTTCTCTGGTCCCAGGCTAGAGCCTGCTGCTGTGAAGTATCTTTCTGTCCCACAGTGTGTGTCATTTCTTCTTGATATTTTTCTGCTTGGTAGCTGATGTCATCTTCTTTTTTCCTTCTCAATTATGCTTCTAGCATAGAAAATAATTGCAGGGAGCAAGAGATAAAAAGCTTCTGAGAATTCCCATGGATTCTCTTCTGCTTCAGACAAGTAAAGATCCCTCTGGCATCATTGGAATTTTCTTGCCTGCTGGTATTGAGAAGTCCCGAGGACTGTGTACAGAGAAATAGAAAGGCTGCATTTTAGTGGTGGGAATTTTAACAGTGCAGTCTGACTGGAGTCAGAGACACTATCTCATCTGGGGCCCAATCCTCTGTCAGTACAACCCAGGGGGATAAGATCAAGCCTTGGGCTGGTGGTGCAGTGACAACAGCCCTCACACAGAACCTTTTGAAGGGACTCTTTGTGTGCAGCAGGCCCTCGCAATTGGAGTCCCAGTTGTGAGCACAGAGGGAAGGCAGAGCTGCTGAGGCTGCCAGGTCTGGGATAAACTCAAGGGCAGAACGCGGCAAGCTTTGCAGAATTCTCTGAAGTGCAGTAAAAAGGGAAGAGAAAGGGTATGAATATGTTGGAGATGATGTCTCAGGGACACGTGCTGTCCCTGACAAGGCACCTGGAAGGCTTGATCCCAAAGCTCCCTGTGATGTGCCTGTGGGAGCAGCCAGGGTGGCATCTTTCACCCTGCTCTGGGTGAGACACTGCTGCAGGGGAGCAGGAGCACACAACGTCCCAGCAGGATGGCTGAGGGGAAAACTGAGCAGAACTCTGGGGGCTTATTCACTTTACTTGGGTTTGAGGCTGGAACCAATCACTTTCTTTTTTCATTTCTGAATTTGTGTGTAGGTGGCTTCAAAAGTCTCTTCCCTATAGTGTAAGTCAGCCCTTCAGCCTGCTGTAATGAAAACACCGAAATCTTTTCAGGCACCTTGCAACAAAAAATGTCCTGTTTACAAGTTGGCTGCTTCGTGCTGGAAGGCTGCACATAAAATATTAACCCCCCATGTTTATTGTCACCTGGGCTTTGCAATTTGCTTCCCTGACGTCTTGCAAACATCACTGATAAATTTCTGTAGCAAGCACAGGGAGCATAACCCCGCATAACTAAAAAACACCAAACAAAAACGCTGAGGCAATTCAAATATGCAAATGAATCTCTAATTACTTTGTTTGCAGACAGCTAGAATGGAGTCGTAATATCCATTAAATAGGTTTGGGGATGTTGGCCCTGTACAGTGTACAGACACTTCAGGGCCAGGACTTTGGCTGAAATCAGTCACACTGCAGACACAGCAGGCAGGGCTCCATCCATCTTCTGAAAATCCTGATCCTCTGTGCTAAGTTTTTATGTAAATTTTGCTTGAATTGTTAATCAAATAAGATACTCACCAGCTGCTGCTCTTCATGGTATAATCAGCAGCCTTTAAAGGGAATTCCATAAAAGAGAAAGGCCAAAAACTGTAATTATCTCATAGAAGCAGAATTTTTCTCTCACGAGAATAGATATTTTTTTCATTGAAAGTGAATCCATTTGCAAACATAATGATTGTAATTCACATGAAGAAATTAATTTGCAGTTACATACTCAGCTGTACCTGTCACTGCCCTTTAATTCTGTTCCCAGGTCTCTAATGAGTCTGGTGATATATTTGAAGTGAAAAAAAGCTTCTCAGAAGAGATGAAAAATTTAAAATTAACTCCAAGAGCTGGACATCAAAAACCAAGTTGGAGTTCCACTGAAGCTTCCTCTGGTTCTTAGAAATAAGCAATATAAATTGTAATGAAAATCCTAGGTGACATTAGGGAATAGAGGAGGGGCAGGGAGCTCTTTAGAAGGAACAAGGTTTTTCTGTGTTGTTTTGAGCTCTCAGTGTGTCTGTGAGTGCACACTCCATATAGAATGTTCTGCCTACATGTCAAACCCCGTGATCACATACACAGTAATTGCTTGCTTCTGATCTGATCGTGTGCAGGGGGATAGTTGGGAACTGAAGGCATAGATCAAGGTGAATTTTGCTATCCATTCCTTCTGTGAGTGCCGGACCACACCTACCGCTACTTAATAAAGATAAAATTAATATGTTCTTGCACAGCTCGGGTTTCTGTGCAGCTGCTATGCAAAGCACAAACCTGGTGAGAGAGAGCAAATTGCCAATTGAGGTGAAACCAACTGTATCTTGTCTGCAGAGCTTTTCTTCACATCCAGTGTTCCCAGACAGATTCTTAAGGTCAGCAATACTTTCCAGATCCGTCTCTGGATTGGTTTAACCCACATTACACATGGCAAAACAGGCCCCATGCCAATGGCAGAGCCCACCCCTGTCTCTGGTAACGCTGCCCATCTGTCAGCCGGGGCAAAGAATGGGGAAATTGCCACATCCTTCATCTTCACCTTCAGGCTTTGCTGGTGCTTTGAAGGCTTTTGGGGATTTTCCCCTTTGAAGCCAGTTGTTCTACACTTCATGTCTGGTTTCTACCATTTGACCCCTGTACCATTCCCAGGGGAAAGGGACGCATCTGCACCACGCCTGCCCTTCCATACCTTATCTCTCTTCCTCACGGTGGAAATAATAACCAAACAAAATGGCTTGGGTTGGGGGGGGCCTTGGGGTCACCCAGTGCCACCTCCCCTGCCATGGGCAGGGACAGCTCCCCCTGGAGCAGCTGCTGGGAGCCCCATCCTGGCTGGCCTGGAGCCCTCCCAGGGATGGACACTTCAGCTTGCTGCAAAGGGACATAAATAAGTTCGGTTTTTCTTTTTTGTTTTATGGCTTTATTTCATAATTGCAATTTATGACTTTTCCTGGAAGATAATCAGGCATTGAGCAATGATTATCTCAGTCCTTGTTCAGGATTCTTGCACGTTCTGATAATTAGTGAGTATAATTTATTTTTGCTTGCTGCAGAATTCCTTTTCAGTTTTTAAAAAACTAAAATCTGAAAAAGAAACAAGGCAACCAACATACTCACAAACCCCCAGATCTCTCCATGTAGTTAAGTTTTATTTTCCTGGACTGTTTGTTTGGCAAATTTGTTTTCAAAATATGAATTATCGCTCAGGCTAAAAAATAAAAGAACAAGGGTTTTTAGTTTGCATTACTGAAAAATGTTCTTTCATCATAATTCTTGGCTTAAGTAATGAGATGAAAAGTGGTAGTTCTCAAAATAAACATTTTGAAAACTTAATTTTTAAAAAGGAAGTATTTATCCCTAGTTATCTATAGGTTTTCCTGGATTACCGCTGTATTTTGATGTAGTGTGTGATGAATGTAAAAAAACAGAATTGCGTGCTATTTTCTTGGGAGGAAAAAAGCCCCAACATCTATCAGTGCAGCAGTAATGGTATGTTGTAAAAACATCTTGAAAAATAAGTCACATGTACTCTACAATTTTTTTAAGAAAATATTCCTTGTTTTATAAATTCTGTGAAGCTTTTCATAATTGTGACACAGTCTGCAAGCCACTTACACCGAATTTCTTGTCTTTGCCCTATAAGACTTTAACCATAGAGAGAGAGATGGGTTTTACATGATTTTTCAAATACCTGGAGAGGTGTCATTGGAGGATGATAGAAATTCCAGTTTGTTACTGCAAGGATATGGCTAATTCTCTGAATATATGACCTGGAGAAATCTGTGCTGATAAATGTGAATGAAACTTGCTGGCAAAGACCATTTGCAGACAAATTTTTCAGCACTATTTTGTGGAAAAATTAATCTTTCTTAGAATTGTTTGCAGTAGTGGTAGTTTAATCCAGTTTTCCTGTGAATTTTTTACATATACATTTCTGTGAACCAGTCCTATCCATGAGCATTTTCTCCTAAACTGATGAAGGAATGTGTTGTAAAAATGCTAAGAGCAATTAAAGCAGGAGGAATTTTTCTCTTCATTCTTGGAGCCCTCTTATTGGTAATGTCAAAAGAGGTTTATTTTTCCTGAATCTAATGATTAACAATAAAGCATAGAAACAGCAAGTCCTACCTAAGGGGTCAACAATTAGTGAGCTGCACATAGGTTTGGACAGATGGAAGCAGTTACAGCTCAACCAGGGGCAGGAGAAACTGAACTCAGTGGCTGCACTTCCAAAATGACTGCGAGACATAAAATACTCCACCTATAAAATATGCGATAAAATATTTACAGAATTCCACAAGATCATTCAAACCTCAATATAAAAAGGAAACAAAAAGGGGTGTGGGAGGAGGAAATAAAACCTGCCTCTTGCAAAACCTGCCGCTGATAGCATGGAAGAGAGAGCTCCATTTTCCTTTGCATTTCCAGGAGGGAATGCGCTCTGAGTCACAGGGTGCTACCAGGGCAAACGTCCTCATGGAACAAAGCGTGCTCCTGACACAAGCGAGAGCATTGCCAAGGGAAAAAGGCTGCACAAAGACTCACCTGGTTCCATTGTGTGCGAGAGTGTTGAAGCAATCTTTATGCATTAACTTGATATCAAAAAAATATGAAGTCTAGAAAAGAATGTCTTAAAGCCTGTGGAAGTGTAACCGGTGAGCTAACACTGAGTAATCCTCCTGCCTCTGCCAAGCTAAGCATTTCCTATCTGATAGATTAAATTCTAAAGATAAATGCTAAACATCAAGTGCAGCAGCCTAAAAATATCAGGACTGATTTGAACAAAATGCTCAGTTGTTTGTTCATACCTTCCAAGGGGTGTTTTCCAAAGTGTTGAGGAACACCAGTCCCTTCCCTAGCAGTGGAATCCATAATGATAAATTCTCTTCCCCCTGCACACCCCAAATGAGCTTTAGTTCTGTTGATGGCACACAGTGCATGCTGTGCAGGTCGTGCTGAAGGTGTTCTGCAGAGCAGCACCCATGAGCCATGTGCTGCTGTGAGCTGGGCTGGCAGGAGGAAAAGCACACAGGACCAGGGTGCCTGGGGAAGGAATCAGTCAGGGGCTGTCCTGCAGGTTCCTGAGAAGTTCAACATCATCTGTAGGAGTAACAGAGCTGAGTGTGAAGGAGTGGCCATCAGGAATTGCTCCCTGCAGGTTGTGGCATGATCCTTCCTGCTGTTAACCCTTTCTGTGTCCAAGTGTTTCCAGGGTGGGGTGAGCTGTAGGGGATGATAGCTGCAATATGATCCCTGGGAAATGCTTCTGCACCTCCCTCAAGACTTGTAAGGAGATTTAAGCTTAGTTCTCTTCTTCTTTTGGGGAAGAGAAGGTTGTGTGGAGGGCTCATAGTGGCCTGCAGTGCCTGAGGGGATCCTGTGGGGAAGCTGGAGAAGGACTCTTCATTCGGGCACTGGAGTGACAGGACAGGAGGGCAGCCCTGGGCCATGGCGCAGGGTTAGTGCAGATGTTAGGGAAGAGCTTGGCTCTGAGGGAGCGAAGCCCTGGCACAGGGTGTCCAGACAATGTGTGGCTGCCCCATCCCTGGGGTGCTCCAGGGTCAGGCCGAGAGCAGCCATTGCTTGGTCCGGTGGAGGGTGTCCCTGCCCACAGCAGAGGGATTGCAACCACAGGATCCTCAAGGTCCCTTCCAGCCAAACCAGTCTGTGATCCTAAATTTAACAACAATTTGCAATGGAATCATGATGGCCAAATGAAACTATCAGCAGAATTGTCTCCTTAATTCTGGGGCTTTACCTTGATTTTCAAATGCATTAGTGCTTCAAAACACAAGGTGCTGAAACCCAGACTCCCAGGGTGTTTGGATGCCTACTTCTGCTTTAAACAGAGGAGTCAACCTAACCCTGAGAATCTTGTTCTGGATGTGCTGTGTCAGGGAATCCATTGAAAAGCTATGGATTGCCTTCAGCTCAGTGATGTCCTCTCAGAAGAGGCAGCTGGAATGAGCAATAACTGAAGCAATGGTTCCATGAGGTGTTCAGCTCTGTGTGAAGCCTAGTCCTGTTTCTAAGGTGTTGTGCAGGCTGTGGTGGGGAATTCCTACTGTTTCTCTGGACAGGTGGTGACAGCTCCCACCAAGCCCAGTGGTCTGGTTTTGGGGTGTCACAGCCACCAGCCCGAGCCCCAAGTGCCTGAACTGAGCCCAGCCAGCCCCAAGGCCCAGTCCCACACTCAATGGGAGTCTTGTCTGTCAAAGGACTGCAGAATCTGGCCTGTCTCCAAGTTTTTACAGGTCAAATAACATAAGGGAATATTTTAGTCTGAACCACTTCCTGAATTCCCGATGAAGAATGTAGAGTCAAAATATAATGAATGGTGACTGCATTCTACTCTAAACAATAGCTGCTATTTACCAAACAGTGGGCAGTGTGTAAATTAAATGTGAGATTCCCCCCCCCCCCCCCACTCTTTTGACTTCTTAGAAACTTTTCCTTCTTAACACTTGGGATTTGGACTGACTGCAGAATTTCCTAGAGATGCACATGGATACAGTAGTGAATGTTTTCAGGGGTGTCAGGCCTTCCTTGCAAGGCAGATTTCTGCATTATTTGAGTACCACACATACAGAGCATACACTGACATAACCCATTCTCTTTTGCTCGGAACTAGTCTTCTGAATTAAAACAAACACTCCACCTCACTTTGTTGCACTGTTGTGCACACCCTGACAACCACTGCTTCCCCAGTAGCTTTTTTCCTCAGTGAGAAAACAAATGGCCTGGAGGGGCAGCATTGTGATTTGTGTGCCAGTCCATTACACCTCCATGGTGCTCCTGTTTGCAGCTTTAGTTACAGCACTGTAAACTCTGCTAGCCACTTCATGGAGGTAATGAGGGAGTGCCATAAGCACCTGACAGAGATTTGTGTGACCTCCTTCACTTCGAGGGGGTATCAAGGCTGGAGATGCTCTAGTGGACTCTGAGATTTAGGTTAGACTATGTCTGGTTAGTTTTCTGCAGGAATTTTTAACTGTTGTAGTCCTGCAGGTTGTATGAAAACAGACAATATATTTTTAGATTGAAGTGTGTCACTTCACACTGGTATAAATTTAGGAATTAGTGGAAATGACTACCCAAACCTTTCAGAGTGAACAGGCAGAGCTTCAGGCCAGCTTTGCACAACTTACAAAGAAAGTCTAATCGCTTATTTACTGAATGCGTGTTTCAAAATATTACACAAAGGCACGTAAGTGCCAGGCTAGCAGTTGCTTCATTTCATGAAATGAATAATGATTGCATTAATGGGGGACTCATGCACTTGAAGGTGAGCATGTGTTAAAGTACCTTGCCAAATCAGAAACAGTCATTAATTTTAGCTGCCAAACTATTTTTGCGGTTTTGGACTGCAAATTGGAATACCCTAGGAGATCAGATATCAGTATCCCATGGGAACAAATGAATACATAGGAATATCAATGTCTTCTTGGACTTAACACAGGGGAAAAATATGGGCTGTGGATCCAACATCTTAGGTCACTGTAAAGGCTTTGGAATAAAAAACATGCAGGAGACATGCTTTGCCTGTAATGGTGTAAAGCTGACACCATCCTTAACATTTCTGCAACCAATCCAGTCCAATTAGCGTGAACTAATGTGGGATTTTAATATGGGCTTTGTCCCTGGAAGTGTCCAAGGCCAGGCTGGAGGGGCATTGAGCAGCCTGGTGTGGTGGGAGGTGTCCCTGCCCACGGCAGGTGGGATGGATTGGGATGAGCTTTAATGTCCCTTCTGGCCCAGAACACTCCCTGAGTCTGAGGTGACTCAGTTAATATTCATTTTCCTCTGGATGCGTTTTCTTAGCAGTGATTAAGTCATTTTACAAAGCCTTCAGGATTGACCATCAGGTCAGGAGGGGCAGGTTTTTGCTAGAGAGGCTGGAGTGAGTGTTCAGTTTGTGCAATTGCCTCCTGGCTGTCCCGTGGATTGCAGTGCCCACAGCCATTGCACACCTGAGCAGTCCCAATGGCTTCAGTGCATTTACTGATGGTGAGAAGGCTCTGCACCTCTGGAGGTGTCCTGTGGCTGTATGCATGTGGATCTTTAGGTGCTCTTTCAGAGGTACCAGGTGAGTGAGGCAGCTGACTGCCCGTGGCTGGCACATGTGTCCCTGAAAAGCCATTCTTTGGACTTTAACACCAATATTTGTATCCAGAGTGAGCAGTTTTATGTATAAACCTGGTTTCTAAGTGTGTGCTGCCACTTCCTGACTGCAGCACAAGTTTCTTCAGTGTAGCTTGGCTTTGAGCTGTAATCTGATTTTTGTAAGGGTGGGTTCCACTTGCACTGTACAGCATTAAAGGACCACTGCATTATTGCTGAGCTGCTCAGGAAATATTTTAATATCTGCATTAGAAGGTAAAATAGCAAATCGAAGGGCAGTTTTAATTGGAAAGTCAAAACCCGTGGCTGTTTCTTCAGTTTGCAGCAAGTAAATGCATTTTTGGGTGAGAAATGCCAAAACCTGTAAAAGTTTGGAGGAAAAACGCTTGAAGCAGAAAAGAGAAACATAACAATAGCAAGCACTTTTAAACAAAAGATTAATGATTTCTTTGGGAGACAGTCTCTTTCTGCAATGCACAGCAAAAGAAAGAATAAAAATACCACTTTGAAAGCCCAATTTTCTGACACATGAAAGTTTAGTTTTTCTAAGCAGCTGAGCAACAACTGCAAGTGCTGCTAACCCCCAGACCCTCCAAAGGCAGTTTGGGCTGGATGGCAAGTGGAGTAATGAAAGAACAGCTCCCTCCCAGCTGGGCATCCCAGCTTTGTGCAGCTGCCAAAATGCTTTGGCAGGGAGACAAACCCCTCTCCCACCCCGTTTGTGATCTTTCATCCTTTTTTCCTCAGTGATGGAGAGGTAGGGCCTGAACATCTTCCTCAGTCTTCTGTGTCAGGCCTTTTCAACTAAGTTAGGCTTTTATTAGCACTTACCATGATAGGAGAGGAGTGGTTTACCCCTAAAAGAGTATCCAGGAAGGTCCTGTACTTCTTTCTGACAGCTTTGCTGAAAATACGATCAGAATAAGAATAATGATCATAAATTCTGCTGAAAATCTAGCATTTTGATGGCAAAGCCAGTGTTTCCTGGAAGATTGCTTGTCCTTTGCAGAGCATAATGGAGCTTATGGACTTAGAGTGGGATTCACAAGGTTGTTTGTCAGTACTCCTGGTGAAATTGGTTTGTAGGTAGGTCTCATGTAGAGTATTTTAGGGTCAGATGGCAGCTTTCCCCTGGAGCTGTGTGAGTGCTCAGCAAACCCAGCAGCAGGGCAGAGGGGCAGGGTGCTCTTGGTGAGGGCACCCAGGGACTCCCCTGCTGCCCCCCTGGTGATCCACACCGGCCAGGGCGTGTGGAGAGAGCTGTGTCCGTGTTTCCCTGCAGTCGGGCTGTGGGCACCCAGAGAGGTGGCGGGGAGCTGGGAGGGACCCTCTGGGCAGGCACAGATCCGTGGGGCTTTGTCTGGCACAGGGATGTGGCAGAGCATTCCTCTGATGGAGCTGAGTTATAAGGAGCACGTGAATGTAAACAGGAACGTTATTCTTCTTTCATACCATTATTTTAATATAGAGCCAGCTAAATACGTACTAGAATACCCAGCTTTGAAAGCTGTTTGTTTTCCTTTCCTCTTCATTTTTGGCTTAGTCTGCTTGTGCAGCTAATTCTTTGGGAAGGATTCTCCCCCACATTAAATTTTATAGGTCATTTGATGCAGACTTGCTACATCAGAGACATATAACAACATGAAAAAACTTGGTGTTTTTAAACTGTTTTCTAATTTAGAGGGTTTTTTTTTGCTCTGTTCTCATGCAGCAGATTACAAACAGAGGTTTTATTACTTTATATTCCAAACAGTGGCAGATCTATATTGGCATGGTCTCCATGCCAATTTTCTGTCTGCTGAGCTCATCTAACTTTTCTAAATTGTTAGATGAGCCCATCAAACAATTTATCCAAAGACCAGAATATTCAATATATGCAACATTGCTTAAGATCTTTGATGGCTAATCAGCACAAGTAGCTCTAAACCATTTCTCTGATATTGCCCCCTAAGCTCCTGGTTTGTTGCAGCAATGGTTCCAATTAATCTGCAGTTATCCATTAACATGTCATGTGTCTCTGATTAAATGTGGGCTTGGCTTTTTTCCCTGAGGACTGCAGTTCATTGTCCCCTCAGTTCCCTTGGTGTCATGTGGGCTGTGCAGGGGGAGCAGGAGTTGGAATGGGCTGCATTGCCAGAACCTGCCCTGGAATTCAGGGCACTCAGATCAGCATTTGGTTGGGTTTTCCACATCTTCCCCTGGACACCCAGAATCAGTGCCAGTGCCAGCTGCTGGCACAGCTGGGAGCAGGGGGACTGGCACCTGTGTCCTGCTGTCCCTCTGCTCTCTCCTCTGTGGCACTGCTGCAAGCCACAGCACTCGGGGGCTGGAGGGGCTCCCTGGCTTCCCTCAGCCCCACCACTGCAGCAATAAATGAGGGCCAGCCTTCCCTCAGCCACTGGGGAGGAAAAGTCCCCACCCCAGGTCAGCCCACTGCTCCACACGGATCACGGCAGCGTGGATTTCCACATGCCTTCAGGTGCCGCGGCTTTGGAGTGTGTTGTCCAAAATGTATCTTTAATTCTGATTTCCTGTCAGAGCCCTCTTCAAATACTTGTAAACAACCCTTGGAATGAAAAGCAAAGTTTCTCTCATCTCTACTGAACCTGCAGGTGACATGTTTGGAGGCTCATGTGGCTTTTTGGTATAACATTTCAAGTGTACTGCTCTGACTTTAGGTTTCCTGAGGATTTCCATTAATGGTTTTCAGGCACTTTTTTTGGGATGTATTACAGAGACTCATGCTTTTCCAAAGAAGCACAGAGGTATTTAATTATTAGAGTAATAATAGCACTGTATTTCCTCCTTGCACAGAATGCCATTCAATAAAGGAAATGGCTCTCTTGCTCTGCTGGCATCAGCACTGGTCCTTTCCTCTCTCTTTTACTCCAGAACATCACTGTTTTTACAAAAGACTTACTCTGCTGAAGCCTGACCTAAAACTTATTACTGAACAGGGTTATCTTTTTGGATAGAGGGGTTTCCAGAGAGATGGACATTGTTATTTGAATATTTATATGAAATGCCAGTCCCATTGCACATTAATAGATTTAGGCAAAAGGAATTGCCTTGATTCAAATGATACCTGGAGGTGCCCTGTAGCCTTTGTGCTCCAGGCTGCTGTGATCACTGCCTTGTACTGCTCTGCCCCTGGATCCTCGTGGGAGTGCATCAGTCAGTGCTGTCTCAGCTGGGCCACCCCCAAAACATCACAGCCACCAAACTCCCCTTCCTGCAGTCCCTACGACTCAGCTCTCCCCGTTCCGTGTTGTCAGGATCTTTGAGCTTTACACTTGGCACGCTGCTGTGTAGATCTGACATAATCTCAGTTTATTTTCCAGCCTTTACCAGTTAGAAAGGTGTCATGATGGGGGCAGTTTTTCCTAGCAGGTGCCCAAAGAGCAGGAGTGTGCCTCTGTGGGCGCCTGCTCTAGAACAAATTAGGGTACAGAGACTGAAATGCCGCAGGACGCTCGCAGGAGGGATGTCCAGTCAATCACTAAATCACATCCTGCTCCTCACACCAGGGATAATTCCTGTCACACACCAGTGGAAATTGGAGAAGATTAAATGAGCTTCCCAAAGCCATTCTGGGCACAGGTGTCACACTGAATGTTCTGCTTTAAGGGTACAAAGTTCTGCCAGAGGACCAGATTTTGGAAGTGTGCCCTGAATTATTCCACTTCTCCTGCTATCCACTTTGCTGTAGTCAGTGCCAGGCTTTAGATTCATTGAGTCTCTCTCATACCAATGGTGGCTCAGGTCCTTTGGATGAATAGTCTATCTCAAATAAAATTCAGATTTAATTCTACAGTAAATGACATCCGCTCTCAGAACAGCAGCAGCACTGAGAAACAGAATTGTGATTTGAGTTGCTGTCTGCTTTCCAGGATCTTGCTTCAGAAAAAAGGCAACAAATGAGTCTCAATAAATGGAACTGAGATAAATTTCTGAATGTGGTCTTCAGGGTAGCCATATGTGGTTTATGTGAAACACAAGAAGTGTTGTGGTAGAAAGTCCAAATGGAAGGTCCATACACATAATATCCATTTGGAAGCGCATGTCTGGGAACAGCACCTTGATGTACCCTGCTGCACAGCAGCTGATTTTTCTTTGAAAATGACCTTTTATTACTGACTGGGGGTCCTTAGTTGCCTGGAAGTGTAGAACTGGTTCTTGGCTAGCTGTTTTGACATGTGGCACAAATGAAGACTAATGCTTTATAATCTCCCTGGAATTTGAAATCTGGTTAACTGGAAGCCCTCAGTATTTTCAGGTCCTTGGACGGCAGCCACTGCAGTTACATAAATGCAAAATATTATTGGAATAGGTAGTAGGTGTCCTTCCTTCCTTAGGAATTGCCCCACTTAAAACCTCAGTTCCTGTCCAGTCCCAAAAGTTCTTTTTAATCTTGTTTTTTTAAGCTGTGACTCAGTTCCCCTGCCTTCTCCTCCTCTAGGTTGAACCCAAGGTTGTCCAATTCTTTCCCCTACATGGTCTGGAGCGGTGGATATGATGTATTCTTGTTTACAGTATGCTAAAGCAGAATATTTCTGAGATGTTTACAGGTCCTTCCTGCCCCAGAGGAAGAATATAGGATTTCCATCCTCCCCAGCAGCAGTGCCTTGGCCTTACTGGAGCCAAGGAACTCAAGCTGTGTGATCTCTCCCTTCCTGTTTCTCTGACTTGACGCAACGTGGTGGAGTTGTTTGATGTCTAGAGTGAAGGATACAGAAGCTCCAGCCTGCTGCACTCACCACTTACTTCCTTTATGATGTTCCCTTCTAGGAAGCTGTGAGGATTAACCTTTTTTCTTTGCAACTTAAGTGAGGTCCAAGATACACTTGAGATATGTAGCAGCTTTTCTCTTTCCTATCAGGAAAGCTGGACTCTTAAGGCTGCCTGTCTTCACTTTATGTAAGTTTAGGGGATAGCTAAACATTTTCAAACACTTCTGAGTATCTTCCTTCAGAGGATTTTTCCTTGAACTCTCACAGGAGACTTGTAGGTGGAACTGGCAGCTTAAATACTCAGTTTGGAATTTCACCTCGTATTTATTATATGCTTAACTTCTTTGCAGAATAAGGTTTCTGTGTCCATTATTTGTAGGAAGCTTTTTGAGCCCTTCTCAGGCTCCAAATTATTCTGTCTACTGTTGCTGTGTGGTGCTCTGGGTCCCCTTTTTCTCTGTAGTTCCCCATAGCGGTAAATACGGCATCTGACTGATCCTGCCCCACCCCTCAAATCCTGCCTCTCAGCCAAAGAGCCCAAGGATGCAAACAGCAGGATGTGGCTGTCTAAATACTGAGACTCTGGGTCAAATTGTTCCATGCTAATGGCAAATATTTTCATTATCTCTGCTGTAATCATTTGCCACCTGTGGCCACCGTCATCCTTGTGGCAGCCCAGCACCACTCCTGCCTTAAAAGGACGGTTCAAACTTCAGCTCTGAGCAAGAGGGTGGGCATATGGAATTGAGGAGTCAGTGTAGGAGTTGGCTTTTGCATTTTTAATCCCGTCCTGCAGCAGTGAAGGGATCAGTCCATGAAGTCCAAACCCATTGTTTTCCTGGTGTTTGGGATTCCTGTGCAGGTTACAGAGAGACCAGCACAAAGCTCCGGATTTTCCCCCGCGCTCCTCCCCTTGGAGCTGCAGTGCTGCTGCCTTCAGGGTTAATTCCCCTCAGGGGAGGTCCTGAGCAGCCCCTGTTGAGCATGGAGTACCAAACGGGGCACTGCTTCTGGCAGCTCTCAGTTTGTGCTTCTGTATCAACACCTACATCAGCTTTGGGAGTGGGAGGCCTGGGCTGGCACTGCCACCAGCAGTGCTGCACCTCCGGGGGCTGTGGCTGTGTGCTACAGAAACACTGTGTGGAGCTCTGCTCTGTGGAGCAAGGGCTGCTGTGCCGCGCCCCTGCAAGGTGCTGCTTGCATGACACATCAGCTTCTTCTATTGCAAGAATAATACATTGAGCTGACTTGTTCCCTTGAGTGACTGCCTCAGCCGTGCCTTACCTTGTGGTGAATTTGGGTGAAACTTTTGACAGTGTTTCCATTATAGTTAAGGAGTCCAAATAGGGCCTGAAACATTAGCAGAAAATGCTTGTTTTCTGATTGTTATTTCTTATCTCAAGTGTAAAATAGATTGCTTTGACATTTCCAGAAAGTCTTTCTAAAGCCAGACAGAAAAATAATAGAGAATATTTGATTCTGGTTTTTGGACAGAGATCTAAATGTGTGAGCTTCAATACTTATATGGGTGTGATTTTGGTTCAGATTCTTTTGGCACTAATACTGAAATATTTGGATTGTTCTAAGTAGAACATTCTAAAGTCTGAGTGCTTAATGCCTTTTTTTGTTTTCATGGATCTGACCTATCCCAGCTAGGTCATGTTCCTTCTGGATACTGAAGGAGACATTTGAGCACATTTGGAGGCCACTAGGAAGCAGTTGATGGTGATTCTATCTGATGTAAAGAAAGTAGCAAGGCCTTTAGCTTGCTACCTGTAGCCCTGTATTGGTTTTCCTTGACTGCATTGCTCTGGACTCCATATTGTAGTTCAGCCCACTTCCAGTTTTTTTCCATCAACTTCCTCAAGGGCTTGCATGGTGTTTGTATGGGGGTGCCAGGATAGTGGATAACTTGGAACTAATTGGGAAGCGTTTTTTTGACTGAGCCTTTAATCGGGCCTGTCAGTGCAGCCCAACCTCCCTGTGTGGAGGTAACAAAACATCCTGCTAGGCACAGGCTGAGGTCCTGAGAGCTGGCTGCTGCTGGAGAAGGGTCTGTCAGCCAACTCTTTTAGTGCTTCAGTTGGTAGAATTCAGCTGAATTTGGCAGCAGCGCTTCAGTGAATCCTGGTGTTCTGTTTGGACTTTCCAGAATGGAAAATGTGCCACAGGTAACCTAGAGGAAAGAACACCATTTACAGAACACAAGCCTTGGCATGGGTCATGCATTGCAAATGGTGAAGGATCCGAAGGAAATCCCAGTTGTGGGGCTTTCCAAAGTGAAAGGAAAAGGAAGGTCCATTTCAGGGTCTAAGGGGAACTACAGGATCCTTTCTGGCTGTTTGAGTAGTGTTAGTGGGATGGCTCTCAGAGCAGCATGGTGTCTTGTACAAGTACACAGAGAGCTTCAAATGCACCTAAATGCACCTGCTGGGTCTGTGCTGAGGGCCTGTGGGCAAGAATTTTTGGTGTTTCTGCTGAAAACAGTGTCACCACAGCTTAGGTGAAGAGCCATAGCCATGATGAGAGAGTTTTAGCTGTTAGCAGAGAATGCTGTTTTTTCTGGCTTTCCTCCTCATCACCCCGGGGATGGCTTGGCTTGGGGACACTCAGCAGCGCTCCAGCAGAGCTGGTCCATGGCTGGAGGTGATGTCTGAGACAGGAGAGGAGGCAGAGGCAGTGCAAACAGCCTCTGTGCAGGGGGCCTTGGGACGTGATGAGACAGGACAGGTTCCTGTACCTGGCAAATTAAACCTGTTCTGAGCTAACCAAACACCTGCAGCAGTGTTTGCTGGATGCACAGCAACAAATGTATTATCTCCCTTATCTGGTAGATATTATCTGTTTTCACATCCTTTGTGGCTAGAAAGCACTTCAGGATGGCTTCTGTGGCAAGATTTCATTGCTGCAGCAATGGCCAAAAAATCAGCTTTCCATCACTTAATTGCAAAATACATCACAAACATCTTTTGGTTCTTCAGTTAAAACTGGAGACTTTTTGTGCTGTTGTTCCCATTAGTTCCCTGCAAAGGGGGTGAGGTCTTGGCAATGTAATTCTCCATCTGTTTCTTACATGTGAATGCAGTGGTTTCAAAATCCATAATGTGTGGGACCTGCTTTACATTCTGCTCACAAATGCCTGAGTAATGCTATAAAAATGATGTGGAAAAAATAAGGTTCTTTTCATGCTGATGCACTGTAAGTCAAACATTTGGATAGATTCTGAGGTCAGAAAGGAGCATTATGGTTATGGTGCCAGACCTACAGGCCACAGCATTTCACCTAGTGATTTCCATATGGAGCCAAAGAACTAGGAAATACTTATTTAAAGGAAAATCCACCCTAGTCTTGAGATGTACCAATGCAGTTCCTCTCAGAGGGATCTCTTGAGTGCGTTTTTGTAAAAAGTACAAACTGGGAGCTTTTCATGTGAATCTAACAATATCAAATTTAACTGATCATTGTTAGGTGTATTTCGTGCTATGTAATAAGATGGTGACAAAAAACAGGACAGGAAAACAAAGCTTTAAAATCCGAAAGCTCCAAGCATCAAAATATTGATATAAATCCATATCACAACCAACTTGAAATAAGGATGAAGGGTGACTGGGAGTGATCAGCACCTCCTTGGCAAGGTAGAGCTGGCTCTGAGGTAATGAGAGAGCTGACATAGGATTAAATATGGAAAGAGATTCAACCCCTTTTTAAGTAACGTAATCAGGATTCAGATGGGTGTATATTTTCAGAAATGTTATCTCCTGTCCAGTGACAGTACTCTCAAGTGTGATCAGTGATTTTCAAGCGTCAATTTTCAAGACTTTCAGATTCTCTGGCTCAGAAATGTATAGACGAATTCCCAATCTCTTAAAATTCATCAGCAGCTTTGTCCTGAAGTGAGGCTCTTAGCACAGTTAGCTGTATTGGAAGGTTAAGTCTAAAATTTTGTACTGCCTGGAGGGATTTCTGTGGTTCCCTGGCTTGATGGCTGATACTGAACATGGATAGACACAAATGCACTTGCAATGTGTCACAGATATCCAGATTTTTTTCACACATGTTTGAGTCCTTCTTGAATAATAGGTCTATCATTTACCATTTATTTAATGAACAAAGAGTGGATCGGAAACTAGTGCAAGTAGAAGCTCAGAACAAGAGGTATATTCTAATCCAAAATGCTAATGATGATAAACTCCATGTTTCCTACAAAACTCAGCTGAAGTGGTGACAAAGTACAAGTTGCTTCCTAATGATACCCCCTAAAAACACCCAACTTTTCTCCCTTGGAGGATGTACAGATTTCAGAAGAAACTTGGGCAATGTCAGACTTTGTGCAATCTCTCTGGTCCATACAAGGTGCAGTGAGGCTTTTGGAGGGAGGAGCACTCAAACTTCTGTTTTGACTTCTGTGTGGTAGATGATGTTGTCTCCACTGAAGTGACTCCAGAGTTACTCTGCAAGCACTTTACCTGGAAGTTTTATGGCCAGATGTACTCAGGTTCTACCTTTCTGCAGAGTCAGCGCAGCAGGACAATCTGGCATTCCTGGGAGAGCCTCTGAGAGCCCAGGTGGGATAACTCCTGCTGCCCTTGGGCAAAGCAGTCTGGCTGCAGGTCATGGCTCTGGGTTCTGCTCTGTTTATTCCCGTCCTTACCCATCCTGGACAAAAGCGGGGACTGGCCTTTCCCTGGGATATTTCTGACTAACAGAACTTCTGAAAGAGGTGCCAGGAGACTGCACCATGCCAGTGGTTGTATTGGTGTGCAGCAGCTGGGAGGCTGTTCTCACTCAGCCACACAGGACTGGTCATTGCACAGGGTGACTCTGAATGAGTCCTGCAGGAACTTCCATCTTCTCTAGCTTCTGCTAAACAAATTGTCCCTCTTCTGCCCTGGAGGACATGGCCCTGTCTGTGGGGACAGCTATGAGTCTTATTAAGCTCATTGCTGTAATCATTTCTGGTGGAGCCCACGGGCTAAATATAAGTTGCCTAAATATATGTTGTGTAATTACACCTTGTGATAAGAAAGGCAGAAAGGAATAAGACTTGTTTTCTCCCCTCCGCATTTAAATGCTTAAACATGAAATGTTGTGATATCTTTTTGGATTTCCTAAGAAGTTGTTGGGTTTTTTTTCCCCCTCTTTGCTTAGAGAGCTCCCTTATGTCCTAGGGCAGGTTTTGGAGTCTAGATGCCTTTTTATTAATAAAGAGGCTTCCCCCTCTTAGGCTTCCTGGGAATTGCAAGGCATTTTCTCATGAATTTTTGTGCCATGACATCCGACAACATTAAAAAAAAAATAATATATATATATAAAATGTATATATAAAAAGCAGCTATGTGTTCCTTGGCTTCACCCACCATGGCTGATTGCCATATTTGTTTGTTGGCCTGAAGAGCTGCTTGAAGAACATGACAAGATCATAGAAATCCCCTTTCTGTCACACTTCCTCTGGGAGGAAGTTCTTTCCAGGTTAAATCCCTCAGAATAATCCTGGAGGAATAATTAATCATAATTAATTAGAATTAATTATAATAATTATTAATAATAATTCCAGAGGAATTCTTTTAGAGATCTACCCTTTTAAATGCAGCTCACTGTCTTTTCTCGGGAAGGACAAGTGACAGTCCCCTACTATTTCCATCACTGCCAATACATGTGATAGAAGCATTTTTTCATAGCTGGACTAACCCTGTCACTACTCCATACTCTTCTTCCTCTAATTGCCAGGAAAGCTTTCCCAGCTCTGCACGAGTCAAGCACGGGGGCTTTCCCAGGCAGAGCTGTGCCAAGGCATTCAGACCTGACTCCCCCCGCATTACCAAGCGTTAATTGGGAGGGATCAGCAGCACACGGCTCGCTGTGGGACGCTCAATCCCCACTTCTTGCAGCAGCACGTACAAGCTTGGGGAGATGCTTCAGGGGCTCTCTGCTCACAAGGCTTGGCAGCTGCTGGGCTGGGAAGAAGTCTTGCTGATTGTCAACCTCAAGGGTTTAAGCAAATATGCCTGAAACATCTATTTGTGGAAAGAAAAACTCCCGGCATTCCTGCAGCAGCCAGTCCTGGGAACGAGCAGGGGTTCAGAGATCTGTACCAGCACGACCCTGAGCATCACAGGGTGTTTCTGCAGCTTGTGTCAGGCAGAAATGCTGGATCTGTGGCTTTTGTGGAGTACAGGCACCAAAAGGTCCTTGTCAGGGTGACTGTGGCTGTAGGAGTGAAAGAATCAGGAGGATAATCTGAGGGAAACAGAGAGCTGAGAGGGGATCTCCTCAGTGCCTGCCAGTGTCTGCAGGGAGGGCCAGGGATGGAGCCAGGCTCTGCCCTGAGCTGCCAGGCAGCAGGACAAGAGCAGTGGGCCCAAAGCGAGGCACAGCAAGGAAAAGCTGCATTTCTGTGCAGGGACACATCACCCAGAGTGGAGGGAGTCCCTCCCTGGGGGCATTCCTGAGCCCTCTGCATGCCCATGTGCTCTGGCATGACCCAGATGAAACAGGGAGCTGGGAGCAGATCACCCACCCTGTGATTCCCTCCAAACTGACCCATTCTGTGCCAGAGAACTCCTGACTGGAAGCTGCAGGAATAGCAGGTTATGCTGGTGCCACAGATGCAGGGGAAAAGGGAACAGAACGAGTCCAACAAAGCCAGTGTTCCAACGCATCAGGTTTGATAGGTCACTGTTTGATCTAGGCTAATGTAAAAGTGAAGCTTGGTCATTCTGCAGCCAAGTGACCCCACGGTGTCCTCAGAGATAGATCCTGGCTCCAAGTGTCCCTCTGTGACTGAGTAATCTTCAGCTTTGTGGATGGCTGGACCAGTAGGTTACTGGAATAATGGAGAACATGCAAAATGATAAATCTTCCAGAAAATGTACACGTGTTTGGGGATCAATTCTCTCCCGGTTTTGCCTCAGCTCTTCAGGTTTACACGTCCATCAGCATTCCATTCCTCCATCCCCTTCTGTGACTGTCCTTTGATGCATTCAGAGTTTCTGCAGTATTGTCCCAGCAGCTGGTAGCAAGTGAAAGCTCCTCAGAGCGAGCCCTGCACAGCCCTAATGCCCTGTTCTCACTGGGGGATCATCTGCATGATTCCATCCACGGCAGAGTGGAATCAGGCTCCTCAATGTGCATGCAGTCCTAAATATCTTTGTTTTACTTTCCCTTTACTTAGCAGTGATGTAAAATATAAATGAGAATCAGGTCTGTGGTAATCACCTGAAAGTTAGGAAAAAAGTTATTTTTCTGAATTGTGGTCTTATGTCTTGCTGCAAAAGGAAGTCTTTGAGAGCTGGTTAACTTCCATTTAATTATTTGCCTCTAAGGTTCAAATAACTAAGTGGAGTCAAACAAAAAAAAAAGAAGGAAAATTAATAATAATAATAAAAAAAAAATCTTTCCATGTCTTGCTAACTGAAAAGAAAAAAAGCCCCAAGGAGTGGTGGCCTGAGGGATCCAGCTTCAAAACCAGTTTCTGATGTGACACAACCCTTCCTAAGCACATTTAGCTCTGCTGCTGCTAACAGCATCAAAACCATTCAAATGGATTTCAGGGCATAAACTGTTGTTGCTACAGAAATAGCAGTGAGCAAGTAATTAAAATGCACAACTTTCTTAGGGGAATGGAAAGCATTGCAAGATACAGATGTAAGTCATTCTTCCTAAGTGCAACAGTCCGTGTTTAAAACAGATTTTGGACTTAAAATTCATCCATCTTCTGTAATAAAATGAGAGTGGGCTTTGGTACTGAGAGCCTGAGCAATTCTTTAGGCTTCACTGACAGAAACCAAATGAAAACCAGGCAAAAACTCCTCACTGAAAGTGAGTCCATCTGGGGCTGGGAGGTAACAAGAATAGTCCACGTGGTGGGGAAAAGCTGAAGGGCAGCCAGGACATCAACAGGTAGATCGTGTTTCCACAGCAGATTTTGAGTCACCAAACCCTTTCCCAGGGGGAAGATTGGCCAGCAGCATGACCACTTGCTGTTCTTTGGAATTGTGGCCATGAGCCCTGGGGACTGACACGTATCTGATGGACAGGAGGGAAGTCTGTGCATATCAGCATCAGCCTGCTTCCACCTCATTATTCCCTCAGAATGGGTGTTTCCAGCCAGGCAATTCCTTGAGATCTTCTGGCTGAAATGTGGGCACACAGGTCTTTCCTCCCAAGCTTACATTACATTTCCAGGACACTCTTTATAACCATGGTCTGGAATTTGCTATCGATAAGTGCAGGATAAAATTGTGCAAAATTAAGGGGTTTTTAACATTGACCTTGATCTTTTTTCTCCCTGTTACCCTTGATTGCCTGTTGGTTGTCTCCAATTATTCTTGTAAAATGACAGAAGAGGGAGCAGCTATTAACACTGATGTGTGAAGTAAGGGTCAGGTTGCAGAGGATGAGGAGGCAGGAGGGAGGCAGTGGTGTTGGAAGGCAGCAAAAATCACATTATTTTGGTACAGTGTATAATCCATTTGTGGCTCTTGTCTCCCTTAGACTTATGAGGCCTGAAATTTGTTAGGATTCCATTTCTAAGGCTAATGAGATTGTTCACAACTGAAAGCTCAGGAATGAGAGAAAATCATGTTTATAAAGGCAGGGTAGAAGCCAAATGGTTTCTGGGGCAGCATAGGGAGGAATGTGGCTCCCTCTCAGCATTTTTTCAGTTTTTCTCCCTCCTCTGGAATATCTTGCACCTTCCTCTGAGGAGTTTGTGTTGTTTATGGTGTGATGGTGCCAGGCACGTCACTGGTCCAGTCTGGGTTCCTGTAACTGTCTGTTTATTTAGGGCTTGGTTTCAGTTGCACTGATTTGGAGCAGAGCTCTTATTCTGGTTTCAGAATTAAAGATTCTGAATAAATTAATTTGATCTGTCTGCTTGACTTAATCTGTTGGACTGCCCATAACCAGGCAGTCTGGAGAGCAGAGAAATGGCAATATCCACACTGCTCCCTTCCCTTCTGGAGAGGGAGTCCCTTTTCCACTGGGAGCTTCACACCAAGGAGGCCAGTTGATCAAGGAAAGGAGAGGATCCTGGTTCTCTGTCACACACAGAGCTCACTTTACTGCATGCACAGCCTGCACCCTTCCAGGAAACCATTGTGGAACCTGGAACTCTCCTAAGCAAACCAGGAGACCTGGTCACATTGAACTCTAATGCTGACTTTTTCCACTGTAACTCAATTCCACTCCAACTTGCCAAAAGTTTCAATCACTGGTTTCTTGTTTTCATGCTTTTAGTCTGTAGTGCTCTTGACTGTAGTAAAGAGTAATTTAAAAAAATATGAATATAAAAGAGCAGAGGATTATAAAGCAGGGTAATATTTGTTCAAAATTGCATAATATGTTGGGGGATTTGAAACCATTTTGCAGCCATTAGTGAACTCTGCCTGACAATGAATTGATAGGGTGGGAAATCCTTATTTTGAAGATCTACTGCAGCGGTTAGCTCTGGGTGAAAATAAATATCCCTTTATTTCTTGGTAAAGGCAGATGAATAAATCTATTACACGTACGGGGTATTCTAAAATCTCCCTGCCTGGTGGCTGGTGAGAGGTCACAGTCAGGTTTCCTATCTGCTAGTGCTTGGTCAGAGAAGTGCACAGGCTGTTAATTTAGCTCAAAGATGTCTGGGTAAATCTGTAGGAAGGAAGTTTGCAGACAGGAAGGAGGGGTGTGGATGGGAAAGGCTTGCCCTGTGCTGGGCTGCATTGAATGCAGTCTCAAATCACAGCACATGGATAAGAAAGAATTTAGAAATTAATGTGCAATCTTAAGAATTAAATTCTCTATCGAGCGACCTT